>OX422211.1:416783760-417389260 GCA_949130495.1 Sambucus nigra | reverse complement strand
TTTAAAAAGTGAGATGACAAATTTTATTAATTAAAATAACTTAAAACTAATTAACGAATAATCAACCATACAACATCCACTAAAACAATCTCAAGGAATAATCAGTAAAATGAAATAAACTGAGTCTGGAGTAAACACTGAAATAACAATCTAAAAGCCAAATAATCCAAATAGAAGAGTCTGAATAAACAAATCCAACAACTGGAATAAATCAATGTCTAAATCTGCTATCTCTAAATAAGAATGGGCAACATGCCCTAACTGATATAAATGACTTCGATGTAATACCCCGTATTTTTATGACTTATAAAAATGGGATTAATTAGAATTAATTGTGTTATAATTGGAAATTAATCCGAATTTAAATATTACTCGAGAATAAAGAAATATGTGATTTATGTTGAATATTACTTAGTGATTAAAAGTAATATATATGTTTATGAATTTATAAATTGTCGCGAATTATGTGTACGGCAATTTCGGTAATTAAGTCGAGACGTGTGTGTATGTCATGTCGGGACTAGATTTAAATAGAATAGAAGTGAATTATTTATATGTCATCCGTATGGTCATTTTGACTAGTCCAAAGTATCCGAAAGGGTTCAAATAGTCGAAAAAGTATACTTGGGTGTTTTATTTGGGTCTCGGGGCACTTTGGAACCGAAAGGACACCCCAGAGGGGAATTTTAGTCATTTTAATTGGGAGATGAATAGTAAACTCAGAAATTAGGTTTTATTATATTAGTGGGGAGATTAGAGAAATTAGGTTCATTCACCCAAAAGCAGAGGAAAGGTCTTTGAGGGGAGTGAAAGTCTTTTCAAGGAGAGGAAGAGGTTTTTGGAGCAAACCAAGGGACAACCACCAATGTCGAAAATTGGCCGAAAAAGGGAGGACCAATAGTAAAGTATCATCCCCAACGGTTCAGACCTACAACCTCAAGGCAAATGATTAATTACTGCAAATCTAGCATGTATAATATTCATATTAGAATAGAATAAAATTCTGGACAGTTTTACAATCAAAAGAAGAATTTTGATGATTTAAGATTGATCTCTGTGATGATAACCATGTTTATATTAAAAACTTTTTTATTATACAATCATTTTTACGAAATTTGAGTTATAATTGATGAGTAATTCTAAGATTTAAATGTGTTTTGAGGAAGAATTATCTATTGCAAAATTTCTGAATTTAAGATGTAAATTAGCATGATTAATTGAAACCCTTGATGATTTAATTGCTAGAAATCATGTATATATTTTGCTATATCATTTGGGATGAATAACGAAGAATTTGGGGTCATTAAGTATTGATGTTGAGGATATTAGAGTGTGAAACCCGTAGGAATTTTATGCATAAAAACTGGCCAATATCTGGTCGATCGATCGATCGACTCAAGACTGTCGATCGATCGACCAGAAACAGGTGATCGATCGACTCCCCCTGGAAATTTGAAGTATTTTTCTTTTTAATTGTTGATTAAATCCCAAACTTTTAGAAATCTTTGATGATGATTAAATGAACATGATGGGACTTAGGTAAGGGCAGTAGGATATAATTAAGACCCGAAAAATATTAATTTGGGATTTTCAATGGGGGAAATTTATCGAATGATTAGTTAAATGAGTTATTTTGGAGAATTATATGACTTGGGGTTCAAATCAAATGAAAGATGGTTTAAGGTTAGGACCAGTAGTAAGAGTGTTATAAATTACCGGCATAACCTTAGGTATATTTGGGATTAACCTTAAGAGATTAAATTAAGGGTTTAGATTGAATTAGGTGTTATCAAGAAATTAACCTAATTGAAGTATTTTAATTCATAGAGATCCGAGAGTTGCGAGGACATGGATTAGTACGGTGTGATGTTTACCTACTGAATTAATTTGAGGATAAAATGGTAATCATCGTGCGGTACAAAAAGCTCAGAAATAATATATTGAGGATTAGTCATAACCGACAAATGCGTAGGATATTCGGGGTATAAATATACTACGTATGGGATTTATTATATGGGTTGTGCGTATGCCCTGACGTTATTATATATATAAATTAGATGAATACCTATGGCGATTATATATGGGTGAGATGAATACATGTTGTTATAATATATATATAGGTGAGATGAATACCTATTGCTATCATATGGTTGTGTGAATAACCTATTAATGTTATATTTATATTGGTGGAATGTGTACATATATCATTATTTATTGTGTGTATGACATACCTACCATACTTGCTATCACTGGGGGAGGGGGGGTAGTGGGAAGATGACAATCTTATCTTGTGAGCCTTCGAAGGGATTTAGATTTGATACCTCAAGAACATAGGACTGTGAAAGACTGATTTGGGAGTTGATAAGTCAGCTGAGTATGGGAGTGTAGGTATGTTCATGACCCATAGGTATGTGAACTATGTTCCCCTCCAATATGTGTGATTTATATTGATATGATTCCTGAGTGATTCAGAACGCATGATCCTTATGTACGTGATGTACCGGGATTTGATAGCAGAGTATGCGTGTACCGCAGCTTAGCCTAGGGGTGCCATATATGGATATATGTACTGAGAGTGATTTATATATATACTTGTGATTGTCCACTATTGCTTAGTAGATGAGAATGACTAAGATACATATATGGTTTAAGAATGTGAAAGACTTAAATAATACTTGAGAGAAGTAGTTTAATAAATGAAAATGTGTGAAGTAAGTATGACTTATTTGCGTAATACTGGTGGGCATCTTAAAGAAGATCGCATAGACATAATTGGTACAGACTAGTTACGTAGTGGTGTATCTAGAATGGGATAAGAGTATACGTTAGGTGTGCACTCTAGATGAGAGCTGAGAATATCAAGTGAGAGCCGTGGAACTAACATGTGCATAATCAATGCTTAATTGTACTAGTTAACCACTTGCTATTTTAACAAAATATTTTACACTCGGGCTCTGACCCGTTTCCTTGCATATTCTCTTCTCTATTGTATCCTTGTCATCAGGTATCCAGCAGTGGGGATGCCCAGCATAGATTATGGATGTATAGATGGATTATAGCTGCTATCAGAGATGCAGATTTCGTTTAGACGTTTCCATTATGTTGACTCACATATCTGTAGTGTCTATTTTCATTTAGGGCATGTCGCTTAGGATTCTAGTTATTCCATTTATATTCCAGAGAACTGTAAGTACTTATGTCAATAATGTTGAGATCAATTTTGTTTAGTGGTAATAAGATATTTTAACTGGAGAGTTTCCCAGTCTGATTTATTCTGTGATATATAGTTCAGTTGTGTTGTGTTAGTACTTCATTGTTATTCTATTGTGTGGAATGGTTTTATTATTGTTGAAAAGTTTTTGACACTTAGCTTAATTAACTATTAGGTGATTAATACAGAAATTGTTTTTCGACACTGATGCTGTGAATGAACAAACTGGATATTCTGATTTAATTTAATAATGGACTGATCACCCAGTATTTAATTAGGCGGGGTGTTACAGGTGGTATCCGAGCTTCAGGTTCTAGTGTCAATAGGATTTGTGCCGCTTACTAAGTTTTAGCGTATCGTTCTTTGATGTAGAGCCCTATTATTAGGATGTTGAATTCTTCTGTGTATTCCGATTTACATTCTCCTACCACGAGACATGTGAGATGTAATGCTTATACGAGTTAGGTCTCGAATCATGCGTGAAATATATTGTGATGACTAGCAAGGGCCGTTGGAAGGACAACATGAGGAGGACTCAGCCGAAGACTTGGAGCAGTTTGAAATGGTGATCAAGATAGACCTCACCATAATTGTTGTTCGGCTCGTGAACATTATAGAAGTCGCATGGGAGTTGTAGTTTCCCAAGCACTGTCATAGAAGATGTTTTGTGCCGTTCCAAACCCACCCAACACAGTCTGTGAAAGGTGAGGGAGTCGAAAGGACTCTTGTGAAGGAAGAAATCCAAAGGCAATTATGTAGGGTGAAGTGTAATAACACCCAGGACTTGAATATTTCGGGCACAGCGGAGTAATATAAATAGATGTGAGTTAGGCATCATATATAAAGAAGTTGTGAGTAGCTAAAGGATAATTTTGGTTTGCTTGGTCGCGAATTTTCCATTTGCAGTTTTAACTGGGATATGAAAAACTTATCTTTTATTGGCAAGAAGGAAAATCCCAATGCGAGATAAAAGTTAACTAGCGAAATGAAATCTTTACGCAGTGGAGAAGGAGTATATTGTAGATAAGAAGAGTTTATTGTAGTAAAATAGAGTCTGAAGTTAAATACTCTAGTGCATATGGAAATCTGACAAAGACGTCTAAGGTCAAAGACGCTAAGTCTGTATGCTTATAAATTTGTTAACACTTACAAATGAAGGGGAGTCAAAAAGGTTGGGAAATCAACCGAAGGGCAAGATTGAATTCAATAGCGTTTCTGAAATGTTATCGAAAGGTACACCTGGTAGGGTACCTACTTAAAATCCTTACTAAGTGATGATGAATTCAACTAAGACTAGCAAGGTTGACAACACGGATCTTAGGACTTGTATAGGAAAACGAATAATGGAAATAGCAATTGGGGGTTAAGACTGTCAAGCCCAAGATAAGGACATTCCAAAATGGTAAGTGGTACCAATGACGGGAAATGGCACGGGAAATCTCCTTAGGGTAGAGAGTGGAACTACCAGTACCAAATGTGTTCACGTTGAGAAGTAAGATCGATAAACATTTAGAAATGTTAAATTGTGCCAGTCAGGGCCCCGGGAAGAAATTGGGAGGCCAGTAAAGGCCATATTTGAGGCCTAGAGAATTCGAACAATAATTCATTGAAGGGCAGGTAAGCCACAACAAGGAATAAATTTCCCACAACAAGGAGAGGGTAACTACTGTATTAAATCCAAGAAGTATAACAAATGCGAGTGATCATGAGTTTTTTTTGCCGTAAGAAGTGCATGTAAGGACTCTATGATCAGGTGTGGCTGATAAATCTTTGTTCATCCTTGTGAATATAGTATTAATTCTGGTGACTTGGGTAGGTCAAAAAATATATGTGAATTATTTAAAACGCTAACATTCGCGTGCAAGTCGAGTTTAGTGGGAATGTTAGTTCTAACAGTTTGGGTACAAACGTGTTTTTCGTTGATAACGGGGTTTGTTGATGTTTCCATGAGTGAGCAGGGTAGGAAATAAGAGTGTGTTTTTATGGCCATATTTTACTACTGCAATGAGTTAGCAAAGAAGAGATTATTATGGTAATGTGTAGTGATTAATTACCAAATGTTTGAACGATGGTAGATTGAGTGATAAGACTATCGTGCTGGATACTCCGAGTGAGTAATATTACTTTGGTGAAATGCTACCTGAAATAGGACTGGGCCTTTATATTTGTAGATATAGGTAAATTTCATGGTATCGTAGACTTCAGTGAGTATTTTGTTTAGTTATATGTGATTCCGGTGTGTAGAGCCTTATTTATTGATATAACTCGCGAAACATTATGTTCTTTACCGAACAGAGAGATATAGCTCGTTGTATAATCGTGCTAAGAACTTGGGATAGTGAAAGTGCCATGTTTCATGTTATCTTTTAGGGACACAAGAATGGATGAGTAGACTTTCATGTTAACATACAAAAATTTATGGGAAGGTACATATTATGGACTAAGGGCCTTACGGATCTCGACGACCGACTAGGTTAGGTAGTAGTGTATCGGGGGGTTCCTTGTTTGGATTTATCTTTACGAGATATCCCACGCATGAAACTAGCAAACGTCGAGAGTTGGAGAGAAGTATGGACGATAGTACATGGGTTTTGTACATTGGTAATTATACGAGTAAATAATTGAGAGTTGATAATTCCATTATGACTTAAGGCCGGAAGAGTCGCCTAGTCTTGGCATGAAAACCAGTGTAGAACGACTACGTTATGAATTGATCAGTATGTTTAATGAGCGGAAATTAATTTCAAAATAGTGTATTTCATTTGTAATACTCGAGACATAGGGTGTATGGTCACCCTAGGTAATTGAATCTGGATATTGTCCCCATTTTGGAGGTATGGGATAAGGAAAATAAATAAAGGGGTTTAAATATCAGGACTTGATTGTCTGATTATTTATGAAGATAATCTTTCCCCAAATGTCTATGAGGATGGTATTGTATCCGACAAGGTAATATGATTGTCATGTGCATTCGATAACATTTACCCAGGGAGGTCGAAGTTTATTCCGTAAGATCTGGCAGAGGCTTACGTTTCACTAGAAACTGATTTTTAGAGTTAGGGAATCACTTCTGACATACGGTGAGGTAAAGTCACATGGATAACGGTTAGAGGTACATTAGGGTGAACATAAAATGTACCAGGTTATAAGTAACAGTGGTGACGAGAACGTGATGTCAGTTAAGACCAATCATACTATGGGACAGTATGCGCAGATCTTTACAAAGTCGAGAAAGTGAGGTTACATAAGGTTCCGATTATTATTGTGTCTGATTGGGACAAGATCGTTGTCTTTCGATTTTGGGAAGAACCTTCACCAGGCCATGCGTACCAAGTTGTGATTGTGTATGACCTATTATCCGCAGACGAATGGGCAGACTAAGCGAACTAATCAGATGTTCGAGGATAGATTATATATATAACCTTGTATTTTAGGGAAGGATGGAAGCAGTACCTTCTACTAGTGAGACTGTGTAGAATAACTCCTATAATTCACTTTTGGCTCGGTACCAGTCGAAGTATGGTACGGTAAGTCTTATTTTTTCTCCTTCTTGTTAGGGGACCAGGAACTATTGCGAATAGTAAAGATGAGTTAAAACTTATAGTGTATATTGTGTGTGATATATATACAACACGAAGATCCTACTTGTGTAAGATAATCGCACTTATATGCAATAGTAGAAGGTTAGATAGTGAGTATCATGAATAAAGTATAAGTAGTTAAACTTAAACTGTAAGGCTTGGATAAGAACCTACGTGATACGGTAACCTGGGGTTAAAAATGATCATAAGTGAGGTGTTCATTATTGGAGGTATTCAATAACGTACTGTATGGGCGGTACGGAGTAGTCTACTTGGGAGCGCAAGTATACGATGTGCTATATTTATCCAGGATTGTTCTTGCCTGCTATACTTCTATTTTCCCGAATTTCGGGATGAAATTCCATTGTAAGGGGGGAAGCATGTAATACCCCGTATTTTTATGACTTTTAAAAATGGAATTAATTAGAATTAATTGTGTTATAATTGGAAATTAATTAGGATCTAAATATTACTCGAGAATAAAGAAATATGTGATTTATGTTGAATATTACTTAGTGATTAAAATTAATATATATTTTTATGACTTTATAAATTATCGCGAATTATGTGTACGACAATTTAACACCCTGTATTTTTATGAGTTTTAAAAATGGGATTAATTAGAATTAATTGTGTTATAATTGGAAATTAATATGGACTTAAATATTACTCGAGAATAAAGCAATATGTGATTTACGTTTAATATTACTTAGTGATTAAAAGTAATATATATGTTTATGACTTTATAAATTATCGCGAATTATGTGTACGACAATTTTCGTAATTAAGTCGGGACACGTGTGTATGTCGTGTCGGGACTAGATTTGAATGAAATAGAAGTGAATTATTTATATGTCATCCGTATGGTTTTTTTTACTGCGCCAAAGTTTCCGTAAGGGTTCAAATAGTCGAAAAACTCTACTTGGGTGTTTGATTTGGGTCTCGGGGCACTTTGGAACCAAAAGGACACCCCGGAAGGGGTACTTTGGTCATTTTAATTGGGAGATGAATAGTGGGGAGATTATATTAGGTTTTATTATATTAGTGGGGAGATTAGAAAAACTAGTTTCATTCACCTAAAAGCAGAGGAAAGGTCTTTGAGGAGAGTGAGAGGCTTTTCAAGGAGACGAAGAGGTTTTTGGAGCAAACCAAGGGACAACCACCTTGCACCACTAAGATCCACCACCACCACCGCTAGAAATTGGCCAGAAAAAGGGAGGACCACCAGTAGAGTATCATCCCCAATGGTTCAAACCTACAACCTCAAGGCAAGTGATTAATTACTGCAAATCTAGCATATATAATGTTCATATTAGAATAGAATAAAATTCTGGACTGTTTTACAATCAAAAGATGAATGTTGATGATTTAAGATTGATCTCTGTGATGATAACCATGCTTAGGTTAAACTCTTTTTGATTAAACAGTCATTTTTACGAAATTTGAGTTATAATTGATGAAGACTTATGAGATTTAAATGTGTTTTTGAGGAAGAATTATATATTACAGAATTTCTAAATTTAAGATCAAAATTAGCATGATTAATTGAAACCCTTGATGATTTAAATGCTAGAAATCATGTATATACTTTGCTATATCATTTGGGATGAACAATGAAGAATTTTGGATCATTTAGTATTGATGTTGAGGATTTTAAAGTGTGAACCCCGTAGGAGTTTTATGAAGAAAAATTGGGCAATATCTGGTCGATCGATCGATCGACTCAAGACTATCGATCGATGGACTGATCGATCGATCGACCAGAAACAGTCGATCGATCGACTCCCCCTGGAAATGTGAAGTATTTGCCTTTTTAATTGTTGATTAAATCCCAAACTTTGAGAAATCTTTAGTGATGATTAAATGAACTTAATGGGACTTAGGTGAGGGCAGTAGGATATAATTAAGTGTCGAAAAATATTATTTTGGGATATTCAATGGGGGATTTTATCGAATGATTAGTTGAAAGAGTTATTTTGGAGAATTGTATGACTCGAGGTTCGAATCGAATGAAAGATGGTTTAAGGTTAGGACCAGTAGTAAGAGGCTTATAAATTACTGGCACATTAAAGAAGATCGTATAGACAGAATTGGTGCAGACTAGTTAGGTAGTGGCATATCTAGAATGGGCTAAGAGTATACGTTAGGTGTGCATTCTAGATAATAGGTGAGAATATCAAGTGAGAGCCGTGGAACTAACATGTAACTCATCAATGCTTAATATTACTAGTTAACCACTTCCTATTTTAACAAAATATTTTACACTCGTGCTCTGACCCGTTTCCTTGCATATTCTCTTCTCTATTGTATCCTTATCACCAGGTATCCGGTAGCGGGGATGCCCAGCATAGATTATGGATGTATTGATGGATTATAGCTGATATAAGAGATGTAGATTTTGTTTAGATGCTTCCATTCTGTTGACTCACATATCTGTAGTGTCTATTTTCATTTAGGACATGTCGCCCAGGATTCTAGTTATTCAATTTATATTCTAGAGAACTATAAGTACTTATGTCAATACTGTTGAGATCAATTTTTTTTAGTTGTAATAAGATATTTTAACTAGAGAGTTTCCCAGTCTGATTTATTTTGTGATATATAGTTCAGTTCTGTTGTGTTAGTACTTCATTATTATTCTATTGTGTGGAATGGTTTTATTAATGTTGAAAAGTTTTTGACACTTCGCTTAATTAACTATTAGGTGATTAATATAGAAATTATTTTTTGACAGTGATGCTATGAATAAACCAACTGGATATTCTGATTTAATTTAATAATGGACTGATAACCCAGTATTTAATTAGGCGGGGTGTTAAAGGTGGTATCAGAGCTTCAAGTTCTAGTGTCATTAAGATTTTTACCGCTTACTAAGTTTCAGCGTATCGTTCAATGATGTAGAGCCCTATTATTAGAATGTTGATTTCTTCTGCGTATTTCGATTTACATTCTCCTGCCATGAGGCATGTGAGATGTAATGCATATACAAGTTTAGTCTAGAATCGTGTGTCAAATCTCATGTGATGACTAACAAGGGCCGTTGGAAGGACAGCATGAGGAGGACTCAGCCGAAAACTCGGAGGAGTTTGAAATGGTGATCGAGATAGACCTCACCATACTTGTTGTTCAGCTCGAACATTACGAAAGTCGCATGGGAGCTGTAGTTTCCCATGTACTATCATAGAAGATGTTTTTTGCCATTCCAAGCCCACCCAACACAGTCTGTGAAAGGTGAGGGAGTCGTAAGGACTCTTGTGAAGGAAGAAATCCAGAGGCAGTTATGTAGGGTGAAGTGTAGTAACACCCAGGACTTGAATATTTTGGGCACATCGGAGCAATATAAAAAGATGTGAGTTAGGAATCATATATAAAGAAGTTGTGAGTAGATAAAGGATAATTTGGGTTTACTTGGTCGTGAATTTTCCATCTGCAGTTTTAACTGGGCTGTGAAAGAATCTCGAAACTTATCTTTTATTGACAAGAAGGAAAATCCAAATGTGAGATAGAAGTTAACTAGCTAAATGAAATCTTTACCCAGTGGATAAGGAGTATATCGTAGATAAGAAGAGTTCATTGTAGTAAAATGGACTCCGAAGTTAAATACTCTAGTGCGTATGGAAATCTGACAAAGACGTCTAAGGTCAATGACGCCAAGTCTATTTGCTTATAAATTTATTAACACTTCCAAATGAAGGGGAGACAAAAAGGTTAGGAAATCAACTGAAGGAAAAGAGTGAATTCAATAGTGTTTGTGAAATGTTATTAGAAGGTACACCTGGTAGGGTACCTACTTAAAATCCTTACTAAGTGATGATGAATTCAACTAAGACTAGCAAGGTCGACAACGCATTTCTTAGGACTTGTAGAGCCAAAGGAATTATGGAAATATCAATTGGAGGTTAAAACTGCCAAGCCCAAGATAAGGACATTCCAAAATGGACAATGGTTCCAATTACGAGAAATGGCACCAAAAATCTCCCTAGGGTAGAGAGTGGAACTACCAGTACCAAATGTGTCCACGTTGAGAAGTAAGATCGATAAAGATTTAGAAATGTTAAATTGTGCCAGTGAGGCATAACAACTTGAGGAGTGAAAGTTTTCGATAGAGCAATTTGGGTCGGGAGAATTGGGACCAGGAATTTACAACCCGAGAGTGGAAAGTATAGGCAGGACCAGTGGAGTCCTCAACTACTGTAACATACCGTTTCTTAGGGTCGTCAGGGCCCCGGGAAGATATTGTGCATGCCTAACATATTCTTTTAAACCATTCTAGTTATACTGCTACCTAACTAGTCTACACTAAATCTGTCTATACAGACTTCTTTACGATGCCTACCCGAATTACCCAATTAAGACATAATTATAATTTCAAATACTCATCTTTTACATCAATTATCTCAAGAATTATTTTTGTTCCCACATCTTTAAGTAGTTTAAGTATCTTAGCTATTCTCACCTACTAAGCAACAGTGAACAATCACAAGTATATATATAAAACATTCTCACAGGTTAAGCTGATGTGAACGCATACTCTGCTATCAAATCTCAGTACATCACGTATATAAGGATCACGAGTTCCGAATCACTCAGTAACCGTATCAATACAAATCACACATATTGGAGGCAAACATAGTTCACATACCCATGGGTAATGCACATACCTATGCTCCCATGGTCAGCTGACTTATCAACTCATAAATAAGTCGTCACAGTCCTATGTTCTTGAGGTACCAAATCTAAATCCCCCCGAAGGCACACAAGATAAGATAGTCCTCTTCCTACAGCCTCGCGTGATAGTAAGTATGGTAGGTATGTCATACACACAATAATCTATATACTAGGTAATCACACCACCTAAGTTATTATCATATCAATATAGGTATACTCCTTCCCTATATCATTAGTCTCATACGCATAATAACATCATCCCGAATATTCCACATAATATGTTTTGCGCAATAACTCTTGTCGTATAATCCCGAGTACTTAAACCAAACCCAAAAGGTTACTAAATCTCCCACTTGCCTATATGGTTATTCCAAAAATCAAAGGTCCTCTTACTACTGTCTTTAACCTTAAGTTATGGTTTATGCAAATAAAATTCAAGTTCTCACAATTTCCAATCGTAGCTCACTCGTCGGACACTCGCGAGTTCATCATTAAATCCCAAACCAAACTAATATTCTTCCGGCCTCAAATACACCCCTACTGACCTTCTCTAAGTCCCAATATATTCAAATAGTCCACATCAATAATTTTTAAAAGTCAAAACTTGATTAAACCATAAAAGGGAATTTTGTCACAAATGCACACTACACCAAAACACGCCATTAGTAACACAATTTTACCATTACTAAATATATTAGTAACACAATTTTTCTATTAGAAAAAAGGCATGGGGCACAAATCTAGTAATGGTAAAATTCTGTTACTAATAGTAACGAAAAAAAATAGAATTAGTAACGGTAAATTCTGTTACTAATAGTATCGGAAAAATAAGAATTCGTAACGGTAAAATTTTGTTACTAATAGTAACGGTAAAATTCAAAATTCGTAACGGTTAAATTCTCTTACTAATAGTAACGGTGAAATTCACAATTAATAACGCTGAAGTAGCGTTACTAATAGTAACGGAAAATTCAGAATTATTAACGGTAAAATTCTGTTACTTATAGTAACAGAAAGATCGAAATTAGTAACAGTAAAATTATGTTACTAATCTTAGTACATATTAAAAAAAAATTCAAGGGCCCTCCACAAATCCTGAACCTTTGGGTAATTCCGTAAAATTGATTCGTAAGACAAGTAAAATAAAAACCAACTTCATAATTAGTAGCTCTTTGCACCGTAGAAACTCTCGCCACATGTAATACACTTCCATAGTAAAAGAGAAATAAGAATGGATAGATTTTTGTAATTTAAAAATGTCAAATATAGATTACAATCTAGTCGAGAATGCATTTCACAATGTGCTTATGCTTTCTGAAGCTTCAAGACGCACAACTAATCTCGTTTTATTCAACGTATTCACCTCTTCACTACATTTATGTTTGAAGAAATATAAACAAATACTTTATTACTAAAACTAACGAAACTGGATACGAAAGTAAGCCAAGCCAAGCCAAAACTAGCGAAACGGATCGACTCAAGAATGTCGATCGATTGAACCAATCGATTTATCGACTTATGAATGTCGATCGATCGATCACCAGTTACAGCCCGGGGTTTCTTTCATTTTTAACCATCGTTTTGTCTCCAAAATTCATTACAAGATCCCATTCTCCAAAGTAAACGTACTTGATGTTATAACAATCTAAATACATGATTTCCTATGTTCCAGAATCATCAAATCATTACAAATATTGCATATAAATCTTTATGTTCATTAAGTTCTCATGTTTAAACCCTAGGATAACTTCTCTCAATTTAAGATAACCAAATATTCAGATTTAATCCGAGATTTATATCATTAAGGTTATGATTCAAATCTCTAATCTTTCCAAAATTTGTCTACATGCAAAACCTAACCATATTCAATATTTATTATCCCAATTCATGAATTATCAATCTTTCAAGTTTAGTCTCCAATTCTAAACTACCATGGATAATATATTTGTTGAATCATAATAAGTTAAATCACTTGCCTGGAAAATAGAGGTTCGGATCCTTTGGAGAAGATGGTAGGGAGGGGGTGTTCTTTCTCCGATCATAACTCCGACGATGGTGGTGGTGCAAGGTGGATGTTTGGCCCTAGCAATCCCCTTGGAAACCCTTCTTTTCTCTCTACTTTGCTCTCTCAAGTTTGTAGCAATCAATAATCTAATAACACTAATGGTTGGATCATATATTTAACCTAAATTTCGTAGGTCACTATTCACCAAATAGTAAAATGACAAAAATACCCTCCCGGGTAGCTGGTTTGGCCTAAAACTACCCCGGGACCCGGGTAGACTTTTCTAACTATCTCGATACTTCGGGACACATTTCCGCACTCAAAATGACCCTAAGGATGATATAAAACAATTTATTTTATAATCCATAAATTAGTCCCGACACGGCTGACACACGCGTCTCAACTTAATTTCCAAAATTACCATATTTTCTACTCGTGATAATTTTAATAATACCATAATCATATACTATACTCGCTCAGTAATATCCAACAAAATGATGATAATCAAATACTAACTCTCGTCTCGCTAGTATTTAAATCCAGATTAATTACCAATTAATTTTCCAACTAATTCAATTAATCCTATAATTAAAATTAGTAAAGATACGGGGTATTACATGTGGAGGGTGAAGACGCTGAAGACTTTGCCTATATCCCTACTACTACCGTCCCCCGCTTTTTCATTGAACATGGCAATTTTCCTTATTCAAAAGTATAATTTAAAGCTTCTTATGGCGCCTGCGAGGGGTTAGGTCCTTGGATTGAATATACCCACTCTAAGTATTATGTCCTGCTGGCTCTTGTTGGTTTGTCTTTCTCCCTTTGGTTGGGTGATCTTACCCTTCCCAAAAATAACACCGCTCTCCAATTGCTAATTTCCCGTTGGACCATAGGTCACACACTTTTGTGGACTACTGGGGAAAGTTCATTATCACTTTGGAAGATGTTTGTGAGCTTCTGGGGTTAGATACTATAGGGTTTGATAGTTTTTTCGAGGAGGCAGTCTCCAGTAACTAAAAAGCCTTGAGGTCTGAATTGGAGGCAGTGGTAAAGGATTGCATGGTTACTTACAAAAACGTGTACCTACTACGAAGTGATTAGGTACTTTTACTTCATTGAAGACAACGCTGTTATTAGGGCTCGCGAGGTAGCCAAGGAGAATCCCCGGGGGAAGCAAGTGTTTGAATAGCTGACTCGCTCGGAATATTGTATAGCGCAAGTGCATGCTAATCACGAGAGTAATAAAAACCCGGTAAGACCGGAGTCGATTTTCATATGGAATTATATGAAGTACCGAGGATATTCTTCCAGTTATAAATCAATAAACAAGAATAAAATATAAGATAAAAGAAAAGATGATTAAAGTTTTGAGTGTTGTAACGGGACAAAGAGAACAAAACTTACTGGGAGATTTAACTAAGAACTAATAGAAGCAAGAGAGATTTATAAAATGGATTTTTAAAAGATTCTTTAACAAACGGTTGAGGAACATTCCCCCACCTAGGATGATCACAACCTAACTTATTCTTGCGATTGAATCACAATAAAATGGGAATAAGATATCGTTATCAATAATCCCGCATGAAGGATGTCACCCCAATAATACAAGATAAAGGTATCGATATATTATCGACAAATGCATTAATGTTGGAGTTAAGTCTTAAAGATAACCCTTACGTGATAATATATGTTAAAATCCTATGAAACTCCAATATCAACCCATACACCCATTTATTGTATCCAAACATTGAATAAATCAAGAAGTTGAACCATCCAATGTGGGTTTATGCTCCCAACCTAAGGAAATTAGCTACTCATAACACTATCTATGCAAACATACACCATTGAATTAATAACAAGGAGTAAATCTATGGTAAATAGGAGCATTCAAGACAAAACCACTATATTAATTGCCCAATATTGCCAATAGTCAACAAAATGCAACTAAGATGGAATTTGACTTAGAATAAATGAAGTTGAAGATGAAAAATGAGGAGAAAATATCCCAAGACCTAGGTGAGAGAAGAGAGACAAAACAAATCTTTTATTTTCTTCTTACATGTTTAATGAACGGATATTTTCTAAGCAACAAACCACTCACAATATATATTAAGTGGAATAAAACCACAAACAAGAGTGGTAAAGGAAACTAAAATAAGAAAAAGAACACAAAACCAAAAAGTTAGTGTGGGTACCTCGATTTGTCATCACGGGCCCAAGCGAGTAGCCCAATGGAAATGGTCCAAAGTTCGGGCTCCTTGCATCTCTACTGAATTCGATTATGACTTAGTCTGCCCCTAAAATCTCGTAAGGAGATATTCTAGGAGTAGAAGATGGACGTGGGTGAGTCTAACGCCCCCACTCCCCGAGAAAAAACATGTATTTAACAAACCCAAAGCCTGGGGAAAAAGGCACATATTGTATTCCTTGTAAAACACTCTCCGGAGTATAGAGAAATAATACTAAGAGAACCATCGTGGACGTAGGCATTTCTTGTTGAACCACGTACATGTTGTGTTGTGTGATTGGAATTTTTTATTCTTTATTCCCTTTAGTGATTGCGCTTTCTCATTAATTTGTGTTGAATATAATTGGCACCAAAATTGGCACCCTCTATGGGAAATGTTTATGTCCCTTGATAAAGCCCTCACCAACAAAGAAGCTAAAATATCTAGTCACAGTAGCAACGCCCCTCAGGCAGGGGATATCTAAGAACAACCTTCCCCTAGCAGGATCAGATCTGAAGTTCAGCGTTTAGATCAGAGGGATCGCCGGAGAGGCCAGCCTCAGAGGAGAGCCAGGTACTAGCAAGGTCCACACAAATCTCCACATTGATTGATGCCTATGAGGTAAGGCTCCAAGAGCAAAGGGAGTCCGTTCACAAGCAAGGGGCTGAGAATGCTCGCCTCAAAAGGAAATTAGAGAGGATGGAGAAAGAACTCCATCGTAGTACTAGGTGACGTCCATACCGCACTCCTAACCCTCAGGCGAGCAAGTCTCACAGCCGAGGAAGGAGCCCCAGATGCGGATCCCAGAAAAGTGAGAAGCTCGAGTCAGATGATGACTTGCTCGAGCAACAGTGACCATCTCGCCGTTACAGGAGCCCAACTCGAGGTGATGAGGATATATGAAATTTGGTCCGAAGAAAAATGGACCAACACCCAGCACATCGGGGTGCCAGATCAACTAGGGAGCTTGCTCGGTGAGCTCTCAAGACCTGGATGAAATCCCCATTTTCAAGGGAGATAGAAGAAGAGGAAGCCCCCAAGAAATTTGCTATTTTGAGATTTAAGATCTGTGATGGAAAAACTGACCCTATCGATCACGTTAGGCAGTACAGGAAGGCCATGACTCTCTGGAACCATCGAGATGCACTAATGTGTCAGATTTTTCCCTCGAGCTTACACGACGTGGCCCAGAAGTGGTTCGAGAGGCTCCCTTACAGGTCCATCAGGAGCTTTGTGTCCCTCATCGAGCTCTTCACGGCTCACTTCATTACCAGTAGCTCCCATCCTAAGAGGATGGATGCATTGCTAGTAATGAAGAAGACGTCACAGGAGAGCCTTCGGGACTACACAAAGGGGTACTGGGAGTTGTTAAATGAATTCTAGGACTTCTCAAAATAGGTAGCAGTGGCCTCTTTCAAGATTGGCCTACCCAGCTCTTACCTTCTGCACCAATCCCTGACAAAGAAGGAGGCTACAACCATAAATGACCTGATGGATGGCATCAAGAAATACGTCAAAGTGGAGATGTGACCCGCCCCAGTACAGGGGAAAATGGTCGAACTAAGCTCACTGCCAAGGGCAACGATAAGATTAAAAACCAGAAGAAAGGAGGCAAGAATGGGGGCAAGATGGTTCTAAGAACGAAGGCAAGAATGATGCTTCGAAAGAATTTCAGGCAGTGAACACTGTCTTCAAAGAACCAAACTATAAGATCCTTGCGAAGATCAAAGACGAGCCATTTTTTAAGTGGCCCAGAAAGATGACAGGAGATCCCTCAAAGAGAAACAATGCTCTGAGATGAACTTTTTATAAGGATGGAGGACATAAGACTGAGCATTACAAGGCTCTTAAGTCTCACCTTGAAGAACTGGCCCAGACTGGGCACCTGAACGAGTTTGTGGAGAAAAAGGCAGAGAAAGTTACTGCCAATGGAGAAATAAGACCCGACAATGTACTCGAAGATAATGCTGGCCATAAATTTGTAGTTATTCATGGGGCATCTAATATGAAGCAGATTTAAGAAAATTCAGCTCGGATGGAGGTGAAAAAGCTTAATGCAGTAATGCAAGCTTTTCAGATCGATCCAGTGAAGACACAATCAGGAAAGCATCGACGAGCAGAGGACGTCGACTATAGCAAATATATCATGTTCACAGATGAAGATCTAGTGGGGGTAAGAACTCCACATCATGACGCCTTAATCATTATGCTCAGGATAGTCAATTATGACATCGACAAGTTGCTCGTCGACCAGGGAAGCTCATCCAAGGTAATGTATCTCGACCTATTCAGGAAATTAAAGTTAAGCATTTTTGGCTTGAAGGAAGCTACTGTCCCTCTAGTTGGCTTTGCTGGAAAAGTGGTTGTTCCATTAGGAAAGATTATGCTGCCGATAAGGGCAAGAAGTGTCTCTAAGATGATCGAGTTTCTGGTGGTCGACATCGACTCGCCATATCAAGATATCCTCGGCAGGGGGTGGCTACATGCAATAAAGGTAGTCCCTTTGACCTACCATCAGAAACTCAAGTACGTGACTGAGCGAGGAGTAATGGAGACTCACGGAGATCAGACGATGGCAAGAAGGTGCTTCATAGCAGCCATCCGCCCGAAACCAAAGAAGAAGGTTGAGAAGGCCAAAGAGAAGGTCGAGGAGCAAGAAGGTTTGATACCTTCAAAATAGCAATTAAGATATAGAAGTCCCAGAGTGGAGGAGACCAGGCTCCTCCCCTCTGAGCGGGTCATGGAAAACCTGGAGGAGATCACAGTGTGTGGAAGCAATAAAGATAGGAGTTTCTTGATCAGGATTTCTCTTGTGGATCAAGAGAAGAAAGAATTGACTGTACTACTGAGAAGCAACCTAGACATTTTTGCGTGGGAACCATACGAGCTACCTGGCATTGATCCCAATATGGTTTGCCATCGATTACACGTCGACCCAACTTTCAGGCCTATCGCGCAGAAAGCACGGTGAATCGCGCCCGAGAAGGCCAAGGCTGTAGAGAAAGAAGTTGAAAAGCTGCTGGATGCAGGATCCATACGAGAAGTTTAATTACCTAAATGGATATCCAACCCAGTGGTAGTTCCAAAGAGCAATGGTAAATGGAGGGTCTGCATTGACTTCACTAACCTTAACAGGGCATGCCCTAAGGACAGTTTCCCTCTCCTAAGGATCCACCAATTGGTGGACGCCACAGCAGCTCACGAAAGAATAAGTTTTCTAGATGCATATTTGGGGTATCATCAGATCCCCCTTTATGCACCAGACCAAGACAAGACAATATTCATCACCACTGTCGGATTATACTGCTGCAAAGTTATGCCCTTTGGGCTCAAGAATGCAGGAGCAACTTACCAGCGGCTAGTGACCAAGATGTTCAAAGACCAAATGCCATGGAAGTCTACATTAATTATATGCTTGTCAAGAGCAAGCGAAAAGAGGACCATCTCTCAGACCTATCAAATACATTCGAGATCCTCAGGAAATACTGAATGAAACTCAACGAGAGCAAGTGTTCTTTCGTTGTCCAGTCAAGAAAATTCCTCAGATATTTGGTTAGCGAGAGAGGCATTGAGGCCAACCATGACCAGATCGAAGCGATCAACATGGTACATCCCCTCGCACGATACGAGATGTGCAGAAGCTCATCGGCATGCTTGTTGCTTTGAACCGTTTCATCTCGAAGTCCTCTAAGACGTGCAAGCCATTCTTCCAGCTCTTGAAGGGAAACAAGATAGTAGAGTGGACTCAAGATTGATCAAAGGCATTGGAAAAGCTAAAGGCTTATCTCAGCACACCACCTTTGCTCGTCATACATCAAGAAAATGATCATTTGTACTTATACCTCGTCATCTCCAATAACGCCGTCAGTTCTGCACTAGTGTGCAAAAATGCAGGAATCCAACACCCAGTCTACTACCCGAGCAAGACCTTATTGGGCACCGAGCAGCGGTACCTACCACTGGAAAAACTCGCCTTTGAACTGGTGATAGCTTAGAGTAAGCTAAAGCACTACTTCGAAGCCCACACTATCATTGTCCTTATATCACACCCCCTTAAAGCAATCCTGCAGAAATCGGACTTGTTTGGCAGACTATCTAAGTGGTCAGTCGAGCTCGGACGGTTTGACATCCAATTTCAACCCAGGAGTGCAATCAAAGGGCAAGTACTCACTGATTTCATCGCGGAGTTCACGGGCGAGCAGCCTTGTGACCAGCCTCACCCCATGAAGAAAAGCAAAGATCACTCACTAGAAGGAGTTTGGAGACTGTTTGTTGATGGAGCCTCCAACTCAAAGGGGGCAGGAGTAGGCATTGTACTTGTTACTCCAGAAGGTACAATCCTCGAGAAAGGAATTAGACTTGGATTTGAAGCCTCCAACAATGAGGCAGAATATGAGGCTCTGATAGTCGGCCTACAGAAGGCACAGGCGTTGGGGGCAAAGTAGCTGCAAGTGTTCGACGACTCGGAATTAGTCTCCAATTAGATAAGTGGGGATTTTAATGCAAGAGATGAAAGGATGGAAGCCTACCTCGCCCTAGTAAAAAATTTAATGACAAACTTTGAGAAGTCAGTGTCCAAAAATTTCCCAGAGGACAGAACAGCCATACCGATGCCCTGGCATCCCTAAGTTCAGCAATCAATTCTGACTTAAAGAGGACGATCCCCACCGACTTCCTCGCCCATCCGAGCATTAACCGGGGCGACGAGCTACCAAACACGGAATACATGCTCCATATTAAGTCAGCACCCAGTTGGATGGACCCTTTGAGGGACTATTTGAAAGATGGTGCACTTCCAAATGATAAGAAGGCCGCTCATCAGATAAGAGTCAAAGCTGCTCGCTTTCACTTATCTCCTGAGGGCAAATTATACAAGAGATCATTTATCGGCCCTTACCTTCAATGTGTTCACCCGAAGGACGTCGAGCAAGTTCTACACGAGCTTCACGAAGGAATTTGTGGAAGCCATATTAGAGGGAGGTCACTAGCTTTCCGAGCAATGAAGGAAGGCTACTGGTGGCCATATATGCAAAAATATTCGGCGGTGTATGCTCGCAAATGCGAGAAATGCCAACTACATGCTCCTATGGTCCACCAACATGCCAGTGACCTAAGATAGCTTACCAGCCCATGGCCTTTCGCCCAATGGGGGATGGACATCGTAGGCGCTCTTCCTACCGCCGTCGACAACCTCAAGTATCTGTTGATCGCAGCAGATTACTTCACCAAATGGATCGAGGCAGAGCCACTAATAAATATTCGAGATATAGATATGATGAGGTTCATATGGAAGAATATAATTACCCATTTTGGAATCCCTAGAACCATCATCATCGACAACGGAACACAGTTCGAGAGCAGCCCTTT
This sequence comes from Sambucus nigra, assembly GCA_949130495.1. Classification (NCBI taxonomy): domain Eukaryota; kingdom Viridiplantae; phylum Streptophyta; class Magnoliopsida; order Dipsacales; family Adoxaceae; genus Sambucus; species Sambucus nigra. The sequence continues at coordinate 417,368,200 of OX422211.1, read as the reverse complement.
CCAGAACTTCTACAGAGAACACAGGATCAGGCACTATTTTAGCTCGGTGGCCTACCCCCAGAGCAACGGTTAAGCCGAGGCTTCCAACAAAATAGTGATCGATGGGTTGGAGAAACGTCTAGAGTGAGCCAAAAGCGCATGGGTGAGTGAGCTGCCACATATTTTGTGGGCCTACTGCACTACCCCACGACGAGCAACTGGGGAAAACCCATTCTCACTAACGTATGTAATGGAAGCAATTATCCCCTTGGAAGCTGGCCTACCAACCATGAGAACCACCCTTGTCGACCAAGGCTAAAATGATGCAGCATTACTCACTGAACATGACCTAGTTGATGAACACAGAGAACTATCCCTAATAAGGCTGGCGAGCTATCAACAACAACTCGTGAAACACTATAATAAGAAGGTCAATCCAAGGGCATTCTAGGTTGGGGACTACGTCCTAAGGAAGGTCCTTGGCAGCGTAATAAAACCATTAGATGGCAAGTTGGGTCCAAATTGGGAGGGACCATTAAAGGTGACAAGGGACGACCTACAAAGAGCCTATCACTAAGAAATGCTGGAGGGCAGAGAGATACCCCGAGCTTGGAACGCAGCCAATCTGAAGAAATTATATTTCTAGATTTTTCATTCATCTTTTATCGCATTTTTGGAAATGGCAACTCAGTTTTTATTGCTTGTGATTAATAAAAGATTATTTGGCAGTGACATTTTGAAGTGTTAATTTTGTATTATAAACTTTATAACTTGCACACCTTTTCCAAGTGATAGGCATATTACTAAGTATGCAAAAGCAGGGAATCACCCTCCTCAGGTCTTCGTTATGAAACATGAACAACCTCTTAGCATTTCCCCTGGCAATATATGAAGCCCTACAGGGGACCCTTAGGCAGTTCAGCCAAATCAAATTGGTCGCTAAACAATGTTTGGCTCAAAAAGCCTGATCGGATAGAACATCCAACACCAGGTGTGTCCTCACCATTGCCATACTTAGGCCTAAGGGAGTGTGACGACACAACCTAAAAGGTAAAGTAGGGAAGAATGGTATCTCATAAAGCATACTGGATTGGGAGGATACTCACATAACAAAATAACTTTACCTACATCAAATGTAGTCGGCTACGAAGAGCCCAAGATAATCACATGAGAAATAAATGAAGTAAAAGATATACAACGCATGTTTAGTCGGAAAAATCGCCCAAGACATAAATATTACATTACTTCGTTACATGTACAATGAGTTGCATCCGATAAAATCTTAATGAGGCTGAGGCCTCTGAACAAGATAATCAGCTACTTGTGCTCTTCGACCATCATCTGGATGAGGAGCCAATTCCTCCTCGATCTCATTCACATCTGACTCTAACAGCTGCCTAGGGATAGCATCTATAGGGATCCACTAGTCGTCCCTCCTGAAAGGATTAAGCCTCAAAGTTAAAGGAGAGATCTCATGACGATACCAGAGTACTGAGTTTCGGGGAACCTGCAGCTCCTTGAGGGCACTCAACCATCCCCTAATAAAGGCGAGATTTTCAAACTCTATCAGCCTCATCGGAGCATCTATCCAACCTTGGTCGTAACCATTAGCCCACACTTGCCAAGGTCCTTTCTTGAAAAGATGCCTCAGCCATGTGATATCCCTTTGAAGCCCAGCAGTAATCATGTATGCTCGGCGGAAGTCTTCTCAGAGCTCGTCCATCTCCCTAGCTGGACCCCTTGCATCTGGACCAGCTTGTGGAACATCCAACGAGTTAGAACCTCGCAAGACTGGAGGGTCACCATTCGGCCCTGTGTCAGCTCGCGGAATAGCCAACGAAGAGGAACCCCATAAAACACGAGGTACGATGCTTGGTGCATGATCCCTGAGTCGCAAAACATCCCTCCTTAGAGTCTCGTTCTCCTGCTAAAGAACTTCCCCAACTTAATTGATTTCAGAGGCATCCAGAAGCTTAGCTCTCAAAGTGTTCACTTTTTCTTGGACAGAGGCACCAGCTTCTTCCATCTCCTGAAGTCTATCCTTCAGTTTAGCGATGAGCTCAGACTGGTCCTTAAAGATCTTATTTCTCGACCTGAGAGACTTACAAATCCTAACGAAGGCTTAACAAACTTAGGTGCTCGCATTAGGACCAAGGATCTTTCCTAGTTGAGAGGTGACATGTATATACTCATCTACATCAATCAACTACACGCCATACAAGCAGTAAAAAGAAGAAGAATCAGTATACAAAAAAGAAAGTACTTTCATTTCATTCAAATAAGGGGGTCCAAGTACATCGGTAATTAAAACAAAGAGAGCAGTACAAATAAAGAAAAAGATACAGACGAAATCCTAAGAACAAGCTAGCTAGCAACCTCAGTTTGTTCAGAGGTTTCTGGTTGCTTTCCCTTATCGACAGCAGCAGAGGCAGCTCCATTGGATGGAACAACTGCTGTTCCCTAAGCAAGAAAAACATCAGTAGGAACAGCCTGGGCAGTAGGGACTACACCCTCAATGGAAGGGGTAGGCACATCATCGATAATAAGCTTTGGGCCTGGGTCATGCTCATCGAACAAGGGTGAATCAATATCAACCCCAGCAGTGAGAAGAGCCTTATTTCAATCCTTTTTAAAGTTCAGATGGCTAATGTAGCCTATATGAACGTCAGCATCCTCATAAGCGGCAGCCCACCCGGAGTTGTATGAGCTTTCCTTGATGGTGGCAGCCTCGGACTCCACCTTCTTCGCCTTCTCTCCTAGCACCTTATTTTCCTCGACCACGGCCAACCTTCTTTTGCAGACCAAATCGTAGGACTGTCGCAACTCATTTAGCTCACTGATCGCCACATCCTTCGCTTTGTTTGCCTCAGCAAGGGCGAGATCAGAGGAATTTTGGGCCTCACTGGAAGCTTTCAAACTGGCCTCCAGCTCGACGCCTTTCCCTTTAGTTCAATGTTCTACTTCTCCAAATCTGAATTCCTACTCACCAACTCGTTGTGAGTACGGTAGAGAACAACGAATTTGGTCACGAATTGCAAGTAAAAAGAGAGCATTAGAAGAAAGCATTGAACAGAATATTGCAAGTATTGAAGAATGAAAATAGTCTTACCAAGGCTAGCCTCTGACTCGCTTGCAGAGCTAACTGGTCGGTTGCCATTGCCTTCTATCGATCAGCAGGCAAAATTGCTCGCTCGAGCAACGCGGGAGCCAATTGAGGAGAGATGGCGATGGAATCCCCCTCAGGCAATGCAGAGACAGGCACCAAAGCTTGCCCTGCCTTCGTCCTTGCTTACACTCTCCTTCTCTCCTCTTCCCTCTCCTTCTTCTCCCTCTCAGCTTTCTTATTCTCTTTCGCATTCTTTATCTCTTCAGCCTTCTTCCTCTCCTCTTCCCTCTTTCTCTCTTTCTCTTTCAACTATTCTTCCTCCCTCCTCTTCTTTTCCTGCTCGATGGCAGCAAGCTGAGAGCTAGTGGCCACTTCTCCACTACCTGACTTTTGCTTCTTTGACCTCCTAGAAAGAAGCACATCATCCTCATCATCATCCCTGATCAGATTTCTTCTGGGAGGAGCCATTTATGCCTCACTAGAACTTCTCGACTCGCTAGAAGATTCTCGGGCCACTGAAACCTCTTCTGAGCTGGAAGACTCTTCACCAAAACTCTCTACACTGGAACCACCTTCAGCAGCGCCCCAATTATCACCCTCACTATCCTCACTAGAACTGCTCTCCTCCTCGACCAATTGGATTGGATTTGCAGTAACTTCTTCAGTGATATCAAGCTCGGGGATACTGACTACAGGTCGTACGATGAAACTAGACCTAATATTTTTATACTCCAGAAGAAAAGAAGCTGATCGAGGATGTTCACCATCAACCAAAGGTTCTCTGATGTTCCAATATTTGATCAGCTCGGCAGTTCGGATCTCACTAAGAGCAGGTTCCACATTCTTTGTCCTCACTGAAAAGAAGAGAGAAGAATATCAGAGAAATCATATATTAACAAGAAAATCGAAGAGCATAACAAAAAATAAGCCTACCTATAAACTCCTCCCCATAAAAGTGGACCGTGAACCTGTTTGACCTCGACCCCTCAGTATGGGGAGGAAATTGCCAATTTCTAGCAAGAAATCCCTCTTGCCAGTAATCCTTGTGGGAATCAGGTAGATTTACTACCAATACCCTGTCAGGACTCCTGTCCTTGAGGTAAAGAAGACCAGAGCTTGTTCGTGAGAAGGAGTAGCATAAGCATATTTCAGTAAGCCCTAGATTTGTGCCATAGAGTTGGTTTATTCTATGAACACAATAAACTATCTTCCAAACTTTTGGTGAGCACTGTGCAGGGACGATATTGAAGTAACCAAAGAAATGTAAAAACAAATTTCTTGGACGGAAAGTGAGGCCCGCTTAGGATAGCATCAGTACGTAAATCCAATGAGCGTCCTCTATCTCTCTAACATTCTTAGGGATAGAGGCGCATTCAATTTCTACCCAGTGTAGGATATTATAGAACTTCCTAAACTCAGGCACTGATCTATTGCATATCTTCGCCATTCATAAACCCTAACTACAAATTCGAGGAAAACTCAACAAAAAAACACAAAGAGAGCAAAAGGGACTTATGAGATGAAAGTTTGGCTTGGACGACGCAAGATTACAAGCCCAGATGACGGAGAAGATTGAAATCAAAGTAAACGAAGACCTAGAGAGGAGGGCTCAACAGGAAAAGCTTGAAGAAGATGAGAAAATATGAAGAAGCTTGAGACGACGGTATGGAAATGCTTCTCCAAGTGACCTTTTAAAGATTTTTAATCATATCGCACGAGACCCGAAGCAGGCTGTCGCCAAAATCAACTAGAGAACTCCAATCTTGGGAAGAGTTACACAATTTACAAGAGAGCCATTATGACAAATAATTTAAATTTATTGAGCCCAAATCATGGTCCAACAACTTTAGGGGCAATTATGGGTACCTCGATTTGTCATCACAGGCCCAATCGAGTAGCCCAATGGAAATGGCCCAAAGTACGGGCTCCTCGCATCTCTACTGAATCGGGTTATGACTTAGTCTACCCCTAAAATCTAGTAAGGAGATATTCTAGGAGTAGAAGATGGGCGTGGGGGAGTCCAACACCCCCACTCCCCGAGAAAAAAAGATGTATATAACAAACCCTAAGCCTGGGGCAAAAGGCACGTAATGTATTCCCTGTAAATCACTCCCCGGAGTATAGAGAAATAATACTAAGAGAACCACCGTGAACGTAGGCATTTCTTGTTGAACCACGTACATGTTGTGTTGTGTGATTGGCATTTTTTATTCTTTATTCCCTTTGGTGATTGCACTTTCTTATTAATTTGTGTTGAATATAATTGTCACCATATGTAGTAGATTCGCAGGTCTAGATTTGGGCACAACAAGGTCTGGATTTGGGCATAATACATACAAAATAATGCACTCATCAAATACCCCTAAACCTAAAGTTTTCTAGTCCTTGAGCTTAAAATTTTAAAATCTAACTCACTTTCATAGGAATCACGATTGCATTTAGCATGTGCAACAAGCCTTTAAAACTCTAGGTTACCCTAGTGGACGAGTTTTGTCTCGTGAGGGTTTGCAGTGAATATACCCACAAAATTCAAAAACTTGACTCAATGCAAAAGACATAAAAGTAATATAACCAAGTTTGAATGCAAACTTCATAAATATAGTAGAACTTCATTTTTCTATCTGAACTTATCGTGTGTGTGTGTGCGCATATAGCCAATATAACCATCCATTTCAAAGATTTGATCGTTACATTTCTTATCCGAAAGTTCGTCTTGATTTGAAAATCTCACATAATGTACTCACAATCAAACACTCAAAAATTGGTTATTTTCTATCGGTATATGTGAATAAAAGAGTAAGTTTGAATAAACAAATTTCACATATACATGATCAAAAACAAACTTTTTATAATGGATGAATATGATCTCATGAATGGAAAATCGATTACTTGTTGAAAACATTGAATCGCACAATAAATCCTATTCATCTTCTCTCCACACTGTAACTAACTTCACTTGAGATCGATTAGGACTTTCTTTGGTGGTATTGTAGGCTCGGGTTTGGCTAGAAAGAATGGTTTTTGGTGCTCAAAATTTCTGAGAATATAGAGGTTTTTCGGTATTTTGATTTTTAGGCACTTTTTCTTTCAGCCTTCATTTTCTTTTCTCTTTCCTTTTTCTTTTCAACTCACATTTTTTCATATTTTTTTTCTTTCTTTTTCTTTTTTTCCACACATCATTCTTTTGCAAACTTTTTTTTTCCTTTTTTTTTCAATCGTAATTCACCCTATTATTCTCAGAAAATGGGAATGACTTCTTTTTATGCGCTTTAGACTCCCAATTGGAGTTAGTTAGGAAATGGGTTTTCAACAAAAGGCTTATTTTCTTTTTGGCTCAAATGGGCTTGCAATGGAATAATGTAAAAAGATCGGTTGAGGCCTAATTTTTAGGCTTTCAAACGATCGTCTAATCTCATTTCTCAAGTTTCATTAAGTTGATTTGTGTCTCAAGATGACTTACTAAGGCTTCTAGTGCTTAAGATTCACAATTTGACCTTTTGTTTTCAATAACAACCAAAACAAAGAATTTGAGATCATCAACGAATTTATCACTGACGGAAAGTTGGAGTTGTCTAAGAAATCGTTTCGAAACTGAATTATATTGAGAATCTTTTTGGATTTTTGAAATTTTTCTGATTTTTTTTTCAAAAATATCATATTTACCCCCAAACCTAAATTTTACATTGTCCTCAATTTATGCTCAAATAAAAATATGGACAAAGAAAATAAAGTAAAGAAGTCAAATGATGATATTATGTTAACTAAATTTTGAAAATAAAATAAATAAAAAAGAAAAGAAAAAGATACACTAATAATGTACAAACCCATGACAATTACCATCATCACCATAGATTAATAATCGAAATAGTTGTGAGTCATTCGAATTAGTAAACTTTATAGCACTAAGTGCCAAAACATCATCAATTTGAAATAATGTCCACACAACAAATATCCAAGGTCATTATGGTGTGCACCGACATCATCTAAATTTGAATCGCACGAATCCTATGCCAATACCTCACATGGGGGTGATAAATTGCAATAAGGATCCAAATATTTACTATCCCTTTTTCAAAAATAGTCACGTAAAATTAGGGATGCATACTCCAGTCCTAAATGTGAGACTTTATGAAAAGTGCCGGAAGAAGATGTGTCATAGGGCGATACACTTTCTTGATCAAAAATAGGAAGACCGTCATAAATACTTGATGGATCATTAGAATCGGATGACGAATCCTCAAATAAAATTTTCCACATATAAAAAGAATCAGCATTTTTCTCAATAAAATGAGGAGAAAAATCTTGACAAGAATCAACATCCAAATCATCCCAAGTATTATATGTATCAAGATTGTCAATTTTTTCCTCCTCGCAAAATTTATTATCCCCATTTAATTCATGATTATTTTTAGAAATAACATCATTATACCGTTTATTTACCTCTTTCCAATTGATCCACTTTGGTGGACAAATAGTAATTACAGGGATTGGATTCTCATCCATACCTTCTTTAATTTTTAAAATGACTACTGACCCATCTGACTCAAATTAAAATACATAGTCATCTAAATTTTCAGTATTTTGTAAAAGCACGTCCACATGATCAATTGAGGAATATGAGAAAGGTTACAGGATAACAATATGAGGATCACCCATTTGTAATTTACAATGAACGGTTTTTTTCCCTTTTTTTGGGAATGCAATAGCAATTTTAATTGACTCAAAATCTAATTAGATAGCCGATACTCTTTGAAAAGGGAGAATTTAAAAGATGACCAACTACGGTTGTCGCCTCAAATTCCGCTTTTTCCTCCAAGTATGTGGTCGGTACGAAGACTCATTAAAAATCACCAATCCTAGACAAGGTAAAACAAAATTGATTTGATAAGTTCGCTTTGGAGTAGATTTTAATTCTAACCTTGTTAAGAGTTTTGACCTTAAGTCAATTTATGCAACATGCATAATTAAGTGCAAAATTAAACCACGTAGGAGCACACAAAAACGTACCTCCGGCATGGACTTTTTATGATCACTTGCTTGTGTCTGGCCGAAGTTTAAGTTAACGTCGATCGTGGGAAAAATTCGCTTATGGTTTAGTCGTCCCCGAGAGTTTCTTATGTTCGTGGAAAGATTGCACAAGTTTTCTTCATGTTCGATCACTGCTGCACACTTTTTTATTTTCTTCACTTTTGCTTTTTTTTTGTGCTTCTGGGAAAAAAAATACAAAAGAAACTACACCAAACGTAAAGTGCGACACACAAAAAAATAAGGAAAAGAAAAAAAAAATTAACACGATAGGCGCACTAATGGTGTATTCAACACACAAATAAAAATGACCAAGCACACTTATGAAATATGTTTTTTATTTCTTTTATTCTGGAAATTACTACTGGAAAAATAATATTTTTTGAATTTTTGGATTTTTTTTTAATTTTCAAATTTTTTTTATGGACTACTGACTAAAAAAAGAATCTGGAAATTTCGAGAAAAAATATTTTTTTTTGAGTTTTTTTTTTTCAATTTTTTTTAGGATAAACTAGTGCAAAAAGTAAAAAAAAAACTCGTCCGAAAGTCACAATTCTTAAAAAAAAATCGAACGAATTCCCGACCACGGCACCCAAAACTTGTTGTCAATTTTATAAAATACCACAAGTGCACAGGCTATTATAGACTAGCGAGTGTAAGTACGGGTCGAAACCATAGAGATTTGTCAATTTTCACTTTCAAAAGAATTGCAATTGTCCAACCAGATCAAATGGGGTAGAGAATAATTATAAACTGTACTAAATAAAAGTAACTACGATAAATGAGAGTAACACAATAGAATCGTAAATAATTAGGAAATAATTAGTATTCGGGATCCATTTATCACGTAACTAATATTGCACACCTAATTTGATATTATCATTTCCTTTTATAACTCACATTAAACTGACTCTTGTCGCATTTAATTAGAAAAATAAGAAAGTTATGTTCAAAATATTTTTAATGTCTCTAATAGACGGCTAAAATCCCTATTCCCTTAAAAAATACAAGTTTTAAAACTCACAAATGTATTTAAGCACGGATTATCAAAACAATTAAAGTGCAAGCATAATCCATCAAAAATTACTATTTTTAAATCTCAAAAGTTGATTTGACAAAACAATTTTGAAGGTTTTAAAACACACTCCTCTGTCATTTTAAAATGAATACCGAATCTTTAATAACAATTAAAATAAGAATGTAATAGACAACAATCAAAATTAACATGACAATATTAGCTAACTATGATAAACTTCATCCTACTCCTAATAGAATAATGAAGCTATCATAATGAAAGAGAAATTGCAAGAATAAGGGGAGATTTTCATTAATAAATCAAACTTACAAATAGTTCTCTCGCAACCATCTTCAATCCTCTAAAAAATGATAAAAACTTGGCCCTCAAATTGAATACAATCTCTCAAAAATCTCTCTATTCCCTCCCCCCCCCCCCCCCCCCCCCCCCCAAAAAAAAATAATGATCCAAAGGGTCTTAATTATAGGTTTATGAATGAAGTTTTTGAGATGGAATGAAACTCTCTTTAATTGGTTGTAGTTGAGCTGATAATTATCTGTTGAATTATTGAGAAGAGTTGGAGATAATTGATAAGTATTTTTTCTAAAATAATATCCCCAATTTTGGCACTATTCCTGTCACTATTCACAGCACCAGCTTTAATCGCATTTTGACCCCCAAAACTTTAAAATCTCATTTTCGTCCGAATTTCAAAGTTGTGAGTCTTGTTGTGACAACCCGCCTACGAAAATAATAGGTGGACAACCCAATACTCTAAAAATCAGAGGAATCATAGATGGTCCATTCTCAGCATCACTGTCGATTAAAATAATAGTACGAAATAACCACCAATCATTTTAGAAAACAGATTGTCAAATTTAAAATTTAGTAAATAAAAGAAAAACACTTAGACAATCCTATTTGCAAAAACGGTGGATATCAAAAATCAACGGGTGACGGAAGGCAATATAATAAATAATCACCGAATAAGCTGTCGGTGAACAGACCAATACAAATAATTACACCGAGTATTACAATTTAATTATTACTATATAATAAATGAATACAAAGCGTGGGTAACATGCCCGAATATATAACTGAACATAACTAGAGTACAATGGAAAGAAGTGTCTATGATAAATGACCTACAACATCCGCAAAATGCTATAGCTCCAAGACAACCGGAATGGAAATGTAAATACGGGTGTCTTTGCGGTAGAGCACCTGAACGAACAAAGAGTTGCACGCAAAATAAAGAAATATAGACGGGTCAGGGCCTGGTTTGATATGATTACCATGTGACTAAAATGCATGACAGTTAAGTGCGTAATTCTCTCGCAAATAACATTTATATTTCTCACCTCTCAATCTAAAAGCACAACCTAGCCCAATATCAATGATGATGCTCTAGTTAACCCAAGTACTAAGGGCTAACTTCTCCCCAGTCTCAACACTATGCCCTATTCGTGCGTGGGGTGTCTCGCGAAGGGAAATCCAAACAAGGAACCCCCCCGATACACTACTACTAGGCAAGGTTGATCGTCGAGATACATTAGTCCCTCAGCACGAAATCAATACATACCTATTCATCTAATTTCGTACACATAACGATTTCATTCACCATCTCAAGGCATAGTTCCTAATTTCTTTAGGAATTACATATAAGGTAATTCATTTTATCAAATGTTTACCAATTAAATCTCATTTCAAAACCTTCCTTACCAATTTTATTTCCTTTCTTCCATCCAGGAAAAATACATACTTAAAGCAAGTTTTATTATCATAAAAATGATTTACCTTTTCATTTCATATCTTTCCATTTTCCTTCTTCCATCCAGAAAATGTATTTAAAGTCCCATTTCCCTTCTTCCATCTGGGAAATGTATTTAACCTTCCATTTCCTTTCTTCCATCCAGGAAATGTAATTTTAAAGCCAATTCATTAACATAAAATGCTTTAATAACAATAATGTCCCACATTATTATCAATAGTTATATATCATATTATATAACGCATCTAAGACCGCCCGTCCGAGTTTTCCCACTGTGCGCACCCCAAAATGGCTATCATCTTCCAGGGCCTATCATCAAGACAACCTGGGATCCTATCAAAACGTCGGGAGGCGTCCATATGCCTGCGGGAGAGTCATGACCACACCCAGAATCACCTCACCAGCGCAGAAAATATACAATAAACGCTCATATGGCCTAGGACAATAAACGCTCATATGGCCTAGGACTATATCCACCCTGCATTCATTAGCCAGGGGGCTTCACCATACGCACGCAACTTCCCTTATGATAGCGATTTAGAGAGGTGTGTATCCATAAATTAACATTTATGAAAATCATTTTTCCAATTTTGAAATCATTCACTTTTACATTCTCAAAATCATTTGTGCTTATTCATTTAGTACCACATTTTATAATATACATTTCTTATTCTTAGTGTCATATTTTATTAATGACCTAAGACCCGAAGTGCCATAAACCTCAAACTAATCTCCAAGAGTTCAACATAATATTCTAAATCATCAAAGTGAGTCTCCCTCAATGATTGACTCCCAAAAGTCTCAACATTAATATTTTATCTCCAATTTATTTTTAGGTTAACTTCATATATCATTCGGATATTAACCTACACAAACTAGTCCTCGGGGTAAGCCCAATTATCTTCATTTAGCCTAGAACATTTGTCTACCCAAAACAACCCTCTAGGACTCCCCATTTCTTCCCAAAGGAAGGTTCCTAAACCTTGAACCTAAAGGAAAAAGGGCTAAAACAAAATTAGGAAAATCTCACAAAAGCAGGCAGTCGAATCGATTCGCCTGGGAGCCGAATCGATTCGTCCCTAAAAATCTTCCTAGCGTACAGAAGGGGTCGATCGATCGACCCTTGGCCGTCGATCGATCGATCATGGCGGGCAGCTTCTTCTCCGAGAAGCTGTTTCGGCTAGGGACAAAGCCCCAAGCTTTTTATCCGTTATTTCGCTCCACTTCAACAACAAAAATTGCTACCAAATCATTTCTACACAATTACTAACTAATAATTTCAACTCCAATCAAATAAAAAGACAAGATTAAGGGTTAAATCCTTAAAAACCTACAAACCCCTAAAATGGTTTAAATCTCCAAAAACTAACTATACATGCAATTTATCACATTAAATCAATATCTAGAAAGTAAGAAACTTGCCTCGAGTTTGTAATCTCTAATTCTCCTCCGGTAGCAACGGATTCCAGCTCCAATCTCCATTTTCTCTCTCTTTCTCTCCATTTCTCCCAACTCTCTCTTCTCTTTCTCTCTCTCTCTTGGCTTCCAACACAAATGAGAAATAAAAAGGTTTGGGGAGACTTAAACGGGTCATAAAACATAAATCCCCCTCTTTTAAGTGTTAATACACCATTAAAATGACTCATAACCACATAATTGAGTCATAACCACCCAAAAGTGTCCGAAACTCAAAAATACAACTTGGCTCATATTTTGACTATCTCGACTATTCTAAAAACAACCGCACCCCCTATTTTGGCATTCGGAATAACGTGAACTATTTTTATGTTCCAAATTCATTGTATTTCATTAATTAGGATCCAATTTAAATATGAGTCATAACCGTCGCATAACATATAACGACGCAATAAAACAAAATATAATGCTATTGACCTTCTCATAACGGTAAATAGACAAGCATAGTAAACATTATCCCTTAATATCACGGGAAATAATATTTACTCCAACTTTCCCTATTTTATAAAATTAGCCCATCAGTCAAAATAATATAAAATAGCTGCTCAAAAGCCTGGGTGATTGCATACTCCCCCCCTTAGAAGGGAGTTTTTCCCTCAAAATTCAGGCGTACCCCATAATCATACAAAGGGTATACTATTCCAAACTATCATTCTATTATTCTTAGTAAACCCCTCGGCAATGCGGCGTCCCCATTGGACTCGGACTAAGGTCATCAATATTTGATCTCAGTCTACATTCTTGGTGCTCTAACATAGCACCAAATCGTTCCCCACGAACTATCGATCCTACCTTTCTACTACGGAAGGAGATACCTACATACCTCCGCACAAATTGCCTTTCTTCCCGGATCACGTTATACCCTTGCCATGGAATAACTACTCTAACTTATAATCACCCATCCCTAACACTACTTACTTCTATTCGCATCGGCGTTGCCCTTAAAAGTATGCGGCTCAATGAGCCCAATCATTAAAGAAATATTCCCGGACCACTCCAAGCCCAAAGAATATATTTTCCGCTGGTTCGATTCTAACGAACAGGCAAATTACTCAGTCGACTACACTAGGCCACACACACGGCACCATACTTATAGGAAATGATCCGAACTATTATGCGGGACTTCAATCCATAACAGCCACTACTCCCATCCTTTCTTTAAGTCGAATCCACCTACTTTGGGCATGCCTTTCGGCATTTGGTTAATTTCCTCCCTTCATTCATCCACTTACGGGTGGTAGGATATACCCCATATCCACACGGTTTCCATTACTTCCTGGAAACTTTACCAATACCTTAACATGAATATCTCATCCCGATCCATCACTATATTGATAGGCACATCATACGGTTCCACACTCCACCTTGTAAAGCCGGGCATACTCCTCCGTAAACAGTCCGCCCATAATGGCCGGAAAAGCAACGTTTTGGTCAAGGGATCAACAATTTTCTCAAATAGGATCATAACCATTTTGGTGCTGGAAATCTAATGAAATCGTCCACGAATATACGATTCCTCGTTCCACACTACTCTCCTCACAAAAGTAGGTGATCTGGTCAATCACAGACATGAATGCTTTTGATACAAAGTCCTCCTAGTTTAGCTCGTTCTACTTGGCTTTCCATGCCTTCACTAATCTCTCCGACGGGTTTTCTACTCGGCGCATCAACTACCGCATTCGCATCTCCTTAGCGAAAGGGAATATCCCATTGATGGTCCTTTATGAACTCCAACTTGTTGCTCATGAAAAGACTAATTTCCTGCCCAGGAAGTAGTGCCTCTATTCATTCAAGGAAAATACTACCGCTATGAACTTTACATCAAGCGTGGAATAATACTTCTCACGAAGTTTAAGTTTGTGAGACGCATAAACAATTGGTACATGCTCCCGTATTAATACTTCCCGTTCCTGGCAGAGACTCGTTCGTTAAATCCACTCTCGATCTTAACAACACGAGTGCAGGAGTAAAAGTCAGCTCATGCTTCAACTCCTCAAAAGATCGGTTACCGACGTAATGCTCTACGTACAGGAGACCTCACCTTCTATGGCCTAACATTTCGAATCACTCGAGATCCCATACTTCTCCATTCTAGGGACCTAATCCTACTTAGAGTTAACCCACAAACCTATTGTGGTCAACTCCCTTCAGCCTTCCTAAACTGATGTCACATGCCCTAAGGGCCTTACGTCCTAATAATCCTAAGGTCGATATATATATCCTAATCAATTCATATAAATATTACACTAATTATATCCCTAGTGTCCAAGACATTTCCTAACTTTTGACATTCGCTCGGCTTCATGCGTAGGACATCTCGCCGAAGCGAAATCCAAACAAGGAATCCTCCCGTTACACTACTACCTCGCATCGTCGGTCATCGAGATATGACGGTCTAAGACACATAATCGGGACCGCTAAAATTCTAACTCGTAACCCTACTAATGCACTTCTACTTCTATATATTACCATTTCAATTAACTGAAAATTTAACTAATCAGGCATTTACTTTCTGTAAGATGCCACAAATGGTTTATCCCATTATACATGCATACATATTTTTAAATGGACTTCTCATTAAGGCATAACCATAAGTCTCAATTCGATTTTCTTATCTTAGTCTCCCCCACATCGATCAGAGGGAAGGACTAATACAGTTCTCCTATATCGCACATCAACTTATCCCTTTAATCACTCAATTACGTGATTCTCGACTAAACCTTACAACTCAACATCTTAAAAATAAAAAGAAAGAAAGAAAGAAAAGAAGAAAAAGAAATGCAACGTCTCTCCACTCCCAACTTCATTAAGGTTCATGCTTGGAGCGTCTCGCAAAGCGAAATCCAAACAAGGAACCCCACCTATACATTACTACTTAACTTTGTTGGTCGTGGGGATAAGGCAACAACAAGCACAAACAAAGCAAACAAGAAATCAAACAATCAAACAAAATAAACAAGACAAGTAAAGAAAATTTCTTACCTACCTTAAACCAGCTCTATAAAGTCTCAACCTGTATCCAGGGGAGATATTATAGAACTACTAGCTCCTTTCTAGAACTACAAATAGGATAGCCTCACAATTTATTTTCTTGCTATCGCACCAACCAAACCAAGAATATTTTAACTCGTATATAGCATATAATACGAGTAGCACATGATAGAAATGACTTTTGTATGTATATTTGTCGTTGCTTGAAAAGCCTTTCTAATCAAAACCTCACATACCTACAAAATATAATAAACTAAAGTGTAGAGGTAAGTAGGGGTATCAATCCACTTTCTAGGGAGTAAGCTAGAGACAAATTCAATTGTAATTCACTTTTTATTTTCTTTTTGTTCTTTTTCACTTTTCTAATTTTTTTTTAACTTTTTCAATATTAAAACAATAGGGTGAGGTAAGATCTAAACTAATCTAAACAACTAACTAAAAAGTGACTAAAATGAAAAATAAAGTCTAACACTAAAATAAAGAGATAAGTGAGGTAAATAATTGTGAGAACAATTAAGGAATGGGATTACACCACAAATTTTAGTTATTCTAATTAATTAATTTAATTATTTGAATTCTCCCAAATTAATATCAAAACTACAAATCAACTCTCGTTGCAAGTGTAATTTTAATAGTACTCTTTTAGAAAGTAAATTTTAACACCCCACAACTCTAAAAAAATAGATCCACACTCCTTTTAATTAATCACCCGCTAGGATCGATCAATTAGAATTTATGTCAATCTTATAAAATAAATTTAGAGTTGAAATTCAAGTGATAATAACCCACTTAAGAAACCCCTATCTCTAGTTCGAATCCAAAATGGGTATTATCACTAGAATTTCGATTTTCTCTCGAAAATCATTTACCCTTTCTCGACGCGTAAATCTAAGGGTGAGGGATCAAAATTAACATTCAAAGGTATTTTTCAAGTAATTAAACTAATTAAAATAAAATAACATCAAATAAGGGTTTTACCCCACCCCTTGAAAGGGGATTTAGCCTAACATGGTATCAAACATAATAAACAAATATTCAATAGGCATAAAATAAATGAGAAGAGAAGAAAACAATCAAACCCCAATCTCTTGAAGTGAAATTGAACTTCTATTCCTTGAGTTGAAATTCACATCCCATAATTTGAATGATTCAAACACAATTACATCAAGAATCTCTCTCAATTTAATCCTCACAACAATTTATTTTCTCCTCACTATCTAAAAATAATAAAATAAAAATTTTAATCTAAAACTACACTAAAATGGTATTTTCTCTATCTACAAATTCCTATCTAAAAACTCTAGATTTCTCTAAAATGAGGTCTTCATCTTCATTTATAGTAGAAACATGGAGCATGGGTAATTTTGAGAATTGGCTTGAGTGAGCATGGAAAGGGTGAGGTCATGTGGGAAGAGTGGGTGAGGGTTATGAGAATGTGAATGAGGTTAGAATCTGATTTGGGGTAGTTTTGGAATTTGGGTGAGGTAAGAAGAGTTGGGGGTAAAATGGGTAAAAGGTTTAAGTTACATGGGTTAAATGATTTAGTGTTGGTTTGTTTGGTCTTATTGGACATTTGGTTATATATTTGGCAGGTCACGTTTTTTCGGTTTGGAGAATGGGAACAAATGGGAGATGGGTTTAGTTTGGAATGGGTTGGAGGAGGGATCGGATGGGTACTGCCCCGGGTTGATGTCGCGGGTTGGAGATGGGCTAAGCATGGCAGCTTTTTAGGACGCTGGAGGTGAGCGGTGCGATCGGAGGGGCTGGCCGGTGCTGGGAATCGCACCGGCGGTAGGAGTGTGTTGTGGGATCAGGTCGTCGCAGCTCCTACCGGAGCTGGTAATCGAAGGGAGAGAGAGGGGTTGAGGGCTGCAGGTAGGCGGGGCTAGTAGGGCGCCGCCGGGTGGCTGGAGCGCCGGTGGTAGGAGGTTATACAGGAGGGTATTGTGATGAGGCTCAGGAGGTCGAGGAGGAACCAGTAGGGTCGCCGGAAGTGGCAGCGACAGGGTCGCCGCTAGTAGGACAGCTGGGCGTTCCGGTTTCAGGCGGAGGTAGGGGTTAGGTGGTATGTGTTGGTTTGTGTATTAATGGAGATTGTGGGTTTAGATGAGAGAGGAGAGAGGTGATTGGGAGGTAGAAGAAGAATTGGGGGTGATAGGGTGTAGGTGGGTGTAGGGGTATATGGGTGAGGCTTAGGGTGTAGGATAGGTTAGTGGGTATAGGAGTGTAGGATAAGGGATGTGTGTGTGTGTTTAATTAGGACACCTAAAAATGACACTAATTAACTAAAAATAATTAAACTTAAAAAAAAACTAAAAATTTAAAAATTAAATTCCTATAAAATAAAGACGCAAAATAAAAAAATTAAAACTAAAAAGAAATGAAAAAAAAATGTAACTCTATTAAATTTAAAACTAAAGTCCTAATAAAAAAAATTGTAAAATAAACTAAGAATAAATAAATCCTAAAAAATCTAATCCTAATAAAATAAGATAAAATAAAATAAAACTAAAACTAAAAACTAATAAAAAACAAAATAAAATAAAATTATACAAATAAAGATAAAAATAGAAAATAAAACCTAGAAAATAAATCGAAAATAAATCCTAAAAATAAAAATGACTCAAACGAAAAATTTAAGTAAAAGAAATAAAAGAAATAAAAAGGGAAAAATCAAACACACACACGGTTTTGGGACAGGCTAAGGCTTAGGCTTAGGGTAGGCTAAGGTTATGTGATTGGGTATAATTAGCTCCAAATTGCACACAATTTCCTTGATTTAAGCGCTTGAACACTACAATGCATAATTGACCTACAAGATAAACATTTAAGCACATAAGACCCGTATTGTCGAGAATTAGTAACTAAAATACATCTATTCGGGGTATAAATTGTACAATTTTGGGTGCTTATCACACCACCCCCAAACAGAGCGTTGCTAGTCCTCGAGCAATAAGATAGAGAGAAAGAGAATGATAAGAAACCAAAAGTGTACCACTTTCGCGGGCACTTGTGATTGCACTTAGCATGTGCACCAAGCCTTTAAACCTATAGGTTGCCCTACATGACGAGTTGTGTCTCGTGAGGGTTTGCAGGGAATATACCCACAAAATTCTTATTTTGCAAAAATTTATTGAAGGGCAGTCAATCTCTTATTAGATGTAGAATAATCGCACAATCCATCACAAGAAAAATATTTTCAGAAATACAAGCCAGAATGTAAAAAGTTTAAGCTCAGTAAATACTCAAGGCACATCCTTCCTAGAACTCAACGTGTGTTGTGTGAATCAGTCAAAACGGGTCGAGTATCACAAGAGTAATTCCTAGATTGCTTCTTCGGAATCAACGCTTCAACTTCAAATCTCACGGATATAACTCTCTCAAACGAATTCACGAGATATGGGTTAGTGTATCGCTCTTGTGTGTGAGGAGGTGAGAAAATGTAAGCAAGTTCAAACGTCTCACACACATATATGAAAGAACGAACAATAAGAAAGAAAAATGATCTCATGAAAGAATGCTAACCACTATAGTGAGAACGTCGAGTTATTCACTATGTTGACTTTCATTTGCCCGAACACCTAGGGGGAATATATGGATGATTATGGGTGAGGGGAAATGAAATGGGATGAGGTAGGTAGGATGGTGATATGATGGATGTAAAATGGATGAGATGAGGTAAGGATGGTGATGTAGAATGGGATTGATGTGTGAAATGATGGATATATGATGGATAAAAGATGGATGCGATAGAAGAGTGTATAGAACATGAAGAACAAATGTCTTTATTACATAAAAATTAATTACAATTCTCTTTTTCTTTTCTTTTCTCTCTTTTTTTCTTTTTTTTTTCTCTCTATATTTTTTCTATTGTTTTTTCTTTCTAATTTGACTATTTTGTTATTTTTTTTTCTTTTTCTTTTTTATTTTTCTCTCACTTTTTAAATCAACAATGAAGACATTTACATTTGAAATTTACACTCTTTTATTTGAAAATGAAGGATGATATATGAATGGAGGTGATAGGTGATGGAAAAATATATGGATGGTGAGGGGAATATATGGGAAAATGATGGGTGAGTGAATGAAAATGTGACATGGGGGGAAAGTGGTAGGTGTATGGATGAAAATCTAGTATTCGGGACAAATTTCAAGACACGTGTTTCTTACAACTCAAAAAAGATGTCATTCTCAGTGATCAAGCCAAATTTTATAAAAAATAATGAGATCATACAACAATTTAAGTGCGGACCCAAAAGAAGTTGATTCAACTTGTGACTCGGAGATTGCGTAAGACACTCAAAAAGGGTGAAAGGAACAAATCTCACAAGCTGAAGTCTCTACTAGTGATCCTTAAGGTTCTCTTTAAAATTGTAGTACTCTTCAACTCTAAATCGTAGTGACATGATAAGTGCACAAATGTTGTTGAGTCTAGAAATTCATAGTGCAAAATGCGTTGATATGTATTACATAAGCTATTTAGAAAAAATAATATTCTCTAGCTTGATTCCTAGACTTAGAAAGATGGATGATTGAAAATTCACATCAATGATTGAGATGAAAGAAACTGCACGAAATTTTAAAAATCAGGTTCAACAATCAATTTTTTTCAAAAGAGGTACGATTTTGATAAAATTCCCCACCCCCAAACAAAAAGGAACATCGTCCTCGATGTTAGGTAAAATGATTTTTAAAATTGAGAGCATAAGGTATGAAAGATAGTACCAGAATGAACCGCTAATGAAGTGGAAAGATGAAGACAAGAATAAACCTGAATAAATGATAAGAGAAAAAATGTTTACAAGTCTATAACATGGTAAAGCATAGGGTGATGTGAAATACCACCCCCAAACAGGATGAGACTAGTACAAGAAACGTGGGCTGCCTCCCGGTAGTGCTAAGTTTAATGTCTTCAGCCAGACCGAACCATTCTCACCCTAAAGATAAGATCTATGAAAGTACGGGGTGGCAGAAAATTGGGTGATGAGAATCACCCCCAAACAAGACTGAAGCTCCAGTCTTGTTGGGTAAAGGCTAAGAATGGTCAATGCACTTGTATGGCAAAGTGCATCACGAGATGGAAAGCATCGGTGGACCATGGGCGGGTGGGTATTAGGGTAAGGGTGAGGGTGAATAGGCATCGGTCACGGGCTTTATTGAGCGTAAAAGTGAGGGCAACAAGGGCCCTATAAGCATAGTGCTCTAATTGGTGAGGAAGGAAATATGGTTTGGACATAGGAATGGGATGGGCCTCATAAAAATCACACGACCGTTCTATAAATGGGAGATGATAATGGTCGCGTCGTGACACGCCAGGGAGCTGTTGAGAAGAGAAATCAACACCGCAAGGAAGTGGTGTGCATGGAGGAAAAACTCGGTGTCACGGTGTAGAGTAGCACCACAAATACTCTCGTAGATGGAGGATGGTTTCAGGTTAGGATCTAAATATGTAGATGGAAACTTGAAATGTGTAAAATCAAGATCCAAACCAGGTGGTGGGGTGGAAAGGATAATGGGTGGGTCGGGTGGGACAAACGGTGTATCGGGTGGGATAAACGGTGGAGGAAGATGATCCAACTCAAGCGTGGGAGACACACACTCATTGGGAGGAGTAAAGGAATACTCACAAGGGGGTGTGGTTTCTAAAGATGGAGTTGTCAACTTCTCCAAAAAGGTAGCATTGGGGAATGTGGTGGGTGGGTAAGACGAGGCACCAATCTCAGAGATAGAGGAATCACTAGAAATATGAGGCTCAACGGGAGCCATGCATGGATGAATAGGATCCAAATCCGGATAGTTAGAAACTATCACGGATTCTATCTCGGGAAAATGGTGAGAACTCGTAGCCGGAGCTAACCTAGGATAAATTGGTTCCTCCGGAACACAAGGGTGAAGCTCGATAGGTATAGACTCGGGCATTGTTTTGGATATTACGGGAGTGGGAAGGTGAATGGGAACCGCAAGGTGGGGTTCAGGTGGATATGGTGGAGTTTGATCAGGCTCACTAATGAAAGGTAAGTCAACACAATTGTTGACTTGGGACCCGGACCATGGAATGGTCTCAATTTCGAGATTCTCTGGGTGGTAGGGTTGGTCACACTCAAATTTTATGTCACAAGAGGACACATCATCATCACACTCGGTGGCAACGATGGGTGGGGCCATGGGAATATCCGACTCTCGCTCACACTCCAATTCATTTAAACGTTGTTCAAGCCTTTGGAGAGCTTGAGTTTGAATTTCTTGCTCTTGCTCAAGTATGAACTTTTGCAAGAGGGTTTCGAGAGTGGATGTGGATGAAGGTGTTGGTGGAATGATGGGTGGTGGCGGTGGGTGAGGTGGACACAACTCCCTATAATCGGGAGTATATGGAGAATACTCATATGAAGTGTGTGGGGTGGGGCCAAGTACATCATACACGAAAGGACCGCTTTCGTGATGGACAAATGGTTGATGCACATGGGGTGCGTAGTGAGGAAACTGATCGTGAACGGGTGCCCAAGGTTTCCATGACGACTGTTGAAACGTGTGAGGATTCACAACATCGGCTTGGGATTCATATTGCATGGAAGGGTGATCAGACCTCCACGAATAGCTCGGGTACTCACACAACTCGGGATTAGGTGTATCGGGATAATAGGCCGAGGTGGGTTCCGGAACAGTGTCATATGGATACACATGTTCCACGGTGGATTCAGATGGATATGTAATGTAAGGGCACTCATGGGACAAGTGATCGGCATAGGAACAATGGGTGCACAACAAAGGAGGAGACACGACGACACTTGACACCGGGGGTGATGGAATAGGTGGTGCGTCCATGGATGGGTCAAGAGTACGAACGGTACTCGTGAGAGAGGTGAAATCATGAAGAATATCATAAAGAGACCGCTCGGGATTACTCTCACACGTGTCACGTGTCAATGGAAAATGACCAAAGTAATCCCGTAAAGGACGTTCCTTGGCCATGTGGAGAGAAATATATATTTTGATTTTTTGGAATTTTTTTCAAAAGGAAAGAAAGTTTTTTTTGGGATTTTCTAAAAATAATGGAAGAAAATATTTTTGGATTTTTTTTGTAAAAATAAAGAAAGAAAATATTTTTGGATTTTGTTGTAAAAATAAAGAAAGAAAATATTTTTGGATTTTCGGAATTTTTTTTTTGAAAGAAAAGGTGGGGAAAAATATGGACTCTTTGATTTTGGACGAACTAACTAGAATCCGACTACCGAAAATGAATTGGACACACAAACAAGTTAAGAAAATTTCCTAACTAGCACATAGCTAATTTTTATCTTCAAAATTAGTGAGAGGGTAGTCAAATTTTAATCAAGTCCGCGGGTGATAAAAAATCACGAAAATATCTTTGTGATCGCCTTTGCAAAAAATAGTCTCCTAGTGGGCTACCTAGTTGATTGATTTTAAATTTAGTGATGGCTAGGGTAGCACACAATGGTAAGCGAGTGAGTCGGGTGATGAAATCCCTTCTCGTGAGTGACCGGGTGTAGGTCTTAGTAATTTAATTCATCACACCATTCATAAAATAAATGCAAGAATAAAATCACACAAGAGCACACAAAAGAATTGACTCGCTAACAGGAGAGGCGCGAGGGTTTAGAAAAATATACCTCCCACGATTTTTAGGCCGTGGGGTGCCGAAAAATTTGAGTCGACCGGGGGGGAGATCACGCCTATCTCAGTCGTCCCCGGGAGTCCTACCGACCCAAGGTAAAGAGGCTTCTAAATCCTCGCCAATGGATGCCCTCTCTCTACCTTGTCCGGTTTCCCGATCACGCTTGGCTTCAATTTATTACAAATAATGAAAAATAAAATGGTGTCCTATGCACCGCAATACAAGCCAGGAATAGAATAATCCTAAATACAAGCCTTCTAAAAATATAAAAATGGTACAAAAAATAATAAAGTGCAAAAAAAATAAATGAACTACAATATAAATGAATCACAAAATGGAATCCGCTCCGAACTTCACAATCCCAAGAATGGCAACGACGCCATTTGATAACTAGAAATTTTATCTCCCCAACAATGGCGCCATTTGATGACTTGACTTTTCATCTCCCCGGCAACGGCGCCATTTGATAACGTGACTTTTCATCTCCCCGGCAACGGCGCCATTTGATAGAAATGACTTTTGTATGTATATTTGTCGTTGCTTGAAAAGCCTTTCTAATCAAAACCTCACATACCAACAAAATATAATAAACTAAAGTGTAGAGGTAAGTAAGGGTATCAATCCACTTTCTAGGGAGTAAGCTAGAGACAAATTCAATTGTAATTCACTTTTTATTTTCTTTTTGTTCTTTTTCACTTTTCTAATTTTTTTTTAGCTTTTTCAATATTAAAACAATAGGGTGAGGTAAGATCTAAACTAATCTAAACAACTAACTAAAAAGTGACTAAAATGAAAAATAAAGTCTAACACTAAAATAAAGAGATAATTGAGGTAAATAATTGTGAGAACAATCAAGGAATGGGATTACACCACAAATTTTAGTTATTCTAATTAATTAATTTAATTATTTGAATTCTCCCAAATTAATATCAAAACTAAAAATCAACTCTCGTTGCAAGTGTAATTTTAATAGTAATCTTTTAGAAAGTAAATTTTAACACCCCACAACTCTAGAAAAATAGATCCACACTCCTTTTAATTAATCACCCGCTAGGATCGATCAATTAGAATTTATGTCAATCTTATAAAATAAATTTAGATTTGAAATTCAAGTGATAATGTCACGACCCCAACCCAATAGTAGTAGGGAATGAGTGTCTTGACATGCCACCAAGGCATTCAATGTTATGGACTTAAAATATTTCTTAAAATAAATGCAACGGAAATACATTCACATGGTCATGAATCGTAAACTATTGAAAAAATGGAATTACGTCAGAGCTTTCTAAAAGGGAACTTCGTATATATTAAAGTATGAACGGATTACAACGTATGCCAAAATTAAAAAATTATTACTAAAGAGCCAAACATGCTCTATCCCCTAAAAACAAACGTTATATTTAAAATTATAACAAAAGAGCTCCTCAAGCTAGATCTTCAACATAGTCATTCTACACTCCATCCTCCCATCTAATTATTTCCTGAAAAATCGTTATTTATACAACGTCAGCTAAAAGCTGAATAAGATTTAATCTCCCTACATTCCAAGGTTTTCAGAATATAGATACCTATTCAAGTCAAAAGAGAAGGCATATACATATATGGATAGGAACTTGCAGTATATAGATATATATTTTGAAATGATAGTATATATATCACAATTGGATAGATGAGAATAAGAAGAATGCAATAATTCAAATGTGATATCTTTTTCTTTCAATCATATCATTTTAATGGCCAAGTACACTCTAATACCGTATTCTTCTACCGTATTATACCACGGTAGTTGAGGGTCAATCGAAATAGTTCGTCACAACGCCTTATTTAGGGCACACCAGCGATAACCCAGCTAGGAAGGTCAGTCAGTAAAGAGGTCCCCTAGGCCAAATCTTATTTTCAATATTCAATCTCATTTTCAATACTCATTTCAATCAGTATGTCTATATATAGAGATATAAACATATCACAAATGAATCTATCATCGGTATCAGATGCATTTTGAGAATAAAAGCATTTCACAAAATACATAGTTTGCATAATATCATATAATTTAAATGTGCAAGAAATGACATAGAGTACTCACCTAAAATAGAGGCTCGAAAATATAGATATTGAGTCTTGGATCACACGTTAATCTAATAAATACAATAAAGGTTTAATTATGTATTCTAAATAAAGCCCAATTCTAAATATTGTGTTTTAATCCTAAAATATCTTGCTGAAAAAGGTTACTAAAACCATTTTCTCAATTTTTAATATTCATTCATCGCATTTAAAGAATTTCAATTCATAGTTCTTCC
This sequence comes from Sambucus nigra, assembly GCA_949130495.1. Classification (NCBI taxonomy): domain Eukaryota; kingdom Viridiplantae; phylum Streptophyta; class Magnoliopsida; order Dipsacales; family Adoxaceae; genus Sambucus; species Sambucus nigra. Next base: position 417,342,904 of record OX422211.1, on the reverse strand, counting down.
TAATCAGTCGGTTCCCAGTAGAGATGGAGGGTCACAGGGGCACCATTTAAATACCATCTCATCTAGACAGAACATTTCCGGATTTATTCCCAGTGGAGATGGAGGGTCACAGGGGCACCACTTAAATACCATCTCAACTAGACAGAATTTCACCGGGACTGACTTTGGAATTACTTAAATGAGATTCCATAATACGAGCAATTGCTTACAAAAATCATTTTAAAAAGAGTATATATATATTTTTCAAACAAGTTGACATATTTTGAAAATAAAATCAATTTAGATTATTTCCAAATTTTATGTTTTGATTAGTAAAGTCTTTAGTGTATTTTACTAGCATAACTACTAAGTAAAGCTATAAAATACGAAATTAAAACTACAAAAAATGAATTATAACATTTAAATAAAATCATACCTACGGAATGAATTCTTTCTTCGAAATTATAGAACTCCTTCTTAAGATATTTCCCAAGCTTTCTATCACTCTTTCTTACTATAATTCTCAAGGAATTGGTGTGAGTTTCAAATGAACCCTAAGGCCCTATTTATAGGTTTCCAAAAGTCTTACAGTGTTGACATGTGTTTAGGTGATCAAGCATTACGGTGGCAAGTCATCGTTTGGGTGTCGCATTCCGGGGTGGTCTTGCAGTCTAACATCACCAAATGATGACAAGTGTTTTAGCTTTCTCTCTGAAGATGACATGTGTAAGGTGGAGGTGACCAGCACGTGGTGGAAAGATGATAAGGGTATAAGGGTCATTTCACACATGAAGGGTATTTTGGTAATTTCACACTATATATTTTCAATATTTCTTAGAGGTCCTTGAAAATATTTTATTTACAAAATGTCCCTTTTTGTATTTTTATTTTAGTCCCTAAAGTTTCATAAAATTATATTTTCTACCACAAAACTTATTATATACCTTAAGATATGTCATAAGACTTCGATTTCATCCTATTTACGATTGATTCTTCATATTTAAAAATGGAGTTTGTTATATTGATAGCCAATAACATCACATATCTAATAATACAACATTTATAAGATAGTAAGTAACACATGAGTGTAAAATCAAACTATATACATATGAGCACATAAAAGTGGGGTCATTACATCCTACCCTCCTTATGAAAAGTTTGGTCCCCAAACTTGACTCATATTAATTTACAAACAAGTATGGATATCTCTCCTTTATTTTATCTTCCCGCTCCCACGTTTCTTCTTCAAATGAATGATTTCGCCATAATATTTTGACCAGTGGAATTATCTTGGTCCGTAATATTTGATCTTTATGGTCCAAAATTTCTACCGGATGCTCAATGTATGACAAGTCTTCTCTAACTTGAAGAGGTTTGTGACTAAAGATATGTGTTGGATCTGGGACATATTTCTTTACCATTGATACGTGAAACACATTATGTACACTAGAGAGTTCAGGTGGTAAGGCTATTCTATACGCAACAGCTCCTATCTTTTCAAGGATTTCAAAAGGTCCTATGTATCTTGGGCTCAACTTCCCTTTCTTCCCGAATCGTATTACTCCCTTTGAAGGCGATACTCGTAAGAACACATAATCTCCTTTTAGAAATTCTAACTGTCGGTGTCGATTGTCAAAATAACTCTTTTGACGGCTTTGAGCAATTCGAAGTCGGGCTTGTATTAATTTCACTTTCTCTGTTGTGATCTGAATCAATTCTGGTCCCAACAGTTTTCTTTCTCCAACTTCTACCCAATATGCAGGAGAACAACAACTTCTACCGTATAGTGCTTCATATGGAGCCATTTGAATAGTTGCTTGATGACTATTATTATAGGCAAACTCCACTAACGGTAAATGATCATCCCAATTCCCCTTCAAATCAAGTACACAAGCCCTGAGCATATCCTCTAATGTTTGAATGGCTCTCTCAGATTGACCATCTGTTTGAGGATGAAAAGCAGTGCTGAAATTCAATTTTGTTCACATGGCTGCTTGTAGGATTTTCCAAAAGAGAGAAACGAATCTAGGGTCACGATCAGAAATAATTGAAATTGGGGTTCCATGAAGCCTAATAATTTCCCGCACATACAACTTGGCTAACTTTTCTAATGAATGGGTAATTTTAATAGCAAGAAAATGAGCAGATTTAGTTAACCTATCAATAATTACCCAAATAGAATCATTACCATTTGAACTCCTTGGTAAACCTGTCACAAAATCCATGGTAATATGTTCCCATTTCCATTCAGGGATAGGTAGAGGTTGTAATAATCCTGATGGTTTTTGATGTTCAGCTTTTACTTGTTGACAAACCAAACAGTGAGATACAAATTCCGCTATCTCCCTTTTCATATTATTCCACCAAAACACTTCTCAAAGATCTCTATACATCTTGGTATTTCCAGGATGAAACGTAAATCTCGAGCAATGAGTTTCCTCCAAAATTTGCCTCTTTAGTTGGGCATCACGTGGAACACACACTCTATTTCCAAACCTCAATATATCATCCCATATCGCAAATTCAAATCTCTTCCCTTCAATAACCTCTTCTCTGATCTTCTTCAGTTGTGGGTCATTTACTTGTGCAATTTTGATCATTTCCATCAACGTGGGTTGTACTTGTAAGGTTGCGATTATTCCTTCTTTGCTATAAATACGTACATCTATTTCCATACTTCTCAAATCCGCTAACAAAGGTTCCTGATTTGTAATGAGACATGCTAAATTTGTTGTAGACTTCCTACTTAAAGCATTTGCTACTACATTTGCTTTCCCTGGGTGATAATGAATATTTAAATCATAATCCTTCATCAATTCTAACCACCTCCTTTGTCTCATGTTCAATTCTTTCTAAGTAAATATATATTTCAAACTTTTATGATCGGTATAAATCTCACAAGTCTCACCCTATAAATAGTGTCTCCAAATCTTAAGAGCAAAAATTATAGCAGCTAATTCTAAGTCATGGGTTGGATAGTTCTGTTCATGTGGTTTTAATTGTCTCGAGGCATAAGCTACTACTTTCCCATTTTGCATTAGCACACATCCCAAACCATTTTTTGAAGCATCACTGTAAATCACCAATCCTCCTGTCCCTGAAGGAATAGTCAAAATTGGGGCAGTTACTAATCGATTCTTAAGTTCTTGAAAACTATTCTCAACTTCCTCAGACCATTCATATTTTACTTTCTTTTGTGTTAACCTGGATAGAGGTTTGGCAATGCTAGAAAATCCTTCAACAAATATTCGATAATAACCTGCTAATCCAAGGAAACTACGCATCTCTGTTACATTAGTTGGTCTAGGCCAATCTAGTATAGCCTCGATCTTTTGAGGGTCAACCGACAGTCCCTCTTTGGAAATGACATGTCCTAGAAAAGAAACGCTAGGCAACCAAAACTCACACTTCTATAATTTTGCATATAATTTCTCCTTCCTAAGGATTTGTAATACTAGCTCTAAATGCTTCTCGTGTTCTTCAATACTCTTGGAATAAATAAGGATGTCATCAATGAAAACAACCACACATTGATCCAAATATTTCCTAAACACTCTATTCATCATATCCATAAAAACGGCTGGTGGATTAGTAAGTCCAAATGGCATCACAAGAAATTCATAGTGACCATATCTAGTACGAAAAGCTGATTTCGAAATATCATCTTCCTTAATCTTCAATTGGTGATATCCTGACCTAAGGTCAATCTTAGAAAATACTTGCGCACCTTGTAGTTGGTCAAACAAATCATCTATGCGAGGTAAGGGGTATTTATTCTTAATGGTTACCTTGTTCAGTTCACGATAATCTATACATAACCTCATCGTCCCATCCTTCTTTTTAAAAAATAACACCGGAGCACCCCAAGGGGATATACTTGGTCTAATAAAACCCTTGTCTAATAGATCTTGTAATTGAACTTTTAATTCCCTTAATTCTAAAGGTGCCATGCGATAAGGTGATTTTGAGATTGGTATGGCTCCAGGAAGAAGGTCAATCATAAACTCTATTTCTCTACTAGGAGGTAGACTGGGTAAATCATCCGAAAAAATATATGGAAAGTGTTTTGCTATAGGGATCTCTTCTAAACTAGGATCCTTCAATTGCAAATCAATAACACTTGCAAGAAATCCTTGACATCCTTTCTTAAGAAAACTATAGGCTTGCATTGCAGAGACAATACACATGGGAGATAGGACGCCAGTTCCTTCAAAACTGAATTTTGCTTGGTTAGGAATTTGGAAAGTAACTCTCTTATCAAAACAATCTACATTAGCATGATATGATGCTAACCAATCCATCCCCAAAATGACTTCAAAATCTCTTATGTCTAAAACTATCAAATCGACAAATAGTTTATGACTACTAACATCTATAGGGCAAGATTTATATACTAATGTACCCGTCAATAAATCACCAGAAGGAGTAGAAACGTGTATGTTATGATTCAAGGGTTCGGGAATATTAGGAAAGCGATTAACGAAACGTAAAGAAACAAATGAATGGGTAGAACCAGGATCTATTAAAACTTGAAAAGGCTGTGCACATATAGAAAGTATACCTGACACTACTGCATTGAAGCCCTTGCATCAGAAAGATTAGAAATTCTACCTTGTCTGCCATGATCTTATTGTCATTAAAAGTCTTCGTTGGCGCCTTCCCTTTGTTAGGGCAATCTCTCATTTTATGTCCCTTTTGGCCACACCCAAAGCAATTTCCTGTTTCCAGGTATCATGGTTGCCCTCTATGAATATTACCACATCATTGGCATCTATCAACATTAAAGGGTTTATTCATAAAAGGTCTCCCTGTATTGGGTATAGTCCTAAAGGGTTTATTATTGGGTTTCCTTCCTCTTTGTTCCCCAAACTTCCTCTTCCCTTCTCTAATCTGATTATATTCTTCACTGTCCTTCTCAGCTATCGTTGCTCTAGGCACCACGTCAGTATATGATGTCAACTTCAGGATGGAAATTCGACTACGAATGTTCAACCTTAACCCACGTTCAAACTTCTTAGCCTTTAAAGTATCGGTTATCACAACATGAGGTGCAAAACAGGATAACTCGATAAACTTCGCCTCGTATTGACTAACCGTCATATTTCCTTGAACTAAACTCATGAAGTCGGCTGCTTTTTGGTCTTGTACCGTTTCAGGAAAGTATTTCTCGTAGAATATCACTAGGAAATCATTCCAACCTATGGGATTATTCCTTTCCTCGTATATTCTCTTAGTCATTCTCCACCAATGTTCGGCTTCACCTTCTAACATAAACGTTCCAAATGATACTCTTTGTTCATCAGTACACTTAAGAACATCGAGTATCTTTTCTATTTGCATCACCCAACTTTCTACTTCAGTGGGGTTAGGAGTACCTTTAAAAGATGGAGGAATCAACTTCTTGAACTGTTCAATAGTACATTTACTTAGTTCAGGATTCCTTGGTACTCCATTATTTACCTGATGCTCCACAATCTTTGCTAGACTTTCGATTGCCTTGTATGCACCTTCCAGTCCTTCAATACTCGAATCACTAGTTCCCATAGATGATCTTCTCTTGGTCATTTTCTACAGTCATGGCAAAACGTAAGATCTACTATACTATATCAAGATTGAAAACTAAAATACCAGTTATAAATAATATAACACATAGGGAAGGTTATCACATAAATCAGATATTTAATACTATCTCCTAAGGATTGAAACACGAAATCTATAACGTTCGAAACCTATGTTCAGTAGTCTACGGGTTCATAACCTAAGCTCTGATACCACCTCTGTCACGACCCCAACCCAATAGTAGTAGGGAATGAGTGTCTTGACATGCCAACAAGGCATTCAATGTTATGGACTTAAAATATTTCTTAAAATAAATGCAACGGAAATACATTCACATGGTCATGAATCGTAAACTATTAAAAAAATGGAATTGCGTCATCAGAGCTTTCTAAAAGGGAACTTCGTATATATTAAAGTATGAACGGATTAAAACTTATGCCAAAATTAAAAACTTATTACTAAAGAGCCAAACATGCTCTATCTCCTAAAAACAAACGTTATATTTAAAATTATAACAAAAGAGCTCCTCGAGCTAGATCTTTAACATAGTCATTCTACACTCCATCCTCTCGTCTAATTATTTCCTGAAAAATCGTTATTTATACAACGTCAGCTAAAAGCTGAATAAGATTTAATCTCCCGACATTCCAAGGTTTTCAGAATATAGATACCTATTCAAGTCAAAAGAGAAGGCATATACATATATGGATAGGAACTTGCAGTATATAGATATATATTTTGAAATGATAGTATATATATCACAATTGTATAGCTCAGAATAAGAAGAATGCAATAATTCAAATGTGATATCTTTTTCTTTCAATCATATCATTTTAATGGCCAAGTACACTCTAATACCGTATTCTTCTACCGTATTATACCCCGGTAGTTGAGGGTCAATTGAACTAGTTCGTCACAACGCCTTATTTAGGGCACACCAGCGATAACCCAGCTGGGAAGGTCAGTCAGTAAAGAGGTCCCATAGGCCAAATCTTATTTTCAATATTCAATCTCATTTTCAATACTCATTTCAATCAGTATGTCTATATATAGAGATATAAACATATAACAAATGAATCTATCATCGGTATCAGATGCATTTTGAGAATAAAAACATTTCACAAAATACATAGTTTGCATAATATCATATAATTTAAATGTGCAAGAAATGACATAGAGTACTCACCTAAAATAGAGGCTCGAAAATATAGATATTGAGTCTTGGATCACACGTTAATCTAATAAATACAATAAAGGTTTAATTATGTATTCTAAATAAAGCCCAATTCTAAATATTGTGTTTTAATCCTAAAATATCTTGCTGAAAAAGGTTACTAAAATCATTTTCTCAATTTTTAATATTCATTCATCGCATTTAAAGAATTTCAATTCATAGTTCTTCCTAATCAGTCGGTTCCCAGTAGAGATGGAGGGTCACAGGGGCACCACTTAAATACCATCTCATCTAGACAAAACATTTCCGAATTTATTCCCAGTAGAGATGGAGGGTCACAGGGGCACCACTTAAATACCATCTCAACTAGACAGAATTTCACCGGGACTGACTTTGGAATTACTTAAATGAGATTCCATAATACGAGCAATTGCTTACAAAAATCATTTTAAAAAGAGTATATATATATTTTTCAAACAAGTTGACATATTTTGAAAATAAAATCAATTTAGATTATTTCCAAATTTTAAGTTTTGATTAGTAAAGTCTTTAGTGTATTTTACCAGCATAACTACTAAGTAAAGCTATAAAATACGAAATTAAAACTACAAAAAATGAATTATAACATTTAAATAAAATCATACCTACGGAATGAATTCTTTCTTCGAAATTATAGAACTCCTTCTTAAGATATTTCCCAAGCTTTCTATCACTCTTTCTTACTATAATTCTCAAGGAATTGGTGTGAGTTTCAAATGAACCCTAAGGCCCTATTTATAGGTTTCCAAAAGTCTTACGGTGTTGACATGTGTCTAGGTGATCAAGCATTACGGTGGCAAGTCATCGTTTGGGTGTCGCATTCCGGGGTGGTCTTGCAGTCTAACATCACCAAATGATGACAAGTGTTTTAGCTTTCTCTCTGAAGATGACATGTGTAAGGTGGAGGTGACCAGCACGTGGTGGAAAGATGATAAGGGTATAAGGGTCATTTCACACATGAAGGGTATTTTGGTAATTTCACACTATATATTTTCAATATTTCTTAGAGGTCCTTGAAAATATTTTATTTACAAAATGTCCCTTTTTGTATTTTTATTTTAGTCCCTAAAGTTTCATAAAATTATATTTTCTACCACAAAACTTATTATATACCTTAAGATATGTCATAAGACTTCGATTTCATCCTATTTACGATTGATTCTTCATATTTAAAAATGGAGTTTGTTATATTGATAGCCAATAACATCACATATCTAATAATACAACATTTATAAGATAGTAAGTAACACATGAGTGTAAAATCAAACTATATACATATGAGCACATAAAAGTGGGGTCATTACAGATAATAACCCACTTAAGAAACCCCTATCTCTAGTTCGAATCTAAAATGGGTATTATCACTAGAATTTCGATTTTCTCTCGAAAATCATTTACCCTTTCTCGAGGCGTAAATCTAAGGGTGAGGGATCAAAATTAACATTCAAAGGGATTTTTCAAGTAATTAAACTAATTAAAATAAAATAACATCAAATAAGGGTTTTACCCCACCCCTTGAAAGGGAATTTAGCCTAACATGGTATCAAACATAATAAACAAATATTCAATAGGCATAAAATAAATGAGAATAGAAGAAAACAATCAAACCCCAATATCTTGAAGTGAAATTGAACTTCTATTCCTTGAGTTGAAATTAACATCCCTTAATTTGAATGATTCAAACACAATTACATCAAGAATCTCACTCAATTTAATCCTCACAACAATTTATTTTCTCCTCACTATCTAAAAATAATAAAATAAAAATTCTAATCTAAAACTACACTAAAATGGTATTTTCTCTATCTACAAATTCCTATCTAAAAACTCTAGATTTCTCTAAAATGAGGTCTTCATCTTCATTTATAGTAGAAACATGGAGCATGGGTAATTTTGAGAATTGGCTTGAGTGAGCATGGAAAGGGTAAGGTCATGTGGGAAGAGTGGGTGAGGGTTATGAGAATGTGAATGAGGGTAGAATCTGATTTGGGGTAGTTTTGGAATTTGGGTGAGGTAAGAAGAGTTGGGGGTAAAATGGGTAAAAGGTTTAAGTCACATGGGCTAAATGATTTAGTGTTGGTTTGTTTGGTCTTATTGGGCATTTGGTTATATATTTGGCAGGTCACGTTTTTTCAGTTTAGAGAATGGGAACAAATGGGAGATGGGTTTAGTTTGGAATGGGTTGGAGGTGGGATCGGATGGGTACTGCCCCGGGTTGATGTCGCGGGTTGGAGATGGGCTAAGCATGGCAGCTTTTTAGGACGCTGGAGGTGAGCGGTGCGATCGGAGGGGCTGGGCGGCGCTGGGAATCGCACCAGAGGTAGGAGTGTGTTGTGGGATCGGGTCGTCGCAGCTCCTACCGAAGCTGGTAATCGAAGGGAGAGAGAGGGGGTTGAAGGCTGCAGGTAGGCGGGGCTAGTAGGGCGCCGCCGGGTGGCTGAAGCGCCAACGGTAGGAGGTTAGACATGAGGGTATTGTGATGAGGCTCAGGAGGTCGAGGGGCACCGGTAGGGTCGCCAGAAGTGGCAGCGACAGGGTCGCCGCTAGTAGGACAGCTGGGCGTTTCGATTTCAGGCGGAGGTAGGGGGTTATGTGGTATGTGTTGGTTTGTGTATTAATGGAGATTGTGGGTTTAGATGAGAGAGGTGATTGGGAGGTTGAAGAAGAAGTGGGGGTGATAGGGTGTAGGTGGGTGTAGGGGTGTATGGGTGAGGCTTAGGGTGTAGGATAGGTTAGTGGGTATAGGAGTGTAGGATAAGGTGTGTGCGTGTGTGTTTAATTAGGACACCAAAAAATGACACTAATTAACTAAAAACAATTAAAATTAAAAAAAAATAAAAAACTAAAAATTAAATTCCTATAAAATAAAGACGCAAAATAAAAAAATTAAAACTAAAAAGAAATGAAAAGAAAAATGTAACTCTATTAAATTTAAAACTAAAGTCCTAATAAAAAAATTGTAAAATAAACTAAGAATAAATAAATCCTAAAAAATCTAATCCTAATAAAATAAGATAAAATAAAATAAAACTAAAACTAAAAAATAATAAAAATCAAAATGAAATAAAATTATATAAATAAAGATAAAAATAGAAAATAAAACCTAGAAAATAAATCTAAAATAAATCCTCAAAATAAAAATGACTCAAACTAAAAATTTAAGTAAAAGAAATAAAAGAAATAAAAAGGGAAAAATCAATCACACACACGGTTTTGGGACATGCTAAGGCTTAGGCTTAGGGTAGGCTAAGGTTATGTGATTGGGTATAATTAGCTCCAAATTGCACACAATTTCCTTGATTTAAGCGTTTGAACACAGCAATGCACAAATGACCTACAAGACAAACATTTAAGCACATAAGACTCGTATTGTCGAGAATTAGCAACTAAAATACATCTATTCGGGGTATAAATTGTACAGTTTTGGGTGCTTATCAGCACATACCACACATATACTTTTAAAATATTATCACTCGCCTTATAACGAGTGAAGGAAAAATATAGAACTTTCCTACCATGGAAGTCATATAGATACATTCACTATAATAATATCGATACTACCACAAGCTCGATTTTACACACCCGAATCTAGGGTTAATACAATACTACTCCATCTTATCATAAGGAATGCTCCACCCCCACTAAGGTGGAAATTCCCGCCAACATACTTGCCAATCTCTGGCCACTACCAATGGTTCCTAGACACATTATTCTAGTCTTAACCGAACCAAACTACTTCCATTTATGCCCCCACTAGGCACCCTATTCTTGACCTTGTTCTTCAAACGACAAGATCAAAATTCGTGGGTTCACATTCCACGTCAAACTGTTTCTCCATCTCTAGCTACCATACGATTTCCCGTGAAGTTCCTTTAACTTCCTCAGCAAAGAGAACATTCTACTTGCCTCCCTTGCCTTAGTTCAATGAGTCTTCCCCGGGTGGATGTCCAACAATGGGGTCTCATGAACACTACTTCTCTAGAAGTGTTAGCAACACTAACTTGTGAGCCTATCATTTCCCTTGAAGGGCTCTCTCAATGGGCCAAAACTTCCTGCTCCACCAAAATATGGCGACTACCATTTCCGCCACTTCAACCTTACTCCTATAGGTGAAAGATTTTCCTCCAATCTTTCGCATCTGGGCACTTCTATACCCCACACTCTAGGCCAAAACTCCTGGGCCTTACATCCTCACCGAATAAGATTACACTTCCTCCATCCGACCGAACTTCAACATGTGGTCCTCGTCAAGGACTTCTCGACTCCAACTTAATTCACTAGGAATCACAAACTTATTACGACTCTCTACTCGTAACGGTACTTGAAAAACTATATCCATTGTACTTAGTAGTCGCGGTAGCAATATAAGATAATGCTACAAAGGGAGCGACCTCTAAAGTGTCCCTCATCCCCGACTACAACTTACAGCTCTTAGTAATGACATCTCTTGACACCTTCACAACGGCCTTCCTTGACACCCTTCATCTGTCGACTTATGAGTCTCACACGAACGCGCAAAAGATTTTTGGGGTTCTCATATCATAGCAGGAGAACGAAATCTCACAAGAGAAATCAACAATCTTAATCTTAAGGCTCTATATCAAATTGAAAATAACGCTGAAAACGTAATACGTCCGCACAGATTCCTAAGGACTCTAGAACCGAATGCTCTGATACCATTTGTGACAACCCGCCTACTAAAATAGTAGGTGGCCAGCCCAGTACTCTAATTATCATAGGAATCATAGATGGTCCATTCTCAGCATCACTGTCGATTAAAATAATAGTACGAGATAACCACCAATCATTTTAGAAAACGGGCTGTCAAATTTAAAATTTAGTAAATAAAAGAAAAACACCTAGACAATCCCATTTGCAAAAATGGTGGATATAAAAAATCAACGGGTGACGAAAGGCAATATAATAAATAATCACCAAATTAGCTGTCGGTGAACAGACCAATACAAATAATTACACCGAGTATTACAATCTAATTATTACAATATAATAAATGAATTCAAAGCGTGGGCAACATGCCCGAATATATAAGTGAACATAAGTAGAGTACAATGGAAAGAAGTGTTTATGACAAATTACCTACAACATCCGCAAAATGCTATAGCTCCAAGACAACCGGAATGGAAATGTAAATACGGGTGTCCTTGCGGTAGACCACCTGAACGGACAAAGAGTTTCATACAAAACAAAGAAATATAGACGGGTCAGGGCTCAGTTTGATATGATTACCATGTGACTAAAATGCATGACAATTAAGTGCGTAATTCTCTCGCAAATAACATTTATATTTCTCACCTCTCAATCTAAAAGCACAACCTAGCGCAATATCAATGATGATGCTCTAGTTAACCCAAGTACTAAGGGCTAAGTTCTCCCCAGTCTCAACACTATGCCCTATTCGTGCATGGGGTGTCTCGCGCAGGGAAATCCAAAAAAGGAACCCCCCGATACACTACTACTAGGCAAGGTTGATCGTCGAGATACATTAGACCCTCATCACGAAATCAATAGATACCCATTCATCTAATTACGTACACATAACGATTTCATTCACCATCTCAAGGCATAGTTCCTAATTTCTTTAGGAATTACATATAAGGTAATTCATTTTATCAAATGTTTACCAATTCAATCTCATTTCAAAACCTTCTTTACCAATTTTATTTCCTTTCTTCAATCCAGGAAAAATACGTATTTAAAGCAAGTTTTATTATCATAAAAATGCTTTACCTTTTCATTTCATATCTTTCCATTTTCCTTCTTCCATCTGGAAAATGTATTTAACGTCCCATTACCCTTCTTCCATCCGGGTAATGTATTTAACCTTCCATTTCCTTTCTTCCATCCAGGAAATGTAATTTTAAAGCCAATTCATTAACATAAAATGCTTTAATAACAATAATGTCCCACATTATTATCAATAGTTATATATCATATTATATAACGCATCTAATACCACCCGTCCGGGTTTCCCCGCTGTGCTCACCCCTAAATGGCTATCATCTTTCAGGGCCTATCATCAAGACAACTTGAAAAAATATCAAAACGTCGGGAAGCGGCCATATACCCGCGGGAGAGTCATGACCACACCCAGAATCACCTCACCAGCGCATAAAATAGACAATAAACGCTCATATGGCCTAGGACTATATCCACCCTACATTCATTAGCCAGGGGGCTTCACCATACGCACGCAACTTCCCTTATGATAGCGATTTAGAGAGGTGTGTATCCATAAATTAACATTTATGAAAATCATTTTTCCAATTTTGAAATCATTCACTTTTACATTCTCAAAATCATCTGTACTTATTCATTTAGTACCATATTTTATAATATACATTTCTTATTCTTAGTGTCATATTTTATTAATGACCTAAGACCCAAAGTGCCATAAACCTCAAACTAATCTCCAAGAGTTCAACATAATATTCTAAATCATTAAAGTGAGTCTCCCTTAATGATTGACTCCCAAAAGTCTCAACATTAACATTTTATCTCCAATTTATTTTTAGGTTAACTTCCTATATCATTCGGATATTAAACTGCACAAACTAGTCCTCGGGGTAAGCCCAATTATTCTCATTTAGCCTAGGACATTTGTCTACCCAAAAAAACCCTCTAGGACTCCCCATTTCTTCCCAAAGGAAGGTTCCTAAACCTTGAACCTAAAGGAAAAAGGGCTAAAACAAAACTAGGAAAATCTCACAAAAACAGGCAGCCAAATCGATTCGCCTGGGAGACGAATCGATTCGTCCCTAAAAATCTGCCTAGCATACAGCAGGGGTCGATCGATCGACCCTTGGCCATCGATCGATCGAAGGCTCGATCGATCGATCCCCCATGATCGATCGATCGATCATGGCGGGCAGCTTCTTCTCCGAGAAGCTGTTTCGGCCATGGACAAAGCCCCAAGCTTTTTATCCGTTATTTCACCCAACTTCAACAACAAAAATTGCTACCAAATCATTTCTACACAATTAATAACTAATAATTTCAACTCCAATCAAATAAAAACACAAGATTAAGGGTTAAATCCCTAAAAACCTACAAACCCCAAAAATGGTTTAAATCTCCAAAAACTAACTATACATGCAATTTATCACATTAAATCAATATCTAGAAAGTAAGAAACTTGCCTCGAGTTTGTAATCTCGGATTCTCCTCTGGTAGCAACGGATTCTAGCTCCAATCTCCATTTTCTCTCTCTTTCTCCCAACTCTCTCTTCTCTTTCTCTCTCTCTCTTGGCTTCCAACACAAATGAGAAATAAAAAGGGGTGGGGAGACTTAAACGGATCATAAAACATAAATGCCCCTCTTTTAAGTGTTAATACACCATTAAAATGACTCATAACCACATAATTGAGTCATAACCACCCAAAAGTGTCTGAAACTCAAAAATACAACTTGGCACATGTTTTGACTATCTCGACTATTCTAAAAACAACCGCACCCCCTATTTTGGCATTCGGAATAACGTGAACTATTTTTGTGTTCCAAATTCATTGTATTTCATTAATTAGGCTCCAATTTAAATATGAGTCATAACCGCCGCATAACATATAACGACGCAATAAAACACAATATAATGCTATTTACCTTCTCATAACGGTAAATAGACAAGCATAGTAAACATTATCCCTTAATATCACGGGAAATAATATTTACTCCAACTTTACCTATTTTATAAAATTAGTCCATCAGGCAAAATAATATAAAATAGCTGCTCAAAAGCCTGGGTTGTTACATACTCCCCCCTTAGAAGGGAATTTTTCCCTCAAAATTCAGGCGTACCCCATAATCATACAAAGGGTATACTATTCCAAACTATCGTTCTATTATTCTTAGTAAACCCCTCGGCAATGCGGCGTCCCCATTGGACTCAGACTAAGGTCATCACTATTTGATCTCACTCTACATTCTTGGTTCTCTAACATAGCACCAAATCGTTCCCCATGAACTATCGATCCTACCTTTGTACTACGGAAGGAGATACCTACATACCTCGGCACAAATTGCCTTTCTTCCCGAATCACGTTATACCCTTGCTAGGTAATAACTACTCTAACTTATAATCACCCAACCCTAACACTACTTACTTCTATTCGCATTGGTGTAGCCCTTAAAAGTATGCGGCTCAATGAGCCCAATCATTAAAGAAATATTCCCGAACAACTCCAAGCCCAAAGAATATATTGTCCGTTGAATCCATTCCAACGAACAGGCAATTACTCAGCCGACTACACTAGGCCACACACATGGCACCATACTTATAGGAAATGATCCGAACTATTGTGCGGGACTTCAATACATAAAATCCACTACTCCCATCCTTCCTTTAAGTCGAACCCACCTATTTTGGGCATGACTTTCGGCATTTGGTTAACTTCCTCCCTTCATTCATCCGCTTACGGGTGGTAGGATATACCCCATATCCATACGGTTTCCATTACTTCCTGGAAACTTTACCAATACCTTAACACGAATAACTCATCCCGATCCATCACTATGTTGATAGGCACCTCATACGGTTCCACACTCCACCTTGTAAATCCGAGCGTACTCCTCCGTAAACAGTCCGCCCATAATGGCCGAAAAAGCAACGTTTTGGTCAATGGATCAATAATTTTCTCAAATAGGATCATGACCATTTTGGTGCTGGGAATCTAATGAAAATGTCCATGAATATACCATTCCTTTTTCCACACTACTCTTTTCACACAAGTAGGTGATTTTGTCAATCACGGACATGAATGCTCTTGATACAAAGTCCTCCTAGTTTAGCTCGTTCTACTTGGCTTTCCATGCCTTCACTAATCTCTCCGACGGGTTTTCTACTCAGCGCATCAACTATCGCATTCGCATCTCCTTAGAAAAAGGGAATATCCCATTTATAGTCCTTTATGAACTCCAACTTGTTCCTCGTGAAAAGACTAATTTCCTGCCCAGGAAGTAGTGTCTCTATTCATTCAAGGCAAATACTAGCGCTATGAACTCTACATCAAGCGTGGAGTAATACTTCTCACGAAGTTTAAGTTTGTGAGATGCATAAACAATTGGTACATGCTCCCGTATTAATACTTCCCATTCCTGGCATAGAATCGTTCGTTAAATCCACTCTCGATCTTAACAACACGAGAGCAGGAGTAAAAGTCAGCTCATGCTTCAACTCCTCAAAAGATCGGTTACCGACGTAACGCTCTACCTACGAGAGGCCTCACCTTCTATGGACTAACATTTCGAATCACTCGAGATCCCATACTTATCCATTCTAGGGACCTAATCCTACTTAGAGTTAACCCACAAACCTATTGTGGTCAACTCCCTTCAGCCTTCCTAAACTGATGTCACATTCCCTAAGGGCCTTATGTACTAATAATCCTAAGGTCGATATATATATCCTAATCAAGTTGTATAAATATTACACTAATTATATCCCTAGTGTCCAAGGCCTTTCCCAACTTTTGACATTCGCTCGGTTTCATGCATGGGACGTCTCGCCGAAGCAAAATCCAAATAAGGAACCCTCTCGTTACACTACTACCTTGCATCGTCGGTCATCGAGATATAATGGTCTAAGACACATAATCGGGACCGCTAAAATTATAACTTGTAACCCTACTAATGCACTTCTACTTCTATATCTTACCATTTCAATTAACTGAAAATGTAACTAATCCGCCATTTACTTTCTGTAAGATGCCACAAATGGTTTTTCCCATTATACATGCATACATCTTTTTAAATGGACTTCTCATTAAGGCATAACCATAAGTCTCAATTAGACTTTCTTATCTTAGTCTCCACCACATCGATCAGAGGGAAGGACTAATACAGTTCTCCTATATCGCACATCAACTTAGCCCTTTAATCACTCAATTACGTGATTCTCGGCTAAACCTTCCAACCCAACATCTTAATAATAAAAAGAAAGAAAGAAAAGAAGAAAAAGAAATGCAACATCTCTCCACTCCCAACGTCATTAAGGTTCATGCGTGGAGCGTCTCGGAAAGAAAAATCCAAACAAGGAACCCCTCCTATATATTACTACTTAACTTTGTTGGTCGTGGAGATAAGGCAACAACAAGCACAAACAAAGCAAACAATAAATCAAACAATCAAACAAAACAAACAAGACAAGTAAAGAAAATTTCTTACCTACCTTAAACCAGCTCTATAAAGTCTCAACCTGTATCCAGGGGAGATATTATAAAACTACTAGATCCTTTCTAGAACTAGAAATAGGATAGCCTCACAATTTATTTGCCTTCTATCGCACCAACCAAACCAAGAATATTTCCACTCGTATATAGCATATAATACGAGTAGCACATACCACACATATACTTTTAAAATATCTTCACTCGCCTTATAACGAGTGAAGGAAAAATATAGAACTTCCCTACCATGGAAGTCATAAAGATACATTCACTATAATAATATCGATACTACCACAAGCTCGATTTTACACACCCGAATATAGGGTTAATACAATACTACTCCATCTTATCATAAGGAATGCTCCACCCCCACTAAGGTGGAAATTCCCTCCAACATACTTGCCAATCTCTGGCCACTACCAATGGTTCCTAGACACATTATTCTAGTCTTAACCGAACCAAACTACTTCCATTTATTCCCCCACTAGGCACCGTATTCTTGACCTTGTTCTTCATACGACAAGATCAAAATGCGTGGGTTCACATTCCACGTCAAACTGTTTCTCCATCTCTAGCTACCAGATGATTTCTCGTGAAGTTCCTTTAACTTCCTCAGCAAAGAGAACATTCTACTTGCCTCCCTCGCCTTAGTTCAATGAGTCTTCCCCGGGTGGATGTCCACCAATGGGGTCTCATGAACACTACTTCTCTAGAAGTGTTAGAAACACTAACTTGTGAGCCTATCATTTCCACCGAAGGGCTCTCTCAATGGGCCAAAACTTCCTGCTCCACCAAAATATGGCGACTACCATTTCTTCCACTTCAACCTTACTCCTATAGGTGAAAGATTTTCCTCCAATCTTTCGCACCTGGGCACTTCTATACCCCACACTCTAGGCCAAAACTCCCGAGCCTTACATCCTCACCGAATGAGATTACACTTCCTCCATCCGACCGAACATCAACATGTGGTCCTCGTCAAGGACTTCTCGACTCCAACTTAATGTCGCTAGGAATCACAAACTTAGTACGACTCTCTACTCGTAACGGTACTTGAAAAACTATATCCATTGTACTTAGTAGTCGCGGTAGCAATATAAGATAATGCTACAAAGGGAGCGACCACTTAAGCGTCCCTCATCCCCGACTACAGCTTACAGCTCTTAGTAATCCCATCTCTTGACGCATTCACAACGGCCTTCCTTGACGCCCTTCCTCTTGTGACAACCCGCTCACCAAAATAAGGGGTGGCCAGCCCAATACTCCAATATAACGGAATCATGGATGGAATCATTCTCAGCATCACAACAAAAATATAGAGTATCCAGGATAACCACCCAATACTTCAGAAAACGGGTTGCCAAATTTTTTTATTTGAATGTAAATAAATGAAAACAAACAACCCAATTCCTGAAAGACAAGGGAAACCCCAAGACATATATAAATAATACAACAAGAATACGATAAAAAGACCGAATAGGTAACCGATCACTAAACTGATACACCAGTAATACACAAGTACAATAAGTTACTTATTACATTTCATTAGACATTTACAAAAGCTTGGGTCTCTCTCCCGAATAAAAGACTTGATCTTAACTAAAATAAAAGTGAAAATGTCTATACCAAACGTATCCCGTAATACCCGCAATGCATCACGGCTCGTCGAAAACATCGAAATAGGAATTCAAATCAGGCATCCTTGCGGCGGAGTACCTGAGCAGAGACAAGATGAATATGCAACAAGAAATGTAACCAGGTCAGGGCCCGGTTCTATATGATTACCAGATGAATAAAGAGTATGACAGTTATGTATGATGAATCGTGAAGAAAGAGGAATAAGAAGCAACCTATACAATTTAAAACATAAGCTAAGCAGGAACAAAAATAAGAAGCATTAAACTAAAAACTTTCACCAAATGTGCCAATTATTTCATATATCTTTTCCTTAGCAGGAAGTATATATATATATAATCACAATCTTTTGCTCTTTAAGGAAATTTTATCTCAATTTTACCTTTTGTAAAAATCCTTTCCTTATCAGGAAAATAATCATTTTCAAATGCTCTTTGTGGCATTTACATGTGCTCTTTGTGGCACTCCATCATGCTCTTATGGCATATAAAATACATCAAGTCCCACTTGATTACGAACTGTTATAATTATATGCATATAACGAATTCTAAGACCGCCCGTCCGGGTTTCCCCACTGTGCGCGCCCCTAAATGACCATCATCTTCCAGGGCCTATCATTAGACAACCTGGGCACCTATATCGCAAGACGTCGGGAAGCGTCCATGAGCCTGCGGGGTAGTCAAGACCACACTCGGAATCTCCTACCCATCGCAGAAAAATATACAACAATAAGCGCTCCCATGGCCTAGGACTATATCCACCCTGCAATCATTAGCCAGGGGGCTTCACCTCACGTGCGGACTTCCCTTATGATGTCATTTAGAGAGGTGTGTTTAAGCCATTTTATTTATCATAACAAAATCAAGTAAATCATTATTTACCGGTTTCATGATTAAGTAAATTATCATTTACTAATATCAATACCATTACCATTTCATTTCCATTCCACGTATATGTTTCATTTTATTCGAAACCGTTATTATTTACTTTTGTAAATAATCTAACTTACTATCCAGAGTCATACGATAGTTTATATCAACACTACAACCTCAAAGTAGTAAATAAACTCTTCATCATCTCCCAAGCATTTTTGGATGTTATTTTAAAACCCCAAGGTTATCATCTTTCGAAGGAATGAAACAACTTTCAATTTATCCTCCAAACTCACCTTTATGGCGTTATGATGAGCCACCAAGGTTAACATAGCTCAATCGAACTTTTAAAATCTCCCAACATTCTTATGGGGTGGTAAAATAAACCATCAAAACTAGTATAGCTTAATTAAGCTTATAAAGTCTCCCGGACATGACACTACATCTCCTAGTTTATATACAAATCAACTAGAAGGAAAAGTGCCCTAACTTCAATAGGCATAACCCCGGAAAAGTCCCCACATAACCCATTCCTAATGTAGGGCACACAACTAACTCATCTCACACTCTAGGACTTTAAGTTTAATTCATTCAAGAAGATTCCTAGGCCTTAGATTTAAAGAAAATAATTGAAATTGAGTTATAAAATTAACTCAAAAACAGCAGAAAAACGAATCGATTCTCCCAAGGGCCGAATCGATTCGCCCTAGCGAATCGATTCGCCCAAAAAGAGAATCGGTTCGGACTACTAAACCAACTTTCTGCAATTGACCGAATCGATTCGGCCTTAACCCGAATCGATTCGGGTTATGCAGACCTGCAAATTTCTCTTAGCGAATCGATTCGCCCAAAGGGCCGAATCGATTCGGACCTGCAAATTTGCCAAAAATGGCTACGAAGGGTTATGAACCCTAATTTATCTAAACCACAAATCTCTTCCATCTTACACACAACCAACAACAATAGTCTACCCCAAAACACCCCACATGGTTAATAACAACTATAACCCAAAATTTCATCATCAAAACTAAGATTAGGGCTTAAATCCCATAAATTCCACATTTCAACCATAAATGTAAATACACAACTATCATACAATTTATGCACCTTAAATCACATATTAGCAAGTAGAAAACTTGCCTTAGGGTTGATATCTCAGATTTGTTTGGAGAAGAAGCAATCCCAAATCCTCCATCTTCAAATCTCTCTCTCATTTCTCCATTTCTCTTCTTCTTTCTTTCTCTCTTTGTCTCTCTATGTTCAAGACATAAAATGGGGAAAAATAAGGGATTTAGAAGACTAAAATCGTGGCTTAACATAATTCTCCCAACTTAAGTGGTTAATACCACATTAAAATGACTCGCAAATACGCATATAAGCTAAAACCAGGTAAAAGTGCCCGAAACACAAAATACAATATGGCACTTATTTTGACTGTCTCACACCTTCCGAGACTAACTACACCCTCTAAACTGGCATCCGGAAATTTTATAAATTATTTCGAGTTCCAATATCATTTAAACCAAAATGCCATTTAAAATACATGACACTACTGACATGCAACCTGATGTTATTTACTTTCACATACAGTAAATATGCATCAATCTAGTAAATATTAACTTTCAATTCATTAAATTAATATTTACTCCAGTCCCCACATTTTATATAATTACCTTATGCGGTAAAATTAGTATAAAATGAGCCTCCCAGAATCGAGGGTTGTTACACCTCTGTCGACTTACGAGTCTCACATGAATGCGCAAATGATTTTCGGGGTTCTCATATCATAGCAGGAGAACGAAATCTCACAAGAGAAATCAACGATCTTAATCTTAAGGCTCTATATCAAATTGAAAGTAACGCTGAAAGCGTAATACGTCCGCACAGATTCCTAAGGACTCTAAAACCGAATGCTCTGATACCATCTGTGACAATCCTCCTACTAAAATAATAGGTGGCCAGCCCAAGACTCTAATTGTCATAGGAATCATAGATGGTCCATTCTCAGCATCACTGTCGATTAAAATAATAGTACGAGATAACCACCAATCATTTTAGAAAATGGACTGTCAAATTTAAAATTTAGTAAATAAAAGAAAAACACTTAGACAATCCCATTTGCAAAAACGGTGGATATCAAAAATCAACGGGTGATGGAAGGCAATATAATAAATAATCACCGAATAAGCTGTCGGTGAATAGACCAATACAAATAATTACACCGAGTATTACAATTTAATTATTACAATATAATAAATGAATACAAAGCGTGTGCAACATGCCCGAATATATAAGTGAACATAAATAGAGTACAATGGAAAGAAGTGTCTATGACAAATAACCTACAACATCCTCAAAATGCTATAGCTCCAAGACAACCGGAATGGAAATGTAAATACGGTGTCCTTGCGATAGAGCACCTGAACGGACAAAGAGTTGCACGCAAAACAAAGAAATATAGACGGGTCAGGGCCCGATTTGATATGATTACCATGTTACTAAAATGCATGACAGTTAAGTGCGTAATTCTCTCGCAAATAACATTTATATTTCTCACCTCTCAATCTAAAAGCACAACCTAGCGCAATATCAATGATGATGCTCTAGTTAACCCAAGTACTAAGGGCTAACTTCTCCCCAGTCTTAACACCATGCCCTATTCGTGCGTGGGGTGTCTCGCGAAGGGAAATCCAAACAAGGAACCCCCCCGATACACTACTACTAGGCAAGGTTGATCGTCGAGATACATTAGACCCTCAGCACGAAATCAATACATACCCATTCATCTAATTACGTACACATAATGATTTCATTCACCATCTCAAAGCATAGTTCCTAATTTCTTCAGGAATTACATATAAGGTAATTCATTTTATCAAATGTTTACTAATTCAATCTCTTTTCAAAACCTTCTTCACCAATTTTATTTCCTTTCTTCCATCCAGGAATAATACATATTTAAAGCAAGTTTTATTATCATAAAAATGCTTTACCTTTTCATTTCATATCTTTCCATTTTCCTTCTTCCATTCGAAAAATGTATTTAACGTCCCATTTCCCTTCTTCCATCCGGGAAATGTATTTAACCTTCCATTTCCTTTCTTCCATCCAGGAAATGTAATTTTAAAGCCAATTCATTAACATAAAATGCTTTAATAACAATAATGTCCCACATTATTATCAATAGTTATATATCATATTATATAACGCATCTAAGACCGCCCATCCGGGTTTCCCCACTGTGCGTGCCCCAAAATGGCTATCATCTTTTAGGGCCTATCATGAAGACAACCTGGGATCCTATCAAAACGTCGGGAAGCGGCCATATGCCTGCGGGAGAGTCATGACCACACCCAGAATCACCTCACCAGCGCAGAAAACATACAATAAACGCTCATATGGCCTAGGACTATATCCACCCTTGCATTCATTAGCCAGGGGGCTTCACCATACGTACGCAACTTTCCTTATGATAGCGATTTAGAGAGGTGTGTATCCATAAATTAACATTTATGAAAATCATTTTTCCAATTTTGAAATCATTCACTTTACATTCTCAAAATCATTTGTACTTATTCATTTAGTACCACATTTTATAATATACAATTCTTATTCTTAGTGTCATATTTTATTAATGACCTAAGACCCGAAGTGCCATAAACCTCAAACTAATCTCCAAGAGTTCAACATAATATTCTAAATCATCAAAGTGAGTCTCCCTCAATGATTGACTCCCAAAAGTCTCAACATTAACATTTTATCTCCAATTTATTTTTAGGTTAACTTCCTATATCATTCGGATATTAACCTACACAAACTAGTCCTCGGGGTAAGCCCAATTATTCTCATTTAGCCTAGGACATTTGCCTACCCAAAACAACCCTCTAGGACTCCCCATTTCTTCCCAAAGGAAGGTTCCTAAACCTTGAACCTAAAGGAAAAAGGGCTAAAACAAAACTAGGAAAATCTCACAAAAACAGGCCGCCGAATCGATTTGCCTGGGAGACGAATCGATTCGTCCCTAAAAATCTGCCTAGCATACAGCGGGGATCGATCGATCGACCCTTAGCCGTCGATCGATCGATCCCCCATGATCGATCGATCGATCATGGCGGGCAGCTTCTTCTCCGAGAAGCTGTTTCGGCCATGGACAAAGCCCCAAGCTTTTTATCCGTTATTTCACCCAACTTCAACAACAAAAATTTCTACCAAATCATTTCTACACAATTACTAACTAATAATTTCAACTCCAATCAAATAAAAACACAAGATTAAGGGTTAAATCCCTAAAAACCTACAAACCCCAAAAATGGTTTAAGTCTCCAAAAATAACTATACATGCAATTTATCATATTAAATCAATATCTAGCGAGTAAGAAACTTACCTCGAGTTTGTAGGCTCGGATTCTCCTCCGATAGCAACGCATTCCAGCTCCATTCTCCATTTTCTCTCTCTTTCTCTCCATTTCTCCCAACTCTCTCTTCTATTTCTCTCTCTCTTGGCTTCCAACACAAATGAGAAATAAAAAGGGGTGGGGAGACTTAAACGGGTCATAAAACATAAATGCCCCTCTTTTAAGTGTTAATACACCATTAAAATGACTTATAACCACATAATTGAGTCATAACCACCCAAAAGTGTCCGAAACTCAAAAATACAACTTGGTACATATTTTTACTATCTCGACTATTCTAAAAACAACCGCACCGCCTATTTTGGCATTCAGAATAACGTGAACTATTTTTGTGTGCCAAATTCATTGTATTTCATTAATTAGGCTCCGATTTAAATATGAGTCATAATCGTCGCATAACATATAACGACGCAATAAAACACAATATAATGCTATTTACCTTCTCATAATGGTAAATAGACAAGCATAGTAAACATTATCCCTTAATATCACGGTAAATAATATTTACTCCAACTTTCCCTATTTTATAAAATTAGCCCATCAGGCAAAATAATATAAAGTAGTAGCTCAAAAGCCTGGGTTGTTACACTTGTCAAGACCTTTTCGAAAAGCTATGGCATCGACTCAAGGGACACTCGAGCGATTTTATTAAAAATATTTAGTACAAATATGTCAACCGTGTCGTGTCGTATCGCGGCGTATCGTAACAATGTTTGCACATCGACTCCTTTGTTGTCCAATTTTCCGGGTTACCTGTAAAAATGCAAAATAAAAATAATTAATTCAAATTTAGGGTCATAAATATTTAAAAATTACAAAATCACCCCTCTTTGCATTTTAACCCCCAAAATTCATAAATTGCTTGTTTTAATCCGGAATTCAATGAACTTTCAGAGAGAACTTTATTTTGCCTAGATAAACACTTAAAAATTGTATTTAGGCTCATAAAGTTTTAAAAATTATGATTTCATCCCCTAGTATACTAAAATTGCATTTTAACTCAAATTTTATTCAAACTTGTATTTTTATTTTATTTTACGAAAATGACTCTAAAAGCTTATTATTTATGATACAATGGGCCTAACAAGGTCTAGATTTGGACATAATTCAAACAAAATAATTCACTCATCACTCCCCCTATAGTTTTCATATTTTATGGGGCAATTTTTTGCTCAAGTTGCCAATAATGGTTTCAAGTGTGCTCAAATTTTTTGTATATTGTGAATTTTGTTAGTATGAATTCTCTAATTTTAGGTAATGTATTATGTAGAAATTACATTCGTGCCTTCAGGCACGAGGATGTACTAGTAAGTATACATATATATATATATATATATATGTAATAAAGTAGAAAACTTATGTATGTCATAAGCTTAGTTGATGATGTCACCAATATGCATTTTTTCCTGCAATACCCATTTTACCCTCAATTCTTTGATTTCCCCCTCTTTTTTTACTTATGAAATTTACACTTCAATTCAAAATTGGGGGTAATCTGGTCAAAATTACTTCATGAATTTGTTCCCCCCCCCCCCTTAGATTCTCTACTCCTCTACCGCTCTCATCATCGACTCAAAGGAACCCTACACCAAACATCAACCCATTCTCTCCCTCTCTCCAATCCACCGCCGCCCCTACTCTCACCCTACTCCTCCCCGCCCATCTCCCATCACCCCTTTTCCCCTGCTTCCTCAACTTCCCGTCATCGTAGCTCTCACGCCGTCGCTTTCTTTCCACGATGCCTCACCATTATCCATGTCGTCGATCCTCTCAGGTAAGTTTCAAATGGGTTAACTTTCTATTTATGTGGTTTAACCTTCTCTTTAAGTTTCACATCAGAAGAAAAAAATCAGAAACTATGGCTTATTTAGGTATTGTACATATTTGAACTTTGTGTAATACAACATCTGAGCTCTGTTTTCACTGTGTCTATCTTTTGGATTTCATATTTTTGATTTACGATTTCACACACTAGACTTTTCGGTTAGATTGTTGGGACTGATAAATTGCTAATTGACTTTTGGGAAATCAATTTTTGAATATTTGATGTTTCTACTTTCAGATGGTGGTTGGGATTAAATCACGATCCGAGTATATGCCCCATTTGATCAGGTAATTTTTATTGGCTTAACATTACTAAACATTATTTAGTTTTGTTTTAATGTAAAAAAAAGTTATATATTCATTTTGAACTCATTTGATTGGGCCTTGGCATGCGTTAGGATGGGAATTCTACTAACAAGAAATATTTAGAGTTGGACTCTGAAGCCAAACTCAATTTGTAAATTCATATATGTCGAATGCATTATCGTGGTTGAATGCATCAGTACCGAACTGGTTGTTGGCGCTTATTTTGCAGTGTCTTGTCGTGGATTATGCGTCCAAGTAAAGACTTGATGAATATTGGTGCGCTGTAAAAAACTCATTTCCAATCTGCCCTTTCTTGAAGCCATCCCTCCCATATTGTGATCTTTTTGTTGGTCAAGAGATGGAGTTGTGCATATATATGTCGGAGTAGATGAATATTAATGATATTTCCGTTGTTAACCTTACGCCAAGTTACATATATTTTAACATACTATTAAATTTTGTGAATGAATTAATTTATTAACTTTCTTATCCAATCCTCTACTATTTTGATGTAATATATTTTGAGTGATTTTAGTTTGGTATTTGGGTGTTTATGCAGAGTATTTCGCTAACTAGATTTTTATGACTCAATATGGTGTTATATATAAGGACCGATGTCGAGATTCACTATCTTTGTCCCTATTATTATAAAACTCAATATGGTGTTCCATACTCTCAAAGTTTCCTGAATGGTACATAACTAGACATGTTTTCCTTTTCAAGAATCCTATAACCAAGACCTCGAGTAAAATCATTGCTTAAATAGTATTGATGTTATAAATTAGGTCTTTTTGAGATTTTGAATTGGGGATCTACATAGTTACGCATCTGCACGTGAATCATTAATTCTGTATTTTGTTTTAATACTCAGATCAATACTGAGGTTAATAATGTTGATGTATTCTTAGAATTTCAGGTCATTACTGCATTTTGTTTTTAATTATTAATTATGTGATTGTACCATTCACCATCCTCAAGTCCACCTCAGCCTTCCCCGTGACCCGCAAGCTTAACAAGGACTTTACTTCTACTGCTACTAACGATGGAAGAGTTCAGGGAATGAAGGTAATATATGCATTTATATAAACTAAGATAAATTGTTTTATGGATATTTCCACTCAAATATCTATATATATAGGTTTATGTTTTAGTGTTGAGTTTATTAGGATATTGGGTAACTGCAGATGGACTCCAATTGGAACGAAGAAGTTAGAGTGCTATATGTCACATTTGTGACATCGATTACAACAACCATGATGTCACAGATGAATCTATCTTGCAACGAGGACACTAACTTAGTGTTATATGTCACATTTGTCTCTGCTTTAGGTCACATATTATTTGGGATCATGTTATGCCTGACCACCATAAGATGGGGAATCTTTGCTCTTTCAAGGTAATTATGCAATCTTCTTCAATCAAACAACATGTTTTTATAATCGAATCTCATGATAAAGTGTTTCGTATTTGTTTTTACGTTCCATCAACAAATTTGGAGACCCGAATGTAATGAAAAAGCGTCCTATATTTCTAATGGCTTGGTGCATATATGCAATTATCATCAATGGCATATGTATAACTGCAGTGGCATATGTATAATTGCATCTGCCACAATGAAGAATATCATGTATTTAGGGGCCTCATGGTATTTTTGCTTACAATACTTATTGATTTTGTAGGCTATGTGATTATCTCAGTATCACTGTAATTGGCAACATTATCAGTCCAATATATTTGTCCAGTTGTTCGTTCTTATGCTATAAAGAAAAGTTTATTATTGTATTTTTAGTCCTTATATTGATACATGGTGATCACTTTATTGGGATTTGAGGTTAGTTTGTGGTGATTAGTCATACTATGTTGGAGATGTTAGAAATATACTTGGCACTGATTTGGAATTTCTTTTTAATTTTTTGTTTTGTAAAAATGTTATTTTGGCTACAAATTTTTAGCTTTTACACTTCCTATACAGATATACTCTATGGATGTGATGAAGCTATGAATGAGGGGCTATTTCTCGCTTCCTATAAAGGACGACGGACCCCCTTTTGGGTTAGATTAGGTAGCAACTTATGAACGACTAATTGTGGAAACATGAGGTCAAGAATCAAGATTATGTCGAAGTAAGTCTAATTTAATTTTTTTTTAGTTTCATTAGAGTTTAACTAAAAAGAGAACTTTATTTTTACATAAATTATGAAGTTGAAATTGTTAAAACATGAATTGAAATGATAACTTCATTGGAGTTTATGATTTGGTTGCATGTCATTTGGCTTAACTAAATTATGGAATGCATCATCTACTATAGACTGTTAATCACTTTTTGTAAGTGGTGTTGGGAACATGCATTCCTACTCGGTTAATAGTTGCATTTCTCATTTATTAATCTCGAGTATGTTCCAACAGTGACTACTCCCAGAATAAAGAAATATATTAATATACATCTATGCATCTTTAATTGATTTTAATTCCATGCATATACAGTGATGTGTTTTAATTTCTTTTCAGCTCATAATTTTTGTATTTTGTATATAGTTTTCATTTTCGTTTCCTTTTTCAGTTGAACGTGAGAATTGATTTGAAATTTGCACAATACAAGTTAGGTCTTAGTTTTAGAAATTTGCTCAGTACACTTGAAATTTGCACAGTACACAGTCATAGATTTTAGTTCGGAGGTCCTAAACCTATCATATCGTAACAATTTGGTTATATTGATTGAAATTTTCATAGTAGACCGTTATAGATTTTACATAGTTATATTGATTTCACAGTAGACCCTAACAGTTGGGTTATATTGATGCAAATGTATCAAATATTTCAAGTCAAGTATCTTATATTTCAAGTCAGGTAGTAAACAGAGAACTTAGTTAGCTGACACTTTATTAAACACTTAGGCATGCTCTGTGCTTTTTTGTCTAGATGGAACTGGAATTTGAAGTAATATTAGCTTAAGTAATATTAGATCAATAATAACGCGCTTTGTACAAGAAAAAAGTATTCCGGTACTATATTGTAAATTTATTTTTTAAGTGAACTGTGTACATATAATTATTTTTAGTTTTAGTATTTAGTGTAGTGAATATTATAGGCTATGGAAAATGGGGTATCCCAAGTACAACTAAGTATATAATTATTTGTTGCATAAAGTACATGTCTTATTTTTATTGAGTACCCATACTCAAACCAAAAGAATCTCACTTTTATTTGTTTATCACATATTATTCATTTTTCTCACTTTCATTATCTTCATATATTGTAATCTACATGAGTGCAAAGGAACCGTTTGATGAAATAACAAAGAGACCACGAAAATGATAATTAAGGTGGGAGTTCACTGTGCAGTAACAGGGCAAGCATGGATAGCCCAAAAGAATATTTGTCTAACTGCTGAAGGGTTGCATGCAACATTAAACTCATATTGAATGTACAAATGCCAGAGTAATACCGAATTGCACAATATGACATTTGATAATGCTCTTTCAAACAGTGTATGTATTCGATGATGGGGACTTCCTATACTTATCTCAAATGACAATGCATAGAGCCAAACAATCACCGATGATTTCTTCTGATAATACTCATAAAAAATCCTCCTCAATTTACTGGGCTCAGTATGAATCTACAAACCCTGCACAACAGACTCCCGTACTTTGGATAGTTTCGATTCAGCATGACGTTTCCAAAGCATCCTCACATAATGATTGGATAAAAATTCAAGTTGATAACTTTGACTTCTTCTTTCTGGAAATACTATTGAAAAAGCCTAAGTTAAAATTTCAACAGCAACAACCCATCCAGTTGTCAGTTCTTCAAATAACGCAACCGAATATATGAGAGCTATAGAATGATCATCTGTTACACCACGTGCCCATGTTGCCCATATCATCCTTATTCATTCCTTGAACCCTTGATGTGCTCTTAGTTGTTGTACACTTGATGGTTTACACTTAAAGGGACTGTATTTTACCCCACTTCCCAAAAAATATAGAATGTGCATTGCACATAATGATGATTTCGAACCATTACTATTGGCTAACTCCACTTTAGGATACCAGAAAAATAAAAAATGTGCATTCGACTGCAGATCCAAAGGAAGCCCTTCAATAGATGACAATGCCATATCAAAAACCTTTCTTAAATGTTCAATATTCCCCAAAACAACCTCTCTTCGTGCATAAACTCCATATAGCTGTACATCCTGATGATTGTTTTTCAAGAGGATCTTTGCTAAAGCTCTACATGGTCTGACTACGCACCTACAAGAATTCATATTTGTATTTGATAGATCTTCAACAACAAGTGTAGCTTCTTCCAGAATGTCACCTGAGCTGCCTAAAAGATATTCCAAATTAAAACTACTTGGGCTCTTTTCTGATTTGGTTAAAACATCGTGAAGCCTTCTTAAATCACTTAAGATAGAATCTGGCAGTGCTTCCAAGCCGATGGTTTTCTCTGCCCAGCTTGAAGTGTTCATTGAAGTCCAAGATGATATCCTTTCGCCATTGAAATAGGTGTTTACATGCACTTCACACCTAATGCCCATTTATATATATAAACAAATGTTTACAGGTATATGTGTGTTTCGATTTTAGCTCTGTTTCGCCATTATGCCTGTTTCTATTTATGGCAATTTTGTTGTATCGATTTGGTTAGTACCCATATAATCAGGTATGGATATATTTAATCAGGTATATATAATCAGATATTAATATTTTGCTTTATCTTCTTACACACACTTACCCCATCTCAAAACTCTCCCTATCTAACTATGTCTCACGCGTGGCTCGAGAAGGTAAATGGTTTCTACAAAAAGAAAATATCAGACAGTAGAAAGTAGGAAACATAGAGTAATCCAGTTTTGTGAGATCTGGATAAGCTTTGAGTGGAGTTGATCTCCATCTTTATCGTTAGAAGATATAAAAATGGTGTTGGTATTGGTCGTAAAGGAGTACATCAATCGGATGCTACAAGACGAATCTGGCATGAAACTCCTCATTCTTGATTCCCAAATGATACTTCACAAAATGAATCCCCTATTATCACAAATTGGAAACGGCTGAACAGGTAATAAGTGTTTTTTGTACTAATTTCTTTAGTTTCTAAATCCGTTGTTGGAAAATAGGAAACTCCATAATGTAGGAACATCCATATCTGTTCGTTTTTATTTTCAAAATCTCTCATTGCTATTTCATTTCTCCATTTCATGTTATGTCAGTCATAAAATTAAAATAATAAGTTGTTGTTTTTTTATTCCAAAATAATAAATTAATTCCAAAATTAATTTTGTTGGGGTGCTGAATTATTTATCAATTTATACTACAGGTTCTGCTGATGAATATATAAAATGTTTATCTATTTAGTTTATCATGATGTTAATGTAAAATATTTATTCTATACTCTACTAAGTTCAATTATATTTTTACTAAGACTACTATCCCATATTATTATTCCGTCCAGGACATTAAATGCTCAAATCATTGAAGATGAACTTGATAGAAAAAGATAGAAAAGAGTGTTTTTTTAGGATAGATAAACCTCGAGGTATTCCATGTAATTGCCGCATAATATGAGAACTCTTTTATGAGCTTTCAAATTCGCCATTTGATTCCGCTCTTATCTGTAGGTTTTGTGCTAAAAAAAGGTCATGTCGATAATGAGTGTAAGAGAATAGACGAGGTGGAGCATGGGATTCAAAAATAAAAAATCATAGTGCCTCAATTAGACTCTCTGTCCAGGAAGATTTCCAGTTGTTACTTTACAAGACTGCATGATCACCCTAAAATGTATATTGGTTTCTTAGAGGATAATTCAGTGGTTGTATGGTACTTTTTCTCCCAAAGTTTCTTTCTCTCTTCCTCTTAAAAATCAATTGGATAATCTAGATTGTGTAAAACTCTTAAATTTGTCTCAACGAAAAATTTCAATCACTTCTAAAGATTCCATAAAAAATGACTGGGCTTTAATATGTGTCACACTTCAGAGAAATAATCGAGCAAACACATGGAGCAAACACATCTTCGAAATATGTTATGAACTCCATTTATACGCACAGATGGAGTAGAGTATGAGTTCAAATTTTGATCAGATTTTATGCTTATGTTGTAGCCTGTCCCAGAATTTAATTCATTTACGATTGTCTAACAGTTTCTTCTTTTATGGTATAATGTGTTTATGGTGTTTCTTCTTTGAATGTTTCCCGTTTTATCTCCGGATCCACTTGAAAATTATATACCAGCCAGATTATCCAACGAAAAGGATAGGGATGCATTCAATATCATGATGTACAGTTGTTATATCAAGCTGTACAACTGTAATATCAAGCTGTACAGTTGCAATAATTTGGTCACAAAATCCTCCAACATCAAGATATAAAATAAAATATTCCATATACAATCTGTACAGCTACGTGAGAAAATTTTCGAGTTTGGATTCCTATTCTTTGGTGATATTTTTGGTGCATAATTTTACAAATTGTGCATATGACAATATATACACTCCACATTCCATATTCCTTTTAAGACAAACTTTTTCGGTATGATTTATTATATTTTTCGGTATAATTTTGGTTTAAGTTTATAATGCGTAAAACAAACACTAACTCTCTCTTTGATCACATCGCCAAAACTCCCATAGGATGCCATAATTCCTATAACATGACTACATATACATTTCAATCACTTTGTTGTATTTTACAATTTGAATATTCAGGCGACTAAGAAGGAATCAAGCTAGAACTTACATAACATCTATAAGTTGTTCGATTTTATTCTCTCTTTTGAAAGTCGTGACACTTCTTCTATTTTACTCACTTGACTCCACATAGGGATGTGTTTTTCGTCTCATTACTGGATAAGTATCAGATTCAATCAATCAGGATTGGATTGAGTTTTCTTTGTGCATGTATCCATCCAATTAATAATAGGAGTTTATATCTCTTCTTTGTGCATGGATTGAGGCTTCTTTGTGCAATGGAGAAAATTTTAAGACATCCTTAAAGTTGTGATCGCCCTCATAGGAGTTTATATCTCTTCGTAGTTTGATCACACACAAGAAATAGATTACAATATGTATCAATGTATATTTGATATAACTGTGTATTAGAGTTATTAATTTTAATGCTAGAGCTATAACTTGGACATGCTATAACTGATGTTATAACTGGTACAGTTATATTAAAAATGATGTATTAGAATAAATGCTATAACATGGGCTATAACTGATGTTATAACTGGTATAATTGTATTAGAACAAATGCTATAACTGATGCATAAGTGAGTAGTGTTCCTTATTAGATGAATAATTTATGCATAATTAAGTCATGTTCCTTATTAGATATACACTTTAACTAATTAATAACTGATGCATAACTAATGCCTTATTACACAACATACCATCGATATATTTTAGACATTCACAAATCATTATAGGTGCTCGGTTGATTGATTCTTAATTTATATTGTCGATTAATTTTATCGAGAAAGTTAAGACATTCACAAATCATTTGGTTCAGCACATGTTTGGTTCATCTAGGATTTTAGTTAAGAAGTTGTGTATTTCTAACAGGGTCATGGTTCACTATTAAAATGTTTGAGTGAATTTTTTCCTTTATTGTTAAAGGAACTATTCAGTATAATACTGACCTGATATCACCTCAGCCACATTTTCATTCAAATCGACCTCATTATGGCTAGCAGATGATTCCTGATCAGCCTTGGCAAGTTCAATACACGTAAACTTATCCATCTGGATCTCAGCGACATCTATAAATGTTCGATAAAAAGTGAAAGGAAATTGACAACAAATGTATGGTATAGATCTCATTTAATGGTAATTTTTCTTTTCTTTAATCTGTGTGCTCTTTTAGTTGTTCTGTTTGCCTCACGCACTTAGGAGATGCATTTTTCTATTTTTTTTCTCTATGACCAAGCACTTTCATTTTACACACGAATGTACTTACACATTAATATGGAATTTCTAAAAACGTATAGTCCAACACACGAATGAGATTGTATTATAGTACAACACATGAATAAATTTTCTGTTAAAAAGCTCAAAATAGATCTGTTAAAAAGCCTACAAATCAGATATGATAACTGCTACAAGCTTTATCATCATTGTCATCAGAAAGTCTATACATTTAGTCTGATTTAATGAAACTAACTGTATATTTAATTTTTGTTCATTCTTTCATTTTTCCTTAGTGTAATAGTATTGCCTTGGTGTACGGTATAATCCTAGAAGATAAGATATTATACTTAAATGGAATTTGTTTTTGTATTAATTTTATAATCCGTGAAGTTGATATATGAGAGATGTTCCAATTGAACTTATTTAATAATCCGTGAAGTTAATATATTGAGTATTATTCGTTTGATTATGAAACAAGATAAAAGCCTATCCCCAGAAGCATACACTTTGTCCCAGCTCTCACACTTTCGAGCATATCTAGTAGGTATCAAATATGCAAGCCAGCCTACACATTAATCTCTACATAAAGACACATTTTTAGGAAACTTTTTCTCTGATACTCAAGGTTCTTTAACTTTCTTGAACTAGGTATACTTTTTCCATCTTTCTTTTCCATTATTTGTTAAATTATACAGTGTTTGTTTTCATGCAGGTTGGCGTTAATGGAATTCAAAGCCTACCATCTATATCTTTTGAGATAGAAGATTAATTTCACTAGATTGTGGATTGAAGATTAAAAAATAAGTCATTTGTCGGTTAAAATTGGGGAATTCAAGGACTACCATCTCCCCCAATCGACGGTGCCCTTAACTCCAACTAAAATTTAGCTGAAGATCCAAATGGACATGACTATATGTTTAGGTTAGATGTCTCTTACCGGTATATGAGAAATGGTTTATCATACCACCAATTCTCATCACTATTTTACTTTTGCAAGGTAGAGGATGGCAATCCCACATTGGTGAGGTAACCACACACATGCTCATTGCATGCATGGGGGGTACATTACACCCCCTAGGTACTATATATAGAGGTCATCCTCTACCTTGCAAAAGGATCCAAGATATTAAACCCTAGCTGAAACTCTGTCTAGATACACAGTAGAGAGAGAAAGCTTGAGAGATTGTATCCATGGCCATTAGTGCCTTATTGCAGTGAGATTGCACACACACACAGTGGACGTAGGCCAATCTAGGCTGAACCACTTATATTCTGGTGTTGATTCCTCTTCTCCTCATCTCATTCTCTTACCATTTACATAACTGTGCTGCCATTGCTATTCTTAGATTGAGCTTGAAAACACCTTATCTGGTGGTGCTGATTCTGGCATCATCAATTATACCACCAATTCTCATCACTATTTTACCCACACTAACTATTTCCACATTGATCACTTTTTTTTCTTTTCCTTCATTCTATAGGTATTCATTTTATTTTCCAATGAATACAAGGGATTTCCCCTAACTAAGAAAGTGGGGATCTTATTTATTTCAGGTAAATTAAATAAGATAGTTTAGGCTTTTTGGGTTTATGAAACTCTAAATATGGCCCGTGTGTTTGGTTTTACAGATATCATAAGATCATGTACACTAATGGTTAAAATATCACCCTATTCTAATTTTTTTTTCGTTGTGGTTCAAATAATGTACTTTTATTCTTTCTTAGGTATGATTCTCGGATTTACCACTATACACTTTATTTTTTTAGCATTTAAAGATTTCAAACCCTCAATGGTTTACAAATAATAAATACTTTTACGGTCTTGGTGTTGTGGTTATTAATGCCTATTTTTGTGGTTTGATTTACAAAATTTTAACTTTTTTATAAGTATATGTTTTCTTCTTGAATTGTTATAGTGTTTGCATTAGTTGTTGATGGTAGAGATGAAGTGAACACTTGATATATGAATGACAAAGAGGTGAAATATTTGATTTCTTAAACTTAGTTCAAGAGGTAGAATGGATGTTTTTGAAGCCCTAAATAATCAACGTGCCTTCAGGCACGGGCATACCCTAGTGTGTGTATATATATATATATATATATATATATATATATATATATATATATATATATAGAGAGAGAGAGAGAGAGATCAACAGGCTAACAAGAGGGTAATTAATGATTGTCCTTAAGTTAAAATCAAGACATTGTGAAAGCATTTAGGGATCTAAAAGATAGAATTTTCATTTAACACACCTTTATAAATATATACTATTTTATTTGATTTTATATATGTTTAACAGTACAAGATGAATTAATCTATTTCCATGTATCATATTGTTTATAAAATTAACCGAGTTATAGCATGTCTTTTGTTTCTTTACCAAATAAATTAAGGTTTTATCAAATAGAAGGGTTCATTTGAGTTAGCTCCACCAAAAAGACTCTGTTGAGATGAGGATGCTTCGATGGATAATAGGAATTACTAGAAAGGACAAAATTAAAAACTAGTACGTGAGAGAAAAGTTAGCAGTTGCTCCCATTGACGATAAATTAAGATAAAGTAGACTTAGGTGGTACAGACATGTGTTTCATAGGCTAGTAAATGCACGTATAATAAGAGAAAGATTATTGGAAATAGAGGGTAAAAGACAAAGGGGTCTCCCTAAGCTATCGTGGGAGGAAATTATTAGGAGAGATCATAAGGAATTAAACTATAATGATAATATTGCTTATAATAGATTAGAATGGAAGAGGAGAATCCATGTCGCTGACCTCATATGATGGGATTAAGGCAAGGATGGTGATGATGAATATAACCGTCTCTTTCTTTGAGTGGAAAAAACCTTATTCATGGCTCAAATATTTAGAAAATACAAGAATATTTTAACCAGGGAAGATAAAAGAGGAAGATATTCATTGTATGATGTATAAAGGGTGGTAGTAAAATTGCAAACTTAAAATTTTACGAAATTGCATGAAGGGTATAATCTTACTTTCAACTGGAATTAAAAGCAATATTATTATACTGCTTTGCATGTAAATGTTAGGTGGGATTGATATATTGGAAATTATAGTTTTTTAATTATACTTATTAATATATATTAAAAATATTATATATGGGTATAGAGATAAAAATGTGGGATTATACATGTTGTGTTCTTTAAAAACTCATATATATATATATATATATGTGTGTGTGTGTGTGTGTG
The DNA here is from genome assembly GCA_949130495.1 of Sambucus nigra. Lineage (NCBI taxonomy): Eukaryota > Viridiplantae > Streptophyta > Magnoliopsida > Dipsacales > Adoxaceae > Sambucus > Sambucus nigra. The sequence goes on along the minus strand of OX422211.1, from coordinate 417,305,802 downwards.
TATGTGTGTGTGTGTGTATTTCTACCTTAGAAAATTACACTAAACTCTTTTGAATTATTTCAGATTCATAGGTCAATCCTCCGTCCAATAAAAATGGGGAAACATATTATATATGACAACTAAACTAACTCCATTAAAATTTTGTCAAGAAAATAATAGAAAGCATCATGTGAAACTAAATATAAATTTAATGCCAAATTTATTCATATTTATAATTAAAATAAGTTAAACTCAAACACCCCTAACAAAAACCCAATCCTTATCCAAACTCAAAAATGACCCCTCTCCATCCCCCTCTCTTAATGTGACATACACATACACATAGTGATTTCAATATATAACCAAGAAAAATAATATCGATACTCGGGGCTTAAAGTTAAAATTCATGATATGGCAAGCCTAACGTTTAGACTTATATATTTGATAATTCAAAATCGAAAGTTCACAAAGGCTTGAGTTCAAAATCAAGTTCAGATGTGGAGCTTTTGATTTATTTATTTTTTTTAGAGATTTTTTTGTTTATTTATATTTTTTGTTTAAGAGTTCAGAACTTGGGCAAGATTAGTTGTGGTGCGGTGTGGAAGCCTAATTTATTGTGTGGTTGGATTAAAAATGGTGGTGGTATGGTTAGATTACTATTAATGGAAGGTTATTTGTGTTTTTAAGGAATGAAATTAAGGGAGGTGGCAGTAGGTTTGGTTAGTGGTGGTTTGGAGTGTGGACAAAGATGGTGGTTAGTGGCACTGATGGAAAAAATTGGATATAGTTATTTTGACTTTAGTCCCATATCCTATTATTTTTTAGGCTCCCATCCCATGTGTTATAAAATTATAAAGTTCCATAACCACCCAAAACTGCCCGTAACTACTCTGTAATCTCTTATCTTCTTTTTTGTAGAGAATGACGCTTGTCCCATAGTGATTACAATAGGACCAACAACTAAAAAAAATAAAGACATGGGAGTGGATACAAATAAATCTTAAAAAATAAGACTAAACACTTAAGATCCCAATTGGATATGATGGTGAATTGTGAAGTCAACTTTTTAATTGCTTTCTTGTTAAAATTTGTATTTCTAAAAGGTTATAAATTGGAATTAAAATGTCTTTGAACCATTATATATGTTATGTTAACAATGAGATCTCATTTTTAATGAAATTGGGTGTAATGCCCTATGATTTTAAATAAATGATTTAATTGGAAGAATTAAATAATTAATTATCGTTAGCTTTTGCATATTGTATGCATGTGTTAGTTAATTACTTGAAAAATAGTTCTTATTTTCTAAACGTCTTGATAAAATTAGTTATGTATTTAATAAATTAATTTGGTGTGGCTTAGTTTAAACTAAATTGTTTTAAAATATTGTGCTAATTTTATTAATTGGACTTGAGATGGATGATATTTTGAATTGAACTTTTGATGATTGAAACTAATGATTTCAACGTTTAGGATAATTATAATAATCTTGTAGTGTTTGTAATCAATTTTTCGTGAATTGGGAGACAAGTCCCAAGAAATCACGAAAAAATAATAATAAAAATATGGTTTACCAAATCCAATGGATTTGGATTTGGATTTGGATCTAATGCATTGGGCTACCTAGGGAAGTAAAGTGTTAGTTTTTATGTGAATGTTTTTGGTCTGTTTCTTTGGGATCATTTAGGTTGTCATTAGAACAAAGTTACTTATTCTTTAGATCAATGGGTTTAGGTGATGAGTTGGAAATGTGTATCAACCTAAAAATAAAGAATACTAATCAACGAGTATTAATTATATGCCTTAAACATTTTGGTAATTTACAAAATGGAATCCAAGGTTAAGAACAATCCTAAAATGTGTATTCGTGGCATGTTTTAAAACTCTATAAGATGGTAGCATGTGTTTGTGATATTAATTTGTAGCTAGGAATTGATGTGTGATTTGGAATTGATGATGTGTAGGTGGACTGTGCTTATGTGGATAAATATATTACGTAATTATATGAGTTCAGTTAGTTGAATTATTTGGATACGTCATGTGTGAACATATCACGGATGAGTGTGTAGGCTTGTGGAGAATATACTGATCAAGAATTTTATTAAAATGTATGTGAGTTAATGTAGTAAACACTGTGATGTTGTGAATTAAATCTATTATCTCTATCCTATGTGGTAAGGTCATTGTCTCCGTATTTGGGACAATGGGACAAGATTCTTTCATATAGACGTTGGTATGTGGTTACATGGTAGGTATAATGGAATTGTGATTACCCCCATTGTGTATTTAGAAACTTTAGGAGTTGGGAATATTAGAGGCACGAGAGATTCTTAGAGGTTTAGGAGTATACCTTCAGGAGATAATTTATGTGTGGGATGTGAAGATGCCCTATGAATCATGAAATTTCCTATGTGAAATATTATTGTACATATGTTACGTGAACTATTTATATGTAGTAGTTATATAGATGGGATAACTAGAGTTATCACTATACACTTAGGGTGTAAAGTTATAATCCACTTAAAGTTCTTACAAGGGATTGACCGTATTTGGGCGTTGAAACGTTTCAGGTGAGTAGAAGCAAGAGTTCCAGGGTTGAGCTATTTGGGGCATCAACTCCAGTTGTGTTCAATCATACATCCATTATCTATTTGGGTGTCACGAGCTACATCTCCGATTTCTTTCTATCCAGGTAATTTCATTTATATTAGATCGTGTATAGGCTATATTGGTAACACAATTATTTTATTTATCTTTGGTCGGGATATGTCATTATGGCTTATCTGATACATTAATATTGGCATAAGTTATCTTCGTTCATGATAGAGATTTATATAGTTAATTGTTCTATCATTTATTTCTACATTTCATTATTTATTCTTTATACTTATAATGATATGTAATTATTAGATAAACCTCATGGCGTAATACCTCGTATTTTTTAGAAGATTTATTTGTAATTAACGGGGAATAATTTAATTAATTAAATAGTAACTTAGACTAATTATGTAATTGAGATTGAGAATTAAAAATTATTTATGATTATTTCAAGTTAAAATAAGTTAATTTATAAATTTAAAGTTGATTTGATTAAATGAAAAATTTTATGGGCTTAAGTTGAAATTTTAAAGTTTGGAGTTAACTTGGTAATTATGAGAGTATAGAAATAGTTTTAGACTCTTGGGTAATTTTTATAAATTCTTAGAAGTATTTGGGTACTTATACTTTTCTTGAGGAGCAAGTAGGCCTTGATCATATTTGATTTTCTATTATTCTCGGTTGCATGAGGAAACGGGGGTCGCGACCGTCGAAGTTATTGCCACGACCGCGGCCTAGTCGCTGGGTTTAAGGGTTTGAAGTTGGTTTAATTAGCCTCTTTGATGTTTGTATGTCGCATTTCACATATCATCCTCACTTTAAGTTGACTCCTTCACTAAGAAACTCTAAAACACTATATTTTCTCTCTCAAGCAACCTCATTACCAAAAAACAAACAAAAAGAAAATTTTAAAGCTTTTAAACGAGGATTCAAAGGGATTTTTACCATGTAAAATTAAATCAACCAAATTAAGTTTTCAATCAAGTTTATTATGAAATATCTAAGGGGTTTGTCAAGTAGATTTAAATCTAGCTTTCAAGCTGCTTTATACTCCTTTATATATATATATATATATATATATATATATATACAGACATGCTCCGGTGTGTAAGTTTGCATATTATTTTTTTTAAATATTAAAAAAAAAATTGACCTGATTTTTTTGTGTGATATTTAAACATTTCAAGGGACTCATAAAAAAATTAACTCAAAAAAACTTTCTTTGCTATTTTTAAAAAAATTGGTCAACCTTTCGCTATTTTTAAGCATTTTAAAAGCTGTGAAAATTTGATCGATTTTTTAAAAATAGAAAAAAAAATTGAGCTGATTTTTTTTATATGGGTCCATTGAGATGTTTAAATATGACATAAAAAAATCAACTCACAAATATTTTTTTAAAATTTTAAAAAAATTGGTGTGCGCCAACACATGTGCAAACTTAGTGTGCATAGGAGCCTCTCTCTCTCTCTCTCTCTCTCTCTCTCTCTCTCTCTCTCTCTCTCTCTATCTATCTATATATATATATAACCATAATTATATGATTAAAATGAGTTAGAAACCCTTGGTAACTTGATGCTTCTTAATATATGGTATAAATTAGGTGAATTGATTATCCTTACATGTTTAACATTAAGATTTAGCCCTAAATATTATGAAAAATTGAATATGGAACCGTTTATATAGAAATTGACATATTAGGGTTAGAGTTGTTCTTGAATTTATGATAATCAAAATATATTGAGTAATTGAGATATACTTAAAGTCAAATTAAGAATTGAAAAGTGTATGTTGGGTAGAGTTGCCCCTTTATCTCCATGAGTAGTACCCTTATATTAAATACTTGATTGATGGAAACTCTAAGTGTGAAATTGTATAATTGTGACTAATTATTCATGAGACCATTTTATAATTGTGTACTCCTTGTTATTCTCTTAAAAAACTATTTGAGGATTCTTATTAAATCATGTTCTTAAAATTGCGAAATTGACTAATTATATGAGTAATTGTATAATCCCCTTTCATTCCTTATAGGAAATTAATAAAGTAGACGACTTAGAGGGAGTACGGGATAAACTTGTGTTGGCTTGTTGGGTTTATGATTGTTGTGGATTGTGTTGGACGAATTATGTTTGGATATGGAAGGGGGTTCTTGTTTGGATTTTATTTTTATGAGACTTCCCACACATGGAGTGTAGATACGGGCATGATTGATTAATTTTTAACCTTTAATTAATATACCTCTTTAGTTTAATACTTCGGTTTGCGAGTAGTTCTATCTTATAAATATAATTACCTTAAATCCTTAGTGCAATGGAACACTGAGTGATTGAAAAATATATTTAAATGACTCGAGAAGGGGTAATTGGGTATGACAATGTAACGATGGGTGATACTTATGATTGAAACTCGAAACCTTATTAATGATTAAATTAATGAGTACTTCTACCCTTGTATGTTTAATCATATTTATAAGTAAGCTTGCATACTTCTACCCGAGCACAAAGAGAAAAATTTCCAATTTCATTCGGGAACAATCCAATTATTTCCCATGTTTGGGGGAACCAAAAAAGAGGATACGTACCTCCATGTACGTGAGTTTGAAGGTATTTGTGAGACCATTAAGAAAAAATAACTCATTGACGAGACTGTTAAACTTAAATTATTTCCGTCCTCATTAAAAGATAAATCAAATAGTTGATGACTCATTAGAACCCGAGTCCATAACCACATGGAATCAAATGGGTTTCGTATGTTTTTTAAAAAAATCCCTAATTAAAAGACGACGTTGATATGTCAGTCCATCAACACATTTAGCAAAAAGGAGAGAAAAGTCGTGTGGATGTATTTGGAGCAATTAAAGGACTTACTACTTCACTATCCGCACCATGGATTGATATGGAATGCCAAGTCCAAATTTCATATGAGGTGTTCGACTGTAATACTCGAACTATGCTCGAGCCACTTTGTATCGACGATTTTACTGAGAAAAGTGAGGTCGATGCTTGGGTATTCCTAGAAGCCATGAAAAAAAAGTCCCAGTGGTGGGCACCCAATAAAGAATCTAGGTATACCACATCCGACGAGGGTTTCCCTCACCATTCCGAAGAAAGTTTTGATTTAAATTCCAAAGTGTCCACATTTTCTCGACGTTTAGAAGCTTTAGGGATGAGTAAAGGCAAAACCCATGGAACACCCTCAACCATCCAACACGTAGCTACTCCCTCTGTGTTTACGTTATGATGCGTTCGACATTTAATAAAAAAATTCCCCATTCTCCAGGCTAACAAGGCTTTAGCTAAGGAAGAGAAAGCCCTATACCAAAGTAGGACGAAATACGACCCTTATTCAAATGTGTAGAATCAAGGGTGGAGAGACGACTTTTGATACCAAAAATTATCCACTTACGTGGACCAATCAGAGATGAACACTTGTCTCCTCACATAGCCAAAGAACTAGTCAGCAGATAGTAGCTCTACAGACATGCCGACCAATATAAAGAATGTAGACCAACAATGCCAATAAAGCGTCATCATACCAAGAGTCTTACCACACGTTGATCGCACGACAAACCATCACATTCATTATGTACAGGTGTAAATGCTTAAATATATAAAGGCATTCCATCCCTTAACATTTCAACCGTCGATATTCGGGTCACTATAAATACATTGTATCCCTTTCATCAAAGGTAAGGTAGAACGGATTTTAGGATATTCTTATTTACAAGAGTACATAGTTTTTTGTAACCTCTGAAATCAATACCATAAGAGTGGACGTAGTCCTTTATCACATAACCGAACTACTTTAAATTTTTTTGCCTTTTTTACTATTTCATTATAATTCTATATTTTTTATCTATGATTATAAATTTGGATCAAATCTATATGTTAACATCAACAGAGTGGCGTCGTCTATGGGAACGTGTGTCTAATCATCGTTTACCACCTCGTATCGCCATTTTTAAGGAAAGATGAATGATCCAGAATCCAGTGCCAGGAACGTAGGCAATCCAATAGTTCCATCTGCTCCGCCTGCAGCAACCGACCTAAATGGGATTTTGGCCAGTATTGCCTGAGGTCAAGACGCTATACAAGAAATAATGAGAGACTTCGATTAGTCGTTACAAGCCAGATCTCCAATCTTATCCAGGCATCAAGCTATTCTATCACCAAGAAGATAAATGTCTCCCCCACCTCCTAGACGCAGCCGATGTAGTTATTATAAATCATCCCATGATAAGGCTTATCACCCGGGAATCAGTTCCTCAATTAGAGTATCATAATTCTATGATGGAAATTATTTCTCTCCTGAAAGACCAAGTGTCCTGGAGAGATTGATTCGAGCTTCACCTTTTGAACGTTTGGGACCCCGAGTAAATAGAAACCCTTCTAAAGTGTTATCCAGGAGCACTCAACACCTAGCCGACCATCGTGAAGCCTCAATCAGGTAAGGGTCAAGTGTTTGACATTTTGTACATGCCGAGCAGACTTCTCAGGAAGATAGCCCAGCGCAAACACATGGACGGAACAGCCGAGCTGCTTTGCATAAATCTAATGTGGGCAATCCATCATGGAAACGATCAATCTAGCTGTTAGAAGATCAACTAGGAGAAATGGCGAAAGAAAAGAATCCCTTGCAGCGGAGCTTTGTCAAAGGATCCCCTTTTATTCAAGCAAATATGGATTTTCCCACTCCATCTAAGTTCAAAGCTCCTGTGGTCACCCCCCAAATATGATGGAAAAATTGATCCCGTTCTATATATCGAGCAATATCAAGATGTCGGTGACATTTATTCGGTCCCCAATGAGATGAGATGTAGAGCATTCTCAAGCACTATTACGGGTTCTGCTCAGATATGGTACACTAATTGGCCCCAAGGATAAATTACCAACTTCAACCATCTTATTGAGCTGTATATTAGTAATTTCTCTTTCGAGGCCAAGCCAGTGAAAAAAGTAGCCCATCTCTTGAGCATAAGGTAGCAAGTAGGGGAAGCTACTAGGGGTATATCACTCGTTTTAACAATGAGAAACTGGAAGTGGTTGATTACGAATAAAAAATAGCCATTACTGCTGTAATGAGCAGATTGCTTCCTGAGAAACTGTATTATACTCTGGCCAAAGATCCTCCTAAAACTATGACTGAACTCATGGCCATGGAAGGAAAAATAATGAACGCCGAGGAAGCGATAGCGGCAAAGCAGAATATATCCACGAAGACTGAGAAGAAAGATCAAAAGGAGAAGTAGGAATAGAAGCCGGATAAGGAGGGTAAGCTAAAAAAGTATGGAACCTATATTCCATTGAGTGTTAGCATTCATTATATCCTAGAGGAAATCAAACACAATAAGGATCTGCGATGGCCCAAAAGATTGAAGGCACCCCCTAACAAGAGTGATAAATCTAAATATTGTGAATTCCAAAAGGATCATGGCCATATAATAGACAACTGCATCTCTTCGAAATGAGGTCAAATATTTCATTCACCGAGGAAAACTGAATAACTTTATTCATTGACGAGAAGGCAGAAAAGTGAGAAGAAGGTCCAATTATCCGTGTAAGCAAAGAGATGACATGAAAAGAATCCATGAAGATGATCCCGACTGCCGAAGAATCCTAAGCAACCAGAACGTGATGTAACTATGATTAGTTTTAGTTCATTTAATTGTCACTTAATTACAGGCGACGATGTAGGAGGAGGATATCACACTACCGAAAGAAAAACTTACGTGAATGAGGCCCAAGCTTACTTTTATATCCAGAGGATCAATATAAACGAAGATGATGGGCCCAGAAAAGTCAACAAAGATAAATTGGTGCTCCTTTTTTTCAAAAAATGACCTCTCTGGGGTACTTTATCCTCACGATGATCCTTTAGGTCGTCAAATTTAGGATCCAAGATGCTATCATCGCTAGGGTTTTGATTGACAATGGGAGCTCAACAAATATTATGTTTTATCCTTGCTTTCAGAGTTTGGATTTGAAGCTCAGCCAACTGGAACCCTACCACAGGCTATTAATAGGCTTTTTTGGTGAAAAAGTTTACCCTCTTGGGATAGTTAAGCTAGAAGTGTTGTTCGACACCTGTCCGGCAAGCCGTACGTAGAAAATACGCTTCTTCATGATGGATACAAGTGTTTAATCTGCTTATAATATGATCCTCGATAGAGTGGGATTGAAGAAGTTTGAAGCTTTACCGTCAACTGTCCATCAGTACTTGAAGTTTCCAACTCATTTTGGGGTAGGTGTCGTGAAAGGTAACCAAATGATGGCCAGAGAATGTTACTGCTCTTCATCCGAGCAATAGGACTTGATCGAATTGAAGAAAAAGACTACCACTTATCAGGTGGATACCACTTAACCTAATAGTGGATTTGAAGTTGAAACTTTAGATCCACGAGATGGGACATAATTAGTCAAGGGACAGATTATGGAAGCTATTGAAAGCATTATCCTGGACAATGGCAAACCAGAGAGAACTATGCAGATCGGCTCAACACTACATCTAGTCCTTAAATAGGAATTGATTATGTTCCCAAGGCAATGGAAAAATGTATTTTTTTGGAGCCATGATGATATGCCCAGGATTGATTCTAATTTCCTCTATCATGAGCTCAACATCAATAAGGATGCCAAGTCGATCAAGTAGAGACCCAGGGTTTTTAGTCCCGAAAAGAATCAAGCTATCCAAGAAGAAGTCGAGAAACTTCAAAAAGGACAATTTATTTAAAATGTGAAGTATCCATCCTGGTTGGCCAATGTTGTAATGGTGAAGAAGAAGATGGATAAATGGAGGCAGTGCATAAATTTCACTAATTTAAATAAATCTTGCCAAAAAGACCATTGTCCCTTATCTATAATTGATCAATTGGTGGATACTAGGTCAAGACATGAGATTTTAAGCTTCATGGATGCTTACTCTCGGTACAAACAAATTAAGATGAAACCAGAAGATAGAGAACAACTTTTATCACCAACCGAGGAACTTATTGCTACAATGTAATGCCCTTTGGGCTCAGAAATGCTAGAATGACGTGTTAGAGGTTGGTGAATAATGTATTTGAAGAACATATCAGCAAAAATATGGAAGTTTATGTGAATGATATGCTGACAAAAAGCAAGAAGGCTTCGAATCATATCAGGGATCTTGGTTAGAATTTTGATCAGCTGGAAAAACATCAGATGAAGCTAAATCTGACCAAGTGTGTGTTTGGAGTATATGAAGGAATGTTCCTCGGCTTTATAGTCAATCAAAGGGGAACTGAAGCTAATCCAGCAAAAATCAAAGCTTTGATCGAAATGCAATCGCTAATTTGCAATAAATATGTACAAAGGCTCACTAGAAGAGTGGAAACTTTAAATAGATTCGTTTCTCGGGCAATAGAAGAATGCTTACCATTTTCAAGGTGTTCAGAAAGACTTTTGCATGGAATGCAGAATGTGAAGAAGCATTTCAGGAGTTGAAGAGGTACCTGGGGTCACCTCCTTTGTTATCCCGACCAGTTTCGAGAGAGAAATTATACCTAGCTATTTTTTAATCTTCGGTTAGCTCGACCTTGGTTTGATTGGATGATGGGATCCAAAAACTAATTTACTATACAAGCAAAGAATTCAGAGGAGCCGAAATTAGGTATCCACGGTTGGAAAAGTTGGTTTTACCACTTATTAAAGCTTCTAGGCCCATGAAACCCTATTTTCAAGCACACATTATAATTGTGTATACTGATTTGCCTCTTCGACAAGCGCTCTACAATCCTGAGAAGTCAGGATGATTGATGTCTTGGGTAGTAGAGCTGGGAGAATATGACATTATCTATGAACCAAGGTCTTCATTGAAAGGCCAAGATTTGGCCGATTTTATTATTGAATTTAGCTATCCAGAGGTTGTCGACTAACAATACTTTCCTATCGAGCAAACTTATAAAGAAGAGATCTCAACTAAAAAGGAAGTTAAAATTACTATCGATCAACCTGAATCATCCCGAACTCAGGGAATGACTCAGAAATACGCTTAAGAGAGTAAGAAAATATTCCATCATGGAGTTCTGTTTGAAGAAAGCTTCAATAATGATATTCCATTATGGAATTTGTACATCGATGGTTCTTCATGTGTGACTAGAAGCGGATAAGGTATAATACTCAATACCCCTAATGATATTGATGTTGAATATGCATTAAGGTTCCAATTCAAAGCATCAAACAATGAGGCAGAATATGAATCTTTGATACTTGCACTAGATTTGGCCCATTCATTAGGCACCGAGCAAGTAGTGGCGCACAGTGATTCACAACTGGTGGTCAACTAAGTGCTTCATTTATATGGAGTCAAGGGAGAATTGATGACTAGATACCTTTCCAAAACCATGTAAGTTATTTCTAAGTTTCCAACTGTACAAATAAATAGGATTCCGAGAATAAACAACACCCGAGCAAATGCACTTGCTCGTTAGCTTCAGCAACCAGGATTTAACTCAGACGCACCATCCCAATATAGATCTTAGCCAATCGGAGCATTAATGAGGATCTAGTCATTAATCTCATTATTGTGGATTTGGGACCTTCTTGGATGGACCTAATAAAAGCTTATATTAAAGATGGAATCGTACCACCTGACCCCAAAGAGGCCAAAAAGCTACGATATAAATCAGCAAGATATGTGTTAGATAAAGGGCTTTTATACAGGAGGGAATTAATAATTTCCTTGTTGTGCTGTGTTCATCCAATGGAAGTAGACGATTTTATCAAATAAGTACACGAAGGTTCCCGCGAAGCTCATTCAACTGGTCGATCATTGCTTCAGAGAAACAACACTCGGGGATATTATTAGCCGACTATGAGGACAAATTGTAAAGCCTTTACAAAAAGTGTGACAAGTTCCAAAAGTTCTCTGCCATACATAAAGCACCCAGTGCTGCTCTAGGCCCAGTAACTTCACCTTGGCCAATCGATATTTAGGGAATTGACCTAGTCGGCCCACTGCCGACCACCAAAGGCTGGTTCAAATATTTGGTTGTAGATATTAATTACTTAACCAAATGGTTGAAGGCATAACCTTTGGTGGACATGCCTTATAAAAAGTTGTATCAGTTCATTTGGAAAAATATCATATAAAGATATGGGTTACCATATGCCTTCATTACGAGTCATGGAACTAAATTCGATAACGATGAAATTGAAGCATATTGTGACAACTAGCGAACGCATTGGGTGAGAGAAACAAGGGAATATTCTCGAGTCAACCTGAGCCCAATCCTTAAGGGAACATGCCAAAAGGTTAATATTTTTTCCAAAACAATTTCGGGTCATCAAAAACATAAGATGATGCCAAATCCATCATCATGCTTAGGGCCACTATGGAAGTCAAAAATAATGTCTCAGCACCTACTGAGAGTGAATTTGAGAAACGTAAGGAGAAGTAAGATCCACATATGGATCCAACTTCATTTCCACCATCATCTTTCGATCCACTTGTAGAGACCTATGTCCCAAAAGATTCATTTACCCAACTTTTGGTTCCATAAAAGAAAAAGGCGCAGATGAAGAATATCTGATGATGATTCCACACCAAATCAAACTATCGAGGGATGTCACCCAAGCCTCTCTAGGCTTCATTCCATCTACACGTTTTAGTGTGCCCTTTACTTTCTTGAGGCTTATACGCACATCATTGGAGGAATTTAGGATGGGAAATGACATTGATTCTCTAGTTCACCCGAGTTTTACCATTTTTCCTCTTCAGTTATACCATTTATTCTTTCCATTACGAGGCCGTTCACGAGATAATGCTTTCCTTCTCAGGTATTTTGGTTGTATCCATCATTATTGGTATAACTTTGCTTTGATTTTTCTTTGAGCTAGTATGAGCATTATATCTCAAAATATGGTGGTGTAAAAGTTGCACTTGAACCAAAAATGAGACATCACACTTTTCCAGAGATTGACTCGATGTAGTCCTACATTGAGTGTAACTTATTATAAGTGGGTCAGAGTGCTTTGTTTAAGGATAAGTCTTCCTTTTATTTTAAACCTCCACTTTACTTTTTCAAGTGTCCCACACATGTACTTGTTTTTACTTCATAGTTAGTTTAACTGAACTGGAGGGTTTACTGTACACAATAACATCTTGATGATTACACACACAAAAAAAGTTATTGCTATGAATACCAAATAAATCTCCACAATCATCCACCAAATGAGATAGCATAGCAATAAAGTATTGTATTATGTCATTATTACACTGAAGTGTAAAATATTTATTGTGATGCCACATCACTTAGGGGAAGATTTGGGGGATTTTTTAGAGTCATATCATTGTTAAAAAAAATGACATCTAGATGGAAAATATTCTTACATTGGTTTGTGAGTTGCAAGTACGTAAATTGCTCACCCATTTACTTCCCATGTGCATCATTTAATATTGTAAAAGCATTTGGGTCAACCGACTAAACTGTCTTTAATACTTTGTTTGCTGTCAAATTAACCACTTTGTTTGTTTGCATTATCCCAATTTTTGGATTATTAGAACAACCCATTTAATTTTAATACCCAAACCACACACTGCGGATCCTTGGATGTTGTTCTGCATGCTACGCAAACATCAAACCTTTTATATCAACCTCTTGATATTTGAGGAATAAACCTTAGACGTTGTTTTGTTAAAACCAAGCCTATTAGTTGAAAAAGAAGTATTTAATCCATTCTTTTCATTTCAACTACATGTGTGGATTTTTCATTTTAAAGTGACAAATTCATGATGTTTTAATTCACTTAAAGAATATATAAAACAGTAATTAATTTAAACATATAAATTGAGGCCAGTAATTAATATAAAACAGTAATTAATTTAAACATATAAATTTAAACATATAAATTATATGTTTATATGTTTAAATTATATGTTTTAATTCACCTATATTAAATTGAGCATAAAGTTGACTAAAATCTTATTTTGTCAACTCTGTAAAATACCATAAATTCTAAAAATCCCCCACATGAATGAAATTGGTTGGATCAACATAAAAGACTATGCAGATGCTAAGAGAGATCTACAGAAAAGTTCCTGCATCGGGAGAGATAGCTTTTGGTGTTGAATCTTCCCTAATGAGAGATTACGGGGTTTACTTACTGATCATTGAACGTGATATCTTGAACCGTTCAATGTTTTTGTAAATAAAGTCAATAGACTTCAAATAGTAATTTTTTGAACAAATTTGGTTCTTTTAGCTGTGTTCATTTTGGCCCTGACCAGTTTCTAGTTTCATGAGTGCTTTAAAGGATTTCAGCCTTCAAAAGTTCTTATAGAAGTTGTCCCTTCACACTCACATATGCAACTTCCCATTAAGAGTACCGTACTATACCCCACTTGAATTTTCCAAATATAGGAGTCATTAAAAGCTAAGCTTGTCCTTACTTACTTTGTAGGAAACACTATTTTATCATAAGAATAGGTATGAGTTTGAAACTCATTAGTGCTCTTTTCAAAGAGTTAGTCAAGATTCGGTTGTTCCTTTGAACCTAGATCTTGGGATCTCGAGTCAACATGGTGGGGTTTCCATCAAGACAACTCTTTATTTTATAGATTTTAATCTCATTCCCCTCGGTAAATTATACAATTGCTCTGTATTAATGTGACACCCCGCCTAATTAAATACCGGGCGATCACTCCTTTATTAAATTAAAATCAAGGTGAACAGTTGGTTCATTCTTAGCATCACTGTCGTGAAAATAAATTTTTCCAAATTAACACCCTAATTAATTTAGCTAAGTGTCAAAACCATTTTTCAACCTTCCTGACCAATTTTATTTTTAAAGGAAAATTATTTATTTAATTAGTGACAACATTTTCAATAAGTAAGAATCATACAACAATTATCCTGGAACATAATCCAATTACTTTAAACATTCAACATCCAAAATCCCATCATTTAAAACTTAATATAAAACATACATGCTGAATAAATCCCAAAGTAACAGTACTAGAAATAACTGAAATACAAATGTCCCAACAGTACAGATAAATAGTGGAAAGGCCGACACATGCCCCAATAACTGAGAATCATAGGAGTGGAATCAAGTAAATGAAATCGTCTAAGGAAGTGGCCCGCAACTCCCACCTAAGCTGCAGCACGTTCCTTCCAAGGGATCCTAAGCAAGACGCCCCTGTGGCTGGGCACCTGCAGTACATACATATATATACAAGAACGAGAGAGAAAAAAAAAAGGGGTCAGAGCCCGATACTGTATATGATTTAAAAATTTGTTTAGCAAGTATTTAAATTGATACAGGCCAATAACACAACATATTAGTGCGACACTCTCTTGAGAAATTCTCACCTCTCTTCTAATGTGCACTCCTATCGCACTAACCCTCCTAATGGTTTATCTCATCATATATCACGCTATCTTTCCCCAATGATTTAACTTATCTTAGGTTATTCGCAGGATTCAAAATTTAACGATACAATTGTTTGAAAAGAATATTTCAATTAGTGACCAAAGTTCTTATTCTAACTTTATTAATCAATAAAGTTTTCTAGTGTCATATTATACTTTCTCAAAACAAGTATTTACAATTTGAGTCATCAACCATGTCCTACATATCAATTCACAGTAGGTAGTTCCAAATTTCAGAATTTCATATATATATTAACTACTCAAACAATATATATATATCATAACAGCACCCCAAATAAAACTATGGTGCGGGCATACTCTACTATCCAAACCCCATATCACTCATATTCAGGGGAACACAAATTCAGAATCACTCTCGAATTGTATTAACACATACTCAAACAATATTGAGGTGAAGCATAGATTCCAAGTCTCTAAGAGGATGGCATATGTCTACGTCTCTTAGGACCGTCTGAACTATCACTGCGATAACCTGTACCAAGGATATCTATACACAAACAAGATGAGGCGAAGCTTAGATTCCAAGTCTTTAAGAGGATGGCACATGCCTGCGTCTCTTAGGACCGTCTGAACTATCACATCGATAGCCTGTACCAAGGATATCTATCTTCTAGGGTACAAGTCAATATCCCCCATAAAGGTCCCATCGATATAATACTGTCCCAGCGCGGAAACCTCAGGGATAGCAAGTAGCGTGGGCATGATTTTCACACATAGATAGTATATGCATACACAATCATATAACTATACTAATATTACCATATCACTATTAGGTATATCTCAAATCCCATAGTTACGACTTTTATCCTTATTTTCCACATTATTAGAATCGCGTATAAGGGTTCGTCTCTAACCTTAATTCGATATTATTCCAACTTACCACATAACTCTCATGGCTTTATCCTCCCAATTATAAAATTCAGTAGGTATTCACCTATTCTCTATCGTAACTATTTGACATAATCTCTCACTTTATATACGTAGTTTCATCGTTCCTTATATAATTATCCCAAAAATACAATTCTCGTCATATATTAGAGGTCCCAAAATTATTCATATGACCTACTGGTCTTCCAAACCCCCAAAACATTTTATTAAGGATGTCTAAGAATTATTTCACGATAAATTTAATTTAACTCATTTAAAAAGGGAAATAGGAGTCTGTCAGGAGGGGTCGATCGATCGAACCTTCGATCGATCGAAGCTCTGGGCTCGATCGATCGATCAAGCAGGTATTGCGATTTCTGCAGAATTGCAGCTACGGGTTTCATCTTCTAACCTTCACCAAATCCATATTTTTCAATCCCAAACGTCTCAAAAATTGTACTACCGACATTATATCATCCTACTATGTATTTCCAACGTGAAGCACGAGGAATTCTATCATTATACATAGATTAATCACCCAAAAATTATTATAATTATCAAGAACCTTAGAATTCTCTTAAACATGGTTCTAACAAGTATTTCCAGAAAATCTCTTCTTTTAAACATCATAATTTCGTGGGTAATTCCTCTACATGGCAAGGGTTTCCAGAATTATCAATTCATCCATCACTACATGCAATTTCCTAACTCATATCTTAAGTTTCTTCCATAAAAACTCATTCTAATTACTCCTAAACTAATAAGAAAGATGCACCAACGAAATAAGCAAGATAAACACTTGCCTGGGATTTTTGGTGTTCTGATTTGTAGATGATTTTGGTGAGGTTGCGTTCCCCGTCTCGCGATCTACGCGTTGGTGGTGACGGCGGTGAAATCAGAGGTGTTCTTGGTCTAGAACTCCTTGGAGAGCTTCTCCTCTTCCTCTCCAATGGCCGTCATTAGTATTTCATTGTGTTATCCCTAAAATATGACACTTTCCATCTGATATAACCCGATAAAATCCGTAGGTTTAATTGTAATACCCCGTATTTTCTATGATATTTATTTTTGGGGATTAATTGAATTAAATGTTTATTAATTGAAAATTAATCCGGATAAAAATATTAACGAGATGTGAGTTAGTATTTTATTATAATGTGTATACTTGGCATTATATGAATATTTGTAATATTGAAATTGTCGTGAGATTTAAATACGGCAATTTGGGAATTTTGCTTGACGCGTGTGACCGCCACGTATTTTGTTATTAAATTAAAGAGTGAATTTTAGTTCCATTAACCGTATGGTCGTTTTGAGTGCGCCAACGCGTCCGGAAGGGTCGAGATAGTCAGAAAACACTAGCCGGAAGTTTAGTTTGGGTCCCGGGGTATTTGTGGGCCATACCGGCATCAAAAAGGGTATTTTGGTAAATTGCATTTTTGGGAATTAAAAAATGACGAAAATAGAGATTACAATCTGACTATTTCCTCAACCCACTTAACCCACTAACCACACTATATGCCAATATGGGCTACGGGAGAAGTTGATATATCATTCCAACTTCCAAAAGCCATTACACACCTCCATACTCCATTATCTTCAACCTTGGAAAAAGCTTGAGAGAGAGAGAGAGAAGGAAACCTTGAGAAGAGCTTGAGAGAGAGAGAGAGGGGAGAGAATTCTGCAGAAAAACAGAGGGAGGACAACCTAACTTCAAGATTCTACACCAAATTCTGAGATAAATTAAGGCAAGTGATTTAAACTCTTTTGATTCAAGATATGTTTCCATGTTTAGGAATTTTCGAAATTGATTTTTGGAGATAAATTAGACCCATGAATTGGAAGTTAAAGGCCATGATTTATGTAGGAATTGCATGTAGTATATTCTGGACGAATTTATATGTTATAAACAGAACCTTGATGATCTAAAAGTGGTATTAGAAGAAGTTTAATGATATTCTTGAATGGAAGAATTCTGGAAATTATTTTGATGTAGTTTTGATCTAAACCAAGCCTTTAAATGATGAATTATTGGACTTAGAATGTAAATACTGTTGTAGGATGATAGTATAATGTTATAGTAACCTTGTCTTGGAGTTTCATGCTTAAAAATGGAGTTTTGGAACGAAACTGTAACTGCAAAACGAAGCAGTCCGTAACAGACCTGGTGCAATCGATCGATCGACATTCATCAGTCGATCGATCGACCACCATCGATCGATCGAAGGTAAAGGTCGATCGATCGACCTTCCCAGAATGAGTAAAATTTTTCCTTAATTGAATCTTAATGATGTTAACCCTTGATTAATAATATTGGTGACATTATGAATACCCTTAACCTTAAGGAAGACCAGTAGGCATGATTATGAGATTGGACTTTAATTGGAATTTAATTTGAGGAATTATTCTAAATTAATGAAATTCGTTATGTGAGATAATCTTTGGGTTAATAGTACAAATTCGAATAATTTGATGAAATAAGGTTTGGGGCAGGAGTAAAGACCTTAGGTATATGTGGGAATTATGGGAACTTAATAGTCTATTTGAGATAGGTTTTAAGTTTAAGATATTACGACGTGAGACGTGTCGACTATTTAAATTATATATTATCGAGATACTTGAAAGATATGAATTGGGAATAATGGTATAATGATGTAGGATATACCCTTATTAATATTGAGATATCTAAGATGTGTGAATGCTTAGTATATAATCTTATGTGTATGACATACCTACCATACTTACTATCACGGGAGGTTTACGTTCGCTTAGGACCTTCTTATCCTTGTGTTGCCCGGATTTAGATTGGTGCCTAGAGGACATAGTTCAAGAGAACGACTTATTTGTGAGTTAATAAGCCAGCTGACTATGGAGCGTAGGTATGTACGTGACCATGGATATGTGAATTATGTTCGCCTCCATTTTTGTGTGTGGTGTTTATTCCAACAATTCCTGAGAGATTCGGAATTTGTAATCCTTATGTACGTGATGTACCGGGATGGATAGCAGAGTATGTGTGCACTGCAGCTTAGCCTTTGGGTGCTTGTATTGTATATTTATGATGCGAAAATATACGGTTAATTGAGAAGGAATTTACTATGTTAAATTGTGAGTATAGTTATAGTAATGTTTTGAAAAGATAAAAAGGGAACTTTTATCAATAAATGGTTTTGTTAATGATTGGGAATCCGGGAATTCACGTAGAACTCTCTATTCAATTGTTAAGGTTGGTAAATAAACGTGAACCGAGTAGTAGTGTTAGAAACTCTTTAGATAGTTATGAGATAACACATGAATGGGTACAGGAACGTTAGGAGTGCACAGTTAGACGAGAGGTGAGTATATCATGTGAGAGCACGTCCTAACATGTACTTTGCATATACTGTTTTAAATGTTTTTAAAGCACTTGCAGGTTTTTAAAATATCTCCACATTCGGGCTCTGACCCGTTTGCTTTCAAATCTATCTTTTTGTAAAACCATTTTAGGTGCCCAGCCACAAGGTCACCATGCATAGGATTCTCATTCTGATGACGAGCTGTAGCTGCTTGTGGAAGCTACAGGGATTTGCTTTTAGATGCTTATATCATTTGGATTCCTTATTCAGTATTCCTCAGTTGTAGGGCATGTTGCCCAAGTTCTATTAGATACATTTCCATTTCAGTTTCGGGCTTTGGCATGTATTCATTCAGTATTCAGTATTTCATTATTTACTTCAGTTATGGGATTATGTTATGAGGAGTTTTACCTCCAGATTTATTTATATCATGTGACGGTTATTCTATTTACTTTACTATGGTGAATGGTGTTATTATTCTTCTTTACACTTGTTGCATGTTAATCAGACTTTAAATTAAAATTTGGCAACTTACTTTTTAAATACTAGGTGGTTAGTAATAATAATAAAATGTTTTCGACAGTGATGCTATTAACTGAGCCAACTTGGCGTTTTGATTTAATTTAATAAAGGAGTAGCTACCCGGTATTTAATTAGTCGGGGTGTCGCAGGTGGTATCAGAGCATCAGGTTCTAGTGTCCATTAGGATCTGAACGGCTTATTATGTTTCCGCTGAGCTTTCTTTGATATAGAGCCCTATATTTTAGGACTGTTGTATTCTTTTGTTTATGCTACGTTCTTCAGCTATTTTAAAGTTTATAACTGCGAACTTATAGACTTTATTCTTATTTCAGAATGCCTCCACGACGTGCACCACGAGTTCCCAGGAATGCGGCGCCAGAACCACATCCCGCACCGGTTCAAGGCATGATGAACACCGCTGAGGTTGTAGCTATTGTAGCCCAAGCGGTAAATGCTGCCATTGCCGTTGTTCAGCAGGCACTGCCTCAGGCGCCGGTTGCCGCGCCAGTACAGACTAATGCATTCCCGTCTGCTTGGGAACGTGTACGTGACGCTTTTCAGAAAGCGCATCCACCAGAGTTTGCAGGTAGCTCAGATGTGGTAGTCTCGAGCCAATGGAGGAAGGATATACAGCGGCACTTAAGGATGTATGAGTGCATAGATGTTCAGAAGCAGGTACTAGCTACTTTCAAGCTAGTTGGATCTGCATTGCAGTGGTGGGAGTCTATTACCACCGTAGAGGAGAGGGATACTCTCACTATTCATGATTTCTGGGTGCGGTTCGACCGCAAGTACTTTCCGTCAGCTGTTCATACGGAAATGAGTAGGAGATTGATGAGTCTGAGGCAGGAGGGCAAAACCGTGGCCGAGTATGAGACCGAGTTTACTAATCTGTTGAATATCTTCCCTAATGAGATACCAACAGAGAAGAAGAAGATTGAGAAATTTACCGACGGGTTGACATGGAGGATCCGTCAGCATCTGTTAGGGAACCTTTTGTAGGCCACTTATTCTGATGTGGTTAACGCTGCTTTATTACACTGCCAGGATCACCGCTTTCATATGGCCGAGGGTAAGAGATCGGGAGAATCTAGCCATCAGGGCAGGACTGGAGGACATGGTGCCGGTGGGGCACAATCTTTTCAGGGGCAGAGACAGGTAGAGCAGAGTTCTCAACAGGGGTATCATAAGAGGTTCCGTTCAGGGGGTTTCAGGAACGGCCAGGGAGGATTTCGGAATGGCCAGCAAGGTCATAACGGCCATCAGGGCCAACAGGGCCAAAATGGTCAACATCAGCAGTTTCAGCAGGGCCAGCAGGGCCAAGGGAGGAACGGTAACGGCCACCAGGGCCGGGGACAGCAGGGGCATAGAGAAGGGAACTTCCCGGGGAAATGTTTCATTTGTGGTAAGATTGGCCACAAACGTCAGGAGTGTCCTGATAAGGGCCGGGACCCACAGCAGCAGCAGCAGGGTGCTCGACATGAGCCTCAGAGGCCACTCTTTCCACCAGCCCTCCCAGCTCCAGCCCAGATGCCAGCACTACCAGCGATTCCAGCAGTTCCTGTGCAGCAGGGGCAGCTACAGTATGAACGTGTCTACAACGTCCACCAGGCAGCAGTCCCAGAGGCACCGCCCGCGATTGAGGGTACGTTTTCTATCCATGGCACTATGGGTCGGGTACTGTTTGATACGGGGGCTACACATTGTTTTATAGCTACGCATTTTGCGAAGGCTTTAGGGTTGTTAGCCACAGCAGAGAGCACAGTTACATGTGTCGACTCACCATTGGGGAGTGGGTCGCTTATATTCTTTATATGTCGGGGAGTGGGGGTAGAGATTGGTGGTTTGGTATTACCTGCGGACATGTTGGTTTTAAATATGCATGTTCACGATGTGATTATCGGTATGGATTGGCTCGCTGATTATAGATCCATGATAGATTGCTTCGGTGGGAGCATTGTTTTTGCCATTCCGGGGCAAGAGATGTTTGTAGTGGCGATGCCTCGCCCAGAGGGAGGCTCGACCGCTCATTTATATTACATTGAGGAGGATACCTCTAAGGAGGTTGTAATTCCTTTAGATTCGATCCCAGTCGTCAGGGAGTATTCTGATGTGTTTCAGGAGATACCAGGCCTACCCCCCAGTCGAGAGATAGACTTCGTTATAGACTTGTTACCAGATACGAGACCTATAGCACGAGCACCGTACCGTATGGCTCCAGCTGAGATGAGGGAGTTACGGGATCAGATTGAGCAGTTATTTGGTCAGGGGTTTATTCGGAGGAGTACTTCACCTTGGGGTGCCCCTGTGTTGTTTGTGAAGAAGAGAGATGGTTCACTGAGATTGTGTGTGGACTACCGGGAGTTAAACAAGGTCACGATACGGAACAAATATCCGTTGCCTCAAATCGATGACCTATTTGACCAGTTGAGAGGAGCTTCTTACTTCTCAAAGATTGATTTGCGTTCAGGTTACCATCAGTTGCGTATCAGGGAGGAGGACGTCTTGAAGACTGCGTTCTTATCGAGATATGGTTCCTACGAGTTTCGGATTATGCCATTTGGTTTGACCAACGCTCCAGCAGCATTTATGGACTTGATGAATAGGGTGTTCAGGGATTACCTAGACCAGTTTGTCATTGTCTTCATCGATGATATTTTGGTTTACTCCCAGACAGAGGAGGAGCATGCCGAGCACTTGAGACTAGTTTTGCAGACACTGCGCCAGAATGAGTTGTATGCAAAATATGAGAAGTGCGGGTTTTGGCTGAAGGAGGTTCAGTTTTTGGGGCATATTATTTCCGACCGGGGAATATCGGTTGATCCGGGGAAGGTATCCGCGGTGAGGGAGTGGGGACATCCCACGACACCGATAGAGATCCGTAGTTTCTTGGGGCTAGCAGGATACTACAGGAGGTTTATTCGGGGTTTCTCCACGATAGCGGGTCCCATGACACATCTTACCCGAAAAGGTGTGCCGTTCATTTGGAGTGATGCCTGTCAGTTGGCATTTGATGAGTTGCAAGACAAGCTAACCTCAGCACCTGTATTAGCATTGCCGAGACCGGGAGTTGAGTATCTTGTTTACACCGATGCGTCCTTACAAGGACTTGGAGGTGTACTGCAGCAGGAGAGTCAGGCCATAGCTTATGCTTCCCGTAAGCTTAAGCCTCACGAGAAGAATTACCCTACCCACGACTTGGAGTTAGCGGTAGTGGTATTTGCCCTTCGTATTTGGAGACACTACCTGTTGGGGGAGAAGTTTCGATTGTTCACGGATCACAAGTCCCTACAGTACCTATTCACGCAGAAGGAGTTGAATATGCGGCAGCGGAGGTGGCTTGAATTCGTGAAAGATTATCAGTTCGATATCCAGTATCACCCGGGGAAGGCTAACGTGGTGGCAGACGCGTTGAGCCGTAGACCGGTAGATGAGGTGGCAGATGTGTGGAAGGCCAAGTGGAAGGAATTGGGACACCAGGATGCAGTGGCCCGATCATTCATGTCTGTGATGACTGTTACACCGCAGATTGTCACGAAGGTGGTGAAGGCACAGGCAAATGACTCGTTCTGTCAGGATCGGATAGTTCGATTATTAGCAGAGGGAGCCGAATCCTATACCGTTAGCTCAGACGGGGGATTACGCTTCAATGGGAGATTGGTGGTTCCGGAAGGGGAGGAATTGCGGCATGAGGTGATGGCAGAGTCGCACGGCTCACGGTTCGCGGTACATCCCGGAGGGGACAAAATGTACCAAGATATGAGACGCCAGTATTGGTAGAGCGGGATGAAGAGAGATATTGCCGAGTTTGTCTCAAAATGCGCCACTTGTCAGCTCGTAAAAGTGGATCATCAGAGACCGACAGGACTGCTACAGCCTTTAGAGGTCCCGATGTGGATGTGGGAGAGCATCTCTATGGACTTTATCACGGGGTTGCCTACGTCGCAGAGAGGTCACGACTCCATTTGGGTGATTGTAGACAGGTTGTCAAAAGTCGCTCATTTTCTACCCGTACGGACAGACTACACTACAGGACAGTATGCCCAGCTCTTTATTGCAGAGATAGTGAGACTTCACGGTGTGCCCTTAAATACCGTCTCGGACCGAGACAAGATATTCGTTTCACGATTTTGGGAGAGTTTTCAGCAGGCCATAGGCACGAAGTTGAGGTTGAGTACAGCGTACCACCCGCAGACCGACGGGCAGGCCGAGCGCACAAATCAGATGTTGGAGGACATGCTACGTATGTGCACCATTGACTTTGAGGGAGGATGGGAGCAGTATCTTCCACTGGTGGAGTTTGCCTACAACAACTCCTATCAGTTCACCATTGGCATGGCTCCATTTGAGGCATTGTACGGTAGACCTTGTCGTTCCCCAGCATGTTGGTTGGAGGTGGGGGACAACAAACTACTTGGGCCGGAAGTGATCCAGGATACTTCGGCAAGGATAGAATTGATTCACAGTCGCATTCGGGTGGCTCAGGACAGACAGAAGAGTTATGCTGATGCGAAGAGATTCTTCAGAGAGTTCCAAGTGGGGGACCAGGTTTTGCTTAGGGTTTCTCCTATGAAGGGGATTATGCGTTTCGGGAAGAAAGGGAAGTCGGCACCGAGATATGTGGGACCATTTCCTATTATTGAGCGGATTGGGCCAGTTGCGTATAGAGTTGGGTTACCGGAGCATTTACATCGGATTCACGATGTGTTCCATATTTCCTCGCTTAGGAAATATCTTAGAGATAATTTGGCTCATTCTCTCATTGTTGTGGAAGACATTGATCTCCAGCCGGATAGCTCCTACGAGGAGGGGCCGATTGCTATCCTGGACCGAAGTGAGCGGAAGCTGCGGTCAAAGATAGTCCCGTTAGTGCGTGTTCAGTGGCGACATCATAATGTCGAGGAGTCAACATGGGAGAGCGAGGATGACATGCGCGAACGTTATCCAGAGTTATTCTTACCAGGTACCTTCTAGTTCCGAATTTCGGGATGAAATTCAGTTATTAGGGGGGAAGTATGTAATACCCCGTATTTTCTATGATATTTATTTTTGGGGATTAATTGAATTAAATGTTTATTAATTGAAAATTAATCCGGATAAAAATATTAACGAGATGTGAGTTAGTATTTTATTATAATGTGTATACTTGGCATTATATGAATATATGTAATATTGAAATTGTCGTGAGATTTAAATACGGTAATTTGGAAATTTTGCTTGACGCGTGTGACCGCCACGTCATGGTATTTTGTTATTAAATTAAAGAGTGAATTTTAGTTCCATTAACTGTATGGTCGTTTTGAGTGCGCCAACGCGTCCGGAAGGGTCGAGATAGTCAGAAAACACTAGCCGGAAGTTTAGTTTGGGTCCCGGGGTATTTGTGGGCCATACCGGCATCAAAAAGGGTATTTTGGTAAATTGCATTTTTGGGAATTAAAAAGTGACGAAAATAGAGATTACAATCTGACTATTTCCTCAACCCACTTAACCCACTAACCACACTATATGCCAATATGGGCTACGGGAGAAGTTGATATATCATTCCAACTTCCAAAAGCCATTACACACCTCCATACTCCATTATCTTCAACCTTGGAAAAAGCTTGAGAGAGAGAGAAGGAAACCTTGAGAAGAACTTGAGAGAGAGAGAGAGGGAAGAGAATTCTGCAGAAAAACAGAGGGAGGACAACCTAACTTCAAGATTCTACACCAAATTCTGAGATAAATTAAGGCAAGTGATTTAAACTCTTTTGATTCAAGATATGTTTCCATGTTTAGGAATTTTCGAAATTGATTTTTGGAGATAAATTAGACCCATGAATTGGAAGTTAAAGGCCATGATTTATGTAGGAATTGCATGTAGTATATTCTGGACGAATTTATATGTTATAAACAGAACCTTGATGATCTAAAAGTGGTATTAGAAGAAGTTTAATGATATTCTTGAATGGAAGAATTCTGGAAATTATTTTGATGTAGTTTTGATCTAAACCAAGCCTTTAAATGATGAATTATGGGACTTAGAATGTAAATACTGTTGTAGGATGATAGTATAATGTTATAGTAACCTTGTCTTGGAGTTTCATGCTTAAAAATGGAGTTTTGGAACGAAACTGTAACTGCAAAACGAAGCAGTCCGTAACAGACCTGGTGCAATCGATCGATCGACATTCATCAGTCGATCGATCGACCACCATCGATCGATCGAAGGTAAAGGTCGATCGATCGACCTTCCCAGAATGAGTAAAATTTTTCCTTAATTGAATCTTAATGATGTTAACCCTTGATTAATAATATTGGTGACATTATGAATACCCTTAACCTTAAGGAAGACCAGTAGGCATGATTATGAGATTGGACTTTAATTGGAATTTAATTTGAGGAATTATTCTAAATTAATGAAATTCGTTATGTGAGATAATCTTTGGGTTAATAGTACAAATTCGAATAATTTGATGAAATAAGGTTTGGGGCAGGAGTAAAGACCTTAGGTATATGTGGGAATTATGGGAACTTAATAGTCTATTTGAGATAGGTTTTAAGTTTAAGATATTACGACGTGAGACGTGTCGACTATTTAAATTATATATTATCGAGATACTTGAAAGATATGAATTGGGTATAATGGTATAATGATGTAGGATATACCCTTATTAATATTGAGATATCTAAGATGTGTGAATGCTTAGTATATAATCTTATGTGTATGACATACCTACCATACTTGCTATCACGGGAGGTTTACGTTCGCTTAGGACCTTCTTATCCTTGTGTTGCCCGGATTTAGATTGGTGCCTATAGGACATAGTTCAAGAGAACGACTTATTTGTGAGTTAATAAGCCAGCTGACTATGGAGCGTAGGTATGTACGTGACCATGGATATGTGAATTATGTTCGCCTCCATTTTTGTGTGTGGTGTTTATTCCAACAATTCCTGAGAGATTCGAAATTTGTAATCCTTATGTACGTGATGTACCGGGATGGATAGCAGAGTATGTGTGCACCGCAGCTTAGCCTTTGGGTGCTTGTATTGTATATTTATGATGCGAAAATATACGGTTAATTGAGAAGGAATTTACTATGTTAAATTGTGAGTATAGTTATAGTAATGTTTTGAAAAGATAAAAAGGGAACTTTTATCAATAAATGGTTTTGTTAATGATTGGGAATCCGGGAATTAACGTAGAACTCTCTATTAAATTGTTAAGGTTGGTAAATAAACGTGAACCGAGTAGTAGTGTTTGAAACTCTTTAGATAGTTATGAGATAACACATGAATGGGTACAGGAACGTTAGGAGTGCACAGTTAGACGAGAGGTGAGTATATCATGTGAGAGCACGTCCTAACATGTACTTTGCATATACTGTTTTAAATGTTTTTAAAGCACTTGCAGGTTTTTAAAATATCTCCACATTCGGGCTCTGACCCGTTTGCTTTCAAATCTATCTTTTTGTAAAACCATTTTAGGTGCCCAGCCACAAGGTCACCATGCATAGGATTCTCATTCTGATGACGAGCTGTAGCTGCTTGTGGAAGCTACAGGGATTTGCTTTTAGACGCTTATATCATTTGGATTCCTTATTCAGTATTCCTCAGTTGTAGGGCATGTTGCCCAAGTTCTATTAGATACATTTCCATTTCAGTTTCGGGCTTTGGCATGTATTCATTCAGTATTCAGTATTTCATTATTTACTTCAGTTATGGGATTATGTTATGAGGAGTTTTACCTCCAAATTTATTTATATCATGTGACGGTTATTCTATTTACTTTACTATGGTGAATGGTGTTATTATTCTTCTTTACACTTGTTGCATGTTAATCAGACTTTAAATTAAAATTTGGCAACTTACTTTTTAAATACTAGGTGGTTAGTAATATTAATAAAATGTTTTCGACAGTGATAATATTAACTCAGCCAACTTGGCGTTTTGATTTAATTTAATAAAGGAGTAGCTACCCGGTATTTAATTAGTCGGGGTGTCACATTAATTACCCATAATTGCGAAATGTCCAAAACGCCCTCCCGGGGTACTAATTAGGCCTAAAAACGCCCCGAGACCCAAACTAAACCCCCGGGTACACTTTTCTGACTATCTCTACCCTTTCGGACGCGTTGGCGCACTCAAAACGACCATACGAACAACTTATAAAATATTCACTTTTATTAATCCACATTTAGTTCCGACACGACACAAGCGCGTCCTGACTTAAATTTCCACAATTGTCATTTTATTCACACGTGACAATATTATAAAAATAAATCTCATATATTACTATACTCATCCAGTAATATGCAACAAATAATATATTCCCAATAATTACTAACTCTTGTCACGCTAGTAAATATTTAAAACAACATTTCGGATTAAAATTAAATTAATTTATCTCAATTAAATTTAATAAATCCTTAAATTTAAAAGCCATGAAAATACGGGGTATTACATACTTCCCCCCTAATAACGGAATTTCGTCCCGAAATTCGAAAAAAAAAGGCCTACCAGGTTGCACAATTCTGGATATCCTTGTCAGTACGCAAACTATCTACATAGTACGGCGCTCAATCACTATAGCTTTTTCCTCACAGCAACATTGTTTTACATTCTCATTGGAGACACTTCACATTGTGCTCCCACCCGAAAACATTCGCATAGGTCACACCTATACGTTATAATTTCCTTATCTCACTATCATTAGGATGCCGCACCTCACTACATGACAAACTACTCGTATTTATTCATACATAAAAATTCCATTCTGAGAAGATCATACGAACATTTGACCACTCCTGACTGCCTAAAACAGTCGTGGAATTCCACCATAGATATCGTATATTTTCTCGACCGATCAAAAATTCTGATTATCTACTCTCCTCTAAACATACGGAAGGAGAATAGTCGAGGTTCTTCCATAGCAAAACCTTAATAAGTACCTCGTACGCGACAAACAGGTATGAGTGCTTCTACAGAGCATACTTGAAATCATCGTACCAAGATTCCAAAATTTCCTTCACGTGGCTCCACTAATCTTTAATCACCATGCGCTTATTCCCTGGCTAAGGGTGATACATCCTACTCGAAACGAAATCTTATCTCCGATGGTTCCTGAAATCTCATTTCAAAGGTGGGATTCACCAATCTCATCCTGATTCAGAAATTTATACTGTGCCGAACCATGCACTGACGCGATCCTTCCTTTCAAAGGAAGTCTGGGGCATACTAGTTAATATTGTAAGCCAGCCCAAAGGAATATCAATCATTTCCTTCTCGGTGAAATAATTCACATGTTCGGGATAAACCCTTGATCTTGTTTTGAGGATAGCAACTCATCCAAGAGCTTTACCGGCTTTACCGACCTCTTCCAAGTTCAGGAATTTTCGATAAACACAAAATTCTTTGGTTGATTCTCCTCTTTCAATCAAACCTTACCTATGGGCGGTGCATGTAGAGACTACTCACTACGTCTCGCTAAACATAGATTCTTCCCTTGAAATGTCTCACATTAAGTGACATGTAATACCCCCTTCCTTCCTTGGAGTATGCCGAAAGTTCCGACCCGTGCTCTTCTCTCCACTAAGCGCACTTTTGGATCTCTTATACTATACTAACATCATTACTCTTTGTATGCGCAAGTCGCTCTCATATTTGACTAATAACAACTTCGCTCCGGGTGTGCTTCATAACAATTAAATTCTACTCTATTCAAGGAATACCAATTCTTGAATGGCTTCCCACAACCTTCCAATCAAGTTAGGGCGTGATATTCTAATTGCACACTTATGTATGGATTATCGCCCCTCATGTGACGTTTAATCCACTCTATCACTTCCACTTCGTTATACTAGTCCCACAAACATATATTTCACACGTCTATTACCACGTCCCTTCGACTCGGACTATTTTAACTGTAGTTAACCAAGATGCCCACATTTTTGCAACACTCCGACCGCCCTGGGAGAGCGAACGGCGTGCTACTCATCTGTAGGACTAACTAAATTCAACGGAATAGAAGGAATAGGGCATTCAAATTCCATGACAATAAAAGAGGAATAATAATACTCAACCTTCCTCAGATAAGTACAATAATTTTCCCAAATAGGTACAACAACCAAAATAAATCACTAACGCTCTATTCATCAAAATAATTACAGGTCATCTCTTTTGTATAATATAAAGTTCTTTCCAGATAATCCACGCTAAAAATCATTCCAACTCTTTATTCACCTTGTGTTCTATACGCGGTTATGACATTTGGGTACTCTCAATCACCCTAGAAATCAAAATTCTTAAATTCTCCTTATCATCTTTCCACCCCTCAACTCGTGGGGATAACTTTCAATGCTTTCCTACCACAAAAAAAATCCGGCTTCAATGACCTTACAACAAAATTCAACTTCCAACTTACATACATAATTACTTGATCCTATTTCGACCAGGGTACCGAACTCATGGAATAGTGACCAAACGTCTCCCTATCTCCAACCTTAAGCTAAGTTTCATGCGTGGGATGTCTCACAGAGCGAAATCCAAACAAGGAACCCCCCCGATACACTACTACCTAGCATTGTCGGTTATCGAAATCCGTTAGGTCCTCTGTCCATAACATGTACCCTTTATTCCGTCCCTTGACGGAAAAGTTACAATTCCTCTCGTAATTATGTTTAACAAAGAACGTTTCACCAATTTCACTATCGTCCCATATTGGTTGATGGTAATTGCATTTTATAAACCTCGAATACATACACTCGGAATTATCGAAATTCCTTTCCCTAATAATAGGGGTATAAATATTAACTCCCACATTTCTAAAGGATGAATATAACAATGCACTTTTCCTATCACTAGGTCCGGAGTGCTAAACATAATACTGAGTCAAATCTTTTCGCTCAATGGTAAATCCCGATACATACGGAATTATACTGACAAAGTCTATACATACTTTGGCATCGAATATCTCGAGCCCACTATCTCCTCCGAAGTCTCTAGGATAGATAATATAAGTGCGAGTCCAACCTTCTTACAGGTAAAGCTCGCCGCAACAAAACATGCTGCACTAATGCAACTACTTCGATAGCCTTGTAATAAATGCCCACTATCGTACTAACTATTTCTATAACATTTTAACAAAGATAATATCATACTCGTGTATCGCATCACTACAACGAGTAACCTCAATAAAGTATGAAACACTGTTAATATACTCATTCATCCTCCGCGGATAGCACTAAAGAAAAATCCCGCTACACTAGGGAAAAATATTCACATAATGGTAACATTTATAATTATATGCATTAAGCTCGTCTCACATGCTAATCTAGCAATGAACAAAATATGGTGACTCGCTCGTGTCACATAAACACGCCGCATCCTCTAAGGATACAACTTATACTTCCATCCTGGAAATCGTCTTGACTGCATAAATGGTTTTCGGACGTAACACGTCTGCCCAATCCAAAACAAAATTATTTTAATCGTTGCCTCACTAGGCACCGTATTCCTGTCCTTTTTCTCATTTTGGAACATATTATCGTGAGTGATCTCACTCCGCACAAAATACCTCAACACATAATCCACTTACCACCTGTCCTACTAACCAGGTTAGGATTGTCCTTCTCTCGGACGTTAGTAAACTCGATTCCTGTTAGCCATCCCGGTTGTTCTCTTAGCTTTTTAGGTCATAAAGATCATGTTACTATCTATAATAGTACTTACTGAATTTACCATCACTTGGTAAGAATTTAACTATCTGAAGCATTTAAATGGTTTTCCTGATGTGTATCCACATCCTTTTGTGGTGTTATACCACCACCATTGTATTCAGTATTATCCTCGACTAAATTCTTCGATTCCTTTAACTTCCCCCCACAAGGAAGCGTTATCATCTATCTTGACAAAATGTGAGAATGTCAACCTATGAATCGGTCGTCCATCAGAATTACCTCTTTGAGTGTTATCAACTATTACTACGTGTCGATTTCCCACTCGGAGTTGTTTTCCCCCACTTGTATCTACATCTTCTGATACAAAATTCGCTAACGGTTAAGATTTATATTCACGAATGGACCCCTGACATGCCCTCTCTCGATGAGTTCAGAACCACATTTGCTTTTAATCCTGAACAGTTAAGGAAGGAACATACGGTCATCACTGTACTTAAGGTTCTCCTATAGGCATAGCATTCCATTTACAAAATTGACGGTTGACTCCAACCATTATAACTTCGTCCCGAAAGCCAAGAAAATTTTCTATAAATTTTCACTTTCAGTTTGCCACACTCCGTCCTATAGATACTTTACCTCCTTTGGTAAACACATACAATTTTCGCGTTTCTAAAATTTCCCACCGACAGTCTCTACACATTTTTGTAATACGTTGGGTAAGTTTACCCTCGCAACTCATTTGACTATAACAGCATTTGAAAATCATTGCTGCACCTTAGTCGCCTTTCGAGTCTTGGCTTCTCGTGCCATAATGGAGGTGACCTCGTCTACGGTCATCATCCTCGGATATATTTCATAATCTCAACTGAGCCTTGCCTCCTGATGTACGCTTAACGGTCCTCTTCTGACATCCGTCATCGCTCGGCACATGCACACATTCGAACGAAATTAGAATTCACTAGTGTATACACATGATAGCTGGAGAACAAAATCTCGTCAAAGGAATCGACAATCCCTAACACAAGGCTCTATAACAAACAAAGCAACGCTGAAAGCATAATAAGCCGTACAGATCCTAAGGACACTAGAACCTGATGCTCTGATACCACCTGTGACACCCCGCCTAATTAAATACCGGGCGATCACTCCTTTATTAAATTAAAATCAAGGTGAACAGTTGGTTCATTCTTAGCATCACTGTCGTGAAAATTAATTTTTCTAAATTAACACCCTAATTAATTTAGCTAAGTGTCAAAACCATTTTTCAACCTTCCTGACCAATTTTATTTTTAAAGGAAAATTATTTATTTAATTAGTGACAACATTTTCAATAAGTAAGAATCATACAACAATTATCCTGGAACATAATCCAATTACTTTAAACATTCAACATCCAAAATCCCATCATTTAAAACTTAATATAAAACATACATGCTGAATAAATCCCAAAGTAATAGTACTAGAAATAACTGAAATACAAATGTCCCAACAGTACAGATAAATAGTGGAAAGGCCGACACATGCCCCAATTACTGAGAATCATAGGAGTGGAATCAAGTAAATGAAATCGTCTAAGGAAGTGGCCCGCAACTCCCACCTAAGCTGCAGCACGTTCCTTCCAAGGGATCCTAAGCAAGACGCCCCTGTGGCTGGGCACCTGTAGTACATACATATATATACAAGAGCGAGAGAGAGAAAAAAAAGGGGTCAGAGCCCGATAGTGTATATGATTTAAAAATTTGTTTAGCAAGTATTTAAATTGATACAGGCCAATAACACAACATATTAGTGCGACACTCTCTTGAGAAATTCTCACCTCTCTTCTAATAGGCACTCCTATCGCACTAACCCTCCTAATGGTTTATCTCATCATATATCACGCTATCTTTCCCCAATGATTTAACTTATCTTAGGTTATTCGCAAAATTCAAAATTTAACGATACAATTGTTTGAAAAGAATATTTCAATTAGTGACCAAAGTTCTTATTCTAACTTTATTAATCAATAAAGTTTTCCAGTGTCATATTATACTTTCTCAAGACAAGTATTTACAATTTGAGTCATCAACCATGTCCTACATATCAATTCACAGTAGGTAGTTCCAAATTTCAGAATTTCATATATATATTAACTACTCGTAAAATATATATATCATAACATCACCCCAAATAAAACTATGTTGCGGGCATACTCTACTATCCAAACCCCATATCACTCATATTCAGGGGAATACAAATTCAGAATCACTCTCGAATTGTATTAACACATACTCAAACAATATTGAGGCGAAGCATAAATTCCAAGTCTCTAAGAGCATGGCATATGTCTGCGTCTCTTAGGACCGTCTGAACTATCACTGCGATAGCCTGTACCAAGGATATCTATACACAAATAAGATGAGGCGAAGCTTAGATTCCAAGTCTTTAAGAGGATGGCACATGCCTGCATCTCTTAGGACCGTCTGAACTATCACATCGATAGCCTGTACTAAGGATATCTATCTTCTAGGGTACAAGTCAATATCCCCCATAAAGGTCCCATTGAGATAAGACTGTCCCAGCGCGGAAACCTCAGGGATAGCAAGTAGCGTGGGCATGATTTTTACACATAGATAGTATATGCATACACAATTATATAACTATAGTAATATTACCATATCAATATTAGGTATATCTCAAATCCCATAGTTACGACTTTTATCCTTATTTTCCACATTATTAGAATCGCGTATAAGGGTTCGTCTCTAACCTTAATTCAGTATTATTCCAACTTACCACATAACTCTCATGGCTTTATCCTCCCAATTATAAAATTCAGTAGGTATTCACGTATTCTCTATCGTAACTATTTGACGTAATCTTTCACTTTATATACGTAGTTTCATCGTTCCTTATATAATTATCCCAAAAATACAATTCTCTTCATATATTAGAGGTCCCAAAATTATTCATATGACCTACTGGTCTTCCAAACCCCCAAAACATTTTATTAAGGATGTCAAAGAATTATCTCACGATAAATTTAATTTAACTCATTTAAAAAGGGAAATAGGAGTCTGCCAGGAGGGGTCGATCGATCGAGGTCTGGGGCTCGATCGATCGAAACTTCGATCGATCGAAGCTCTGGGCTCGATCGATCAATCAAGCAGGTATTGCGATTTCTGCAGAATTGCAGTTACGGGTTTCATCTTCTAACCTTCACCAAATCCATATTTTTCAATCCCAAACGTCTTAAAAATTGTACTACCGACATTATATCATCCTACTATGTATTTCCAACGAGAAGCATGAGGAATTCTACCATTATACATGGATTAATCACCCAAAAATTATTATAATTATCAAGAACCCTAGAATTCTCCTAAACATGGTTCTAACAAGTATTTCCAGAAAATCTCTTCTTTTAAACATCATAATTTTGTGGGTAATTCCTCTACATGGCAAGGGTTTCCAGAATTATCAATTCATCCATCACTACATGCAATTTCCTAACTCATATCTTAGGTTTCTTCCATAAAAACTCATTATAATTACTCCTAAACTAATAAGAAAGATGCACCAACGAAATAAGCAAGATAAACACTTGCCTGGGATTTTTGGTGTTCTGATTTGTAGATGATTTTGGTGTGGTTGCGTTCCCCATCGCGCGATCTACGCGTTGGTGACGGCGGTGAAATCGGAGGTGTTCTTGGCCTATAACTCCTTGGAGAGTTTCTCCTCTTCCTCTCCAATGGTCGTCATTAGTATTTCATTGTGTTAACCCTAAAAGATGACACTTTCCATCTGATATAACGCTATAAAATCCGTAGGTTTAATTACCCATAATTGCGAAATGTCCAAAACGCCCTCCCGGGGTACTAATTAGGCCTAAAAACGCCCCGGACCCCAAACTAAACCCCTCGGTACACTTTTCTGACTATCTCAACCCTTCCGGAAGCGTTGGCGCACTCAAAACGACCATACGAACAACTTATAAAATATTCACTTTTATTAATCCACATTTAGTTCCAACACGACACAGGCGCGTCCTGACTTAAATTTCCACAATTGTCATTTTATTCACACGTGACAATATTATAAAAATAAATCTCATATATTACTATACTCATCCAGTAATATGCAACAAATAATATATTCCCAATAATTACTAACTCTTGTCACGCTAGTAAATATTTAAAACAACATTTCGGATTAAAATTAAATTAATTTATCTCAATTAAATTTAATAAATCCTTAAATTTAAAATCCATGAAAATACGGGGTATTACAATTAAGCCCTTTGGTTAAAAGATTGGCTATATTCTCTTTAGAGTTAATGTAATAAGTGCAAATAATTCCATTAGAAAGTAGTTGTTTAACAGTATTATGACTTTGACGTATATGTCCAGACTTGGCATTAAACATATGACTCTATGCTCTACCAATTACCGATTGACTATCACAATGTTTACAAATTACAGGCACAGGTTTGGCCCACATTAGAATATCCTCTAAATAGTTTCGAAACCATTGATTTCCAGTGGTCCTTACCTGGATTACTTGTATGCCTGCTCAGTTTACTAATTGAGTTAGCAATATCTGGGTGAGTGCAGTTCCTGATGTACATTAAATTGCGTTTGATACGAGAGTATTACAATTGAGATATACCATTTCCAATATTTTTATATAAATGAAGATTTGTGTTAATAGGTGTTTTAGCAATGTTATCACTACCTATATCAACCTTATCAAGTATCTTCTCAATATAATGATATTGAGACAAGATAAGTCAATCTGATATTTTAGAAATTTTAATTGCAAATATAACATTAGCAATACCATATCTTTCATATCAAATTTACTAGAAAATATTCTTTTAGTAGATTAAGTGATATCTTTATTATTTCCAATAATAATCATATCATCTACATAGAGACAAATAATGACATAAACAATTTTAGTGTTTCTAATGTAAACATATTTATGACACTCATTTATTTTAAATCCATTTGACAACATTACGTTGTCAAATTTCTCATGACATTGTTTAGGTGCTTGTTTTAATCTATAAAGGGATTTAACAAATCTATATACTTTCTTTTCTTTTCTCGAGACTCTAAACTAGTTGTTCCATGTATATCTCTTCATTTAACTCACCATTTAAGAAGAGGGGTTTTACATTCATTTTATGTATTTTAGGGTTTTTACTTTCGATTTCTTTTGGTCTTTTCTATTAGATACTGATTTTGTCTTTTCTTGCAGCATGTCTGGGTGTCCACCACTTGACTGAGGGATATTAGGGACTGGATATGTTCAGCGACTGCCCATATTCGGGACGCAGTTCCTGTTCCTTCTTGCTTGGTGCCGTCGGCCTCATCCGGGGAGGAGTCTGGTTCAGGCAGTGGTGGTGCGTCATCTCGCCGTCAGGGAAAGAGAGCGCGTCGCAGGGGTGGAAGCTCTTAGGAGAGAGATAGGGGTAATGTGGGTTCGGGATGAGTCCTGTTGTTTTTTTCTTTTCTTTATTTTTCCTGCAAAACTGATGTAACACAGAAATATATCTATGCCATGCAATGAAGTTTTTTTATTATCTTATGTTAATGATGAATGAATGCATGCACATGCGCTTTTTACTTTGCTGTTGAGACCGTAAAAAGAAATATTTACGGTCTTTAACCCCTGATTTTTCCTATAGCCGTTAGTTACAAGTCTGGCTTTGTAATTTTTAATTGATCCATCAACTTTCAGCTTTCTCTTGAATATCCACTTTTATCCAAGATTTTTACTTCCTGGTGGAAGATTAACCAATTCCCACGTATGGTTTTGCATGATGGATTAAATTTCACTATTGACAATCTCTTTCCAGAAATGGGCTTCTGGAGTTGACATCGCTTCTACGAAACTACTAGGCTCACTTTCTAACATACATGTTAGAAAATCTAAACCAAACGACTTTGAAGTCTTTGTCATTGGGTTGAGCTTAGATTCAAGGTCATCATCTTTCTCAATATATTCATATTCCACATTATCTTTATGACTACTAGATGCAGTGTCATAAGTTCTTTTATAAGATCTTGAGCCTACCACTTTTTTATTAGAAAATAAATGTTCAAAAAAATATGCATTTCTAAATTCAATAATAGTATTTATATGTATACCAAGTATCTCATATTTATGTGCAAGAATTAGATATCATGTATATGCACTATTATTAATTGCATAACTAATAAAAGTGCAATCAATAGCTTTGGCCCTATTTGAATCCTTTTTGGATTATAAATCACCACCTTTGCAAGACATCCCCACACTTTGAGGTATTTGTAAGAAGGTGTTCGACCTTTCCATAATTCGTATGGTGTCTTATGTGTTTTCTTATGAGGCATTTTATTAAGAAGGCAATTTACAAAAATCAAAGATTCCACCACAAATTATGAGGTAACCTCTAACTCATCAACATAACATTCATCATTTCTTTTAAAGTTCATTTTTTGCTTTCCACAATACTGTTAGATTGAGGTGAGTAAGGAGTGGTAGTTTGATGAATAATTCTTTGTTTGGAGAAACATTGTTCAAAAGGTAAATCATATTCAACTCCTCTATCACTCTGAACTACTTTAATATTTTTTCTAAGTTGATTCTCAACTTCTATTTTATAATGCTCGAAAACATTTACTGCATCATCCTTGCTTCTAAGCAACTACACATAATAACATCTTATGCAATCATCAATAAAAGTAATAAAATATTTTCCACCTCTTGTTTGTACAAATTTTAAATCACATATATCATTATGAATTAACTCAAGAGGGTTTGTACTTTTTTCAATAGTTTTAAAAGGATTTTTAGTAAGTTTTGATTCCATACACATTTCACACTTGTGATTTGAGTCAATATTAATTTTTGGTATTAAGTCTAAATTAAATAATCTACGAATAGTATCATAATTAACATTACCTAATCTACCATTCCATACATTATAAGATAAGTAAACAAGTGGAAGATATATTCTTATTATTATTAATTGGCATTACAGTCATTACATTGAGTTTGAAGAGCCCATCGCTCAAATATCCTTTCCCCATATACATACCACTCATAGAGAGTACCAATTTATCAGATTCAAATACAAGTTTAAATCTCTTATTACTAAGTAAGGATCATAATCCATTTTTATAACTCAAATTAAATTGACTCTCGCCGTGCCTGATTCGAAAAATATAACTGTTATGTTCAAAATAATTTTAACGTATCTAATAGACGACTAAGATCCTTATTCTCTTAGAAAATTCAAGTTTTAAAGTTTAAAAATGTATTTAAGAATAAACTATCAAAACAATCAAAGTTCAAGCATAATGCATCAAAAAAATACTATTTTTAGCTCTCAAAATTTGATTTGACAAAATAATTTTGAAGGTTTTCAAACACACTCTTGTGTCATTTTAAAATGAATATTTTTTTTTAAAACAATTAAAACGAGTAGGAAATAAACAACAATTAAATCAATGCAACAATATTAGCAAACTACGATAAACTTCACCCTAATCCTAATAGAAGAATTAAGATACCATAATGAAAGACAAAAATAAAATTGCAAGAATGATTAGAAGTTTTCATTAATAAATCAAACTAACAATAAGTTCTCTCATAATAATTTTTAATCCTCTAAAAATGATAAAAACTTGGCCCTCAAATTGAATACTATAACTCAAAAATTGCTCCCCAAAATTGTGCCTACAAAATTGTGATCCCATGGGTCCTTTTTATAGGCCGATGGGTGAGGTGTTTGCGCTGGGGTAAAGCTCTCATTATTTAGTTGAATAGCGTTGGACCCAAACACTCCACCTCTTTAGTCTTTTTATCAATAAAAGATACTCAATTTTCCCCCACACTGGGACTCTTATTTTTTCTTGCAGAACACACACGCTGGTTTTCCTCCGATTCGGAGAATGAAATTTCCAGTATTTGTTTTTGATTTCATAAGTGTGTAAACAACTTTTCGAACATCCATAAAAATCATATTTTTTGCACTTTTCTCGATTTGATCGTCAATTTGCACCAAATTTCATCATTACCTGCAAAATTTTCAGTAGGCAAAGTTGTTCAAAAATTAGGGCAAGAAAATTATAAAATTATCGAAGTACCCATTTTTGCCTTTCAAATTATCCTTTTGAATCCAAATTCAATCATTATTGATTTTTTTTCTTTATTTCGCAAATGTTCCTAAGAACTTATTAAATAAATTAGAATGAAATTAACAAAGTATGTATTTGAGTATAAAATATACAAAATAATTCACTCATCAGTCACAACTCCAGACTATGAGCCAACCGTAAGAACTTATGAGGGAATGTTGTTGCCATTTTTGTCAAGTGGATGGTCATGATTTTAGAACGTGACCAATCTTAGTGCAAACAAAGTCTCTGAACCATGACACCTAATAATGACGCCACTTTAATTTTAATCGATCATGGCATAATGGTCAAGGTTTTGGATTATGATCAAGTTTGGTGACTAATGGGTCATGACTAGGGACCGTGACCATTTATGTGGACTTGTGGCAAATTATTGGTCATGGGAGGAGTCGCGACACTAGAATGCGGGCATTATCATCAATAAATAAAGCCCTAGTATTTATTTCATTTCAACTGACATTTATCTCTCTCTTTCTTGCTCTTACTCTCAATTCCAGAACACGTCGACGCTCATCTCTCTCTCCCTCACCCACCGGCAGTCACACTCTCTCCCTCATTGGTAATACTCTCTCTCTCTCTCACTATGTATTTGTGTTTGTGTGACCGTCAGGTATGATTACCATTGATCAATTATTTCTTTTTTGGCTGATTGTTGATCTAGTTATTGTGTAGCCTGTTCGTTTCTTTAAATGGTGTAAAGGCAGCGGTAGACAGGGGAATGGAGAAATTTGTGTGAGAACCATTCCTTGAAAGTAGGAGATTGGGTTCCTTATATATATATATATATATATATGTGTGTGTGTGTGTGTGTGTGCGTGTGTGTGTGTGTGTGTGTGCGTGTGTGTGTGTGTGTGTGTGTGTGAAATCAAAATTAGGTTTATAGATGTGAAACTAAATTGAAATTGAATGTGAATGTGTAATTTAAATTAAGTCAGATTAAGTTAGAATCATTTAGTTGTGTAACTGTGAAATTGTAATTGAAACTGGGTATATACATGAAATTTGACCCATTTAGTTGTGTAAATTTAAAATTGATATTTAAATTGGGTATAAACATGAAATTGGACCCACTTTGTTGTATAAATGAGAAATTAAAATTGCTATGAGTATGTACACAAAATTGATATTGTTATGGGTATATAAATGTGTAAATATTAAATTGAAATTGATATTGAAATTAGGTATATATACATTAGAGTAGTAACTTTGTAATTTATTACACCCTTGATGAGATATGTTAATTTGTAGATTAGGAATACACAAATACTCAGAGACATATATACATATATAAGCAAATATATACACACATACTCACACATGCACATATATATATGCCCATACGCGCACACGTATAACACCTTAATTCCAATATATACATGAAGTTCCTCAATTACTCATATGGACACACATGCACACCCGCATACACGAAAATTACATGCTTAGAATAGAGTAATTTCGTAACGTTTTACATTGAATAATATCTAAACATACTTTCTTTTCGTTCCATCTGCACGTGAAGTTGGACCATAATGATTGAAGCTCAACTGATTCTAGATGCTTTTTTTATTCAGATAATTTTACTAATCTTTTCTTTTATGTAACATTGTCTTGTATATAGTTATAATTTCTTGGCTAACAATTGTGGCCGTTTTCACTCCTTCCTTAAGTGGTTAATGATTGGGTGAACACAAATTGGTGGAAGGGCTTGCTCATATGGACACATAGTAATTTTTGGAATAATTAAATTTAAATAAACTCTAACTGTACTTTTTGATATTGTGCGTATGAATATATCTATTTTGTTGACTGTTATGGGCATGTCCACCCCTTCCTTAAGTAACTGTTATTTAGGTGAACACAAATTGGGGTAAGGACTTGTACATTTAGTGGACAAATAGTAATTTTTGGATTAATTTAATTAAAATGAACTTAAATTGGACTTGTTGATATTGTGTGGATGAAAATAAATGCATATATTTTTTTGGTTAACGGTTGTGACCGTGTTCACCCCAAGTGGTTGTTATTTGTATGAACACAAATTAGTGGAAAGGCTTGCACATTTGGTGCACACATAATAATTTTAGGATTATTTTAATATAAATGAGCTTAAATTGGACTTGTTGTGTATGATTTATTACTTGAAAATAATAATTAGTTTAGGATTAATTATAGTAATTACCTCTATAGGGATCATAGTCACACCCTCCTTCTACATATTTTCTCAAGAAAAATGAGTTATAGTAATAATTACTTTCAATAAGAGTACGCGGGGTTGCAATTGGACCCCACTAAAACATTTTTTATTAGTCCACGACATATAG
This sequence comes from Sambucus nigra, assembly GCA_949130495.1. NCBI lineage: Eukaryota > Viridiplantae > Streptophyta > Magnoliopsida > Dipsacales > Adoxaceae > Sambucus > Sambucus nigra. The sequence continues at coordinate 417,263,941 of OX422211.1, read as the reverse complement.
AGGGGACTCTTATTTACATGTATGGGAATAGAAAAATTAAATACTTTAATTATCTTACAAATCATGGAGTTAATCTCTCACAAGCGTACTTGTTCAATCGTATTTTGTTTCCTTATCAGAATGCTGCAAGCAATAGAGATATATTTCACCGTCATAATCCCAACAAGGAATTGAAATTGGTGACTCTGTTAGAAAAGGGAGAAAAATATTCATCCATTGTGGATTGAACTTCGTAAATAGAGCATTCATCCAAATTGGGACGTCTATCAGCATATGCATATTGCCTATGTAAAAGTGAGCTTGCAAATAAGTTGAATAAGAAAGTATTTTGAGTTCATGTCATGGACCTTTATAAGTCAATCATAGATACACTTTCGCCCACTTGATCGCGTGCAAAATTTTATAAGTTTTTAAATAATAATGCCTATTAGATGTAAATCAAATACATCAAGCATATTTTAAAAATGTCATACACACACGCATATATAGTCCTAACCATGATTGTCGTATATTCGTCACAAATTTTTAATTGTAGGAAATGTCAAATGGGAATAGAGATAATCGACCAAATAACGGAACACCTCAAACTTGATCCTCTCATACACCCCAACTTTAATTATCATCACCTACGGGTTGACAATACTCTACTTCGCCAATGGTTCGGTCCACTGCTCCATTTGCGAGTCATCAGACTCAATAAACCACTATTAATCCAATTCCCCCACCTCCCGCTACTAAGGAATCCTAATCAACTAGTAAGAATCCCATTGGGCTCTCTAATTTTGGAAATCTTATTGATAAAAAACTAACGTCCAGATTTTAAAAGACCGTTATTTATCTCTTAGAAATATGGCTACGGGCATTGGGGGCTCAGAAAACTAGAATAAGGTTGATCAAGACATAAGGGATGACGTGTGGGAATAACATCATAAGAGTTTTACACTCCCACACGGTCCGAAGGCAATGGTTCTTTCTTGAGTAAGTGAACATATGAAAACGTATTGGAAGAACCTTCGAAAGAATTTTTCCTGAAGGGGGATTAAGTTATAATATCTTTGGGTTGAAAGAAAAACTTCCCCAAAATTTTCAAATTCCCATCGACTAATGGAACAAATTCTTAGAGAATGAGGACCGTGAGGAAAAACTGACCGAGAGGGAGAAAAATTAACAAAACAGTGCAAAAAAAGTTGGTGTCCAAAAACTTAGGGCAAATCATATGATGATCTGAAGGGTGAATCGCTGGACAGGACCAATGGGACTCTGGAAGAGAATAAAACCCCTAATCGTGTAAAATTGTACTTACATGCCAGATGAGATAAAGTGGCCAATAAATTCCCAGATAAAATGGCTCCAACGCTATCAAGTTTGAATTTAGTTATCATATTTAGGCACATAATAATAAAATTATAGTCCTAAATATATTATTAGGATACAGAAAATGATAGAAGGCATGATGATCAGTCAGTCCGAGTGAATTCCCTACAACATTGAAGCAAATGCCTTATCCAAGATATCTGTAAAGGAAAAAATGGGAGAAAAAAAGGTGTGGGGTCACATATGCCAAATAGAGAATTACAACACATTGCACCTATATTGGACGAGATCTCTTCGCTGAAGAGTCACATGTCGAGATAGGCGAAAGAACAGGCCAGAACAAAAATGGAAGTGTTAAAGCTTAGGATGGACCTAGGCAATGTTAGCAGAAACTTGGGAATAATGACAAATGAAATCAAGGGGTTAGTCCAGTTGTTTAGTCAATAACATGATTTACCCTCTAAGACACCTCCTAAAACATTCTCCAATCATACTCCTTAAGGTTTCCTATCCTAGTTCCTCATCCTTCGACATTTAATGAATCATCATTGACGCGACTAAGAAAGTGTCTCAGAAATGCGTACTCTCTAGGCTCAAGTGCAAGCCTGTCGCTCAAGTAATAATCCGATAAGTCGGGTATCGATCCTCGGGGAACTAAGACAACGAAGTTGTGACGACGGGAAAAGACGAAGGAATCCTAACTTTGACTCTAAAAAGAAAGAAAAAATGATTTGGTTTTGGGACTGATTAAACTAAATGCAATTGTGAAATTATGAAAAGATGAAATTATACTAAATTACCTAAACTGCTAATGAAAACTGATATAAAACTTTAAAACTATGTATGAGAAAAAATAGGACGGGAATACTATCCCCCAACCCTAGTGTATTGCAGTTATGATACTAATCGTAAATTTAACTGATTAATTTGACCCAGAATTTAGTACTCCCAAGCATTATGTATACGAGGTTCAAGCCCGCGTCATACCTAATCTGAGGACGAGTAAATCGGTATCGCGATAGTAACACTCGAATTGCATTCTAAATCATCCCGGTTACCCAGAGGCAAACGAGATATAAAGATCTACAATTATTGTGTAACGACGCAATACGGTCGTAATCAATCACTAAATTCAGAGGATTAATGTTATACACATGCAACTAACACGTCAGGATGGGTTTATGTATCCCGGCCTTAGAAAATCTAGCCTAGCATGCTGAAAGTGATGAAAACAATGTTTGATTTGCAGAAAACCATGATTAATCTAAGGAAAACTTGTAAATTGATGTAGAAAGGAATTTAAGAGAAGAAACAACTCACTAATTTTACCAAAGCAGTAACTACAGCAATTACGAATACTGGTAATCAAAGAACTTATGAATAATCTTCACTATTGCAATTGAAACTGGAAATTGTATCTAAACTAGGTTTTACTGGAAAAGAAAGGAAAATTCTATTAATTCCCCTTAATTCTCCATACAAATAATGATAATAAAATGAGTTTTTATACCTTACAACAATTCAAGAGTTTTAGCTGCACTAGGACTCTTTTTCGGAGAAGATAAGATTTAAGAATCTCGATGGCCGGACCGGTCCGGGCCTTAGGCAGATCGGTCTGCCTCCCAAGCGGATCGGTTCTTTTTATTTCTTGGCGAACCAGTTCGGGGAGGACCGGTTCTTTTATTTTTCAGCCTCCTTCAGTTTGCTTTCGATCCGGGGTCTTCGGGAGTTTGGCATAGTGGACCGGTCCGGGGTAGGGGCGGACCGGTCTGCCTGTTTGACTTTTTTCCTCATCTTTGACTGCTCATATCTTTTGTTTCGGCACTTCGATTGAGGTGTCGTTTCTTCCTATGTGCTCATGAATGAAATATCTTCAACGTCACTTCATCCAAATTTCGGGTAAAAAGTACGCTTTTGCCCTTTTGACTTTCCTTCTTATCTTTCTTTATTCTTCCGGTCTCCTTCTTTCGTTTCTTGACATCAAATACCTGCAAAACTCATATGAAATACCAGAAACTTGGTGTACTTGTTAGGAAAAGTCAGTAGCAATATTATGAGATAAAGCCAAATCGATTACGTTGTTCGAGGTGCTAAAAGTAACTAAATTACGGGATAAATTAGGAAGAATTTATGCCTAATCAAACCCCCCAACTTAGAACTTTGTGCGTCCCGAGCAATGTAAAAGAATCCTAGCACGGCTCAATTATTGAAAAACATTTTATTAGGATAGAATACCTTTTTCGTGGGCAAGCGATTGCATTTAGCGTATGTAACAAGCCTTTAAACCCCTAGGTTATCCTAGTAGGACGAGTTGTGTCTCGTGAGGGTTTGCAGTGAATATACCCATAAAATTCGACTCAAAAAAAATTCAAAATAGCAAAAATTGTGTAATTCAAACTTTTCCAGAAAATAGTCATCATCAAGTCATGTTCAATAGTCTCAAATCATAGTGCGTGTGTGCGAAGCCGAAAATATAACCGTCGATTTCCACCGATTGATCATTACGTTACTTACCTGAAAATTCGTTTTGATTTCAAATTCTCACGGAATACTCTCTCAAACGAATTACTCGGAATGTGGCTATTCTCTCGGTATGCGTTATATAAAGAGTAAATATAATGGACGCAAAGTCACGCATACAAGTAGAAAGACGAAAATTTCATAGTGATAGGATCTCATCAATGGATCACGATTTTAAAAACGGGAACAATGCCTCTTTTTCGCACTTTTAATCTCTTATATTATCTTTTGGTGTATTAGCTCTCCACGCGGTAATCAATTTTGCAATTTGGACTCGGTTAGGACTTTTTCGGGTTGTAAGGTGTTTTGGGGTAAAACGAAAATGGTAGGAAAGATTGGAATTGAAAAAGTCATTTTGCGATGTCCATTTGTGCTTTTTTCGGGCTATTGCTCATTTTTTTTCTTCTTTTTCTCTCTTTTTTTTTTCTGTTTTTCACTTATTTTCTTTTCTCACTATTTTTGTTGAGCATATTTATATATATATATTTTTTTTTTGCCCCTTTATATGCACTTTTTGGACTTAAATTCTGAATTTTTCCATTTTTCGCAATTCCGAGCTATTTGGATTTTTCGGGTTATTTGGGTTACAAAAGGGGTAATTTTTCGCTACTTTTTCTGGCCAATATTTTTGGGTGACAAACGAGGGCCTACTTCATTGTCCAAAATACCAATTGCGTTACCATATGCGTTTCGAGATGAATTTAAGTTTAGAGATCACTTTTAGCACGTTTTTCAAGGGAATATCACACACATTTTTCATAACCGATCAAAATGAAAGGAATGAGAACCTCGACGACGTTTTAGGTGCTGAAAAGAACTTAGAGTTAACAATTAACTCGGATTGATTTAAAAACTCGCAAACAGTGATAGGCTCGAATCTCACCGGGGTTGTTAATCTCCACACTTATTCGTTAAATCGTCAATTTTCGCTCAATTTCCATCTTTTAGTCAATTTCGGCTTTGTGTATGTTGAATTTTACAACTCGAGACTTTAAACCGACTTTTAATGATATTTTTGAAAAATTTGAATTCCAATTTTTATTTATTTTGAACAAAAATATTTTTGGATTTTTCAAAATTTTATGATTTTTTTTTTGGAAATTTCTGGGCATTTTTCAAAATTTGTGAAGTTTTAGAAATACGCACTTGTGACCCCCCCTAACTTAGACTTTTGCATTGTCCTCAAGAAAAAAGGACTAAAATCTAAACAAGGCAAAATAATAAGTGCGAAAAATAAAACAAACAAATGGAGAAAAATGCAGATTTTATAACAAACAAGATTGTGGTACAATTACAAGGAAAAGCATTCAAACATGTGAACAGGGAAAAACAAGGGAAAACTGCAGAACCACATCAAGCTTCACTGGGGAGGGGGATGGGAAGAACCCGGCGCATCGGGGCCATAGGGGTAAGAGAAATAGGGTGGCAGTGGCTCATTAGGGTCCCCTTGGCGTCGATATATGTCCACTTGGAAATGGAGTATCAAGTTCGTATCGCGACGGTAATCAATCAAAAAGTTTCCAAAGTTCGTCTCAAGCACCGCCATTCAGTTTGAGAGATCGCTACCCGCCCGCTCAAAATTCGAGTCGTCCTCTTCGTCCGTCGACTCTTCATCCGGACCGACATCCCCCATTTCGACATCCGCACCGGCTGCCTCTTCTTCCTCGTCGCTCTCGCTCGAGGCAACCTCTTCTTCACTATCACTTCCTCTCCGTGCCCGTAGGAAAGCTAGCTGTTTGGCGCTCTTTGTGCGGGTTCCCTGTCCCAAAGGACCGGGAATGCGAGTATGATCGAGCGGCGCCGCTATGTCAACATCCTTGAGGATAGAAGTGATCAAACGGACATAGGACAATGGGGCAACACCTTTCTCATCGAAGGACACGTTGATGATGTCGGCGTATAAAGTGCGGTCCAAGTGGATGGAAGTGTGGGGGTCAAAGAGGTGATAGGTTAAAGTGGCTTGTCGGGGCCGCATGGCAGAATCGTTGGATGTTTGCAATATGTTGGCGCACACAATCTGAAAAGTGAGGCGCTCCTTCTCGTTAAGGTGTCCAACGACGACATTTTGTCCCGTCCAAGCCACATCCGGTGCAATGCGGGCCATGATAACTTCTTTGGCGATCGGGGGGACGTTTCGTGGATAGGTGAATTCTTGAACGTCCGAAACATCGTACTCGTCCAACTTGGCCGTGAGAAGAGCCAAAGAAAATGGGATGACATTCCCATCCACGTAAGCTTGGGCCTCGAATTGGCCCGTCCTAACTAGGGTACCATAAAAGGATCAGACTTCGGTTGCCCAAATGCTTCATAGGGTTCGTTGAGGAATCATCACCAACCCCGAGCCATGAATAGGGCGGTAACAGAGTTGGGCAGCCCGGTCCATTGGATAGCGCGCTCCATATGGAGTTTGCGGTCCAACTCAAAAAACCGATGGCACCATCGCTCCTCTTGGCGGGAGCGGAATTCTCCATGGTCGGAGGGGTGGATGTCGGTGGAGTCATACTTGGTGGGGGCAGCGCATTGGGCCATGATAACAAGAGAGATTTCTTCTTGGAAAACTAGGGAGGGATAAGAGAGGAGTTTGGTTGAAGGTGTGGAGGGAAGGGAGGGTTTGGGTGTGTATTTATAGGTGAAAAGGGTGTGGGTAGGGGTTGGATTTGGAGGGAAAGGGGGTGAATTTGGGAGGGAAATGGAATGGTTGGGAGTTGGGAAGATGAATTGGAGGGAATGAATGGGATTGGGGAGAAGGGGGTGAATCTTGGGAAGGGGAAAAAAATAGACCTGCAGAAGGCGGACCGGTCTGCCTGGGGACCGAACCGGTCCGGGTCTTAAAAATTTAGGCAAACCCGACTAGCGGACCGATCCGCTTAAAAATTAAAGGAACCGGTTCGGGGTGGACCGGTCCAGCCCTAAAATAAAGGAATCGGTCCGGCCCAGGGTTTTTGGGTTGGATTTTCCCCATAACTTGGTTTCGAATGCTCTTCTCCGAAAATTTACACTTTCACAACATACTCCCGATCAATTTTGGTCCAAAACCTCTCAATACCAATGGGCAACGTGATTTGACTCAATTTACCGAAAAAATGAATGATCTTTCCCGAATGTACCCTAATCCTATCGACACTCACTACACACACGACTCTCTCTACACACACGACTTTCACCCCATACGCGTCGGGGGTGCGATGACCTCGCTGTAACAGCTCACTCGGCCCCGTAAATAGGGTCCGACAACCAAACGATGTCGACTTCTTTCGAACACGCCTTTAGATATGGATTTAGGCATTATCCATTCACTTTGAATGTATTTCCCCCTTTTAAATCGTCTAGTTCAACAGCTCCGTGAAGGAAAACATTCTTCACAACGAATGGGCCAAACCATCGTGACCGCAATTTGCCCGGAAAGAGATGAAGCCGAGAGTTATAGAGAAGAACTTTTTGCCTGGGAAGAAACACTTTGCGTCGAATGATGTTATCGTGTGCGAGTTTCATCCTTTTTTTGGAAATTTTAGCATTCTCATACGCATCATTGCTTAGTTCTTCTAACTCATTCAATTGAAGCTTGCGGGCTTCACCGGCCTTATCCATGGCATAATTCAATTGCTTAATTGCCCAATACGCCTTGTGTTCTAATTCAATGGGAAGATGGCAAGGTTTTCCATACACAAAGAGGAAAGGGGACATGCCGAGTTGATTTTTATATGCAGTACGATAGGCCCCTAGCGAATCGTTCAATCTAAGTGACCAATCTTTCCGGGTAGGATTAACGGTCTTTTCAAGAATGTTCTTGATTTCCCGATTTGCTAGTTTGGCATGTCCATTCGTTTGCGGGTGATAAGTCGTTCTAACCTTGTGAACGACTCCATACTTTCTCATTAGCTTCTCGAATGGCCTATTGCAAAAGTGTGTGCCATTATCGTTGATTATCGCTTTCGGTGCACCGAAGCGGGAAAGTATGTGTTCCTGCAGGAACTTAATCACCACTTTGTTGTCATTCATCTTGGTAGCTATAGCTTCCACCCATTTAAAAACGTAGTCTACCACGACAAAGATGTATAGGAAACCAAAGCACGGGAGGAAGGGACCCATGAAGTCAATACCCCAACAGTCGAAGATCTCAATGATGAGTATGGGGGTAAGAGGCATCATGTCTCATCGAGTAATGGCTCCAATCCGTTGGCACCTATTGTGGGCCAATAGAGGCCGCATTGCAAAATTTTAGCGATCGTCTTTTCGTCGAAAAGTGGCCTCCACAAGCTTCCGAATGACAAAACTGGATGACTTTGGGATCTCGTCATTATGTACACATCGTCGGATGATTTGGTCGGCGCAATATTTAAACAGGAACGGATCATCATAGAAGAATATGCTCGACCAAGTAATAAACCTCTTCTTATCTTGCGGTGTCAAGTCGGGAGGGACGGCTCTCGTGATAAGGTAGTTCACTATATCCGCAAACCAGGGCAAAGAGGAGGTAGCAAAAAGTTGCTCATCCGGAAAGTATTCATCTATGGGTATGGGATCACTAGGTATGTCAGACGAAAGCCGTGATAAGTGGTCGGCAACGACGTTTTCTACTCCTTTCTTATCTTTAATTGAGAGATTCAACTCTTGTAGGAGTAGGATACACCTTATGATTAGCGGCTTTGCATCTTTCTTTGCAAGTAGATATTTTAAAGACGCGTGGTCGGTGAAGAAAGTAATGGGAGAACCGATGAGATATGACCGGAATTTATCAAGGGCGAAGACTACCACTAATAACTCTTTCTTCGTAGTAATGTAGTTGAGTTGTGGTCCTGTAAGATTCCGGCTAGCATAGTAGATGACATGAGCTTGCGTATCTTTTCTTTGGCCCAAAACATCCCCTATCGCATAATCACTAGCATCAGACATTAATTCGAATGGAAAAGACCAATCTGGAACTTGCATGATGGGAGCAGACACAAGCATGATTTTCAGTTTTTCAAAAGAGCTTTGGCATGCTTCCGTCCACTCTAATGGGGTGTCCTTCATGAGTAGGTTTCTTAAGGGTCTAGCGATGGTGCTAAAGTCCTTAATGAACCTTCGATAAAACCCCGCGTGTCCCAAGAAAGAGCCCACGTCTTTGAGCGATTTTAGTGGGGGAAGATCAGATATGACATCTATTTTCACCCTATCAACTTCTATTACCTTGGATGATACTATGAGGCCAAAAACTATTCCCTCGGTGACCATGAAATGGCATTTCTCCCAATTCAGCACTAAGTTCTTTTCCACACATCGGGCAAGTACTTTTTCCAGTTTCTCTAGACAATGATCGAAAGAGGTGCCAAAAACACTGAAATCTTCCATGAACACTTCGAGTCCTCTCTCGACCATGTCGTTAAATAAGATCAACGTACACCTTTGAAAAGTCGCGGGTGCATTACACAAGCCGAATGACATACGTTTGTAGGCAAACGTACCAAAAGGGCAAGTGAAAGTCGTTTTCTCCTGGTCAAGTACATCTACCTCAATCTGGTTATATCCGGAATAACCATCAAGGAAGCAATAGTAAGGGTGGCCCGCTACTCTCTCAAGAATTTGGTCGATAAATGGTAAGGGGAAATGATCTTTCCTAGTTCCCGCATTGAGTTTTTGGTAATCAATGCAAACGCGCCACCCGGTGGTGCTACATTGGGGAACTAGCTCTCCCTTATCATTCTCAATCACTGTCATGCCCGACTTCTTCGGGACGACTTGAATGGGGCTCACCCACTTGCTATCCGAGATTGGGTAGATAATCCCGGCATCCAATAACTTGATAATCTCAGTTCTCACTACTTCTTTCATGTTGGGATTTAGCCTTCTTTGCATTTCTCTTGAGGGCTTGACATCCTCTTCGAGATGGATCTTGTGAGTGCAAATCAAAGGACTTATCCCCTTCAAATCAGTAATGCACCAACCAAAAGCACTTTGGTGCTTCCTCAGAATTTTTAAGAGTTTACCCTCCTGCTCGTCGTCTAGGCTAGACGAGACAACAACAAGAAATGTCTCATCCTCTCCTAGGTATGCATATTTAATATGGGAGGGGAGTTTCTTCAACTCGAGGGTTGGAAATTTTTTGCTAGAGGGAACCACGCGTGTATCCCTCTGTGGTAACTCCTCGAATCTTGAAACCCAATTAACCTCTCTCGCGTCCTCGTCCGACGCTCTCTCATCGAGTAACTCTCTCAACTCCCTAACTTCCCTCTCGAAGTTGGTGTACGTCCCCTCACTCTCGTGGCTCGATACTAGACAGGACCCTAAGGCATCGCCGCAATAATTCTCCTCAAAGTACTCCTCTACTATCTCATCTATGAAGCTCACCGCGTGAAGATCATCTTCCTCCCCCGTATGTTGGGCTATGTGGAAGATGTTGGTTTCCAAGGTCATGTTCCCAAAGGTGAGTTGCATTCGCCCATTCCGAGTATTGATGATTGCGTTAGCCGTAGCTAAGAATGGGTGCCCAAGGATGATGGGGATATGATTGCTCGAATTGAAGGAGGGCTCCGTGTCCCAAATGACAAAATCTACCGGGAAGTAGAAAGTGTCAAATTGGACGATCACGTCCTCGACTATACCTCTTGGGATCTTCACTGTTCGATCTGCGAATTGGAGAGTGACCTTTGTGGGCTTGAGGTCGCCCAAGTCAAGTTGCCTATAGATGGAGTAAGGGAGGATATTTACGCTTGCTCCCAAATCAAGTAAGGCCTTTTCGATTTTATTTTCTCCAATAATGCAGGAAATGGTGGGTGCACCGGGATCTTTGAATTTAGGCAGGAGATCGTTAAGTAGAATGGAGCTCACGTTCTGGGCTAGAAAGACATTCTTCTTTACCTTCATCTGTAATACCCCGTACTTTCGTGATATTTATTTATGGGGATTAATTGAATTAAATGTGTATTAATTGGAAATTAATCCGGATAAAAATATTAACAAGATGTGAGTTAGTATTTTATTATAATGTGTATATTTGGCAATATATGAATATTGGAAATATTGAAATTGTCGCGAAATTGAAATACGGCAATTTGGGAAACTTTGTTGGGACGCGCGTGACAGTCGCGTCAGGAATATAATTATTTGAATTAAAAAGTGAATTTTATTTTTATCACCCGTATGGTCATTTTGAGTGCGCCAACGCGTTCGGAAGGGTCGAAATAGTGAGAAAACACTAGCCGGGGGTTAAGTTTGGGTCCCGGGGCATTATTGGGCCATACCGGTAACTTATAGGGGCATTTTGGTAATTTCGAAAATCTGGGAATTAAAACCCACAAAAATTAGAAACAAAAATCTGACTTATTCTTTATCCACTAAACCCACTAACTACACTAAGGGACTTAATGGGCTACGGGAGAAGTTAAGATATAGTCCCAACTTACCAAAAACCAACCACACCTCCATTGTCATCATCCTTAGAGAAACTTGTAGAGAGAGAGAGAGAGAAGAGAATTCCGCAGAAAGAGAGAGGGAGAACAACTCAGCCTTCAAGATTCAACATCAAATTCAGAGAAAGATTAAGGCAAGTGGTTTAATTACAATTGATTCAATGCCATGCTTTTCCATGTTTAGGAATTATCGAATTTATCTTGAAAGATGATATAGACCCATGAATTGGAAGTTTAAAACTATGAACTATGTTAGGGACTGCATGCAGAAACATTCTACATGAATTATGAACTCAGAATTATGACCCTTGATGATTTAAAAATAGATTTTAGAAGAAGTTTATTAATGTTCTTGAAAGAAATAGAAATCTGGAAATTCTTGATGAAGATTTGATCCATACAAAGCCCTTGAATGATGAATTATTGGTTTTAGAACATTAACACTGCTGTAGGATGGTTGTATGATGATATTATAACGTTACCTTAGAGTTTCATGCTTGTTAATGGTGTTTTGGGTTGATTTGAAAACTGCAAAACGAAGCAGTCCGTAACCATACCTAGTGCAATCGATCGATCGACATTCATCAGTCGATCGATCGACCCCCATCGATCGATCGAAGGAAAAGGTCGATCGATCGACCTTCCCAGAATGAGTAAAGTTTTTCCCTATTTAAATTTTAATGATGTTAACCCTTGAATAATATTGTTGGAGACCATATGAATACCCTTAACCTTAAGGAAGACCAGTAGGCATGGTTATGAAATTTGGACCTTAATTAGAATTCAATTTGAGGAATTATTCTAAACTAATGAGATTCGATAAGTGAGTTAATACTTGGGTTAATAGTGTAAATTTGAATAATTTGATGAAATGAGGTTTGGGGCATAAGTAAGGACCTTAGGAATAAAGATGTTATACGTGGGAATAATAAGAACTTAATAATCTATTTTAGATAGGTTTTAAGTATAAGAAACTACGACGTGAGACGTGTCGACAGTTTAACTTTTATATTATCGGGAGACGTAAAATATACAAATTTGGAATAATGGTATAAGGATGTAGAGTATACCTTTATTAATACTGAATTATCTAAGATGTGTGAATGCTAGTATATGATTTTATATGTATGACATACCTACCATACTTGCTATCACGGGAGGTTACGTTCGCTTAGGGCCTTCTTATCCTTGTGTTGCCCGGATTTAGATTGGTACCTCGAGGACATAGTTCAAGAGAATGACTTATTTGTGAGTTAATAAGCCAGCTGACTATGGAGCGTAGGTATGTACGTGACCATGGATATGTTGAATTATGTTCGCCTCCATTTTTGTGTGTGGTGCTTATTCCAACAATTCCTGAGAGATTCGGAATTTGTGATCCTTATGTACGTGATGTACCGGGATGGATAGCAGAGTATGTGTGCACCGCAGCTTAGCCTTTGGGTGCTTGTATTGTATATTTATGATGTGAATAATATACAGTTAAATGAAAAGGAAATTTCCATGTTAAATTGTGGGTATAGTAATTGTAATATTATGAAAAGATAAAAGGGGACATATATCAATAAATGATTTTGTTAATAATTGGGAATCCGAGAATTAAAGTAGAACTCTCTATTTAATTTTTAAGGTTGGAAATTAAACGTGAACCGAGTAGAAGTGTTAGAAACTCTTTGGAATTAGATAGTTATGAGAAAACACATGAATGGGTACAGGAACGTTAGGAGTGCACAGTTAGACGAGAGGTGAGTATTTCATGTGAGAGCACGTCCTAACATGTATCTTGCATTTATTATTTTAATTATTATTAAAGCACTTGCTGTTTTTAAAATACTCTCCACATTCGGGCTCTGACCCGTTTGCTTTCAAATCTATCTTTTTGTAAAAACCATTTTAGGTGCCCAGCCACAAGGACACCATGCTTAGGATCCTCATTCAGGTGACGAGCTGTAGCGGTTTGTGGAAGTTACAGGACATTGATTATAGACGCTTCATCTATCTTGACTCTATACTCAGCATTTATCAGTTGTAGGGCATGTCGCCCATTTCTTTTAGTGGCATTTCATTTATTTCAGTTATTCAGACTTCGGGCATGTACTTAATTCAGATTTCAGACTTGTCTTATTATTTTCAGTGTGGGATTGTTGTGAGGAGTTTTCCTCCGGACTTATTACTATTGTTGGTTATTTCATTACTTCGTTATGGTGAATGGATTTATGTTGTTCTTCCATTATTCTTTTATTGCATGTTAATCAGATAACTTAAAATTTGGCAACTTACTTTTTAAATACTAGGTGGTTAGTAATCTTTAAAATGTTTTCGACAGTGATGCTATTAACTGAACCAACTTGACATTTTGTATTGATTTAATAAAGGAGTAGCTACCCGGTATTTAATTAGTCGGGGTGTCACAGGTGGTATCAGAGCATCAGGTTCTAGTGTCCTTTAGGATCTGAACGGCTTATTATGTTTCCGCTGAGCTTTCTTTGATGTAGAGCCCTATATTTTAGGACTGTTGTATTCTTTTGTATATGCTACGTTCTTCAGCTATTTTAAGTTTATAATTGCGAACTTATAGACTTTAGTCTTATTTCAGAATGCCTCCATGACGTGCACCACGGGTTCCCAGGAATGCAACGCCAGAACCACAGCCCGCACCAGTTCAAGGCACGATGAACGCCGCTGAGGTTGCAGCCATAGTAGCCCAAGCGGTAAATGTTGCATTAGCCGTAGTTCAGCAGGCACCACCTCAGGCACCAGTTACCGCGCCAGTTCAGCCATATGCATTCCCGTCTGCCTGGGAACGTGTACGTGATGCTTTTCAGAAAGCACATCCATCGGAGTTTGCTGGCAGCTCCGATGTTGTTGTTTCGAGTCAGTGGAGAAAGGATATACAGAGGCACTTGAGGATGTATGAGTGCACTGACGTTCAGAGGCAGGTACTGGCTAATTTTAAGCTAGTGGGATCTGCACTACAGTGGTGGGAGTCTATTACCACCGCAGAGGATAGGGATACTCTCACGATTCAGGAGTTCTGGATGCGGTTCGATCGCAAGTACTTTCTGTCTGCTGTTCACACGGAAATGAGGAGGAAGTTGATGAACCTTCGACAGGAGGGTAAGACTGTGGCCGAGTATGAGGCCGAATTCACCAATTTGCTGAATATTGTCCCAGATGAGATACCGACGGAAGAGAAGAAGATTCAGAAATTCATAGATGGATTGACTTGGAGGATCCGTCAGCATTTATTGGGGAACCTCTCGTTGGCCACGTATTCTGACATGGTTAACGCTGCATTGCTCCATTACCAGGACCACCGCTTTCACTTGACAGAGGGGAAGCGATCAGGAGAGTCCATCCATCAGGGAAGGACAGGGGGAAATGGTGCCAGCGGGGCACAGTCAGCTCAGGGTCAGTATAGGCAGAGTGATCAGGTTCCCAGCAGGGGGATCATAAGAGGTTCCGATCAGGGGGTTTCAGGAACGGTCAGGGAGGATTCCGGAATGGCCAGCAGGGTCATAACGGCCATCAGGGCCAGCAGGGTCAAAATGGTCAACATCAGCAGTTTCACCAGGGTCAGTAAGGCTAGGGCAGAAATGGTAACGGCCACCAGGGCCGAGGGCAGCAGGGACAGAGAGGGGGAAACTTCCCGGGGAAGTGTTTCATTTGTGGTAAGATTGGCCACAAATGTCAGGATTTTCCTGATAAGGGCAGGGCCCCGCAGCAGCAGCAGGGTGCTCGACATGAGCCACAGAGGCCACTTTTTCCACCTGCTCTTCCATCTCCAGCCCAGGTGCCAGCACTACCATCCATTCCAGCAGTTCCTGTGCAGCAGGGGCAGTTACAGTATGGACGTGTCTATAACGTTCACCAGGTAGCAGCTCCACAGGAACCACCCGCGATTGAGGGTATGTTTCCTATCCATGGTACAATGGGTCGGGTTTTGTTTGATACGGGGAAAATGCATTATTTTATAGCTACACATTTTGCGAAAGCCTTAGGGTTGTTAGCTACGGAAGAGAGCACAGTAACGTGTGTAGACTCACCATTGGGGAGTGGGTCACTTATTTTCTTTATATGCCGGGGAGTGGGGGTAGAGATTGGTAGTCTGGTATTACCTGCAGATATGTTGGTATTGGATATGCATGTTCATGATGTGATTATCGGTATGGATTGGCTCGCTGATTATAGAGCCATGATTGATTGTTTCGGTGGGAGAATTGTTTTTGCCATTCCGGGGCAAGAGATGTTTGTAGTGGCGATGCCTCGCCCAGAGGGAGGTTCGACCGCTCATTTGTACTACTTAGAGGAGGATACCTCTAAGGAGGTTGTGATTCCTTTAGATTCGATCCCAGTTGTCAGGGAGTATTCCGATGTGTTTCAGGAGATACCAGGCCTACCCCCCAATCGAGAGATAGACTTTGTTATAGACTTATTACCAGATACGAGACCTATAGCACGCGCACCATACCGTATGGCTCCAGCTAAGATGAGGGAGTTACGGGATCAGATTGAGCAGTTATTGGGTCAGGGGTTTATTCGGAGGAGTACTTCACCGTGGGATGCCCCTGTGTTGTTCGTGAAGAAGAGAGATGGTTCACTGAGATTGTGTGTGGACTACCGGGAGTTAAACAAGGTCACGATACGGAATAAGTATCCGTTGCCTCGAATCGATGACCTATTCAACCAGTTGAGAGGAGCTTCTTGCTTCTCAAAGATTGATTTGCGATCTGGATACCATCAGTTGCGTATCAGGGAGGAGGACGTCTCGAAGACTGCGTTCTTATCGAGATATGGTTCTTACGAGTTTCGGGTTATGCCATTTGGTTTGACCAACGCTCCAGCAATATTTATGGACTTGATGAATAGGGTGTTCAGGGATTTCCTAGATCAGTTTGTCATTGTCTTCATCGATGATATTCTGGTTTACTCCCAGACAGAGGAGGAGCACGCCGAGCATTTGAGACAAGTTTTGCAGACGCTACGTCAGAACGAGCTGTATGCAAAATATGAGAAGTGTGGTTTTTGGCTGAAGGAGGTCCAGTTTTTGGGACACATTATTTCCGACCGGGGGATATCTGTTGATCCGGGGAAGGTATCCGCGGTGAGGGAGTGGGGACAGCCCACGACACCGACTGAGATCCGTAGTTTCTTAGGCTTAGTAGGATACTACAGGAGGTTTATTCGGGGTTTCTCCACAATAGCGGGTCCCATGACACATCTAACTCGTAAAGGTGTGCCGTTCATTTGGAGTGATGCCTGTCAGTTGGCATTCGATGAGTTGAAGGACAAGTTAACCTCAGCACCTGTGTTAGCATTGCCGAGACCGGGAGTTGAGTATCTTGTTTACATCGATGCGTCCTTACAAGGACTTGGAGGTGTACTGCAGCAGGAGAGTCAGGCCATAGCTTATGCTTCCCGTAAGCTTAAGCCTCACGAGAAGAATTACCCTACCCATGACTTGGAGTTAGCGGCAGTGGTATTTGCCCTTCGCATTTGGAGACATTACCTTTTGGGGGAGAAGTTTCGATTGTTCACGGATCACAAGTCCCTACAGTACCTATTCATGCAGAAGGAGTTGAATATGCGACAACGGAGGTGGCTTGAATTCGTGAAAGATTATCAGTTCGATATCCAGTATCACCCGGGGAAGGCTAACATGGTGGCAGACGCGTTGAGCCGTAGGCCAGTAGATGAGGTGGCAGGGGTGTGGAAGGCCAAGTGGAAGGAGTTGGGACACCAGGATGCAGTGGCCCGATCATTCATGTCTGTGATGACCGTTACACCGCAAATTGTCACGAAGGTGGTAAAGGCACAGGCAAAAGATTCGTTCTGTCAGGAGCAGATAGTTCGATTACTAGCAGAGGGAGCCGAGATCTATACCGTTAGCTCAGACGGGGGATTACGCTTCAATGGGAGATTGGTAGTTCTGGAAGGGGAAGAATTACGGCACGAGGTGATGGCAGAGTCGCACGGCTCACGGTTCGCGGTACATCCCCGAGGGGACAAAATGTACCAAGACATGAGGCGACAGTATTGGTGGAGCGGGATGAAGAGAGATATTGCCATGTTTGTTTCAAAATGCGCCACTTGTCAGCTAGTTAAAGTGGATCATCAGAGACCGGCAGGACTTCTACAGCCATTGGAGGTCCCGATGTGGATGTGGGAGAGCATCTCCATGGACTTTATCACGGGGTTGCCTACGTCACAGAGAGGTCATGACTCCATTTCGGTAATTGTGGACAGGTTGACCAAAGTCGCTCATTTTCTACCCGTAAGGACAGACTACACTGCGGGACAGTATGCTCAGCTCTTCATTTCAGAGATAGTGAGACTTCACGGTGTGCCCCTAAATATCGTGTCTGACCGAGACAAGATATTTGTTTCACAATTTTGGGAGAGTTTTCAGGAGGCCATGGACACAGAACTACGGTTGAGTACGGCGTATCACCCGCAGACCGATGGGCAAACTGAGCGTACAAACCAGATGTTGGAGGACATGCTACGTATGAGTATCATTGACTTTGGGGGTGGATGGGAGCAGTATCTTCCACTGGTGGAGTTTGCTTACAACAACTCCTACCAGTTCACCATTGGCATGGCTCCATTTGAGGCGTTGTACGGTAGACCTTGTCGTTCCCCAGCATGTTGGTTGGAAGTAGGGGACAACAAACTACTTGGGCCGGAAGTGATTCAGGATACTTCAGCGAGGATAGAATTGATACGGAATCGCATTCGAGTAGCTCAGGATCGGTAGAAGAGCTATGCTGATGCGAAGAGATTCTTCAGGGAGTTCCAAGTGGGGGACCAAGTTTTGCTCAGAGTATCTCCTATGAAGGGGATCATGCATTTCGGGAAGAAAGGGAAGTTGGAACCGAGATATGTGGGACCATTTCCTATTATTGAGCGGATTGGACCGGTTGCGTATAGGCTTGGATTACCGTAGCATTTACATCGGATTCACAATGTATTTCATATTTCCTCGCTTAGGAAATATCTTAGAGACGATTTGGCTCATTCTTACATTGCTTTGGAGGACATCGATCTCCAGCCAGATAGCTCCTACGAGGAGGGGCCGATTGCTATTTTGGACCGAAGTGAGCGGAAACTGCGGTCAAAGATAGTTCCGTTAGTGCGTGTTCAGTGGCGACATCATAATGTCGAGCAGTCCACATGGGAGCGCGAGGATGAGATGCGCGAACGTTATCCGGAGTTGTTCTTACCAGGTACTTTCTAGTTCCGAATTTCGGGGCGAAATTCAGTTATTAGGGGGGAAGTATGTAATACCCCGTACTTTCGTGATATTTATTTATGGGGATTAATTGAATTAAATGTGTATTAATTGGAAATTAATCCGGATAAAAATATTAACAAGATGTGAGTTAGTATTTGATTATAATGTGTATATTTGGCAATATATGAATATTGGAAATATTGAAATTGTCGCGAAATTGAAATACGACAATTTGGGAAACTTTGTTGGGACGCGCGTGACAGTCGCGTCAGGAATATAATTATTTGAATTAAAAAGTGAATTTTATTTTTATCACCCGTATGGTCATTTTGAGTGGCCAACGCGTCCGGAAGGGTCGAAATAGTCAGAAAACACTAGCCGGGGGTTAAGTTTGGGTCCCGGGGCATTATTGGGCAATACCGGTAACTTATAGGGGCATTTTGGTAATTTCGAAAATCTGGGAATTAAAACCCACGAAAATTAGAAACAAAAATCTGACTTATTCTTTATCCACTAAACCCACTAACTACACTAAGGGACTTAATGGGCTACGGGAGAAGTTAAGATATAGTCCCAACTTACCAAAAACCAACCACACCTCCATTGTCATCATCCTTAGAGAAACTTGTAGAGAGAGAGAGAGAGAGAGAAGAGAATTCTGCAGAAAGAGAGAGGGAGAACAACTCAGCCTTCAAGATTCAACATCAAATTCAGAGAAAGATTAAGGCAAGTGGTTTAATTACAATTGATTCAATTCCATGCTTTTCCATGTTTAGGAATTATCGAATTTATCTTGAAAGATGATATAGACCCATGAATTGGAAGTTTAAAACTATGAACTATGTTAGGGACTGCATGCAGAAACATTCTAGATGAATTATGAACTCAGAATTATGACCCTTGATGATTTAAAAATAGATTTTAGAAGAAGTTTATTAATGTTCTTGAAAGAAATAGAAATCTGGAAATTCTTGATGAAGATTTGATCCATACAAAGCCCTTGAATGATGAATTATTGGTTTTAGAACGTTAACACTGTTGTAGGATGGTTGTATGATGATATTATAACGTTACCTTAGAGTTTCATGCTTGTTAATGGTGTTTTGGGTTGATTTGAAAACTGCAAAACGAATCAGTCCGTAACCATACCTGGTGCGATCGATCGATCGACATTCATCAGTCGATCGATCGACCACCATCGATCGATCGAAGGAAAAGGTCGATCGATCGACCTTCCCAGAATGAGTAAAGTTTTTCCCTATTTAAATTTTAATGATGTTAACCCTTGAATAATATTGTTGGAGACCATATGAATACCCTTAACCTTAAGGAAGACCAGTAGGCATGGTTATGAAATTTGGACCTTAATTAGAATTCAATTTGAGGAATTATTCTAAACTAATGAGATTCGATAAGTGAGTTAATATTTGGGTTAATAGTGTAAATTTGAATAATTTGATGAAATGAGGTTTGGGGCATAAGTAAGGACCTTAGGAATAAAGATGTTATACGTGGGAATAATAAGAACTTAATAATCTATTTTAGATAGGTTTTAAGTATAAGAAACTACGACGTGAGACGTGTCGACAGTTTAACTTTTATATTATCGGGAGACGTAAAATATACAAATTTGGAATAATGGTATAAGGATGTAGAGTATACCTTTATTAATACTGAATTATCTAAGATGTGTGAATGCTAGTATATGATTTTATATGTATGACATACCTACCATACTTGCTATCACGGGAGGTTACGTTCGCTTAGGGCCTTCTTATCCTTGTGTTGCCCGGATTTAGATTGGTACCTCGAGGACATAGTTCAAGAGAATGACTTATTTGTGAGTTAATAAGCCAGCTGACTATGGAGCGTAGGTATGTACGTGACCATGGATATGTTGAATTATGTTCGCCTCCATTTTTGTGTGTGGTGCTTATTCCAACAATTCCTGAGAGATTCGGAATTTGTGATCCTTATGTACGTGATGTACCGGGATGGATAGCAGAGTATGTGTGCACCGCAGCTTAGCCTTTGGGTGCTTGTATTGTATATTTATGATGTGAATAATATACAGTTAAATGAAAAGGAAATTTCCATGTTAAATTGTGGGTATAGTAATTGTAATATTATGAAAAGATAAAAGGGGACATATATCAATAAATGATTTTGTTAATAATTGGGAATCCGAGAATTAAAGTAGAACTCTCTATTTAATTTTTAAGGTTGGAAATTAAACGTGAACCGAGTAGAAGTGTTAGAAACTCTTTGGAATTAGATAGTTATGAGAAAACCCATGAATGGGTACAGGAACGTTAGGAGTGCACAGTTAGACGAGAGGTGAGTATTTCATGTGAGAGCACGTCCTAACATGTATCTTGCATTTATTATTTTAATTATTATTAAAGCACTTGCTGTTTTTAAAATACTCTCCACATTCGGGCTCTGACCCGTTTGCTTTCAAATCTATCTTTTTGTAAAAACCATTTTAGGTGCCCAGCCACAAGGACACCATGCTTAGGATCCTCATTCAGGTGACGAGATGTAGCGGTTTGTGGAAGTTACAGGACATTGATTATAGACGCTTCATCTATCTTGACTCTATACTCAGCATTTATCAGTTGTAGGGCATGTCGCCCATTTCTTTTAGTGGCATTTCATTTATTTCAGTTATTCAGACTTCGGGCATGTACTTAATTCAGATTTCAGACTTGTCTTATTATTTTCAGTGTGGGATTGTTGTGAGGAGTTTTCCTCCGGACTTATTACTATTGTTGGTTATTTCATTACTTCGTTATGGTGAATGGATTTATGTTGTTCTTCCATTATTCTTTTATTGCATGTTAATCAGATAACTTAAAATTTGGCAACTTACTTTTTAAATACTAGGTGGTTAGTAATCTTTAAAATGTTTTCGACAGTGATGCTATTAACTGAACCAACTTGACATTTTGTATTGATTTAATAAAGGAGTAGCTACCCAGTATTTAATTAGTCGGGGTGTCACATCATCTTTCTCTTTAGCGTCAATAAGTCTTTGATGACTTTTCCATATGCTGGAATTTGCTTAATGGCATCGAGGAAAGGTAAATTCATCTTGACTTGTTTTAGCACTTCTAGCACGTCTTCACGTGGGTTTCCTTTATGGGAAGGAATCAACCTTTGAGGAAACGGTGCCGCGGAGGGTGGTTTCACGACTTCCTCGAGCTCACTAGCGTCTTCTTTGTCACTCTCATTTAAGGGGACATCTCCGGCCTCTTTCGTGCCGGGCGAAATCTCCTTATCTTTCGTTGTGTCGTGTGGAGGAGGTGATAAATCAACGACTCTCCCACTACGAAGAGTGGTCACAGCTTGACATTGCTCCTGATGTTCAGTAGAGGTGGAGCTAACACAAGTTTGACCTTGGGGAGGTCTTTGGCCTTGGGCAGGAAACTTGCCCTTCTCTTGGACACTCAACGAGGATTGGATCTTTGACAGACTTGCATTTATGTCGCCAATCAGACGATCATATTTAGCATTGGCTGCAGTCTGGCTTGTGATAAATTGATTCATGGTATCCTCGAGAGTTCTCCGCGGTGGCGGGATGTAAGATCCTTGAGGTGGTGGTGCTTGCACATGTCCTTGCATGTGTGGGGCTTGTTGAAAGTGTTGTGGTGGAGGAGGGGAACATGGGAAGTAGGGTTCATCGCAGCATGTTATTTCCCGTAGCTAAAACCAGGATGGTTTTTCCATGAAGGGTTGTAAGAATTCCCGTGCGGTGCACCAAAATTACCCTTAAAACCTCCTATACCACTAACTTGCTCTTGAAGCATCACTTTGTAGATGGGTATAGTCGGGCATTCCTGAGTTGAATGACCCGCCTCACAAATCACACACACCTTTTCAACGGGGTTTGGTATGGATCCAGTTGGTCCTCGTCCACATATCCCACGTAGGTCTCACACTTCTTTCTCAAGTATATTGATCCGACTGTCCGCTATAGAACTCTTTTCTACATGAAATAGGATGGACGCTGTTGGAGTGGTGGTCACTTGATGATTTCAATTTTGAGCATTAAGGTCAGATGTATCCCAGGATTGGGTAGTCTCGGCGACATACCTCAGGTGAAGCTCAGCATCGTGGGCGTTTAAGTCGACAAAGGGACCACTTCCCATGGTTTCCACAAGTTGCTTGGAGTTAAGATTCAACCCATTATAGAGAAAATAGATGATTTGCGCTGCATCAAATCCATGATGGGTACATGAAGTAACTAACTCATTGAAACGCTCGTAACATCGATGAAATGTCTCATTTTCAGATTGTCTGAACGCTTGAATTTGAGCCTTTATAGAGATCGTCCGATGTGGTGGGAAGAATTTCTCGAGAAATCTCGATTGCGACTCATTCCAAGATGGAATCGAGATGGGAGGTAAAGACCATAGCCAGGTCTTAGCTTTATCTTTGAGCGAGAAGGGGAAGAGTTTGAGGCGGATCACCTCTTGTGTGCAAGTTTGATGATTGAGAGTATTGCACACATCCTCAAATTACCTAATGTTAAGGTATGGCTTTTCAGAATCCATACCATGGTAATGTGGTAACATCTGGATTATCCCGTTTTTAAAACGAAATAGCCCGGCATTATACGGGAGTATAATGCATCTCGGAGTGACAGTGCGCTCGGGATATAAAAATTCTCTCAGCGGGCGGTACGGGGCCTCTTCCTCACCGGTAGGTGCATTACTGTGTTGTGACATATTTCTCTCACTTAACGACTCGGTGCTCTCACTTGGTGAGCTCGAAGTGTGCTCGGAGGTGTGTCCTAAGAAGGAAAACAGAGTGTTATTGGAGATTGAGTGTGACGGTGTGGGAGGTGGGATCCAGAACTGTGGGGCGTTTGGAGTGTGAGGGCTATCGGGGTTGTACTCAACTATTGGATTTTTGTGAATGTTGGTTGGAGTATTATGGGGTGTGGGAATGAGTTCATAATTTTGCATTAAGAGCTGGTGAGAGATGGTGGTGAATCTTTTTGTGCTTTTGGAATTTTTTTTATGTTTTTGGATTTTTTTGAAATTTTTGGTCAAAGCTTTGGATTGACTCGATCTAATCCTAAGTCTACCTAATTCCCCGGCAACGGCGCCAAAAACTTGACGCGACTAAGAATGTGTCTCAGAAATGCGTACTCTCTAGGCTCAAGTGCAAGCCTGTCGCTCAAGTAATAATTCGATAAGTCGGGTATCGATCCTCAGGGAACTAAGACAACGAAGTTGTGACGACGGGAAAAGACGAAGGAATCCTAACTTTGACTCTAAAAAGAAAGAAAAAATGATTTGGTTTTGGGACTGATTAAACTAAATGAAATTGTGAAATTATGAAAAGATGAAATTATACTAAATTACCTACACTGCTAATGAAAACTGATTTAAAACTTTAAAACTATGTATGAGACAAAACAGGACGGGAATACAATCCCTCAACCCTAGTGTATTACAGTTATAATACTAATCATAAATTTAACTGATTAATTTGACCCAGAATTTAGTACTCCCAAGCATTACGTATACGAGGTTCAAGCCCGCGTCATACTTAATCTGAGGACGAGTAAATCGGTATCGCGATAGTAACACTCGAATTGCATTCTAAATCATCCTGGTTACCCAGAGGCAAACGAGATATAAAGATCTACAATTGTTGTGTAACTACGCAATACGGTCATAATCAATCACTAAATTCAGAGGATTAATGTTATACACATGCAACTAACACGTCAGGTTGGGTTTATGTATCCCGGCCTTAGAAAATCTAGCCTAGCATGTTGAAAGTGATGAAAACAGTGTTTGATTTGCAGAAAACCATGATTAATCTAAGGAAAACTTGTAAATTGATGTAGAAAGGAATTTAAGAGAAGAAACAACTAACTAATTTTACCAAAGCAGTAACTACAGCAATTACGAATACTGGTAATCAAAGAACTTCTGAATAATCTTCACTATTGCAATTGAAACTGGAAATTGTATCTAAACTAGGGTTTACTGGAAAAGAAAGGAAAATTCTATTAATTCCCCTTAATTCTCCGTACAAATAATGATAATAAAATGAGTTTTTATACCCTACAACAATTCAAGAGTTTCAGCTGCACTAGGACTCTTTTTCGGAGAAGATAAGATTTGAGAATCTCGATGGCCGGACCGGTCCGGGTCTTAGGTGGACCGGTCTGCCTCCCAAGCGGATCGGTTCTTTTTATTTCCTGGCGGACCGGTCTGGGGAGGACCGATTCTTTTATTTTTCACCCTCCTTCGGTTTGCTTTCGATCCGGGGTCTTCTGGAGTTTGGCACAGCGGACAGGTCCGGGGCAGGGGCGGACCGGTCTGCTTGTTTGACTTTTTTCCTCATCTTTGACTGCTCATATCTTTTGTTCCGGGACTCCAATTGAGGTGTTGTTTCTTCCTATGTGCTCATGAATGAAATATATTCAACTTCTCTTTAGGTACCTCATTCGAATTCCAGGTAAAAATTACGCTTTTTCCCTTTTGACTTTCCTTCTTATCTTTCTTTATTCTTCCGGTCTCCTTCTTTCATTTCTTGAAATCAAATACCTGCAAAACTCATATAAAATACCAGAAACTCGGTGTACTTGTTAGGAAAAGTCCGTAGCAAGATTATGAGATAAAGTCAAATCGATTACTTTGTTCGAGGTGGTAAAAGTAACTAAATTAAGGGATAAATTTGGAAGAATTTATGCCTAATCAATCGTCATCCATGCATGGTTACTATGACAAGGAGTTTTGTTTAAATGACATGTCCAATAGTAGGGTTATTAGCATGTGCATGCTCATTTCCTTGAATGTCGGGACACCTGTCCACGGTCTCCCTTTGGTGGTGGATGAGCTTAAGGATACGATGGTTGCGAAAATGAGCATGCGTATGTTGACTCTAATGAAGTGTAATACCCCATGTTTTTGGAATAAAGTATTGGGACAGAATTTGATTAAATAAATTCGAGAATAAATCAAATTGGTGGGATTTAAATTAAATTGTTAGAACTTAATTGGAAGATAAAGTTTTAATCGTGATTACATATTTATTTGATTCAATTGGGAATAATGGATTCACTCGGGGAAAAATAAATTACATGGTAATTAATTTATGGTTATATGTTGAATAAAGTAATAAAAATGTGTATGTTAGGTAAAAATAATTCAGGCACGTTCCGAGATGTTTTGGGGACTCGTTTAGGTTTTAGACCTTTAAAAATGGGCCTGGAGTATAGGTATACCATTTGGGGAGCTATTGGACAATTTCGGTTATGGGTTAGAGTTCATTTGGGGGCTTAAAAATAGATATTAAGTCTTAACTTGGGATTAGCTAATGATATAAGTTAATTAAGGACTTAGAGAGCCATTCATTCATCAAAGGCTTAACTTAGCAGCCCCATCCCTAGAGAGAAGCTACCAAGGCCAAGAGAGGGAATGAGCTTAAGGATTCAAGAGGAGGCACTCAATCTTCCATATAAGGCAAGAATTTTCTTGCTAAAATCAATTTCCAATAGAAATATTAATTCATCGGTGTATTTTCTCATTAGATTTCTAGGTGAGAATGTATAATTTGCTAATGAGTTAATAGAATTCAATATTATGCATATAGAGGATTAAATATGAAATTGATGTTTAAAGATTAAATGAATGGAGGTTAAACCCAAAAATTTAGAATGAAAATTATCTTGAATTGGACAATACAATTCATGTTATAGGATCTTCAATTGATGATAATCGTGATCCATGTGTAGAGACAAAATCTAATCAGGGATAAAGAGGATTATGAGATAAAAATTTGGATTTGATAATCTATGGTATTGGACGTATGAAATCGTATGTTAATTGGAGTAATTAACCAAGTTAATGATAAGTTGAGTCATGGGGGGACCTAATCATATAGTAATATAAATGAATGAATCATTAGAATGATAAATTGGGTTGGAAGAAGGATTTGTGTATTGAATAACCATGGCAGTTTTGGGCTTCTGTCTAGGTGCGAATGGATTTGGCCTTCTAGGGAAAATCAATTTGGCCAGGGTGAATCCATTCATCCCCAGGAGGCAAATCGATTCGACTTCTAGGTTGGGTCATGCTGGGACTGGCAATATGTCTGAGGGATTTTTACGAACTCATGTGAGTTGATGGGAGGTCATCTAAGTAAACTAATATTTTATTAAAAATGAAATTGTGGCAGTACTGGTAAATAGGAACATGTCATCTAATTAGATGGTTAAGTAGTAAATTTGGGATTTTTCAATAGACGATAAGAAGGGGACATATTGGGGATTATTAATAGGCGATTAAACGGGACATCTCTGGAGGGGTGATTATTGAGTTAATTACCCAAACATATTGTGTGACAAAAATAGGTTTGTGCCACTATTTTTATAAATGGGAAAATTGACGATTAACTAAATGGTTAATTTTAAAAGTAAGAATATTAATTGGAGATTATGGAAACTTCTTGGAGGGTGGGGGTAATTATAGAGTTAAGTACCTATACATATTATGTGGACGGCCTATCGATTGGGGGTTCCATACGTCTGGGGACCGTAGCACACATCAGCAAAGGTGGGCTAGGAGTCGTGTAGGTCATTATTTAGGGTTCTACGTAGCAGCACCACTTATGAGGAGGTAGGTATTGATGCTAGGATCCATTGTCACCGTCGGGGTATGAACCAATTGTCACCGTCGGGGTATGAACCATGTAGTGGTGCACTGCATAGGAACCGCCCCACCTGTATGTGTTTTGTGATATCCATTCGGATGAGGGACTCCTCTAGTCTTACTGATAGGGCACGAACATAACAATGATGGTAGATGCCTTTGTGTGTCGCGTGTGTGTGTGTGTGTGTGTGTGTATAAATTGAGATTAATTAATTAGTCTAATGATGTAGACAATCAATTATGAACCCAATACTACGTATATGCATAATAGACGGATATAATAATTTTGTGGGTAGTATTGTTGGGGTACTCTGGGAGATGGGAATACATGTATGGATAATAATGTAGACAATTGTAAATGAACCTAATACTACATAAATTCATAATGGATGATATGTCAATTCTTGTGGGTACTATCATAGGGGTTATTCTTGGGACTAGGTGCATATATATAGATGATTCACTCTAGTTTATGATTTGTGCTAGATGCATTAAAAATGATCTCTTGTCATGGTAATTATCATACTGTATAATTAGGACTTGTGTGGATATGCGTATAAAATTACTCTTACGTGAGGGGTGAGGTACTTATTGCATGTGAGTACCGATGGGCGGTATATACTTTGAATTAACTGTATTATTGCATCTTAATTTTCATAAGTTAATTCTTGAAACTCTAGGGTGTTGACCCAAATTATAAAATGCTTTCCCCATATTTATATCGATAGTGACAACAAGACTAGCAGGAGATCAGACTTGCGAACATATTTGCACAACGACTATTCCAGTTCATTTGATTCTAGCATAGGTTGTTATTTCTATTACAACCAGTTTATTATTTCATATTATTGTATGGGCATAAGCCTGAGTTTATTATTCAGTTATTGGGCAGTTGTATTGATGTTGGGTTTTATTTTATCATGAGTTGGTATTTAAATTTTTTGTGCATGTTGTTTTAAAAGAAAAATTCAAATGTTTTTATTATTACTATGGTTTTGATGCTGAGAATGATATTTATTGTTATAGAGCTTGATATAGTTGGTATTTAAATGTTTTGTGCATATCTTTTTAAAGATCTTGATGGACCACGTGATTTTTGTTTTGGAATTATCCTGGAATAGCCAAAGGGGGAGATTTTTTAGGACAAATTTCCAATCGACTCAATTTGTATATAATTGGAATTATTTCAGACAAAAAATTTGAGTCATGGTATAGACTTTATGTTGTAGATCCCATAAGCCTATGACGTTGTTTGATGAAAACATAACGCCAAGCTTCAAAGATTGGATATGTCATGTCGTGTCGTGTCGTGTTTGTCATGCCAAGTTTATCTTCACATTTACCGAGGATCTCATAGGTATGAATGTGTATTGATTATGAGTCCTTCGAAATATTTTAAGGGTGTTAGTTTTTTATTTAAAAATGTTTGGAAGTTTTTAATTTAAAAAAGTTTAGAACTTCTTTTTAACATTTTTTAAGAAAAAAATTTATGAGATTTATTTCATTAGAACGAGTTTTTGGCTCGTTAGAATGACAGGGTGTTCTCATTAGGACGAGGATCAAATGAACATTAAACGAGGATGCTCTACCAAGTAGAATCAAACTCATTAGAAGCTCGTTTGAAGCTTGTTCAAAGGAGATACCATTCTCATTCGAACAAACTTAGGATGTCATTAAATCGAGATGTTAATCTAATTCGAACAACCGTTGTATTTGTTCGAACAATCCACCACCTCATAAATTGTGTAAACAGTATTTAAGGCGTGGTGGACTTGGAATTTTTAAGGACTTTTCGTGAAAAAATTATTTTACACCTATTTACAAAAGTTCCAAACCCCAAGTTTAACCCTATATCTTTAAATATCCAAGTTCCATAATTTATATGCTTTGAGATGTTAATATTGGGCACCAAAGTTTATTTCTTTCATTTGAAAATAACTTGTTTCATGAGATGGACTACGTGTGTGCTATTTGTTGTGTTTGATGGTTGCTGAGCCTTATCGGTGGATACCGAGGAGCGCATGGACTCGTGTGCTATGGCAGCTTGCGTGGGTAGATTCTTGCGTTGCACTATGGAGGAGTGGTCAAAGATAGAAGAGCGCCAAGGCTTATGGGGGATCGAGTCTTTGTGTAAGTCTACTGTCTATACTTTGTAAAACCTTATCATAGTGATCCGTTGACTGGGTCGTCTGAGGTTTTTCCCTTTGTGGTTTTCCTTGTACATCGGAGCCTTGTGGATTTATTTATTTATTTTATCTGCTATCACCTTAGATGCATGCTTTAGGGTAAAAAGATAAAATTTGGTAAATTAGTTTTCCACAAGAAAAGTTTCAAATTGGTGCTAAGTTTAATTGAGTTAATTTTGTTTAAAGTTTCAATCTTTAAAATTTTGAAAAATGTAAAAAAATTAGACTTGTGTTTATTCGGACCATCCTTGCCTAAGCATACACCATATGGGCCTTCTCATTTATGTTTGATAGGAGTGCAGTAAGAATTGAATAAGCTTTCTCAATCGATGAGAAAAGCTTTCTTTGGTAAGTTGGTGTTTCTCTTTAAGGTACGAAGGTCCTTCAGAAATTTGGAATAGGACGAGACTTTTGTATAGCATCAACTAGTGGGATATTAATTTATACTTGCTTGAACTGAACGGGTGACCATGAGTCCTGTGAGTTATGTGGTAGTTTCGGAGGTATGCATTTATTCTTTATTCTTTTTCTTTTATTTGTGACTTATCCTGTCTTCTCATTCATATATTTTTTTGTTCGTACAGTTATAGGTTTATTAGGGTGTCATTGGGCTTCACCAGGATTTTTTAAGGGCAGTTGAGGAGGATAGTCGGAATAATCAGAGGAGATGGAGGTACGCCAACCATAGGGACGTATTTTATGCCTTTATATGTATGGAGAGATATACGCATTCTCAAGTTGGCCAACTACGATGGCGGTATGTATATTTCTTTGTCTATTCTGTAATTTTTTTAATTTTTCATTTTCGTATCAGCTGTTTGGATTATAGGTTACCTTTTTCCCTTGGATCATGTCCTAGGGTAATTGAGCTGAGGACAGGACTCTCACTCATACCACTTCCTGATTGGTCCTCTGCATTCATAGGGCTGTAACTTTCTATCTGGGGGAGTGGTTATTCTCTAGTCACCACACCTTACCAGATTGGGTCCACTGGTGGCACTTCCTTTTGGGATAAGGGAGCCACATATTCTTTCTACTAATTATTTGGAAAATTATAGTAGGACTATACCGTGCCTTATTTTATATTTATTTTACAAAGATATTGATGCTAGTGGTCCTACTACCTAGAGAGGGCTAGGGTTTGAGAGAGGTTCCCCAGTGACCACCTCAGTTCCTCCCTCTAATGGTCCTTCTACAGGGGCTGATACATTGTTTTATCGGTCTTAGGCCCCACCACTAGTGATACGTATCCCTAATTTGTCAGTGCAGTTTACTAGGTGTCTGTTCCACTCTCTCAGTCTTATTTATCCATACTAACGAGAGTCAAGGTATGCAATATTTTTTATTTGATTTTTTGTCTTTATTTTGGATCTCATTATGATGTATTGATTTCTATTATTCTAGGCTTTTATCGTCCCTCGTGTGGTATTGTAGAAGTTGTCCCGCTCTATGGGGTCATACCTGATGTTTATTCACAAGACGATAATAAATTCAGGTTTTGGGACACTCAGTGATCAAGGATGTGCCAGATCACTTTCTCTATGGTGTTTTTGGTTCTTTAGTTGGTGGTGAACCCGTGGCGGATATTCCTGAGTGTTCATGAAGGGTACGTCCTTGACATAGGGTGCCTACATCTCTTGTGGTTCTTTAGGGAGGCTCGATGATTTGTGAGGGCACATAGAAACAAGTGCCAACATCTGAATCTAGTGGTGATGATGATGAGGACGGTGGAGACTCTTCTACCATGGTATGGGATGTAGTGGTCATTTTCAAAAAAAAAAATCTTTGTGGTTTTATGTATTTTTTCCTTTTTTGAAGGTTATAAGGAGTTACCCTTTCTTCCTAAAAGAATTTGGTTCATGTTTATATAAATGAACAAATATTTTATTTGAGGAATGTTATTTATATTTGTGCGTTAACTTATTTATTATTTCATACAATTTAACCATGACACACGCAAGAGGTAAATATATAAAAGACAAAGTTCAGGGTTAAAATGGCAAAAAACTTATTTCCATAATTTTTGATTTACCACAGTTTTCATTTTCGCAACATACCATTTTTACCAGATTCTTGATATGTAGGCTTGCAAGAGAAGGCAACAGATTATCTGTTAATAGGAGGATCAATCGATCTTATGTTCCTTTCAAGAGGATTGATCGGTCACTCCTGTATCCTTATAAATGGAGACAGAATTCAGGTTTGAAAACTCAAATCGTCATTTTCTTATTTCTCATAGTCTAGACACAACCTTCTTTGGTTCTCATAGTTTTCTTGAGATGTCTCTCGCACATTTTGATTATCAAATTATCCTTAACCGTTAGGTAGAATCTTTCATCTGCACTTTTGATGATTGGTTTCTCTTAGGATTAGAACATTATGGCCTAGTTACTTTGTTATCTTCGTGGACAATCTATGTTGATTGGGCATTCTTATAGGCATATTATCACTTTTGGTATCTATAGGACCATATTTTTTTCTTTTCATTATAGGAGATTTATACAACTTTCGATTATTATAGTTTCCAGACAGGGTACGGTGTAGACCAACCGATATCGGAGCCTTAGTTAGAAATGGACCACCTCACTGCTCGTGAGCTTGTTAATGAGGAAAGGATTGATCTCATGGTAGATATCGCTTCTTTCTGTATGACATTCTAAAGATAAGATACAAACTTAGTCAAAAAGATACTTTATCTTTGTCTTTGGTATATTAACATTTTCTAATTATGGATATTATGTGCATTGACATTCGATTAGTGGATGTTGTCTTGCATATGAAAAAAAAGGTAAAAGCTCGATACGTTGATATTAGGTGATACCATTAATGTCTTGTCTGATTATCAGTCTCGAGAATGCTCTTTCTTTTGAAAGTTTAGTTAGGGAGAGATATTATGTATATATGGAAAAAAGGTTCCAAAAAACAAATCTAAGTGAAAATGATGCCTTGGGTGGGGGTTTTCAAAGAAAATGATATTCTAAGGGTGTATCCTAAATATATAACATTCTTCATCAATAGAGGGGGATTTATGTAAAGCCATATCCTACAGCAAGGGAAGTGGAAGAATGAAAAACATTAACCAACAACATGGGAGGGGGGTGTAACTGAAATAACAAACACAACAACAGGGGAGGGGGTTAAAATCGCTTGCCACTTATACATATCGTAATAGAAAGATGAAAATCATAAGTGGGGTTCAAAATTTAATATTAGCCATATTATAGTTCTTCCTTCTTAATCTACTTGCGGTCATTTTCTTCACTCTTCCTGCATAATTCATTGATTGTTAGTGAGATTCTTAAAGTTTTGGGACCTTTTACTCACATATTTCGTGGGGGTCTATCTTTCTTCTTCATTATCCATTTCGGTTTAATTATTTATTGATTTGAACTTTAATTCTCAATTTTATAGTTTCTTCAGATACTATACAAGTTGAGTCTTTTTGAACAATGAAAGAATGTTTAGTTAAGTTTGAGTGGACGAGTGTTGTATCCATTCTTCTTTCAACGGATATAAATTAAGTAATTTCCACATTAGATTGAGAAAGACACATTCTTAACTTTAGTTAAAGCTTAGTTTGCAAGACGAAACATGAATTGATTATTATCTAGCTTATTTATTAATATATATGAATTATAATTGTTCTGTTCAAGTACTGTTTCCTTAATTGTTCAGTTCTAATTGTTTTGTTCTGGTACTGTTTCCATGATTATTCTCTAGATCATTTATTAATGTATATGAAACAAGATGTAAATGAAAACTCTTTATCGTATGCAAAAAATAATTTAATTCTTTTTAAGCATAAATATTGTCCATCGCATAATCCTTATTTTTCATGAAAACGTTGGCCATCAAAACACCCTAAGAGTTAATCTCATGAAACTTATACTAGTTATGCTAGGATTTCTTTACTGTTCTTTTCTTATCACATTCATAGCACCACGAATTGGAAGTTATAACACAATTTTAAACTTTCTAAAGATTAAACTCCATATCTTAGTAAGTGCTAATTATTTTTCTCCATTTGAATACCGATGTGAGCATGATGTCAATTTCCCCAGACAAACCGAGCAGATGGTTCTAGTCACCCATACTCCCAAAATTTTTGAAGATTTTTCCAGATTTTTTAAAGCCTTTTACATGGTCTGAACATAGGTCTTTTTTAAATTTGTTGATTTCGGCTATTTTTATATGTTTGGATAGGGATGAGACTAATATGAGTGAATAACGTGGATCTTGGCCCACAAAGTTTTGTTCGCATTTGTGGTAAAGCTATAACAGTCCCAAATATGTTCATTCACTTCAATAGGTCAGTATTGGCTGTTTATAAAGCTTGCTTTATGCAGTTTTGAGTGTTTTTTTAGGGTGAGAAGTGGGCTGAAACAGCCTTTGTAGACTGTTTCTTTTCTTAATTTGGGTTTTGTCATTCTTTGTTGGTCAATATAGGTTATTGGTTGCTGTGTGGAAATTGCATATATTTAGTAAATCAACGTTTGTATGGTTATGAATCTTATGTGATGTTACGGCTTCTGTTAGAGATATTCAGTCTCATGTAGTTGATGAATCGATCCATTCTACTTATAATTCTTGGACTCGAGAACGTCGTAATGGATGTAATATAAGGTTTGGTAGGAAGTTTAACTATTGTGGTGGTATTGGGATTACATTCGGGACAAATGGGGAAGACCTACTCATTGTAATCAAGCATGCTGGAGTCCTCCTGTAAGTGTTTCACAATCAATTTAGATGGTCCCTCCATGTCTTCTAGTTCACATGATGCACTATCGGCTCAAATTAGTTAGCTTATTCAGAACCATTTTACCAATTGGACATTAACTATGCTTTTTTACATGGGGACCTACACGGGGAAGTTTATATGGCTCAACCACCTTGATACTTTTCTTCTAGGAAGGAGCAGGTAGTATGTTGGTTGCGTAAAGCCTTATAAGGTTTAAAACAGTTGCCACATTCTCGGTTTGATAAATTTAGTGAGGTCATGGTTCAATGTTGTGGTATTGGTCTATGTCGCGGATGCTCAATTTTTTACTCGGTATCAATATCGATATCGCCCTCGATCTCGGTCTCTGTCTCGGGCGATACGCATCTATACAATATTTAGAGAACTAAAAAAATTAAAAAAATACAGAAAAGTTTTAAAAAATAAGAATAATAACATGGCTCAATTAGAAAAGTATAAAATCATCATTTAATATGCATAACATTGTCTAATTGTTTATACTAAATCATCATTTAGTATACATAGCATTGTCTAAATCAAAATATATATTTAGTAATACATTCTTTGTGAATTTTATAATAGTACCTATTACTAATTAAGGATTTATATAATGTAAATAATCATAAACTTTAAGGATAGATGAATAATGATACATTTTAATACAAATTAAGTATATACAAAAAGAAAGTTAAATGGGAGATGACCCCTTTAGCAATACTACAAGAAAATAAATGAGATATTTAACCCAAAAAATCGAATTTGCAATCACGAAACATCATATACCCTGTAACGAATTGAAAGCGATTGCTCCGATCGTGACATGGATGCGAAATCGAGGCTCGATTGAGTGAGTTAAAAGCTGAGATAGAGAGATCGATGCTTAGTAACTTATACCATCTCTATTGATATATCACCGATATGGGTCGATACTACCGTGATATCGCCAATACTATCGAGAAATTACCAATATATGATCGATTCACACCAATAATCAAAAACTCAACTTGTAACTCAGAATCGAAAGTTCGTTTGAATGCCTGGGACATGAAGCACATCGTTCAGAGTAAGTTCTTTTCCTGAAGTTATCTTGAGTATAACTTTTCCTTTCCCTTCAACCTTTGAAGTAGAAGAGTTTCCCATGAAAAATTATTCCTCGTGATCGGAGTATTGGTAGGAAATAAATATATTCTTGTCAAAACATATGTGACGAGTGGCACCAGTGTCCACCCACAATTCCCTAGTGTTTCCAACTATGTTGATTTTAGAAACCACGGTCGAAAGGCTGAAATCAATAATAACGTGAGAAAAATTCTCTACTTCAGTGACATTGGCTTGTGTTGGCTTATGTTTCTTATTCCCTTTATTTTTTCGATTATGGAAATCTTTACCATGATGTCCCGGCTAGTAACACACAAAGCATTTTCCATAAAACTTTTTAAAGTTTCCACCTTTAGTCCATTTGTATGGTTCACCTTGGTTCACACGCTTTCATTTCTTGTTCTTGATATTTTACCCTTCTTCCACAACAAGTGGTTTGGATTCCATAGGATTTTGAGTTTTCTTCTCGGATACACGATTATCCTCTTCAGCCCTTAATCTCACAATTAAGTCCTCAAGACCCATTTCTTTACTTTTATGTTTCAAATAATTTTTGAAGTCTCTATAAGAGGGTGGTAATGTTTCAATAATTGTATACACTTGGAATGATTCACTTAATTCCATTTTTTCAGAAAAAATTCATGATAAATCAATTGGAGATCTTACACTTGATTAATGAAAATCTTTGAATCAACCAGTTTAAAGTCCAAGAATCTACTGACAATAAAATTTTCATTCCGATATCTTTCATTTTATATTTTTTTGTCCAAAGACTCCCATACATCTTTAGCCATTTTAACACACATTATATAATGTGTTTTCTAGATTGTTAAGGATATAATTTTTGCATAGATAGGGGATGGGGAGACAAAAAACTTCCCTACTCCTCACGATGCACAAGTCGGACTGGACCGGGTCGTGTCGGACTGGCGGTGGCAGCGTGCGTATGCGTGTAGGCTTGGAAGTCAACTCAAGGCCATGTAAGTCCTCCCTAATTCAAAAAGTTAAGATACCCCAAGGGAACCAAGTCTTTAATCCAAAATGGGTTATAATATACTACACCCATTTTTCACATTCTTTCTATATGGGACAAGAGCTTTAACATAACACTTCAATTAAATTCCATGTTCCAAGTGTGTGCTCTGAGCTACAATTTCTCATTCATCAATTTATGGTTTTACACATGTGAATATCCCATGTTATACTCCTCGTAGAGGAGAACACATTAGCACTTCGAACCACCTCGGAAGACGTGTGGGTCTCATATTAAATTGACCCTAAAGTTGACCAAAATCTGATTTTGTCAACTCGCTAAAATACCATAAATTCTAACGGTTTCATAAGCATTAAGTCAAACAATACCGGGGCTTAATGAAATAATTCACAACCAATCATTCCTAAACTATTGAATGTTAGATTAAATACACCAACTCTAAACAATTCAAGCGAACCAATTTCATTCTCATTTATCCCATGCATATAAGAGACAAGACCATTTGTAAAAGAACCTTAAACCATTTGTTTTATTTACAAAAACACTTTGATAACTGTAAAAAACTTTAGGTTGTTTTGTTAAAACCTCCCGAAAACAATTATATAACTAAACCACACAAATAATTATTTTTTATAAGAAAGGTAAGTATATTGAAAGAAGATGCCTAAAGGGTCAAAAACCGTATATAAGATATATACGAATGTCTAATTGGAGATTGAAAATAAAAAATAGGGGATGGGGAGATAAAAAAATTCCTTACTCCTCACAACACCAAACTAAACCTAGGAAACCAACAATCAATTCTCCATCCCCAACTCACCCAAGAAATCTAACAAGCAATGGAGAAAAAAAATTGACTCCTCTTTAAACTATGCATGCAAAGAGCTCAAAAGATTGTATCGAAGTCTGCTAGCTGGTTCAATCTCTTCCTCCTCAAAGAACCTCTTATTCCTCTCAATTCATATCGTCCAAAAAATGCATAAGGGAGTCCTTTTCTATATGGACCGTACCTCCCTTCCCCTGGACTATACCCCAAGCTACCACCACCTCTCTTACTGATGTGGCATACCCATATTTCACCCTAAATATGTCATAAATGATCTCCCATAACCCTTAAAAACCCAATAATGCAATAATAAATGATTGGTTATTTTCCATTCTTACTTACACATCCAACACATGCTTGCCATGAACCTGCCTCTCTTCATTAGCCCGTTTGTCGCCATGATTGTCTATCTCACTGCTGTCCAGGAGAAGAAATCCAC
This sequence comes from Sambucus nigra, assembly GCA_949130495.1. NCBI lineage: Eukaryota > Viridiplantae > Streptophyta > Magnoliopsida > Dipsacales > Adoxaceae > Sambucus > Sambucus nigra. The sequence continues at coordinate 417,226,529 of OX422211.1, read as the reverse complement.
TTTGGCAGAGTACGCGACTTCCAAATTCATTTCTAAGGAAAGTCAACCCCATCACTACCTACCAACTCCTTATAATCATAACTCACCGAGAATACCCTTTCTTATTTCCCCTCCACAACACATAATCCTCAACTCTTCCCCCTGAGGTAAGCCCCTCCCACCCAACCAATCAAATAATGTAACATCCCGTATTTTTGGAAAAATTTTAAATTAAACTTGTGCTCGTAATTTATTTAATTTGAGAAACAAAGTATATTGAATAAATATTATTTAGTGAAAACTTGATTAATATTTATATGCTATTATATTTACTTGTGTGGTAAGTAAATGGAAACATGTTACTTTTCATTACATCGTAAGTGAGTAAAATCAATGGGTTTGATGATATCTCATCTCGGACCCGTCTGTGAGGTCGTTTTGGGAATGAGATGGAAAATGTATGTTGGGTGACTCAGATGGTGATTTCGAGTGCACTGATGATTTGGAATGGGTCGAGATAGTCCGAATTAGGTACCCGGGGTTGTAATTGGGTTGCGGGAACTTTTTAGACCAAATAAGAACCGTATAGGGGCATTCGGGTCATTTTGTAATTAACCCGAAGTATAGTTTCGGGATTTGTAATATAATTACGGAAGGTGGATGGAGTAGGAAGCCATTTCACCATTCCAAAAGACCTATATTTGAGAGAGAGGAGAAAAGAGAATTTAGAGATCAAGAGAAAGCCATGAAAGTTAATCCGGGAGAGAATTAGATCCCTTTTCAGGCATAGAACCAACACGTAAAGAGGATCCTAAGAAGAAAATCAAAATTCTCTACGACTAAAGGCAAGTGTTTAAACTTTCTTTAATATTTTATGCTCTGTCAATATTTCATATTATAGTTGGTGTAAAAATATGTATTTTTAGGTGGGATTCATATGATAAAAATGGGATTTTGGGAATAATATCATAAAAGTTGATTTAATTGTAATATCATATGAAATATAAGATTGATTTATATATATAATATGTGATCTTGAATTGATGATACAAGAAATCGACCATAAGACGTTCTCATACCAGCAAGTTAAGAGTAAAGTGTATAATAAGTAAATAAAGCGAGTAAATAGAGAGAAGACAAGATATAGAGTGGTTCAGCCTTTAAAATATGCCTACGTCCACTGTGTGCTCCGTTATCATTATATGCGTTGCATTATACAATATAATCGTGCCTAAAGAGGAGTACAAGTATGAGAATAAAGGAGAGTACATGGCAGTATTGAGGATTCTGGTGTGCTGGAGAGGTGGCTGCGATGTAGGCGACTAACCCCCGAGCTATAAGTTGAGGTCGTATCCAGAGAGTGTATGGCAAGGCTTTGCCAAGTGTTGTAGAATCTGCCCCGAGCGTGTGGAATCCATCCATCTATATCGAGGAGTAGATCTCTATTTATAAGAAGTATGTGAGTTGCGTCACGTGTCCTGAGCACGTGACGTATACTAAGTCTGAAGGTGTTGTAATCGACAGGGATGTGGCCTGTAAGGTAAGCATTGAATGTTGCATCCTGTATGAGGCTATAGGAAAAAGGGGGCCGCATACTATATTGGGTAGGGTCGTGGCCCATATATAAGGCCAAGAATTTCATGCTGCACCCTGTAGTTGATAGGGCCGCACCCCGTGTTGAGAAGGGTTATGCCCTGTGCTAGGATGGGTCGAGGCATATAATCATATGCGGTGCAGAGTATCCTTCTGAGGAAAGGTGCTATATTTGTACTATCAATAAGCTCCCACGTCCTAGTGCCAAGAGATTGTGATTGATGCTGGGATTAGTTATCTTCCTAGGTGCCGCGGTATTTTCAAGGCGACGATTCATCTTTCGCGCTCTGTTATATAAATTATTTTGGCCGTGGACTTCATTATGTTTTCCAAATCCTTGAGAGCATTTCGAAAGCTGAACCCTGTTAACTTGTCCTCTTGCTTTTTCTAGCGACTATCCATGGTTGAGTGCGGTGGTTCTGAGGTGATTTGAGGCTGATCATTGCCATCTTCTTCATTTTCAGGTAATTTTTTTAACAACCATCCTCTTTAATGTCTTTTGTAGTTCATAATTCTTCCTCATATATACAAACACATGAATTTCTGCATTTATGAACTTCGAGTTGATTTTCCTTGATTATATCTGTCTTTAGAAAAAGAACCAGATTACTTAATAGGAATCTAGGTTTTTGTTTGGATAATATTCTAACTTCCAAGAATCGAACACATAGGCATGATAAATAACTATAATTATTGCTAGAATTCCTTGAATCATCCTTCATAATACGAAACGCACCCTTAATCTTCCACTACTTAGACCATATAAACTGCATTTGTGTCGAAACATATTGAAATCATACAACTGTTCTTGATGTTCTTGAATAAACTCTTCGTATTCTAGGTCTCTTTAAATGAATAAACATTAAATACTTAGTTTTTTGAGTGAATGGCCACGGCATGATGAAGTACCCATATAATAATCCAGGGCTTCACTTAATCCTTCAAATATTCCTTGATTTGATCCCTATCCGCGGCATGTGTTGAGCGATGGCTGCGGCTCCTTAGGTTCTTAGATTTAGACTCCACGGCTCTTTAGCCCATAGCCATTGTTGAGTAAGTATTCGCGGTACTATAAAACCAATCCAATCAATGTGCCACGACGATGTTTGTCTTTTGGGGCTCAAACCCCACACTTTCCCATTTGGCCTCAATATTTCCTGTTCATCTTGATATTCCATTGAACCTTCCGTGGCCTCTAAGAGGCCTCTATACCATACTGGTTGCGTCACCTAAATACAACTTGTACTTTTCAGGTGCTGCTGCAGCCATATGAGCTTTGACCCAGATGAGTTTTTGGGAGGCTTTTGGGCAAAGCAGTTTGGATCCTCTCATCCTGAGCTCCCTTTCGTGCCTCCTCTGAAATGAATAGGGCCTTGCCAACTGAATAATTGCCCCAATTGCGTAGTATTAGACTCGAACTCCGCGGACTCTGCTTCTAGGAAGGATTCTGAGACAACTTGGATGGAAGAGGAAGACAACTCTAGTAACCGACCAATGGATGTGGAAGATGATGTCGCGATAAGTGGTGCTGCTGATATTAGGGACGAACCAGCTGGTCCATCCGGGAGGGCTAAGAGACCCCTAGTTGCACTTGATATCCGCAGCATCATGACCCAAGACTGGGTTGACTAGGTAGCTGAGGCCTTCGAGTTTCTAAAAAACTTGTTGTGCTCAGCACCTGACACGAACCAAAAACCGTGCACGGCACTTGATGATGATGGGGTATGTTTTCCACTTCATGCCTTTGTCTATGGGTTGTGGCTACCAGTTCCTGTTCCCATCAGATGAATTTTTCAAACCATGAAACTGGCAACAGCCCAGTTAGATCCCAATGGCTGGAGGGCCATCCTTGTCGTCGTCGTGCTTTGGGAGAACCAATTCAAAAAAGACATTACTCTCACGGAGTTTTTTCACTTCTACCATCCCAAGGAAATCTCCGTGAAGTTTGCTGGGTACTACTACTTCTCCATCCGTGGTAAGGACGAGACTCTTTACTCTGGGAGACCGACCAGTGTAAAGAATTGGAAGGGGAAGTACTTCTACATCTATGGAGAAGGGTGGGAGATTCACCCTCAGGAGAATGATAGAGAGAGGTCATTTCGAATGCTGCGGTAATGGGGTTCCCCTTCTAAGCTAGGTATTTGATTTATAGCCGCGTCCCCTCTTTGTAATTGCTTATTAAACTTTACTAACCTTTGAACTATTTTTTTGTAGTTCTCGACAACTTGCAGCTGAGCGGGAGGCAAGAGAAAAGAGTTGTCAAGGCCTCGGCCATCCCTGCTGAAGAGAAGAAATTCAGCTTCCTTGTAACATCTGTAACTGTTTTTGAAGCAGGGTTCTTTCCCACCAATTCCATTCCAAAAGAGATGGTTGCGGGAGGTAATAACATGATGATCATTCTTTATCCACGGTAACTTAAGTTGAAACTTTAATTATTTACCATTGCTTTTCCTCTTTCAGGTGAGGAAGTTGATAGGGAACTGTTGGTTGCCCAGCTAGCTGAAATGGATGAGGACGCAACCGTTCTCAACAACGCTGCAAGGCACAGGAAAAGGAAGAGGCTTAGGACCAAAACTCCAGCCGCGACCCCTTCCAACGACCCAAATCCTCATATCGCGGCCCAAAATAAAGTCGTGGAAAAAATTACCACTGCGGCCTCCCAACCTCAAGCTGAGTTTGATGATGATATAGGGGCCAGTTTAGTCGTGGCAGGTCTGATGTCAATGTCAAATGTCCCTATGCATTCAGCTTCTCCGCCGCCACCACCTGTTGTAGTGGTTAATGCGAACTTGGCACCTCCTTAGTGCCACACCGGAGCTGGTCCTGATGGTCGATCGCGGTCACAGTTAAGATAGCCTGACCCTTAGTCCTCATGGGATACTACTGTGAAGGTTGCGTGAAGGATGAAGAGGGCCCTTGATGCCGCGGATCTTGACAGGTTGGTCGAAGAAGACCATGATGGTTTGGAGGACTGCGGCCTCTATTTTCTTTTGAGGGTAAGTACAAGTGCTCTCTCATTTTTAATGTTGCATTAAATATCTTGCTCCTAACATTTTCATTTCAGGCCGCGGACGTCATCGTGGCCCAAAAGAGGAAGTATGAGGCCCTTTATAAACTGAAAGAGGCAGCGAAGAGGGTAAACGCCACTGACTTGGAGGCTGCACAAAATTCCTCTTTTGAAGCTGGGAAGCAGTCTGTAATCGCGGCTCTTTAGGCAGCCGAGATGAACTTGGGAGCTACAATAAAATCCAAAGAGGAAGTAGAGGAAAACTTTAAACAGGTTGCGAAATCCCTCAAGGTCTCCCAGTCTCAGACCGTGAAAGCTGCACGGGCTCTAAAAACTTCCAATAATTAGCTCAGGCTTCTTCAAAAGAAATATGAGGTGCTGGAGGCTAAGTCTGCCTAAGATGTCATAGCCCATGATGCGGCAATTAAGAAAATGGTGGGAGACCATGCTGAAGCCCTTCAACTTGCCATTGACAGTACTGTGGAGTCATTCAAGGGCTCTAGGGACTTTTATCTCATTAATAATAGGGCTTACCTCCGCGGCTACCAAGAACTTAGCACAGGGTCATAAAAAACTTTCCTGACTCTAAGAAGACCATTCTTGTCTGGGGACTTAGTGACGCTGAGCATCAAGAATGTATAGCCGAACTGAAGGACGCGGCTGAAGAGAAAGCAAGGCTAAGAGCAGAGGCTGAGGCAGCGACAACTGATGAGGAAACTGAGACCGCCACGGATGGCGAGGAGGGAGATGAGCGTGATGATGCAGCCTCCTGAACTATTTGTAATTTTTTATCATTGATACAGGGCTGCATACCTTCTGTTATTTTGCCTTTTGTAGTGGTTGCAGCCTATTTGTCTGTAATCTTAACTGATCTTATCAAGGATGTGACCACCTTTTCTGCATTAATTATTTTTGCCTCATTTTCTTGTAGCTTTTTGTTCTTCTACTTTGCTTTCTTCAATGATTTAATGAATGCTTTTTAATTGAATGAACTTGTGAAACTAATAGATTAGGTCCGTGGCACCATAGCATACATGGTTTCTTCACATAGATTGCAGTCTTTTCTTGAATATCCGCGGCACCTTTGAATATCTCGTCTACTCTGTTGATGGTCGCGTGATCACAAATAATGTTACGAAACCTTCAAACGTACCGGTCATAGGCTACGGCTGTAATACGTATGGCTTCTGTATGCGGGCCGCGGTCCATTCCCCCTTTTGCACTGACTAGAAGGGCTGCGAATTGAACAGGACCGCGACAGTTTGATAATTATGCCTTTCGCTTCTTCTGAATGAATTTACTTAATGGCTGCAACCATATTGACAGGGACGTCACTTGAATGTTTGAAAGTGGTCATAGCCCCTTCCTACATAGAGGCTGTTTTTCTCTAATAGGCAGCGGTATCTTTCAGTGTTTGGAACTAATTTTTTATAGCTTTATGGTTGTAGCTTTAATTGGACCTAAATCCAGGTCATTACCACGTCAACCCATATTCTCTTTAACGGATGCACTGTATTGTAGATTACCACACGTGCATTTTACATAGGCCACGGCACCTTACAACTGGATCATTATAATAATGGTTCTTGATCATGGCCGCGATAGGTCAACTGCACTGCTTGCCTTCGTCGCCCAATGGATTCATTTAATTGTCGTGGCTATATATTTAGCCTTTAGGAGATTCCGTAGCTTTGGCATGCTTTTGTGATTATAGAGTAAAACAGCAACTGCCTCTCATGGCTTTCCTATAGTCGCTTCAATTGGAGCTAAATCCAAGTCATTACCATATCAACTTAGTCGCTTTAATGGATGCAGTTGTATTGACAGGGCTACTGCACTCTTCTAGCCCTTCCATCTGAACGTGGGCCTTTGTAGATATACGGGATACCCACAGCTAACATATATGATACTTTCAAGCCTCCCCAAGATGGGTTATGTTATTAAGCCACCCACAACTAACATACATGATACTTTCAAGCCTCCCCGGGCTGGGTTATGTTATTAATCCACCCACAACTAACATACATGATACTTTTAAGCCTCCCCAGGCTGGGTTATGTTATTAAGCCACCTACATCTAACATACGGGATACTTTCAAGCCTCCCCAGTCTGGGTTATGTTATTCAGCCACCCACAGCTAACATATGGGATACTTTCAAGCCTCCCCAGGCTGGGTTATGTTATTAAGCCAACCACAACTAACATACAGGATACTTTCAAGCCTCCCCATGCTGGGTTATGTTATTAAGCCACCCACATCTATGGATATATATAAATCCATCCCTGGCTGGATATTGTAAGTCTCCCAACTTAACGACGCATCCCGAAAGCTAAGGACGGGCATTGTAAGCCCTCGTGGCTAATGACACTTCCTGAAAGTTAAGAACGGGCATTGTAAGCCCCGGTGGCTAATAAAAGACCCTTTAATCCTCATATGCTTTCATGAATATGATCATCATATGATAAGATATAGTCGTCCGAGATAATCTGTTATTCCAGATCTAACATATCGTCTCCAATCGAGATATGGTTGTTTAAGACGAAAATGGTCTTTATAAGATAACATTTCATGGAAATGAGAATCAAAATATGGCACTATAAAAGTGAACTTGATTTCATATAACTATTCGTATATATATATATGACTTTGTAAAGATAATACAAAGTTTGGTTTAAAACAACATAAGAAGAGTTGTCACTGGTAAGTAGAGATAGATGGAATATAAGGCATAAGCTTGAAAAATGGGCATGCTGTATGTGAGACTAGACTTCATCCCCTAAACATCTTTGAGGAACCTCCACAGCATCCCTTGCCCAATCATCCTTTCAATTTCAACTTTTAGTGCATAGCACTACTCAGTGTCGTGGCCATGGTCCAGATGGAACTTGCACCAAGTAGCTTTGTTCCTCTTGTGAGGTGGAGCTCTGAGATTTTCTGGCCACCTCAACAGCTTGTCTTCTTTGATGAAATCAAATATCTCTTCAATCGGGAAGGCCAACGGAGTGTAGGCCTCATATTTCTTCTCTTCCCTCTCCATTCTCCTTTTTAGGACCCTGACCGCGGCCTTGCATTCTGCGGCCAGTGCTTTTAGCTCTTGCACTTCTTCGGGTGGAACTTCTGGGGCTGCGGCAGCACCGATTCTGGGTACCGCACCTACATTGGGTGAGGTCGCAACCTCTAGCATTAGGACCCTATGAGTCAAATAGTTGACCTGGGTCTGGAGTGAGGCATGACTGTCGTAGAGGTGGTTGAGGTGATTGTACAGCTGCACAATCTCATCTTTGACTTATGTGCTCTGGCTAGATTCTCCCTCCATTTTTGCTTTTGTTAGTCTTTACAAAGTATATATAATCTGAGACAAAACAAACAGAAGTGAGTAATCTCAGGAATATTGGAGTAACCAAGTAGGAAATGGGGATGCAGCATTTTCACTGCTACATGGTATTGCTGTTGAGGCCGCGGCCAATATGGCACATAGGTGCACTGTCGTGGCCTTTGTATGATATTCACCAAGGTTGAGCTGGAGACCATCTGAGTCCGTTCCTTGATGTTTTGAGGCTTCTGTGATACAACTGCCCCAGTAGAGGCCGCGACATGTAAGGTAGTTGAACTACCACGCCGCATCCCTACCTAGGCAGTGAAGGGATAATCCCAAAATTGAAACCCAGAAACTGAGTTTTTCTCTCGAAACTCGTGGAGAGCATACCTACTAGGGTCTATCCATGAGAGAATAAACTCTCGGTGCACAAAATGGCACAATTCTAATGATAAACCCTAGATCATAGGCAAAGAACAACAAAAAAGGAGTAAATATAACTCTTCCCTAATCACCCACCTTTGCGAGGCTATTGACCTTTGCATTTTTCAGTGTCATCTTGGTGAGGTAACATCATCGGGGTATGTAAAAATAGATCTAAGGTCATAAAAAAGGAGACCCCTGGACAGATCTGAAAATACGCGATATCCCTTTGAGGGTGTGTATACAAAATACGAGTTCAATAATCGGAATCCACCCATGAGATAATGATCCAAAGGATCCCCATGTGTAGAATAACGTGTTTAAGAACCCAAAACACAGAGAAAAAGATTGAAACACACCGGTTCCCACAGACGGTGCCAAATTGATGATACAAGAAATCGGCCATAAGACGTTCTCATACCATCAAGTTAAGAGTAAAGTGTATAATAAGTAAATAAAGCGAGTAAATAGAGAGAAGACAAGATATAGAGTGGTTTAGCCTTTAAATAGGCCTACGTCCACTGTGTGCTCCGTTATCATTATATGCATTGCATTGTACAATATAATCGTGCCAAATAGGCGTACAAGTATGAGAATAAAGGAGAGTACATGGCAATATTGAGGATTCTGGTGTGCCGGAGAGGTGGCTGGAATGTAGGCGACTAACCCCCGGGCTATAAGTTAAGGTTTTATCCAGAGAGAGTATGGCAAGGCTTTGCCAAGTGTTGTAGAATCTTCCCCGGGCGTGTGGAATCCATCCATCTATTTCGAGGCGTAGACCTCTATTTATAGGAAGTATATGACTTGCGTCATATGTCATGAGCACGTGACGTATACCAAGTCTGAAGGTGCTGTAATGGACAGGGATGCGGCCTATAAGGTAGAACTAGGGGGCGAAACGGTTCAGACCACCTATTCATCCCCATTATTTATTTTGTTATTTCGCGAATTTGTTGGTGTTCAGGTTAATTTAAGAGGTATGTAGATGAGATTTAGGACTTCTAAAAAATAAGTGGGATATTATATTACGTTGGTTTAGCCAGGATTATAATCCAGGTAATGGAAATATGGGTGTTTAGGATAGAATGACACTCGAAAATTAATTAATGGAATTGGTTTGGGATTCTGGATATAATTGGGATATAGTCTGGAGTATAATAGCTTAGTATCCATCATGATAATAATATTTGTGAAATAATTATAAGTAAGTGACTAATGTATTCCAGAGTCGGGGTTAGATTCAGGAATTATGGGCTAGTGCTACAAGTGACATATGCACATTTAGCCGGTTATATATATATACATATACAGGAAGAGAGACGGTATATATATGTATGGATATATCTGTGTGATTGATATATGTGAAACATACCTACTCTATGGATGCTATCATTTGAGGTTGTGCGTAGTGGGCCGCCCACCCTGGCGTTGATCAGCAGGTGTTGGATTGGTCCCCCGGGTCACATGTTTATCTTATGACCACTATACGTGAGTTTGGAGTCTAGTGGAATAATGTGGTATGCTTATGGACCAAAGATGTAAGACTATGACTGCCTCCGGTAGCCTGACAGCATGCTAGAGAATGCATCCGCCAGTTTAAGCTCTGGGGATGCGGTTATATGTATACAGTGAGTGATATATATATATATATATATATATATATATATATATGTGTGTGTGTGTGTGTGTGTGTATGTGTGTATTATATATATACGTGTGAATTAAATGAATGTATGAACAATAATTTATATGCATCCGGGAGGACAGCTCGGGGATGCTATGTTTATATACATATATTAGAGTGATATATGTATAAGTGTGGATTAAACGAATGTGTGAACATTGAAATTATAGCTAGTATAAAGTTATGTGAAGCGGCTAATGAGAAGATTATAAATGAGAATTATAATGATAAAGTTGGGTGTTAGCTAAATAAGAAAAGAAACGAAATAAAATACGTGTAGCGCGGTTGGTCTAGATGGTTAGCGTGTGGAACTAAGTTACGTGATGGTACTAGTTAGACAGGGTAGCATAACTAGGGTGTTTAAAGTAAATGTGTTAGATGCACACTATACATGAGCGGCGAGGATTATCTCATGGTAGTGTGACACGAGTTTAAATATGAATCATTACATTGAATATTTATTGTTGTGTTTTAAACACTTGCAAAATATTTTCAAGGGGTTTTTGGGCTCTGACCCATATTAAAATCTTTTCAAAACTTTTTAAGTGCTCAGCCACATGGAGGACAGTCTTAGTTGTCCTTTCGATCAGATGATGCTTCACCAGCTGTGGATGATTGAATGGATTTATTAGACGTTCACATATGGTATCAGAGCATAAAGTTTTAGTGTCCTTAGTATCTATGTGGACTTACTACATTTTTAACGTTGCTATATCTTTGATGTAGAGACCTATGCTTAGGATTGTTAATTCATATTGCGCTTTTTCATTCTCCTATTATTGTGTATAATTGAAGAGAATCTTATACGAGTTTGATTTGGTTTCAAATGCCAAAGAGGGGAGGATGACAAGCTAGGGCCACAAGAAGAGAGGCTCATCCAGAGCCGCAGACTATTTAGGGGACGGTGACCATAGTAAAGGTGACCACTATTGTTTCTCAGGTAGTTAATGCTGCGATGACTGCCATGGCACATCAGTTTCCCCAAGAACTGCCATAGCAGCCCGTGGCACCAATTTAGGCTCACTGAGTGCAGTCAGAATGGGAGAGAGTCAGAGGGGCATTTCAAAAGGTCCATCCATCGTAATCTCAGGGAACTGCGGACGTTGTAGTAGGTAACCAATGGAAGAAGGACATCAAGATGCATTTACTTATTATAGAGTGCAGTGACACTCAGAAACAAATATTGGCAACTTTTAAGCTAATAGGAGTGGCATTACAGTTATGGGAGTTAGTAACCACATCTAAGGAGATAGAGACCTTGACTATTAGGGAATTTTAGGTGAAGTTCGATCGTAAGTTCTTTCCATCTATTGTTCAGATAGAGATGATGGAGTTTTTAGACTTATCACAGATGGGATAGGTAGTGGCCGATTATGAGAAAGAATTCACTCATTTAGCAAACTTCATGCTAGATGAGGTGGATACGGAAAAAAAGGTCCTTAAGTTTGTTGATGGACTCAAATGGAGGATTCGCCAACACTTATTGGGAAAATCGACGTTGATAATTTATGCTAGTGTCATCAATACTGCATCGCTTCCATGTGAAGGGAGATAAGAGATTTGGAGAGTCTAGCTCACAGGGAAAGGCTGGATATAAAAGTGCTATTGGAGCAGCATCGGGGGATACCTAGTAGGGGGACCCGTCTAAGAAATTTAAATTAAGGGTATTCCGACCAAGTGACAGTGGATTTAGGTAGGGCCAACAACATATTCCACAAGGTTATCAAGTCAAAGGAATAATGAGGGTGGCCATTGAGGCCGAGGCCACTAGCGCCAAGAGCAGGACAGGCCCAATATGTCCAGTGGGTCCAGAGACAGGGGAATTTCACGGGCATGTGTTTTATATGTGGAGAGTAGGGCCACACATACATCAAGCTTGTCCACGGTGAGCTAGGGGACAGGAGCAGGGTGACCAATAGGGGAAACAATTGCAATAGTTTTTTGGTCAGTTTTGACGTGAGTATTACATCCAAGAATCGGCTGAACAACTAGTGCCCTTGGCAATTGAAGGTATGACTTTATCCATGGGAAAATGGGGTAAGTTTTGTGTGACACGCATGTGATTACGCATAAATTCTTCACATTTATCCCCTTAATTTCGATATTTTTATGATCCTGTGCAGTGTAAATAAATTGGATATGTCCCATATTTATGCTACTAACCCCTTTTGACAATTATTTCGTGTTTTGTGAATCTCTTATGTGTTTTATAGGTATTTCAAGAAAATTAGTGCGAAAGAGAACGCAAAACAGTGAAAGAAAGCAAGAAATGGGCAGTTCAAGGGCATTTTCGTAATTTTACATCCATATTCCGGAGGTGGGGGCAACTGGAAAGTTGAATAACTTTCAATTACAAGAACAAAGGAAAAAACGACACCTCAATCGGAGCTACGGTGAAGAAGTTATGGTCATTTGAAGATGAGAGAAGTCAAGAAAAAAAAAATCTTCCCGAATTTTAATGGCGATCCGGACCTATTAAAATAAAAGGATCTGGACCGCCTATTTAGTCACGCTCAAAGTCCGTTACAAAATTAGTCACGCTTTCTAAGTGTGACATATTGCCAGATAGGGGATTTTTATTTTGTGCTTATCTTTTAGCCAAAAGAGTTTTATGTTTTAGGGACTCTTCTAAACGACCTCTAGCCTATATATTTAGTCATTAGGATTCTTTTTATTCAGATTCCATTCATGTAAAATCTCCATAATAAGTAGGAACATTTAGGAGAAGAATTTACATATTTTGCACCTTTAATTCAAGAGTTTTTCCAGTTTTTCTTCAATCTTTGATTTCTTCTTTCATGGTCTTGTTCTTCAATCTTGGTAACTTTTATTTCCAGCACTTTTATTATTATTTCTCATGTTTAATCTCTCTTTCCAAGAAATTATGAATTCATGCAACGTAGATAACGTAGTTTTCACTAATTTCGCCATCTTAGGCTAGGTTTTTAAGGGTTGAGATGCATGAACCCAACCCGATGTCGTTTGCATGGGTATAAAATTAGTTCTCTAAATTTAATAATTGATTAGATTGTGTTGTATGGTGATCACAAACATTGTAAAACGTTTGATCTGTTTTGCCCTATGTAACCGAGATGCTTAAGAGTGCAACGTACATGTAGCTAATACGACATCGCATCACTCGTCCTTTGCTTACATACTGTGCGGGCTACGATCCCTCATATATGTAATACTTGGGAGTACTAAAGACCGGGTTTGATCAATTAATTAATTTATGACTAGTTTTGTACTAGGAAACACACAGGGTTTGGGGGATTGAAGTCCTAACCTATTTTTCCTTAGTGATATTAATTCATTTTTAGTTAGTTAATTTTGCTCACGTAGTTAATTTAGTAGTTTAATCTAGTTTGCATTTAGTTAGTAGATTTAATCCCATAATCATATAATCATATTTTCTTACCTTTTTAAAGTCGACTTTAGGATTAATTAACCTACCTTCTGTCGTCAAAATGAGATCGCCCTTTTCCCCTGTGGATTCGATACCCAGACTCGCCGCTATACTCCATAAGTGTGTAGTTAAAGTTTAGGTTTTTTTTGTATTGTGGTCGGAAGCCGATAACAACGATTAGCGTATTTACACGGACGCTCGATTTTTCCACTCGATCGGCGTGCTTCATCGTATTTTGTTAGCACTAGATTCACGCATGAGATGGCCTTAGTGGATGTATTACTTGTATTAAGATTTTGTGTATATATTTACCGTTGGGTAGTGGGGCTCTCTTTGGTCCCATCTGCAGGGGGAGCCGGTGTGGACACTGGGACGATATGTTTTTATGGATCTACTAATTTCAGAGAGTTGTGATATTCGAGTATGATGTTATTCTGGGTATGGATTAGTTAGCAACGTGTTGAGTGATGATGGAATGTCTCTGTAAGGATCATTTCGTTGTTCCATGGCAGGATGTGTTGTTTTTGCGATGTCTCATCCTTAACAGGGTGGAGCCTATATTTATATTATATTATAGACTTCAGGGAGAATAGTTGTCTCGTTGTATTCGATCCCTTTGCATAAGGACTTTACTAATGTGATTCAGGGAATATCGGGGTTACCGCCGAGCTGAGAGATTGAGCTCATTATTAATTCGGCGTTAGGGACTTTGTGATAGTGCGAGCTCCGTGGTGTATGACTCCTTTAGAGATGTGAGAGTTGAGAATTAGACTTGTACATCTAGGGACAGGATTTTGAGTGTTCGATTATGTGCATTGGGCCTATGAATCTCGATGACTTACAATGTTAGGTAGTAGTGTATCGGGGGGTTCCATGTTTGGATTTCGCTTACGATATGTCCCATGCATGAACCCCAGTGAGCGTCGAGAGTTGGGAGACTTTTTGGGTGATAGGACATGGGTTTAGTAATTTAGTTCTTACATGTGTGTGTAGATAACACTTCGAGCTGAGAGCTATTATTATGATTTAAGGTCAGTGGATCCAGGGAGTGTTGTGGAAAGTCGTGGAACGTTAGCACCACTATTTGGTACGTGGGGAATCTCAAGGATAATTAAGTCACGAGTAGTATGGTAATCGAGTATACCCTTACTGTATGGACATGTCGAGCATACAGGGCCAAGTTTGATATATGCATGTTGCGAGTATTATAATTATACAGATATTCATGGGTTATAGAGGGTAAATGGGAACCCTGGTTAGTTTGATCCTCAATATCATCCGAGATAAGAGGATGGTGGAAATAAATGTGTTAAGTCATATGCCTATAGAGTTGTTGAAAACGGAGTTGGAATAATAAGATGGACTGAACTTTATTAAAGGAGGAAAATAATTCAGATAAATACAGCAAGGAGAAATACCACACTTCAGATGGGTTGAAAGACTATGAAGACACGGGAACGGGATCATTCTTGCCAAGGGTGGATCCAATAATTTTAGAGAGTAGAGCGGAGTCTTACTTAGTTAAGTTCTGAGGGTTGCTTGCACATAAATAGGATGTCAATTTTACCAGACGAGAAGGACCCTGGAAGTGCACAGTTTTGGAGTAGATGCATGGGTCACGATTTTAGGTATACCCTAATAAGGGGAGTAAGATGTACAATGTAACATGGGATGTAGAACGTGTGGGTCGATGTGGAATAAGATATATAAAAGTTTGTCTCCAGGTGCACCACTCATTAGAGGGAAAAGGGTTGGTCCGAGGCGATCAAGTAGAGTTTTGCTATAAGTGGTGATTCCAATGATGGAATGGATGGGTAGACTGAAGGAGATTAAGATTAGTTTACCAACATCGCAAAAATGTAAAGATTTACTTGGGATTTTTGGGATAGGTTGATCAAAATGGAGTATTTACTATTGACTTGGGTGAGTTACACAATCGGGAATATTGAAGGAAGGGAATGAGCCGACACAAGGTTCCGCCCAACATGGTTATCGATCAAGGTAAGATCCTTCAGTCCCACCTTTGATATGGATTATCAGTAGGTGACGGGGACGAAGTTTCATTTTGAGCAAGATATGTCCCCCGTATACCGATGGTTAGACGGGAGAGGTGACTAAGATGTTGGAGGAAATGCGAGGGATGTGTATTCTTGATTTTTAGGGCAATTGGGATGAGTAATTATTGTTGGTAAAGTTATGCCTGATAACTCGTACTAGTTTATCATTGGTGTGGCGCCTTTTGAGTCTTAGTACGGGAGACCTAGCCGTCTACCCTCTGGTTGGTTAGAGGTGGGGGATAATAAGCTTTGTAAACTAAATATGACCCATATAGGGGCATTCAAGTCATTTTACAATTAACCCTAAGCATAATTTCAGGATTTATGATATTATTAGGGAAGATGGATGAAGTGGTTAGCCATTCCACCATTCCAAAAGACCTAGACTTGAGATAGATGAGAAAATAAAATGTAGAGATCAAGAAGAAGTCAAGAAAGTCAATCCAAGATAGAATTGGATCAATTTTTTGGCATAGGTACAACACGTAAAGAGGATACAAGGAAGAAAATCAAATTCTCTACGACTAAAGGAAAGTGTTTAAACTTGCTTTGATATTTTATGCGATGTTAATAATTTATATTATGATTTCTGTAAAAATATGGATTTTTGGGTGGGATTCAAATGATAAATATGGGATTTGGGGAATGATATCATAGAAATTGATTTAATTGTAATATCATATGAAATATGAGATTGATTTACATATAAAAGATGTAATCTTGAATAAAATCTAATATTGATTCATAGAGAAGATGCAATCTTGAATGGTTCTTTGGATAATTTAAAGAATCATGAAATTTAATTAAGAAAGTGATGAATTTCTTGTTGTTTATGTCGGATCCCATGGATCAATATCTTATTAGATGAATTGGGATGTAAAAGTGTGTATATTTATGTTTAGAATTAATGGTATGATGTTAAGATGGGCTGGGATGAAGATTAGTGTCCATTTAGTGTGTGAAATATTGAGGAATTTCGTCAAACTCGTAATAGACCCGCCCCGGCCAGAACCATGGGCATACCGATTTGGACCACCTATTCCACCCCTTTGTTTATTTTTGTTAGTTTGCGAATCGGTTGGCGTGCGGGTTAATTTAGGAGGTGTGTGGATACGATGTAGGACTTTTGAAATATATGTGGGATATTATATTACCTTGGGTTAGTCATGAATATAATCTGGGGTATGGAAATATGGGTATTTTGGATGAACGACACTCAAAAATTAATTAATTAATTCGGTTTGGGAGTTTGAATATAATTGGGATACGGGCTGGAGTAGAATAGCTTAGTGTCCAGAATAATAATAATAATATTTTTGAAATAATTATAAGGGACTACTTATGTATTCAGGAGTTGGGGTTATACTCGAGAATTATGGGCTAGTGCTACAATTGATATATGTATGTTCATCCTGTTATATATATATATATATATATATATATATATATATATATATGGGTAGAGATACATCATATATATGTATGGGTATTTCTGTGTTATTGATATATGTGAAACATGCCTACTCTATGGATGATGTCGTTGGAGGTTGCATGTAGTAGGTGATCTACCCTATCATTTGACCAATCGGTGTTGAATTGATTCCCTAGGTCATAGGTCTGTCGCATAACCTCAGCATGTGAGTTTAGAGTCTAGTGGGATAATGTGGTATGGTTATGACCCATGTATGTAAGACTATGACCGCCTTCAATTATGTGTTTACGATTTGGGTTCGATGATGAGATTCCGACCCAATGGCTCATGGGTGGTACATAATATACTTGGAGCCATAGTTGATAAAGAATTCATCCGTGAGATTGAGCTCTGGGGATACGGTTATACAAATATAATGAGTGATATATATGTATGTGTATGATATGTGATATGTATATACGTATATATGGGTGTTAAATATACGGGTAAATTGAATGAATGTGTGAACAGTAATTTATATGCATCCAGGAGGATAGATCGGGGATGCTATGTTTATATATATTCAATGTTCTAGAGGCGTGATTGAGGCGTGGAGGCCAAGCCTTAAGCCTTAGAAGCCTAGGCGGGCCTAGGCGTAAAAAGGCGTGAAAAGGCGTTTAGGCCTTCTTAATGTATTTTAATATTTTTTAACCATAACAAGGCTATTAAAATACAAAAAATGCACATATCATAAAAATATGTCTGAATATATGAAAATTAAAATACTATCTGATTATTTTGGATAAGGTAATGGTCCGATTTGTAAACAAATTCTTTAAAATGCGACATCGTTTCACTAAGGCATTGTTGTTTTTAGAAAAAAGTGCATCGTAAGGGTTTTACCAAGAATAAGGCGTGAAAAGCGTAAGGCGAGGCGTTTCTCCTAAGCCTTAAGCCTAGGCGTGCCTAGGCGAAGCCTAGGCGGGTTTTTTAGAACAGTGTATATATGTATAAGAGTGATATATGTATTTGTATGAATTAAAGGAATGTGTGAACATTGAAATTATAAGTAGTGTAAAGTTATGTGAAGCAGTTAATGAAATATTGCAAATGATAATTATAATTATAAAGATAGGTGTTAGCTAAATGAGAAAAGAACGAAGTAAAATACGTATAACAGAGTTAGGCTAGAAGATTGGCGTGTGGGATAAGTTACGTGATGGTAATAGTTAGGCAGGTTAGCATAACTAGGGTATTTAAAATACATGCGTTAGGTGCTCACTATAGATGAAGGGAGAGGATTATCTCATGGGAGTGAGACACCAATTTAGCTATGAATGATTACATTGCATATTTGTTAGTGTAAATATTTTCAAATGTTTTTTGGGCTCTTCCCCATATCAATATCTTTTCAAAACCTTTTATACGCTCAGCCACATGGATGCCAAGATTAGTTATCCTTCCGGTCAGATAATACTACAGCAGTTGTGGATGCCTATAGGGATTGATTAAATGCTTCTATCTTTGTGATCTAGATATGATGTTTCTTCATGTTTTATTTTGGGCATGTCGCACAGTTAGACAGTATTGATTTAATGCTTCTAACTTTGTGACCTAGTATTCATTTGATAATTATGATGAATGTGTATACTAGTTAGATGGAATGGTTTGCTATATTAACTGAAATTTTTGTTAAGGAAAAAAATTTATAAGTTTTAAAATTTGACACCGGGCTTAATAGGTTATTAGTAATTAATTTTTTTTTCGACAGTGATGCTAAAAATGAACCAGCCTGAGATTCCTGTTTTATTTTAGTAGAGGACTGATCACTCGTTATTAGAAAGGCGGGGTGTCATAAACAACTCCTCAGCCTCCTCTAGCTCCTAGTCCATAATCCTCTTTCAAAATCTAGGGTTGCACCCCCTCATATCTTCATCCTAAATATGTCTTGCCACCGATCCTTTCCTCTCACTAGCTATGTGAAATAACCATGGGAACATATCATCGAATGTACGATCACCCCCCCCCCCCCAAAAAAAAAATGACTCTCTAAAACCTCACCCTCTCCCCATTCCACGGGGGGAAAGAATTAAGTATGAGGAACTCCCTCCATCCCCCCTTAATGTTCTTCCACAAAAATAAATTGAAAAAAAAAACTAAATGCGACATTTTAAACATAACAAATAATATGTTCCAACCAAAATATATTTTTATTTTTCAAATGTACTTATGTGATTAATTAATTCATGTAAATATTATTTGTCTTTAACAAAAATATTTAAGAAAATAATCTTTACATTCACAATTCAAATACTCGATACCCGAGAACAGTGTTATCACATTAAAGACAAGAATGTTGAACAATAACAATGATTCAAAAGTTCATGATCAACTCGTGCGATTCGTTTAACATATCTCTCACGAATTTTAGTGTACTACTTTCATTTTCAAGGTTGCAATATGTTACTCCCCAGTTCAATTACACATCAGCATATGGGGATTTAGGTTTTGGGAAGAAATGAGAAAAAATAGAGGGAAAATAATGAAGATATTTCTTTTGTGAAAATTTGAAATATAAAATTATGTGATCAAGATCATATTAGTTGTACTTAGTGACTTAAGTGGGTTGTATGTTTATTGATATTTTCTTTAAGTCTATTCAGGACTTCTCGATAGAGATTGACTCGGTATTAACTCTTTATGGAGGAGAGATAGTGTAATGCCCCATATTTTTATATGCATTTAATTGTGTTTGCTTCCTGTGATAGGTGATGTCACTAATTTACATTTTTATGTTTCATTTGATATGTATTTAGAATCGGACTTAATCCACGGTAAATCAACAATTAAATATTTGAAAGTAACTTAGTATTATGGGTGATTATGGAATGGTCAAGGATTTGGTATCGATGGTTTCCTTGTTTGGATTATTCCTTCGGTCTCGAGTTCCAACAGTCGTGAAGTAGTTTCTTTTAATGACGGGTCGTGCTAAATTAATAAATAATTAAATGATTAATTTTTGGACTCGTGTTGGCCAATTTATTAAATAATTGAGTTAACTAATTAATTGGATTTGGCATGTTTTGGATTAACTTTTGTGACACGTAGAGTGTTTGTATTTGAGTTAAAATAATTTTAGGCCTATTGGGTAAGTATATGGCTTGGGTACAGTTTGGGGTCAATTGGAGTGTTATTTATACACTTTGGGTTGAGGCTTATATTAGCCCCAAGTCCAATTTCATGGGAAGATCATATATGAGGTTAGGGAACAAATCTAAAACACTCATTTGTTATTTGGATCGGCTTCCTAAGGCTAGATAGAGGAGTCACCAAGAGGATACGAGGATTTGGGGGATTTGGGAATTTATTTCTCAATAATTCCAGGAGCCAAGTTTATTTAGAGTTTGATCATTATTGCTTTTGTGTTAGAGTATCTCTATTCATTGAAATATAAACCTACTATAACGTATAATCTTATTTAGAAGTTTAATTAGTTAAATTGCGACTTAATTGAGATAATAATCTTATTAATTGCGTGATCCGAAATTGGGTGATTTATTCATGAATTCGAGTTAGGTTTGATATATAATTGTTATAACTTGATTATATATTGTTAATGTTTTAAAAGCCCCATTTTAATTGAACAAATCAATGTGAATCCTATCTAATTAAAGAAACTTCATAAAACTAGGGTTTTTGATTAAATATAATATTTTCCCTCTTTAATCATGTTAGAATTGTATATAATTGTTAAAAATGGGTTTGGATTGATGTTGGGATAATTATATATGAAGGAGGTTAGGTTTGAATCTATTTTGGGAGCTTGGAGTGTCTTTAATGGAGGTTTTTGAGGGTGAACCACATAAGGAAGAAGAAGAGCACTGCTGGTATAGTTGATCGATCTCCCCTAGAGACAATCGATCGACCTCCTCTATTTGGTCTAAGTATGGGCTAAGTGGTGGTTTAGGCTGGAATTTTGGGTATAGGGCATGGATAGTTCAGCCATTAGGTTTCTTATACTTGAACAAGTGAGAGTATATTATTATTTTGAGGTTATGGTTTGGGTGTTTGGATAGTTGGGTATTTCGTCCTCGTTGAGTTTGTAGGGGTTCACTTGAATATGAGATAGTAGTTGTGGGTCTGAGAATATGATAAATTATTTTATGGGCTTTTGGAAGCTTACATAATTGGGTTAGATGGTTGGGTTTGATAGCGTCAATGTGGGATATTTGTAGGGCGTTTATCCTTTGGGAAGATTAGGATAAAGTTAAAGACCATAGAGTGGGGTACTAAGCATATTCGGTGTGGGATGATACTTAGACGTGGAGCCTTGGGAGATCGGGTTAGGGTCATCTGAGAGTGGATAGAATTATTTTGCATGTTTCAGGTGTAAGTCAAGCCTGATACTATACCGATATTCGGGAGGCTTGGGAGTTAGGGCTAATGCTATTTGGGATTGATTTAGGGTTAAATAGTGTATTATAATTTTTTATGATAGTGAACTATATGTGACCCAGTAGCGTTGGGTCTGTATGTGTATGTGTTTGCTTTAACCCGTTAATGAGGGTTATATTTGCTTGCATTTTTATGTTCAATGCATATAACGAGTGAGAGTTCATGGGTGATGTACTAGAGGGGATATCCTTTATGAGTAGTGTACGACGTCGACTACGCTGGTACCCTAGTGATAGAGATAGGTTTACATTAGTCATTTAACCCCGGATAGTACTCATACCCGTATCTCGAGGGGGAAAACACGGGGGTTGTCATAGTATAGTCATTGGATATGCAACTGGTCATCATCATATAGTCATGGGTAAGTTAATCTATATGATTGACTTGAAAGAGTAGTGATAATCCCTTGTTGATTTTTTCGAGTTATAGGTGTAGGACTACCTATAACTCTGCCTAGTATGCGCAAGTGATCCCCAAAGTCCCTAGGGATAGAATTTCATTATGTGTGGGCGTGAAAGTATCCCATTTACATGTACATGCCAGGTGTTATACCTATGTATGGATGTTAAATGTAGAGAATGTCTTTATCCTATCATATATGGATATGTGTTGAGGTACTAAATATAGATGTACTGGTTTATGTGCTCTACTAGTGATGTATAGGACTTATACTAGAGATGTATACTTAAATGTTTATGACTCGGGGTTCTTATATCCTATATATAACGGAGGTGTATATTACATTGTGGCATGAGATAACCCTGGACTGATAAACTTAAGATATAAGACTGTTAGTGGTACCTTGGTCATTTAGTAAGACGTACCTAAGGTTCGAGACCACCCTACAATACATGATTCATAATGTAAGAGATTAACCTTATATCACGAAAATAAAGAATAAGAATTAAGAAATAAACTTTATTCATATAGGCTACATATGAGTTTGGGATTAGAACTGCATGTTATTTTCGGTTGTTAGGTTGGGTAATTAATTACTTTAAATCCACTAAAAGACGAGAGGAACATGCGTAGTTATATTGTCGCCCAAATTTAGTTATAATCTTATTCTACATAAACTTGTTGTTTGCGTTATTGTTATATTTGTTTCTATAGGTCTTAGACCGTTGTACTTTCAGATACTTGGATTAATATTTGGAGGAGAAACTATAGAGACATTTTATTCATCATTACTAAGGTGTAGGAGTCGAGTAGTGTAGCGCATCTAGTCCTCATATTTATTTGGGTTCAATAGGCCATTGTATTTTACAATTTATCTCGAGTCACCTTTTGTACACGTGGTACTTTTATTCAGAGATGAATATTTATTTATGATAGATTTTATATTCCAGAGTTGGTTTTATTTTGTATTGACAATTATGTGGTATCAGAGTCGATTTTATTTTATTTAGTATTTCATTACCTCATTATTACTTGTTTAGTTTTAATTATTTCCTTCTACTGAGAATGTTACCAAATGTTTTTTTATTCCCGTAATTTTTGTATTAGACCTAATCAATCTTTATATGGATTTTACGAGGTGTCAGAGAGAGAAAATTTTGATTTTAACGAAAAAATTCCTCTATAGTTTATCTTATCTTATCCTGTATAATTTTTATATCAAAGTTTGATAGGTATCTTTAGTTGCCTACTTTATGAGGTGTCTTACAGCCTTTGGGACTTTTGGATTATATATCATATTTAAGGAGGATTCCTTCACCCAAAATTAGATATGAGAGAATTGGGATATGTCCATCACGTGGCTCAATTATATAACCTTGTGAGTGAATGATATGGGTTACTTCCTACAAAAATAATTGGTTATTTTGGGGATCAGTTTTAGGTATTGTCTATTGAGATTTGGATGGAATCTAGGTGCTTTTGGTGAGATTAATATTATATGAGTCTTTTATTATTGCGTGTGATGGTTATTAGTGAGATAAAGATTATTTTGTGCATGTAAGGAATAAAAAGTCATTCCATTTGTAATCTTCTTCTATTTAGTGACACGTAGATCATGTGTGTACATAGCCATTTGGTGAACCACGTAAACTTTATGTTCTTTTATATATATATATATATATATATATATATATATGTTTTGTCTGTTTATTTAGATTGATATATTTGGTGTGCTTGTTCGTGGGTCATTGTGCCCTAGTCGATCACATGCGTTATGCTCATGCACAACAAATTGGTATCATAGTCTAGGTTGCAAACTAGGGTCTTTTAGTTATGGCATAAAAGATCAAGTATGATGTGGAGATATTTAATGGAAATAACATTTTTTGCCTTTGGAAAGTGGAAGTGATGGGCATCCTTATCAAAGAAGTCTTGATCCATGCCTTATATAGAAACTAGACGCCATGAACAAAGACGAGTGAAAGAAGATAGATAGGAAGGATTATTCCACGGTTCAATTTTGTTTGTATAAGGAGATCAAACAAAATATTATGACATAGACTTTCGCTAAAGTGATTTGGGTAAAGATTGAGAAACTTTATTTATAAAAGTCTTTAACTAATCGGATTAACCTAAAAATGTGTACTAATGATTTAAATGGGCTCGAGTACTTCATTTCAAGACCACGTTAATGAGTTTAATAGGCCTCTGTAAAAACTATAAAACATGAAGGTGAAGATAGAGGAAGAAGATAAGGTTTCAATTTTGTTGGCTTCTTTTCCCAAGAGGTGCGATCTTTTGGTGACTGATGCTACATAGATCGTACTAGGATTCACCCATAGATCGAGTTGTTCACAAATGAATAAGTAAATTTAGCAAATAACTCACGATAATAGATGCAAGAAATGGAGATGAAGACTAGGATTTAAGTGGTTCGGCCATTGGCCTACGTCCACTATGCGAGGTATGAAAGTATTTCACTATAATGAGGCATAAATAGCCTTGGAATATACACATGCAAGATTTATCTCTCTAGACCAATTTGATTAGAGTATTAGTAATGTTGTAGGAATTAGATCCTCAATGAATATTATAAATGAGCTTCTATAGGCTGGGGGCACACAGTGTCACCCCTAACATGCATTCGACGCCTAACTCATGTTGAAGACCTAAGATAGAGTGCCACATATCCATTAAGATGGTGAATTATCAGGATGGGGATTCTCTCATGTGGGTGAGGGATACTTGTTACCATTTTTTGATGGAATGACTAAGATACCCCTGTCATGCTTTACATGCCTAGCTGAAGATACTTGTGGTAGGTAGAGTCGTTCGAGATGACTCTGAATATATCAGCTCTGTCAAGAGTTTGTATGGTGTTTGTTTCTATTCTCATATTAAAGACGAGATAAGATGATATTCTGTTCCCAATAAACCTACCCCTACCTCTTGAATCCGGTGTCTTTTAACATGAGTATCATCTGAGGTTGACACTCTTCCACTAGTATGGGTGACAAGCCTGGTCTCGTCTATGGGAAGAGATTGTAGTGTTTGGTTGGTTGTCGAGTGTCATCTGAACTAGACCATAATTATGCATATCAATTACCCCTATACCTTAGCCTTTTTCATTAGTAGGAGAATGAGTTTTAAACTTGGTCCCCATTGGCTTCAATATGACTTTTCGCAATGTCACGTCTAATGAATGGCTTATAGGATGTGACTTTGGAGGCTTAGCTGTCTATTAGCTGCCAATCATACCTCATGGATTCAATAGTCATATCACCCCTATTATGAGACTCTTGTCAACTATCAGTCATCGTGTTTCTGTGTCATAGGTAGCGTGATTCTAGGATATTTGGTGTGACATTTAAGGTGCGTCACTCCCACACGTGTAGCCCTTCACTTCATCATATACCTTGGTATTCGCAACTCATCATTACCATTATTCTCAAGTTGAAAATTATCTTAGGTAAACTTTCCCGCCACTTTCATCACTTTCAGTAAACCTCTAAACCAAAGTTATTTTATCCCTCTCTCTTTAGAATTACATCTCGAATTGACCATTTCAATCGCTTTTTCGGTGTTGCTTTTGCAATTTCTTATCATATCCCCCTTCTAGGTAAACTTTGAATTAAATATCTTTTTATTTCCCTTGTTGTTTTCTTCCATTTATGTTATTTTTATTTTTTCGGTGTGCCGTTAAGATTTCACACCTCTTATTGTGGAGGTGTTAGGATTTAGTAGTTTTAGGCTATTTTTTCATTCTTGTTAGGTTTTGATGGTTATTGCATGTTTTTTGGAGAAAGTTGGTGATTTTTTAAACTTTTTCATGACATTGATCATTTTTTGGTGAGTCTTTTGTCATTGTAAGGTTTTCAATTGAGTTGAGTGTTCTTCGATGTTCTTGTTGTAAAATGATCCACTTTTCCCTTTCTAATCTTTTCAAACCCTAAAACCCTCTTAGGGAACTGTTTGTGAATGTACCGGAGTCTGTACGAGACTTGGATTTATCTACATCACCTTAGCAAACGTGTTTGTTGAGAGAGGGAAGAGGTTGAGACTCAATTTAGTTGAGATATGACTCATCGAGATAGAGTCCCTTCTACTTCCTTAGCAGTAATATCCCCTACCTTGTGCTTAACCAACCATCCCCCCAATACATTTCATTTGAAGTTCATTCTCCAAGTGTTATTGTCATTAACATTGATGATATTTCTGCTTCAAAGGGCTATACCAAGTCTGGTATTGATTCCATATATGAGGGTTATAGCCCATCTGAGAGTTCAAACCCTTCAGTTGACACTATAAACTTCGACTCATTTGAGGAAGACATGAGAGTAATTATTGCTCGTCGTGGCCTGGTCGAAACTATTTTTTTTGTTGAGTTTAGTAATAGACGTTATCCAAGTTCCTCATTTGACCCCAATTTATGATATCTCTGATGATGAGAATGGGGATATCAATCCAACCAATGTAGTGCTTGTGCCACTGACCATAGTGTCTAAGTCGGTCCATCAGGGCCGAGATGACCGTGGTAAATTACCTCTTGTTAATGACGATGAGGAGGAGGATTTCGAAGTTGACACAAGTGTTTCCTCAACATATAATAATGATTTTCAAGAAACTGATCTGATTATCTGGCACCACTTTTATGTCATTGATCTACATATCAACAAGAGAGTTATTACCAAGGATGAAAGGGCATATAATTTTAAAAATGGTGATGAGATTGACATGTACGAGAAAATATTCAAGGTCGCCTTTTAGGTTCTATTTGGGCCAAGCATGAGAGGTATTCTTGATTCTATCGGTGTTGCTATGACCCAGTTATCCCCCCAACACTTGGAGGACGATTATGGGGTCAGTTATCCTTCTAATTCTTTCCTACGAGGAATTTTTACCCCCATACATCTTCCTAGCATGTTACTCAACTGTTACCACAAAATTTAACCCATTTATTATCAGTTCATCGCTTGCAAACTAGACTGAAGTCCCGTGCACATGAACCAGACTTCCAATAATGATTGTAAGTCTCAGTATTTATTTACCTCGAACTAGTGGGATTTTGACGATAATGAGTCATTGAATCATAAGGATGTCAAAGGGCCCCGAAAGTGGGAAATGATCGGCATTTTAAAACAATTTTAACGTGGGATTGAATATGAGAAATAAGGAAAGGGTTGACCAGTTGAGAGGAAAAGATGGTCTAATAATATTTGAGGATTTTTTAGGTCCTAAAGTCCTCCGAGAAGTGGGAACGGGATTAACCCCATTAGATTCTCTTCGTAATATTCTTTGATGTTGAAAATTCATTAACTTTTCTTGTCATCTCATTCTTTAGACGATATTGATAATTGTTAATTTTTTCCATTTTATAGATCATCCTAAAAAACAAAAGATCATAACTGGGAAATGGTAGCTTCCATCACAGGAAATCTTCTCGCCCAGCTAAAGGGAAAGATCGTGAATCAATCGACAGGCCCTTACAAGCATAAATCTACAACTATTGACCAAAATGTTGAGGGGCTCAAAGAAGATGCAACAGACCGTTGGGCCTATGGATGCGACTTAACAACCGAAGAAAAATAAGGTCCATAAAATAACCACAACCCTAGTGTCCCCAATTCTGATGATGCATCAACGGCAACACGCCTACCCCAGCTTGGGCTTAACCCCAAGTCTCTTCTTAGAACCCAATTGAAAGATCGAGAAGTTATATCCTCAGTTACTCCCCCTATGATAACCGTTTCTTTAATGCTCAAAGTAATATTAGTGTCATCGTATTTTCTCTACACAAAGCCATTTAGGTAATAATTTTCTTTCATAATTTTTAATAAGTGTTGTCTCCTCAAGTATTAATTCTTGTATCTACCTTATTTTAGTTTATCCTTGCTCTCCAACACCTTTATTAAGAGTTGATAAGAATGAGCCTAAGATCAAGATGGATGAGCAGGCTGAGAAAAAGCTAGCTAACATGCGTAAGAAGATGGATGAGAAAAAGGTCATATGTGACGATGAGGTGGACAAATTCTGAGACCACTATAACATCTGTATCACTGCTCTGAAGGACGACCATAATGAAGCCTTAAAGAAAAGGGCAGAGGCTGAGAATGAGATCCTGAAGTCTATATGTGAGGAAACCGTGGAAGAGTTTAAAGAGTTTAAGGATTTTAATATCTATGATATACAATATCTAAAGAGGGGCTCTAAGGCAATCGGTAGGCAATTCGTCTCCCAATTTCTCGATCTTACCACTAAATTTCCTAAAATGGTCGAGACTCTTAATTCCATAAGATTCTCCGACCCTGAGACCATAGTTGCTCCAGAAGAGACCCAGGGCAAAGGTTCTAATGAGGAATCTACTGTTGATTTTGAGGGAGATGTGATGATGCATATTAATGAAGAGTAGACTCATGATGGTGACCAGGATGCCATAAGCATTTGGAAAGAGTTGACCGTGTCTGAAGTCACCAATGTTGGCGATATTACAGCCGAGACTTGATTTCTATTTTTTTTTTGTGATCGCCTGTGGTATTTGATTCCCAATTATGTTTGTAAAAGTTAATCTCATCCCACTTTTATCATTCTAGCAATGTTATACACTTTCACAGCACCCCTTTGTAATACCCCGTATTTTTATGCTATATTAATTCGGGGATTTATTAAATTTAATATGAATTAATTATTTAATAAAAATCCGGAAATTAATTATGTTATAATTATTAATGTGATGAGAGTTAGTAATTATGGGAAAAATTTGTTGAATATTACTAATGAGCAAAGTAATATATAATATTGGTTATATTGAATGTCATGAGTGAATAAAATGACAATTTTGGAAATTTGAGTTGGGACGCGCCCGTGTCGCGTCGGGACTAAATATTGATAAATAAAAGTGAATATTTTATTCGCCCGTGTCGCGTCGGGACTAAATATTGATAAATATAAGTGAATATTTTATAAGTTGTTCGTATGGTCGTTTTGAGTGCGCCAACTCGTCCGGAAGGGTCGAGATAGTCAGAAAAGTGTACCCGGGGGTTTAGTTTGGATCTCGGGGCGTTTTTAGGCCTAATTAGTACCCCGAGAGGGCGTTTTGGACATTTCGCAATTATGGGTAATTAAACCCACGAAATTCTAAGGGTTATATCAGATGTCTAAGGTTTCCTTCTAGGGTTAGAACAACCAAAGACAAATGACGGCCATAGGAGAGGAAATGAGAGAGCTCTCAAGGCAATCCAAGGCCCAAAATCCATCCGTTTGCACCGCCACCACTACCAACGCGTAGATCGCGCGACGGGGAACGCAACCACACCAAAATCATCTGCAAATCAGAACACCAAAAAAATCCCAGGCAAGTGTTTATCTTGCTTATTTCGTTGATGCATCTTTCATATTAGTTTAGGGACGATTAGGATGATTTGTATGGAAGAAAAACCCAATTTGAGATAGGAAAATCCATGTAGTTATGGTTTAAATGAAAAATTATGGAAACCCTTGTCATGTAGAGGACTTAACCACGAAATTATGATGTTTATAATAAGCAAATTCTGGGAAAAATCAGATTTGAACCATGTTTAAGAAGTTCCTAGGGTTCTTGATAATTATATAAATTTTTGGGCTATTAATCCATGTTTAGTGATAGTAATCCACATGCTTTACGTTGGAAATACCTCGTATGATGATATAATGTTAGTAGTATGAATTTTTGGACGTTTGGGAATGAAAAACTTGAATTTGGATGAAGATATGTGTTAGAACCCGTAACTGCAAAACTGTAGAAATCGCAATGCCTGCTTGATCGATCGATCGAGCCCAGAGCTTCGATCGATCGAAAGTTCGCTCGATCGAGCCCCAGACCTCGATCGATCGACCCCTCCTGGTAGACTCCTATTTCCCTTTTTAAGTTAGTTAAATTCAATTTAATGTGAAATAATTCTTGGACATCCTTAATAAAGTGTTTTGGGAGATAGGGAAGATCAGTAGGACATATGAATAATTTTGGGACTTTTAATATGAGATGAGAATTGTATTTTTGGGGATAATTACTTAAGGGTCGATGAATTTATGTATAAAAGGGGGAGATGCATAAGAGAGTCACGTTGGAACATAAAAAGGACACCTACTGAATTTTATACTTGGGAGGATAGAGTCCATGAGAGTTGCGTAATAAGTTGGAAGAATCCTTCGAATTAAGGTTAGAGACGAACCCTTATACGCGATACTAATAATGTGAAAATAAGGATAAATGTCGTAACTATGGGATTTGAGATATACCTAATATTGATATGGTAATATTAATATAGTTATATGATTGTGTATGCATATACTATCTATGTGTGAAAATCATACCCACGCTACTTGCTATCCCGAGGTTACCGCGTTGGGACGGTCTTATCCTGTGTGCCTTATGGGGGATATTGATTCGTACCCTAGGAGGTAGATATCCTTGGTACAGGCTATCGAATGGATAGTTCAGACGGTCCTAAGAGACGCAGGTATGTGCCATCCTCTTAGAGACTTGGAATCTATGCTTCGCCTCAATATTGTTTGTGTATGTGTTAATACAATTCGAGAGTGATTCCGAATTTGTATTCCCCTTAATACGAGTGATACGGGGTTTGAATAGTAGAGTATGCCTGCACCATAGTTTTTATTTGGGGTGCTATTATGATATATATATTTTACGAGTAGTTAATATATATATGAAATTCTGAAATCTGGAACTGCCTACTGTGATTTGATATGTAGGACATGGTTGACGACTCAAATTGTAAATACTTGTTTTGAGAAAGTATAACATGACACTGGAAAACTTTATTGATTAATAAAGTTAGAATGAGAACTTTTGTCACTAATTGAAATATTCTTTTCAAACAATTGAATCGTTAAATTTTGAATCCTGCGAATAACCTAAGATAAGTTAAATCATTGGGGAAAGATAGCGTGATATATGATGAGATAAACCATTGGGAAGGTTATTGCGATAGGTGTGCACATTAGAAGAGAGGTGAGAATTTCTCAAGAGAGTGTCGTACTAATATGTTGTTGCATTGGCCTGTATCAATTTAAATACTTGCTAAACAAATTTTTAAATCATATACACTATCGGGCTCTGACCCGTTTTTTTCTCTCTCTCTCTCTCTTGTATATATATGTATGTACTACAGGTGCCTAGCCACAGGGGCGTCTTGCTTAGGATCCCTTGGAAGGAACGTGTTGCAGCTTAGGTGGGAGTTGCAAGCCACTTTCTTGGACGATTTCATTTACTTGATTCCACTCCTATGATTCTCAGTTATTGGGACATGTGTCGCCCTTTCCACTATTTATCTGTTATGTTGGGACATTTGTATTTCAGTTATTTCTAGTACTGTTACTTTGGGATTTATTCAGCATGTATGTTTTATATTAAGTTTTAAATGTTGGGATTTTGGATGTTGAATGTTTAAATCAATTAGATTATGTTCCAGGATAATTGTGGTATGGTTTTTACTTATTAAAAATGTGGTTAATAATTAAATAAATAAGTTTTTCTTTAAAAATACAATTTGGTTAGAAAGGTTAAAAGCGGTTTTGACACTTAGCTTAATTAATTAGGGTGTTAATTTGGAAAATGTTATTTTTACGACAGTGATGCTAAGAATGAACCAACTGTTCACCTTGATTTTAATTTAATAAAGGAGTGATCGCCCGGTATTTAATTAGGCGGGGTGTCACACCCTTTGTTGGGGTATTTTTTTTCTATGATGGTTGTGAATGATATTTTGATATACTCTGTTTCATTTTCATCATTATATTTATACTTGTGTTGTTTTTTATTTTTCATCCAGATCCATTATTCATAGAGTTTTCACGATAAAAAGAATTTGGACTATGAAACTTATCTCACTTTTGTCCATTCATTTTCCACCCGGGGTCATGGTTACCCAGAGTTATCTCAGTCAAGAGATGATATAGCCTTTCGCATGGGGGCATGGTGATACAAGACCATATAATAATGATGTTTAAGATTCACCATAAGATAATGATGTTAAATTTCACCATAAGAATTATGATGTTAAGTTTCCCACCTTTCAGGGTTTATATGAGACATCCCTAGGAGACGATACTCCAACTATTCTTAAACCACCGAGAGAGAGATTTAAAAAAAAGTCATCATAAAATAATGATGTTAAGTTTCCCATCTTTGAGGGTTTATATGAGACATGCCTAGGAGACGATATTCCAAGTTTTCTCACACTTCCGATTGAGAGATTTCATAATTGTTTCACCATAAAATAATGATGTTAAGTTTCCCACCTCTTAGGGTTTATATGAGGCATGCCTGGGAGGACAAGACTCTAAGTGTTCTCATAACACCGAGAGAGTTATTTCAATAAATTTTCACCATAAACAAATAATGTTATGTTTCACCATAAGAATAATGATGTTAAGTTTCCCACCTCTCACGATTTATATGAGACATAACTGGGAGATGAGAATCTAAGTGTTATCATACAACCGCGAGAAAGATTTCATGATATTTTCATAATAAAACAATGATGTTAAGTTTCTCACTTCTTAGGGTTTATATGAGAAATGCCTAGGAGAAGAGACTCCAAGTGTTCTCACACTGCCGAGTCAGAGATTTCATAAAATTTTAACCATAAAATAATGATGTTTAGTTTTGGATTTTAATTTCGAAAAGATGTCTTTCCCAGTGGAAGTATAAGCCTTAAGAGATTTCACGACTGTAATGAATCGAAATAAAATTGCATAATACGAAAGATAATACCTCATTTTCATTCATTGATGAACAATTTGACTCTTTACAATAATGTCTCATCATAACACCTTCTCTTCGGCCATTAAAATTTTCTTCCAAATGCTTTGCAATCCAAGATATTACAAATCAGAGTGTACCCTTTTCCAGTCATGTATTTGTTGGGAGATCTGGATCATTCTCTTCATCATCATCCGATTATATGTTATTCTAGTTTGTGTGTACCTCCTTTTTCTTTGGCTTTTGGTCTCTTGATAAAGAGTTATTCCTTTTACTTTCGTCAAGTCCCCGACCATTATCCACATATTTTCTCAACTTTCCCTAATTTAACGGCTTCTCTATCCCGTCTTTCAAGGCATAACACCGATCCATTGTATGGTCGTGATCTCAGTGGAACTCGAATAATTTTTGTATTCCTTCTATGTGTTGGGAGCCTAAGTTTCTTTGGCCAGCTTAGGTCTTTATCATCCTTGATCTCATTTGTTATGTGATCGGGTATGATAGAGAGTGGGGTATATTTAGAAAACTTATCTTCTTCTTGTCATTATCTTTTTTTAGCTTTGCACAGACTTACTGTTACCTGACTCCTTCTGGTCTCCCCTCTTAGCTATCATGGCCTCCTCCACATTCACGATCCTCCTGGCCTTAACCAGAAGTTCTCTCATGGATTTGGAGGATCTTTGGAGAGGATCCAATAGAATTTTCCAGGTTGAAGCCCACTAACGAGGGATTTCATCGCAATGTTCTTATCATAGTCTTCAAATTACAACTTCTCCTTATTGAATAAAGATATAAAGGCTCTCATTAGTTCATTATTCCCTTATCTCACATTCAATAGATGAGTCACTCCTTTTGTAGGCCTCATGTCATAACAAAAATTATGGATAAATTTCTTGACTAGATCCTTAAATCTTTTTATCTTCTCTTTCGATAGACCAGCGTACCACACATGAGCAACACTAGTGGGAATGCTAGAAAATGCTTGACATCTCATATCGTCGGGGGTGGAGTAAATGTTGGTTGCAGATTGGTATATCTTTATATGTTGAATCGGGTTTGTGCTCCCATCATACCTGGGCGTCACAATTGGCGATTTGAATTTTCTAGGTGTCGAGCAGCCAAATATACTTGACATGAAAGGAGAACCTTGCATGTATCCCTTTGACTGGGATATTGACTTTTTATGAGACTATCGACTTTATCCTCCAGCCTTTGAATCGAACTGTTCCAGGGCTTTTCAGCAGCAGCAGCATTATCCTCTGAACCATCCACCTCCAAAATGAGTCTACGAGTGGTTCCTTTAGTAGTTTCCCTCCTCGAACTAATCACCTATTAGCATTCTCTCTGGACTGGCTAGTGCTTTAAGGCAACATCTCAGCTAGTATACCCTCTTGGGATGAGATGATCAAATGCGAACCCTATGCTTAGTATTATAAATGCACTATTTAAGTGATTGTTTAGGGGGTATACTGGATACTTTTACCTTGGTAAGTAGAAGGATGAGAACGGGTTTTATCCATTCGGTATGACGTGTCTGACGTCTTATAACACTCATCGTAGTCCAACTTATGACCCTCCTCATATGTAGCATTCTCAAGTCAGCCATCTACTTCCCTACCAAGGCGAAGATGACATGGATCTACAATCCGTTTCCTCCTCATGGCATATGGGACCTCTTTTATTGGAGCTAGGGGTGGTCCCTCGGCTGCTAGGTGTGCATCTCCTCTCATGAATGCCAGTGTGATAGGGTCTATGGTCGATTCATCTAGGATTAGACTCATCATGTTTTATCTAAATGCCATCAACTAGTTTTGCATGTCTTGTTGACTGGCCACCAGAGATTTCACTGATTCCATGATGTCAAGCAACTCAGATTGCTTAAGCAGTTGGTTAGAATAAGGCCCGACATTTCATAGTGGATTGGAAGACATCATCGATCAGAGAGAGGAAGTAAACAACAATAACAAGTGTAAAAGCTCGAGAAAATGGGTGAATCAAATAGAGAAGCTGATTAAATTTACCACCAAGACTCTGTCAATGGTGATTCAGATCCATCAATGGTGGATTTGAATCACGACCAAAGATGAAAGAAGAAATTAAAACAAATATGTGAATGATGAAGACGTTTCCACAGATGATGCCTTTTAATAATACATATATCATACAAAGTTTTACCCAGAGATTGAGTTATGCATAGATGAATAAGTAACATGTAAATTGAATGTAATTAATAAATAATTCAGGAGAAAAGATGAGAGAAATGGAGATGAACATGAGGATTTGAGTGGTTCAGCCATTGGCTTACATCCACGGAACGAGGTGTGAGAGTATTTCGCTATAAAGAGGCATAAACAACCATGGAATTTACAAATACAAGCTTTCTTTATATTAACAATTTGAGCAGAGTAATACTAAAATAGTAGGAATTCCATCCTCCATAAATAAGATAAAGTGAGCTTTTATAGGCTGGAGAGCGCACAATATCACCTCCTGAATGCAATCCACTCCCAGCTGATGTTAAGGGCTTATAAGAGAGTTCCTTATGTCCATTATAATGGTGAAGTAATCATGATGTGTATCCCCTTATGTGGTGAGTGATTCATTAGTGGTTTTGTGCTGGAATAACTAAGAAACCCCTATCATGCTTTCCATACATGGTTGAATATACTTGTGGTTGGCAGTGTCATTCGAGATGACATTGGATGTATTGGCTATGTCGAGTCTCTGTATGGTTCTTGGTTCAATGCTCATAACCGAGAATAAATAAGATGGTCATTTGTTCCCGACACACCTACCCTTACATTTTTTAGTCTAATGTCTTGTAATATGAGTGTCGTCTGAGGTCGACACTCTTTCCCTAGTATGGATGATAAGGCTAGTCTCTTCTATAGGGGGAGATTATAGTGTCTAATTAGTTACCAAAGTGTCATATGGACGAGACCATACTTATGTATATCAGTGACTATGATGATTTACGGGAAGAAAAGTATTGTGTTGGAGGAAGTCATGTCAATCATTATCTCTAATGAAAATAAGAGGAAGGTGGTTAAGGGTGACTGTGATGGTGATGCTACAGACCTGTTCGTTCAAGGAAGACTGGAGAACCAAGGTTCTAAGAGGTTCAGGTCCAAGTCAAAGGGGAAAAAGGACTGGGAGTGTTACTACTTTCATGAGATTGGTTAAATAATGCATTACTGTCCTAATTAAAAGAATTTAAAATAAAAGGAGAAGGTTCAAGAGGCATCAATAGAAGTGGCAAATACAAGTGATTTGGAGGATCTCAACGGCTTTTGCTTTCATGATAACCCAAATTGGAAAGTCATTTGATGATGTTTGAGTTCTTGATTCTAGTTGTTTGATTAACTTATGTCCTAATATGGATTCGTTATCCTCATATAAATAGACAAAAGTTAGTTCTGCTTTGATGGAAGATGGGAGAGCCTTCAAAATTCTGGTAATTGGATCAATCAATATCAAGACACATGATGGGTTTGTGAGAACTCTAGGTGGTGTGTAAAATGTTCCGGGTCATCGGGTGAACCTTATATCGATGGGTGTGGTAGACTCCATGGGTTATATGGTTCTAATATCAAGTGGAGCTATAAGGATAAAAAAAAGTTCACTTGTAGTGTTTAGGAGAACCACAGTGAGAAATTTATATATTCTCCAATGGAAGAGTTATGATATTTACTCTCAATTTGATTGTGAGGAGACTACATAACATTTTGTGAGAGTTCTATTTCACGATCTTAATGGAATTATTTATAGAATTAATTGTCAAAACACAAATCCAATTTTATCTTATTATCCTAAGATATGCATCTAAGTGATAAGACATATATGTAAAACATGTAATCGCACGGCAACTGACGAAAAATCCCTTTTCAGGGAAAAACCTTTTTCATCACTTTAAAAACTTTACAAGATAGTAAACTTACAATGCTAATTGATATGAACCACAAGCACAACACGCAGTCGTCGCAGAATCTCTAAAGAATACTACTTGATCCTGAGAAGTCCACATGTGGTGGTCCACCCTTGGTATCTATCAATCAACCTTCAACCGTCTTCTTCTTCTGTCGCAATCCTTTTGGAATCACATATCATCCATAGAGATGGTATCTCCACAATGAGTATATCTCAACAAGGTTCAAAACTGATTCACAAAATATATTTGGGGAAGTGTTTGTGAATCAAAAGTATTTTGGTAAACAAAAGTGGTGAAAACCTTTGCAACAATTATGTAGAAATTGATTTGGCAAAAGTCCCAAGAAATACGAAAACGAAACAATATTTATAGCTCATGCACAAAATTTGAAGTTGCAGTTCCTCCAAATTAAATGAAGCTCGTTCGAACGATAAAGGCTATTCGTTTGAATGAAAACAGAGTTTGTTCGAACGATAAGGCCATCTCATTTGAACCAACTTCAAACGATGCAAAACAACATGCCCTCGTTATATGCTCTTTAGATATAGAGATCAAACTATGCTTCGAACGACTTTGATATCTTGTTACAATGAGAATGCCTTCTTGTTTGAACAAGGTCAGCGAACTTTGAAATTTTATAATAAAAAAATGCCTCAATTTTTAAACTTAATAAATCACGTTTTAGTTTTAATAAAAACAAATCATCCTAAAATAAATTTCATGAATAAATTTAAACACAAGTTGATTTATTCCTTTGTGGGATGTGGGGAAGTCTTTAATCTTGGAGTCGGTTTGTCTTAACCGTACGTGACGATTTGTATCAGGATACGTCAAACTATCCTAAGTGCAAATAAAATAAATACTCAGACTAAGCTAAACTATTTACCCTTACAAATCTCCCCCTTTAGATATTCTGGTACAAAACTATATAAACCTAACTGAAATCTAAATTACAAAAAATATCCCCATAAATGACAACATATCCTAATAACATTCTTTGTCTTCACTATCTTCTTGTGCTTGCCTTTGATTCTTTGACATCATCCGATGTGTCTTGATTTTCGCATAATGTACCTACACATATGAAGCAAAGAAAAATACCCCGTGATGCATAGAGTTTTAAATAGAAAATAAACCTCATACAATAAAAGAAATCTCCCCCATAAATCAATCTAATCATCAAATCAACAAGTCTCCCCCTTAAATTGTTCTCGCCCTTTTTGTTCGAAATAGACGAAGGAGCCAGTATAATCATAAATTGCAAAGGAGCACGTATAAAGAAGATATCACCACAAAAGATATAAATAACGCCCATGCAATGATAATCTCGAAGGCTTACATTGACTCACTATTTTTTAAATTTTTCAAAATTTTACAAATAGAACACACCATGAATCAACACAAAAATACCCGAATCATGGAAACGGAAGGTAGGAGTGTGAACATATTCCGTAGGTTAATCGATGTAGACAAATATATCACATGTGAACAAAGGATTGAGACACCACTAACGAAAGATATCAAAGGCTACCTTAGGTGTAAATATGGTGAACTCGTGTGAAATTGACTTAACCTAATCAACAAATCAAGATTGTAAGTGATTTTCACGCCAATAATGCCCAAAACTATGAAATGTTTTTCTGATATTTACATAAGATCAGCAAACCCCTTTATCTTCGACTTAATACCCTCAAAATCTCACATATAACAATAATACTGTCAATTATTTTGAAGAAATTAATGCTCATTTGTAGTGAAGCATCAATGTTTAAGCAAATAGCTTGGCACTTATATTTTTATATGCTTTTAATCTTTTTAGGCTCTTTCCATTGCAAATGGTATCTTTTCACGCAAAGACTTTGCCTTTTACAGCCCGATTTCATTGCTTAATATATAACAATTTTCCCTAAAAATGATTTTTTAAATCTGGGTAATGGTTCTTACATGTACAACTTTTTATCATCTTGTTTTTCACATTTGGTTCGTTTTTAAAGAAAAATTGAGATAAAAATACTTTGATCGACATGTGACAGGTAAGTGCAAAACTTATATAATCTCGTGCTCATGTGAATTAAAGGAGACAAGGAGTCAAACATGTAGCAAGGTATTATAAAATCACATTTTAATGACTCCACACATCATAAAGCACATAAATAAAATGATTTCACGTCTCAAAACAGTATCAAATAGTCATTTGGATATGGAATGAATGGGTGACTCGGACATCTACAAAATTCTTTTTGTCTTTTTCAAAAAATTTATCAAAATAAAATCTTTTTTCCTTTTTTACTGTTTCTTAAAAAGAAATCGAAAATCTTTATGTATTTTTCAAAAAAAAAATTGAAAAAAACAAAACTCTTTTTTGATTTTTCTAAAAATATATCAAAACGAAAAATATAGGTACAATGATAGAACATACTAGCAATAGGGATATGATATATGAGCATGAAAATCACCATATTATTGTAACAAGTCTCAACCTCAATCATTAGTCCCGAAGGAGTTCTCCAAAAAAGATGACATCCTATGAAAAAACTCCATCAAATTTTGCGAAGTCTTGACTAAATACTGTACTTGCTGTCAAAAACTCTCAAAATATCTCATATGATGTGCTGGATCATGCGGAGTAACATGTGTGGGAATGCATGCGGGAACTCGTGTGTGAGCAAACCATGTAGCATATCTATAAGACACTTTCCCTAGCAAAACTCTCGAAGGTGACCTGTTTGTTTACAATGGGAAAAAATATACATGGGCTTAGGTCCACCTTCCTCCATTAGGACGATCTCTCCTAGGTGGGTTAGGTCGAGGGCCATAAATATCTAATACAAACTCGGTAACTGGCTCGGGTGCGACATTGGAAGTGGATGCATCGTTATAATCTATTACTTGCCTATCGATCTTACCTAAAGAGGGATCGAGGAGCATCTTTCCAAACTTCTTAGATGTGTCCTCTAAAGTGACCTTAACCTCCCGGACACGTTCGATATCACTCTCGAGTTGGGATACACAGACTTTAAGTTTATCACGAGTCTCCAATAAAGATTGAAGATCTCCCGTAAGACTAGTCTTGGTGTTGGTCAAATCGGTCTTTTCTGAAATAAAACAATCAACTAATCACTTAAAGAAGCCTTCACCTTCTCGATTTGACTCATCGACGCCTCACACTCACTCAAAACTTTCACTTCCTTCTCCAAATCTGACACCAATACTTATTTAGCTTTGTAGTTATCAAAGTCTCAGTGTAAAGATCACTAAACGCCTTTTAGAGACCACCTTCTCCTCACTCAAAATCTCATCCTCACTTTTACTAGAATTGCTCGAAACATCATCGAGGCTTTAACGTTTAGATATTTCCTCATCGGCGTGGGACAAACTGGAAGTGCTAACGTGACTAGCGATGAACGCAACACATGGTTCATATGGTGATTCTCCCCCTGAATCAACCAACTAGACGTTGATATTGCTAAGAGTGGCATTATATGCAATTTTCTTGCCCTTGTCTCTTAAGCCTAGTGGGACACTCATGTGCCTTGTGCCCTTTCCCTTCACACTCATAACTTAGTTTAATTTATCTCAAAAATCCTTTCTTTGGAAGAATTTTCTTCGAAAAATTTGAGAAACTTTTTGAAATTTTTCACAAAAAGGGCCAAGTCATCAAAATCAGGATCGACCTCAGATGCGGACTCACAAATAATTTATTTCTTCTTTTTCTTAGTTTGAGTCTTTAAAGAAATCCCTACTTCCTCGGGTTTAATGGTTTTAGGGAACATATCAGTCTCATATGTTTGAACATCTCCTACAAGTTCTTCTAACCTAAGAGTGTCTTGGATTCCTAATGAAATATGTGTAGTGACCTTAGGAATAAAGCAGACAGGAAGCGACCTCAAAATTTTCTTGATAACTCTTGTCTCAGGAATTTTCTCATCCAAATTAAAATAAGAATTAACTATGTCCGACAAACGCGCATAAAACTCATCAAAAGACTTAGACTTTAGAATGGTCATGGTCTCAAATTGGGTGGTCAAATTTTGTACCTTTAAGGCTTTTACAGCGTTGGTACCCTCGTGTGTGAGCTGGAGAGTATCCCAAACTTCCTTAGATGTGTTTCAAGTCATGATGCGATGAAACTCGTTAGGGGTGAAGGCTCCAGAAATAGCACTAAGTCCGCGAGAGTTAAAATTACTCCACTTAACTTCATCATCTGTATATGAAGAGACAAGTTTAAGGCCAATGACATTATAAACAGTGATAGTGGGAGGAGTCCACCCTCTTTCACAAACTAACCAAACACATTCATCTATGGTTTTTAAAGTAGACCTCATCCTAGCTTTTCAATAGGTATAATTGGAACCATCAAATATGGGCATTCTATTATACAAATTATCCATTAAAATTTGTCTTTTCAAATATCAACAATTTTTCAAAAAAAACTGATATCAAAGAAAACAAATTTGCGAAAAAAGTCACAGTATTTTTGTGTAACCTGCTCTAATATATATTTGAGAGTGTGCTTTTGTGATCTTAATGGAATTATTTATATAATTAAATGTCCAAACACAAATGTAAATTTATCTTATTATCCTAAGATATTTATCTAAGTGATAAGAATGATATGTAAAACATGCAATCAAAAAGCAACTGAGAAAAAATCCTTTTTTAGGGCAAAACCTTTTTCAGCACTTTAGAAACTTTACAGGACAGTAAACTTGCAATGCTAGTTGATATAACCCACAATCACAATGTGCAGTCTTCGTAGAATATCTAATGAATACTACTCAATCCTGAGCACTCCACGTGCGGCGATCCACCCTCGGTATCCACCGATCAGCCTTCAGCCTTCTTCTTTAGCCGTGATCCTTTCGAGTTCATAAGTTAGACATAGCGATGACCTTTCCATAATTAGTATATCTTAACAAGGTTCAAAACTGATTCACAAAATATAATTGAGGATGTGTTTGTGAATCAAAAGTGTTTTGGTAAATAAAAGGGGTGAAAACCTTTGCAACAGTTTTGCAGAAATCGATTTGGCAAAAATCCCATGAAATTTAAAAACAAAACAGATATTTATAGATCTTGCAAAAAATTTGAGGGGGCATTTCGTTTAAACTAAAATGAGGCTCGTTCGAACGAGAAAGACAGTTCATTTGAATGAAAACAGGGTTTGTTCTAATGATAAGGCCATCTCGTTTGAATCAGCTTCAAATGATGGAAAATAGTATGCCCTCATTAGATGCTCGTTAGATGTAGAGATCAAACGATGCTTCAAACGACTTTGACATCTCGTTCAAACGAGAAGGCCTTCTCATTTGAACGAGGTTAGCGAACTTTGAAATTTCTTAATAAAAAAAATGTCTCCATTTTTAAACTTAAATAATCATGTTTCAGTTTTAATAAAAGTAAAGCATCCCAAAATAAATTTCATGAATAAATTTAAACACTAGTTGATTTATACCTTTGCGGGATGTAGGAAAGTATTCAATCTTCGAGTCGATTTATCGTGACAATACGTGACGGTTTGTATTTGGATATGACAAATTATCCTAAGTGCAAATACAATAAATACTCAGCCTAAGCTAAACTAATTAGCCCTTATATTTTGGGAGAGTGAAATCCTCTTTGAGATCGCAATCGAAATTGCAACAATGCTTACAATGAGGCAGACCAATGAGGATGGACATTACATTAGCTTACGGAGGTCGTAGTAATATTGAATTAGTTATTTCGAAATCCATGAAGATCAGTGAAGGGCAAGCATCCGGTCATGATATCTAAGTAAGTAGTTAACTTTCAATTATCAACTCGCATATATGAGACGATTAGAGTATTCAAGGTGAGATGTCGAACCAGGGGATTCTGAGAGTGCTATGGAGCATTATGTGTTTGATAGAAATTGTGGAGGCATTCTTGTGGTATGTCAAGATATGCATTGTTTGAAAAATGAGTTGAGGGTTAGGTTTGAGAAGGCCTCAAACTTAGCCAGAAATCTTCTTTAGTTCTTTGGTGATGATTGAGTATTTTGGCCATAACCCTTATGTTAGATTTTTCTGGATTATTCGTTGGAGGTTCTTGGAAGCAAAGGGAAGATATTATGTTAAAGTTTGCAACCAACAAACTCAATTTTGCCTCAGCGAAAATTAAATTTGTTCGAGTAAAGGTTTTGTGAAAATATTCTCTGGTTTGGGGCGCGACCATCGAAGGTCATTTGTTGCTTCAGTAAATGAGTCGAAAGTAGGTTTCAAAGTCTCAATTTGTTGTTTTGATTGACCTTGTCAATGTGTAGATTTGTTGAGTTTGACTCAATATTAACTTCTTGGGGAGGAGAGACGGAAAGAGTTTGAATTTAACTCAAATTTCTCTTTAGTTTATCTTATCTTATCCGATGAATTTTTGGTATCCAAGTTTGATATGTATCATTAGTTACTTACTTTTTGAGGTGTCTTACACCATTTGGGACTGTTGGATTCTATATCCTATTTAGGGAGTGCTTCT
This sequence comes from Sambucus nigra, assembly GCA_949130495.1. Lineage (NCBI taxonomy): Eukaryota > Viridiplantae > Streptophyta > Magnoliopsida > Dipsacales > Adoxaceae > Sambucus > Sambucus nigra. Next base: position 417,183,618 of record OX422211.1, on the reverse strand, counting down.
CTCATCGAAAATTGGATATGAGAGAATTGAGACATCTCCATCATGCGACTCAATTATAGAACCTTGTGAGTGAAAGTTAACAATTACTTTATGCAAAAAATTGATCATTTGGGGGAAAAATTTTGGGTATTCTCTATTGATATTTTAGGTAGAATGTAGGTGTGTTTGCTGAGATTAATATTGTGTGAGTCTTATAGTATTATTTGAGATGGTTATATGTGAGTAGAGATTATTTTGTGTGAGGAATGAACAAAAAGTCCTTCCATTTGTAATCTTCTATCTAGTGACACGAATCACTCGCGTACGTTGCTAATTTGGTGAACCACATAATTTTTTTGTTCTTCATCTATTTTCAGTCTCTTTATTTGCAAAGTTATATTTTGTATGATTGTTTATTGGCCATGGTGCCCTAGTTAATCACCACGCACCGTGCTCCCCCCCACAACATTCTTATTTTAGGGGGTAGTTTGGTATTATTGTTTTTAATTAACCATTGGTTTCATGGAGTCAAATTGTGATCGTGGATAAAATTATCCAATTAATAGTCGTGTTTCTAAAATTAGTATATAAAAATAGGTGAGATTGCAAACGTATCCATACAAACAATATCAATGTAAGAACAATGATTCAAATGCATGTCTTATATTCATATTTGGTACTCATAATTTTTAGTAGAGTATATTTAAAAAGTGAAAAGTTTTCTTAAAATGTTTGACTTTCAAATGGCGATTATTAATTAAGGATAGATGGTGTAGCGTTTTTCCATCTTCCTTGATGCTTTGGAGATAATAAGAGCATTTTCCTAACAACATACATAGTTTATTTGGGAAAACAAAGTCTAGGCAAATTTTTTTGCACTTTTTAATTTTTAAAAAACATTTCTTTTTCCTATGGAATTGCATAAAGATATGTTCTTATTACTAACAATCATTTTGATGAATGAACATTTCAGTTTGTTTCGGAGTTGCTGAAGGTTCCATGAGTGGAAACCAAATTCCAAGTATTTTCGTTTAGGATTATGTTTTCTAGTCAGGTATATTGCTTGGGCACTTGTTTGTATGTTATTTGAGTGTGCATGCTTCATTTTGTATTGATGTTTATGTATATATCTTTAAATTTGCCCAGGTGAAAGACTTAAAATTTCACTACCATTTCTCACTTGAAATGTTTTTCCATTGTAGGTACGTTCAATAATAGGCATGCGTGGGGAAACTATTAAGAATCTACAGACGAGATCAGGGGCATGAATTCAGGTAGTTGATATCCTATTACCTTGCTCTGAATTCTATAAAAGAACAAACTATACAATAAAAGAATTTCAATGAATGCAATAAAAGTTATGACAGTTTTTATCGATTATAATAGAATGAGCAAACCCCATTAAAGACTTATGAGTGTCTTAGGAACATGAGGATTGATATGCCTGATATGTATCCTCGTACTCGGAGTCAATAACCTCGGTTGATAATACAGCCGAGTCAATAGGAAGCTCATGATAGCCATCAGAGAGGTCGTCCTTCCAAAGGTCGGCACCACAATGACCAACCTCGGTTGGCCATCAATCGAGGTCAGCAGCTTGTTATGGGCTCAAGCGACTATCACCGTCGTACTTTGCTTCATCCGACGCTGTAGTTATGCTTAATACCTAACCTCAACTGGTCAAACATGCAGAGGTTATACTTATGATTTGCAGGTCAAGACAACCTCGGCCAAGCCGACGTTGCTAAGCCATGGAACGACTGTATCCAAAGCCTGGAAAATAAGATTGGAGATCTCATAAGAAGTCGAGACCCGTTATAGAGGGGATACTCAGAGAGTTCTCCCTTTAATTCAAGGGTTGTTAGCTTTCTAACCCCAACCAAATTCAAACCTCCAGTGGTATCACCCAAATATGATGGAAGTACCAATCCAACCCACCATATTGAGATGTACCAGTCTGCAGCAGACATCTACTCCATAACTGATGAGATGAGGTGATGAGATTTATCGAGCACTTTGACTGGGGCAGCACACGTGTGGTTTACCTCTCTTCCTAAGAATTCCATAGAAAACTTTAGACAGTTAGCCAAGAGATTCATTCATAATTTCTATTTTGGGGTAAGACCTTAGAAGAAGACAACCCATTTGCTTTATGTAAAGCAAGGAAAGAACAAAAGCCTTAGAGACTATATCATGAGATTCAATAAGGAAAATTTAGAGGTAGAGGACTATGAAAATAGTATAGCCATGACAACCCTCATTAGAGGACTTCAGAAGGGAAAGTTGCTCTGGAAGCTCGCTAAAGACCCTCCTAAGTCTATAGCCGAGCTATTGGAAATAGATGGAAAGGTCATGAACGCAGAGGAAGTAATGGCTGCTAAATATGAGGATGAGAATGGAAGTAGTAGTGGGAAGTTTCATAAGAAAAATGATGGAAGTAAGAGGACTGCGGATGACAAGTTTGCAGACTATACTCCTTTAACTGTGAGTTGTGAACACATCCTCAATAAAATAAAGAATGATAGGTCTCTGACACGGACGGAGAAGCTGAAGTCTCCTCCACATAAGAGAAACAAGAATTTATGGTGCGAATTCTATCAAGATCACAGCCATCTAACTGATAAATGTTTCACCCTGAAGGACGAGATTGAAAAAATGCTGAAATCTAGAAAGCTGAGAAAGTACATGGATGATAGAGCCTCAAAGGGTGGCCAAGACGACCCTAGAAGGAAGAGCAATGATAAATGCCGGGAAGACACCCCTGCCAAGAAAGATGATGCCTCCGATGATGATGACGATGACCTCCCACCAAAGGATGATAATTCCCCAGTAAAGAGGGTCAACATGATCTCTTTTGGTGTGAGCACTATCTGTGGGGGACTAGCAGGGTTGGCTCAGAGGTAGCTGATCGCAAGGCTCATTTGGCAGAGACGAAGGTAGTAACCAAAGCCGAGGTTATGAAATGGGCTTTAACAGAGGTCAAACTTGAGAAAAGAAAGAAGGTAGACAAGGACACCCTCGTAGTCGGCTTGTCGCGACTTGATTTCAAGGGTATCTTATCCCCTCATGATAACCCTCTAGTCATCACCACGAGGGTGCATGGATGTGAAGTTCAAAGGATCCTTGTGGATGGGTGAAGTTTTATAGACATTATATTTTGTCCCTGTTTCAAGAGTTTGGGTCTCAATCGAGCAAGGCTTGTCCCTTATCATCACCCCCTGATTGGCTTCAGTGGGGAGAAGGTCCATCCATTGGGAATGTATGAAATGGATGTGATTTGGAGATGGATGGCCTAAGCGGTTGAACAGGAAAATAAATTTCTTTATAATGGGTGAAAATGTCTTCTCATCCTACAACCTCATCATGGAACGAGTGGCCCTCAAGGAATTTGAGGTCGTGCCTTCAACGGTCCACCAGATGCTAAACTTCCCAACTCCCTATGGAGTATGGGAAGTGCAAGGTGACCAAACGTCAGCACATGAATGCTACTTTAATTCTGCAGAAGAGAAAGAGGTTCATAAGAGGGCAACAACCACTTACAACATTGACACCCTTGATCCCAGAGACGAAATAAAGCTCAAAAAGGGAGAGTCTGTGGAGGAGGTAGAATCCATTATCCTCAATGAGGACGAACCAGAAAAAACCATCCAAGTCAGCAAAGCCCTAAAGCCTGAGATCAAGGAGGATATAGTGAAGCTGTTAAGAAAGATACAGAGTATCTTTGCCTGGAGCCATGCATACATGCCAGGTATTGATCCTGAGATTATGTGTCATAAACTCAATATTGTAGAGGATGCCAAGCCCATTAAGCAGAGAAGAAGGACATACTCAAGAGAGAAGTATGAAGTCATCAGAGACGAGGTTCGAAAGCTTAAAGAGGCAGAGTTTATTAGAGAAGTTATATACCCTGAATGGTTGTCTAATGGTGTCATAGTGCCTAAGAATATGGGAAGTGGAGGATGTGTGTAGACTCCTCCAATTTAAACAAGTCTTTCCCAAAGAATAGTTTTCCCCTACCTCGTATAGATCAGATGGTGGACGTCACAACAGGACATGAGACCGTTAGATTTATGGATGCATATTCTGGGTATAATCAGATTTTTATGGACTCAACTGACTCAGAAAAGATAACCTTTATTACAGATAAAGGGACCTATTGTTACAAGGCCATGCCCATTGGACTAAAGAATGCAGGGGCAACTTACCAACATCTTATTAATAAGATGTTCGAGGATCAGATAGGCAAAACCATGGAAGTCTACATTGACGACATGCTGACAAAAAGTATGAGGGCCGACACTCATGTGGCCGACCTCAAAAGAACTTTTGATACCATGCACAAATACATAATGAAGCTCAACCTGGTGAAATATGTCTTTAGGGTCGAAGCAGGAAAGTTTTTGGGTTTCATCGTCAACTAAAGGGGAATAGAGGCTAACCCTGAGAAGATCAAGGCTTTGCTTGAAATGAAGACACCCAGAACCATGAAAGATATTCAAAGGCTAACAAGACGAGTGGCTGCACTTAATAGGTTCGTCTCTAGAGCTACAGATAAATGTCTTCATTTTTTTAAAGTTCTTAGAAAATCCTTCGAATGGAATGAGGAATGTGACAAATCTTTTAAAGAGCTCAAGTTCTACCTTGGATCTCCTTTACTCCTATCTCGGCCAATTCAGGGGGAGAAGATGTATGTATATTTAACTGTCTCAGAGTCGGCTATCAGCGCTGTGATAGTAAGAGAAGAGGATGCAGTGCAAAGACCAGTGTACTTCAATAGCAAGGCACTTCAATGGTCTGAGCAAAAGTAACCTCAGATGGAAAATTAATCTTATTCTTTGATACATGCTTCTAGGAAAATGAGGCCACACTTGCAGGCTCACTCCATGGTCATCCTCATAGATTCCCCATTTAGACAGGTCCTTCATAAGCCAGAGAAGTCAGGAAGGCTAACGACCTGGGAAATTAATTTGGGAGAATACGATATTATTTATCAACAGAGGGTTGCCATCAAGGGACAAGATCTCACAAATTTCGTGGCCGAGTTTACCTGGGATGAGGCTGAGGTTAAGAACGGTCTTGTGGCTATAGATGAGCCAGTAGAGGGAAACATCGATCGAACTTCGGACAAGGCCGAGACGAGTACAGCCAAATAAAGAATAGTTGAGAATGAAGAAAAGAGATACCTCTTCAAACAGGGGATCCTCTCAGAGGAAAACTTCTCCTCAAATAAAACCATCTTGAACCTCTTTGTTGATGGGTTATCACGTAAAAATGAGAGTGGAGCAGGGTTGATATTATCGGCACCAGACGGTACAAATATTGAATATGAATGAGTCAGAGTATGAGGCAATGATATCAGGTATCTCTTTGGCAAGAGCCCTAAGTGTCGGCCGACTCCTAGTCGATAGTGACTTTAGATTGGTTGTGAACCAGATCCTAGGGGTGTATGAATCCAAAGATGAAAGGATGGCCAGATATCTGAAGAATGTGAGATCGATGCTAGAAGGCTTTAAAGAGATAAAAATGAAGAGGATACCTCAGTTGGAAAATAGCCGAGCTGATGCACTTGCGAGGTTGGCCTCAGCAACAAGAACCGATATAAGGAGAGTAGTACCGGTCAAGATTCTTCTCAAACCAACCATTGAAGAGGAAGAGGTTGTTAAACCTTATTTAAATCTGAATATTGAGAGGGAGAACTACCAGAGTCCAAGTTAGAAAGGAGAAAGTTGAGTTTCAGAGCTGCTAAATTCTCCATTGTGGGAGATGTCCTGTACAAGAAGGGATTCGTACTCCCTCTTCTCAGATGCATTCGTCCTTCAGAGGTTCGATATATCTTGCAAGATGTGCATGAAGGCTCTTGTTCAAGTCACATTGGAGGAAAGTTGTTGGCTAAGAGGATAATCACTCGGGGATATTGGTGGCCAACCTTGGCCAAAGATGCATCCGTATATGTGAAGAAATGTGATAAGTTCCAAAGGTTCTCCACCATTCCCTATCAGCCTCATCAACCTCTGACTTCTATCATCTTCCCTTGGCCATTCGCAGTATAGGGCATCAATTTGGTAGGACCCTTGCCAAGAGTAGTAAATAACTATCGGTACTTAATTGTGATAATTGATTATTTCTCTAAATGGGTAGAAGCCGAGCCAATGATCACAATCACTGAGTAGAAGACCATCCAGTTCATCTGGAAGAGCATCATATGCAGGTATGGAATTCCAAACACCCTCATCTCAGACAATGGAACCCAATTCAAGAATATTTCCTTAGAGAAGTATTGTGAAAGAGTAGGGATCAAGCAATTCTTCTCTTCCCCTGGCCAACCCCAGTCAAATGGTTAGACTGAGGTCACAAATCGAATAATCCTTGATGGGATAAAAAATAAGTTGGAAGAATAAAAGGGAAGATGGACAGAAGAGGTACACGTTGTGATTTGGGCTTATAGGACGACAGTGAGGACACCCACAAGGGAAACTCCATTTACGTTATAGCCCATGGCTCAGAGGCTATCATCACAACAGAGATAGGGCTTCCAACTCATAAAATTCAGACGTATGACCCTCGAAATAATGGGAAAGATAGAAGACTTGACCTTGATTTAATTGAGGAAAGAAGAGAAAATATTGAGATAAGACAAGCAGCCTATCAACAAAGAACTGCGAGGTTCTACAATCAAAGGGTGAAATCAAGGATGATAGTTGTGGGAGATTTGGTCCTGAAGAAGACGTGGCGGAAACCCAATAAGCTCCATCCGAATTGGCATCATCCTTATAGGGTAATTCATGAGGTTGTACCTGGTACCTATCGGCTAGAAAATCTAGAAGGGGAGCCCTTCTCAAACCCTTGGAATGCCGACAACTTGAAGAAATATTACTTAACACCGCGTATTTTGAGTATGTAAACAATTATGTGATGTGTAATTATTGTTGGATTAATTGAATTAAAATGTGAGAATTAATTATTAATTAATCCGGATTAAAATAGATAGATATTAACTAGTGTGCCAGTGTTAATACTTATTGATTGAATATTACTGAGTGAATAAGTAATATGGAATTATTGAATTTGATAAATTGTCGGGAATGAGAAATACGACAATTGGTAATGTAGTCAGACGCGCGTGTGAGTCGGGTCGGGACTAATTTAATGAAATAAAAAAGATAAATTATTTTTAAGCAACTCGTATGGTCATTTTGAGTGCGCCATTAAGTTCGGAAGGGTCGAGATAGTCAGAACAGTGTATCCGGAGGTTTAGTTTGGGTCCCGGGGCAATCTTATTCCTAACCGGCATCCCTGGAGGGCATTTTAGTAAATTGTATTTTTGGGGTTAATTAATGGACGAAAATTAGAAGGTTTTATTATCCCTTATGTAGTCATAGTTAGGGTTTCATTTGTGAAAGAAAAGAGAAGTCCCAGGGGAAGAAGGAAAAGAGGTTCCTAGGAATTCTAAGGCCAAACCCAGTTATCCTTCACCAAAAACACCATCAATGCGTAGATCAAAAAGAGGACCTCACATCTATACCAATTTCAAGCGACGAATCAAACCTTCATAATCAGGCAAGTGTTTATTACTTGCTTTTCATTTAATAATAGTCATGTTCATGTTAGTGTAGGTAAATTTGTTAATGAATTACATTGAAATTGGGTGAAAATTGGAGAAGTAACTTATGATTATGGGCAGATGGTTCAGTAGTTAATTCCTTCATGTATGTAAGAGAATTTAATACGAAATTGGAGTACAAATCGATGAACAAATCTGGGTTAATTAAGTTCTTAAATGGAAAATGGGAAAACTAGGGTTCTTATGATATTAATTGGGGATTTTGTTTTAACCTTATGATTTATAATGAATAAATGATCTTAGGATGTTAGAAATTGTGTAAACATGTTGGGTTATTAAACAAAATAGTTACATTGAAGATTGGGTATGAACTATGAGGTTTTGGGTGTGAATATGGCAAAAACGTAACTGTTGAAGAACAGGTCTGACATAACAGAACCGGTTCCTTTTTCTGATAGGATCGGTTCCTTTTTCTGAGAGGATTGATTCCTTTTTCTGATAGGATTGGTTCGTTTTCTGATAGGATCGGTTCGTTTTAATTTTAGTAGGATCAGTTCATTTTTTGGAGGATCGATTCGGTTCATTTTTCTGCAGACTTCCAGTGCTACTGCAGAACTTTGGAGAACCTTTAGAATCTTAAATTGTAAGATTTGAGGAGAAAAAATACCCTAGACTGGTAGAGTATCAGGACCTTATCTACAGTCTTGATATGTGAATGTAGTAGTACCCTTCGAGTGAGGAGAAATACTCTACATAGATTATTTGGGATAAAGTAAATATATTATGCGTAGTAATGAGAGAATAATCCGCATGGAATATATATGATTACGATAGGTAGATACCTAATGGATATTAATAGGATGTGTGGATAACTATTACGTGCTTAATATTATGTGTATGACATACCTAGTTGCTTGCTATCGCAGGAGGTTGTGTAGATACAGTCTTATCCTGGGTGACCTTCGGGGGGATATTTGACTTGTATCTCAGAACATAGGACTGTGAAGACTTATTTGTGAGTTGATAAGTCAGCTGACTATGGGAGCGTAGGTATGTGTGTGACCCATAGGTATGTGAACTATGTTCGCCTCCACTATGTGTGTTTTGTGTATATGGTTCGTGGGAGACTTCTGAACCGATAGTCCTTATTTGAGTACAAGATGTACCGGGACATGATAACAGAGTATGCAATGCACTACAGGTTTAGCCTTGGGGTGCTGTATTAGTATATGTATATTATAGTGGTGAATATATATATGTATACTTGTGTTATTCCTACTGTGAGATAATTATAGGTTATTAGGATAGAACAATCTTAAGTAACATAAGCTGTGAATACTTAACTTAGTGTGATAACACTTAACCGAATTAATAAATGATGATATTAATAATGTGGAAAGATGGGAATCACGGATTACTACCACGAGGTATAAGTAGAAGTATAAGTCTTTATCTAGTTAGAAGTGTTACGGATGGCTAGGTTAGAATAGATGTACGTTAAGCGTGCACAATAGATGAGGAGTGAGGATCACATGTGAGAGTTCAAACTAACATGCATTTGATACTTGCTTTATTGCAAATTTTAAATACGTGCTAAAATAAATATTTTTACACATCAGGATCTAACTCGTTTCTTGCACCTCTTTTCTCTCTTGCTATATATGTGTATATTATCAGGTGCTCAGTCACAAGGACACCAGACTTAGAGACTTGGATTGCTTGGCATGCTGCAGCTGTTGTGGAAGCTGCAGGTCTTTGCATTAGACTCCTCTATCATTTCACTCAGTTTTATCTAGACTTTTCATTTAGGGTAGGTGTCTCCCACTCCTGAGACATTTTTACCAGAGATCGTATTCAGTTGACTTTCCTGTCATTTCAGTTGGATTTATTTTACTATGGTTTTTGGTTTAGATTTTTGAACTAGAAATGTTTTATCCAGTCTTATTTTTTTCAGTACGTAATTCAGATTCAATATTTATTTTATTCAGTTGTGTGGTGGATGGATTATATTTAAATTCTTAGACTTTATAAATAAATGATTTTTGGTTACAATTTAAAACGGAAAAAATAATATTTTGACACTAGCTTAATTAATTATTAGGTGGTTAATAAGGTTGTAATGTTTTTGACAGTGATGCTAAGAATGAACCAACCGAACATTTTGTTTTAAATTTTATAAAGGACGAACACCCGGTATTTAATTTGGCGGGGTGTCACAGGTGGTATCAGAGAATCAAGTTCTAGAGTTCTTTATAGGATTATTGTATTCCATTGTGTATACGATTTATGCTCTCCTGCGATTAAGTTTAGTGAATCCAATTCATATGCGAGTTTGATTAGATTTCGTACACCGGACAATATGGGATGACCAGCGAAGGCCGTTAGCGGGACTGCAGGAGGAGGGAAACAATTGAGAGCTGTGAAGCATTAGGGGAATAGTGATCGTGATAAAAGTCACCAATAGCATTATCTAAGTGTGATGGGGCAATGGAGGGAGCTAATCCAAAGGCAATAGTGTAAGGTAGAGAGAAGTGACACTCAGAATTTTAATTTCAGACGAAATTTTTCTAGCTCAGAGAAGCAGTATTAAGAGTAAGAATAGTCAATCACATCGAGATATTGGGTGTGGGTTGACCGTGTAATTTTCCATCTACTGGTCAAACGGAGATACGGAAGATATTTCAAACTTAACACAAGTAGGTCAGGTAGGGACCGACCGTGAGAAAATAAGCTTACTTGACAAGCGAACCTCGTAACCGAAGTAGGGGTTACAGAAGACAAAAGGAGTTCGCAAGTTAAAAATGGGCTCATGAGTGGAATGCCCAAGCGTGAATGGGAGGTACGACTAATGTCGTCAAAATTATACGTTTAAGAGAATACGTCAACGCCCCAGAATAAAGGGAGCCAGTGGAGTTGCGATACCTAGCCGAAGGGCAAGATTAAATTCAACAGTGTTAGTGAAACACCACCAGAAGGTATACCCAGTGGGTAAGACAATTTAAAAGGACATGATTACATTTCAACGTAGTGGCGATGAATTCATCCCAGACCAACGAGGTCTACCACGTGTTCCATGAGTCCACTAGAGCCAAAGGAACAACGAAAATGACAACTGGGAGCTAAGACTGCCAGGTCGGAGAGAAGGAGATCCCAAAAAGTCCAGTAGGACCAGGGAAAGGGAAATATCCCTATTTGTAGAGAGAAGGTTTACCAGTATTGAATGCATCCACATGAGATATGGAATTGATAAGAATGGGAATATCAAACCGTGCTGGTAAGGCGTAACATTGGAGAAGTAAGATATCCTATGTAGAATTCGGGTCAAAAGAATTGGGCCCAATAAACTAATGACCCGAGAGTAGTGGGTCTGGGCAGGACCAGTGTAGTCCTCAACGATTATAGTATACTATATTTCAGGGTCGACGGGGCCCAGGGAATAAAAGGAAGGCCAGTAAGGACATAATTGAGGCCTAGTTATATGGGGTCAATATATCAATGTGAGGCCTATAGGCTGAAGAACAAAATAATTTACCCACAACGAGAAAGAAGAAAATTAATGAATGGAATTCAAAAGTTATAACGTTGATAGATAATTATGGGTCACGAAACGTACGTGCGGGGACCCTATGTTCAGGATAGTCTGATGAAGATTTGTCCAATCCTTATGAGAAAATGATGGATTCAATGACATGAGCGTGTCATAACAAGTGTGAATGGTTAACACTATGGATTCGAGTGTACATCTAGTAGTGGATGCGCTGGCAATAACAGCCTTATTATGTAAATGACTATCGGTTGGTATCAAGACTTTTGTGCCACCTATGGGGAGGAGCAGGTGTCGGCAATAAGAAGAATTTGTATATAGTATTGCATAATGATTCGTGATCCTTTGATTGTTATGATAGTAGAACAAATCATTATTATATTGTATGGTTACTAGATGCATAGGGCTCGAACGATAGTAAATTGTGTGATAAGACTATCGTACTTAATATATCCAGTTTAAAAATATGGTTTTGGCGAGGCATCACCTGAAAGACGGTTGAGCCTGCGTGTATGTTGTCTTATTTCATAGACTTTAGTGAGTATGTTGTCTTACTATTTTAATCCCGGGGAGCAGGGATGTTCTACTGATGTGATTCCGGGTATATTGACTTGTTGTAGAGCGGAGAGAGATAGCTCGTTAATTATATAGCACTAATAACTTGTGATAGTGAGAGCATCGCATTGTATGCCGTCTTTAGTGACATGAGAGTGGACAAGTAGACTTTTTATGTTCGTAGATGGTAAATCAGGGATATACGTTATAGATTAAGGACATAACAGATCTCGAAGACTGGCAGTGTTAGGTAGTAGTGTATTGGGGGGTTCCTTATTTGGATTTCACTCTGCGAGACATTCCACGCATGAAACTTAGCGACCGTTGGAATTGGGAGAAGTTTTCCTTTAGTAAATGTATTTAGTATCGTAATGGTTACACGTATACTTAGTTATAACTGTGAGATAATGGTTATACAACAAATTATGGCCGATAGAGCCGTATAAGGTTAATATGTGAAAATGTTACCAATTGTTGACACCACGAACATGCCACTGGGATAACCTAAGATATAATTAGGTGGAAAAGGTAGGGTAGCTGAGTAGGACCCTACCATTTAGTCATATCAAGCATGTGGGGCATAATTTGTGATATATATAACACGTCTAGTATAGTGGTGGTGTAATGCACAAAACATAGGGTGTATGGGTGCCCTAGGTAGTTGGACTATGGTATTTTCCATAAGTGAAAATTGAGACAAAATGCATATTTTTAAGGTAAATGAATGTAGAAGTGGTGACTTCAGGACTTAGACGATTGATGGTTTTGGTCAGTTAGGCCTGATACTTCCCTAATTTTCCACGAGGATGGTATAGGAAAAAAAAATTGATATAGTTTAACTCGGTAAAGTTGAAACTTACTTGGTAAGGCGTGTAGAGACCATGTTTCATGAGAATCTGAAACTTTAAAGAGAGGGGGAAGGACTTACGACACATGGTGATGACAATTGTCACACGAGTCATGGATGTGGATGAGTTTGTGAGAAAGGTAAAATGCATCATGATATAAAACCGTAATAGTGATGGCATAAACGAGACAAGACGTTACTAAGCTCAAATTGGAATTAGACCATCAGGAAATAATAGAGTTTCCTTCAGCATTAGAAATTCCTTGTTAGTAATGGGATAATATATCCCTAGACCATAACAGAGTAAATTACTTCGTAACGGGATCATAAATCTATTCGGGTGCAAATGGGTCGGGTGATTGGAGTAACTCACGTTATACCAAGTAAGGACTAATCATAACGTGTGACGGTAAACCCCAACCATTATTCCCAAGATAGTAAGGTTATATGGGGTACAAGTAGACATTTTATCTAATAGAGTTGAGAGAATTATGACTCAATTATCGGGAAGAGTTTTCGGGAGGCCATGAGTATCGAGATGCGAATGTATACAGCCTAACACACCCGCGGGTGGACGGGTAAACTGAGAGTTCTAGTTATGTATTGAAAAATATGTTGTATTTGCAAGTATGGGAAGGTTTAGAGTAATATCTTCCACCGATGGAGTTAGTGTACGACGATTCCCCTTAGCTCAATATCCATATGACTCCAATTGAGGCGTCATATGTAAAATATTGTCATCCTTGTGCTTATTGGATAGAGGTGGAGGACAATGAGCTACTAGGGCCAGAGGAATTTAGGGTCCGGTAGCTAGGATTAAAATGATTTAGAGTCGCATTGTTGCATGTTGGAATGAGGAAATTAGTACCAAGTGATGTGGGATCTTTTTCTATTATTGTTAAGTTGGAACCGGTAGCTTACAGGCTTAGGTCCCATAGTCCGTTGCTGAGGCAGTATGGCGGAAATGTGTTAACATGGATAGTATATATTGTGTGTAATGTATATACCGTATAAATAAAGATAAACTATTAATGCGATATGGTAGTAAGATGAATTCGTATATTTCTAAATACTGCTTAATCAACTAGTGCGGGTAGTAGGGGGCTAGATAGTAATTATCTAAAATTTAACTAGTGCGAGTATGGGCGATACTACATAGATTACATGAGATGTGAGGTAAATACCCGGAGTTATCCTTACCAGAAATGCCTTACTTTCAGAATTTCGGGACGAAATTCCGTTATTAGGGGGGAAGTATGTAACACCCCATATTTTTTAGTATTTAAACAATTATGTGATGTGTAATTATTGTTGGATTAATTGAATTAAAATGTGAGATTTAATTGTTAATTAATCTGGATTAAAACAGATAGATATTAACTAGCATTCCAGTGTTAATACTTATTTATTGAATATTACTGAGTGAATAAGTAATATGGAATTATTGAATTTGATAAATTGTCGGGAATGAGAAATGCGATAATTGGTAATGTAGTCAGACATGCGTGTGAGTCGTGTCGGGACTAATTTAATGAAATAAAAAAGATAAATTATTTTTAAGCAACTCATATGGTCATTTCGAGTGCGCCGTTGAGTCCAAAAGGGTAGAGATAGTCAGAACAATGTATCCGGAGGTTTAATTTGGGTCCCGGGGCAATTTTAGGCCTAACCGGCATCCCGGGAGGGCATTTTAGTAAATTGTATTTTTGGGGTTAATTAATGGACGAAAATTAGAAGGTTTTATTATCCCTTACGTAGTCACAGTTAGGGTTTCATCTGTGAAAGAAAAGATAGAATCCCAGGGGAAGAAGGAGAAGAGGTTCCTAGGAGTTCTAAGGCCAAACCAAGTTATCCTTCACCAAAAACACCATCAATGCGTAGATCGAAAAGAGGAGATCACATCCATACCAATTTCAAGCGACCAATCAAACCTTCATAATCAGGCAAGTGTTTATTACTTTCTTTTCATTTAGCAATAGTCATGTTCATGTTAGTGTAGGTAAATTTGTTAATGAATTACATTGAAATTGAGTGAAAATTGGAGAAGTAACTTATGATTATGGGAAGATGGTTCAGTAGTTAATTCCTTCATGTATGTAAGAGAATTTAGTACGAAATTGGAGTACAAATCGATGAACAAATCAGGGTTAATTAAGTTCTTAAATGGAAAAATTGGAAAACTAGAGTTCTTATGATATTAATTAGGAATTTCGTTTTTACCTTATGATTTATAATGATTAAATGATCTTAGGATGTTAGAAATAGTGTAAACATGTTGGGTTATTAATCAAAATAGTTACATTGAACATTGGGTATGAACTATGAGGTTTTGGGTGCGAATATGGCAAAAACGTAACTGTTGAAGAACAGGTCTGACATAACAGAACCGGTTCCTTTTTCTGATAGGATCGGTTCCTTTTTCTGATAGGATTGGTTCATTTTCTGATAGGATCAATTCATTTTTATTTTAGTAGGATCGGTTCATTTTTTGGAGGATAGGTTCGGTTCATTTTTCTGCAGACTTCCAGTGCTGCTGCAGAACTTTGGAGAACCTTTAGAATCTTAAATTGTGAGATTTGAGGATCAAAAATACCCTTGACCGGTAGAGTATCAGGTCCTTATCTACTGTCTTAATATGTGAATGTAGTAGTACCCTTCGAGTGAGGAGAAATACTCTACATAGATTATTCGAGATAAAGTAAATATATTATGCGTAGTAATGAGACAATAATCTTCATGGAATATATATGATTAGGTTGGGTAGATACCTAATGGATTTTAATAGGATGTGTGGATATCTATTATGTGCTTAATATTATGTGTATGACATACCTAGCTGCTTGCTATCGCGGGAGGTTTTGTAGAGACAGTCTTATCCTGGGTGACCTTCGGGGGGATATTTGACTTTATCTCAGAAGATAGGACTGTGAAGACTTATTTGTGAGTTGATAAGTCAGCTGACTATGGGAGCGTAGGTATGTACGTGACCCATAGGTATGTGAACTATGTTTGCCTCCACTATATGTGTTTTGCGTATATGGTTCGTGGGAGATTTCTGAATCGATAGTCCTTATTTGAGTACGAGATGTACCGGGACATGATAGCAGAGTATGCAATGCACTACATGTTTAGCCTTGGGGTGTTGTATTAGTATATATATATTATAGTGGTGAATATATATATGTATACTTGTGTTATTCCTAGTGTGAGATAACTGGAGGTTATTAGGATAGAACAATCTTAAGTAACGTAAGGTGTGAATACTTAACTTAGTGTGATAACACTTAATCGAATTAATAAATGATGATATTAATAATGTGGAAAGCTGGGAATCACGGGTTTCTACCACGAGGTATAACTAGAAGTATAAGTCTTTATCTAGTTAGAACTGTTACAGATGGCTAGGTTAGAATAGATGTACGTTAGGCGTGGACAATACAGGAGAGGTGAGGATCTCATGAGAGTTCGAACTAACATGCATTTGACACTTGCTTTATTGCAAATTTTAAATACTTGCTAAAACAAATATTTTTACACATCGGGCTCTGACCCATCTCTTGCACCTCTTTTCTCTCTTGCTATATATATATATATATATATATATATATATATATATATATATATATATATATAAATATATATATATATATATAATTATAGTACTATTAAAAAAGAAATATTATCTATTGTTTTATGTGTTTCGAAATTTCAAAGTGACATTTTAAATCAAAAATTTTTAGTCCGTGTGGATTGTAAAAGTGCAAAATATGTTTTAGAAAAGGATGTCCACAATATTGCTTATAAACAAATTTTTGCTAGATGGCAATCTATACTGAGCATTTTTTATGTCATAATATTCACCAAGGAAAAATTAGTCCCATAGATAGGGCCATCCAATTTGCTGATAAATTTCCTGATGAAATCCTCGATAAAACGCAACTTCAAAGATTTCTAGGATCATTGAACTACATTGCTGAATTTTATCCAAATCTTCGCAAACAATGCAAACCATTATTTGAAAGGCTACAAAGTAACCCTCCCCCTTGGACTATAGAACATACGTCGATAGTTCAAAATGTCAAGAAACATGTTAAAACCCTACCTTGTCTTGGTCTTTGTACACCAAATTCATTCAAAATCATTGAAACCGGTGCCTCTGACATTGGCTACGGAGGTATTCTTAAACAGAAAATTCACCCTCATTCTCCTAAACAAATTGTTCGATTCTATTCCGGAGTCTGGAACAAAGCGCAAAGTAATTATAGTACTATTAAAAAAGAAATATTATCTATTGTTTTATGTGTTTCGAAATTTCAAAGTGACATTTTAAATCAATTATATATATATATATATATATATATATATATATATATATATATATATATATATTTATTATCAGGTTCTCAGCCACAGGGACACCAGACTTAGAGACTTCATCCACAGGGACACCAAACTTAGAGACTTGGATTGCTTGGCGTGCTGCAGCTGTTATGAAAGCTGCAGATCTTTGCATTATACTCCTCTATCATTTCACTCAGTTTTATATAGACTTTTCATTTAGGGAAGGTGTTGCCCACTCCTTAGACATTTTTATCAGAGATTATATTCAGTTTACTTTCCAGTCATTTCAGTTGGATTTATTTTAATATGGTTCTTGGTTTAGAGTTTTGAACTGGAAATGTTTTATCCGGTCTCATTTATTTCAGTGCGTAATTCAGATTCAATATTTATTTTATTCAGTTGTGTGGTGGATGGATTATATTTAAATTCTTGGAATTTATAAATAAATGATTTTTGGTTACAATTTAAAAAGGAAAAAATAATATTTTGACATTAGCTTAATTAATTATTAGGTTGTTAGTAAGGTTGTTATGTTTTCGACAGTGATGCTAAGAATGAACCAACCGAACATTCTGTTTTAAATTTTATATAGGACTGATCACCCAGTATTTAATTGGGAGGGGTGTCACAGATGTTACAGTTGTTTTTATCTTTTTCTAATACATGTATGATACAAAAGACATCAAAAAGAGTATGAATGACAAACATCAAAGTTCTGTCAACTTTTGTTCCAATGCATATGTTTAAACACCATAATTTGGTGACCTCGGATCTTTAACATCATTGGTTTGGTGAAAATATGAGGGCAAACACCAAAACTTGGTGACCTCAGACCTTTAACATCATTAGTTTGGTGAAAATATGAGGTAAAACACCGTAAGTTGGTGACCTCGGACCTTTAACATCATTAGTTTGGTGAAAATATGAGGTAAAACACCATAATTTGGTGACCTCGGACCTTTAACATCATTAGTTTGGTTAAAATATGAGGTAAAACACCATAGTTTGGTGACCTCAAACCTTTAACATCATTAGTTTGGTGAAATTATGAGGTAAAACATCATAATTTGGTGACCTCAGACCTTTAACATCATTAGTTTGGTGAAACTATGAGGGTAAACACCATAATTTGGTGACCTCAAACCTTTAACACCATTAGTTTGGTGAAAATATGAGGTAAAATAATATTAGTAAACATCATAATTTGGTAAAATTTGTGGTGAATGTGTGAAGCATCACAATTATAGAACAACAAAATATCATATGGAATAATAGAATCAGAAAAAGTCAAGCTGCTTAGGTTCGTAACAGGAAGAGGGTTCAGAATTAAATTTAGAATATCAAGAAGTTGTCACCAGAGGTCATCAAAACAAGAATTACCAAAAAAGATGTTAAAGTTCATCAAAACTACAGTTTTCAAGAAGATTCACAGGAAGAAGTTGTTAATAAGCAGGAGAGGCCCTCAGAGTTGGGCCTATGCCTCTGCAGAAGCCGACCCACCAGCAGCTGTAGTCGTCTAGTCAAGGCAAACGTTTGTAACTTCAACCTCGTCATCATGCTGAGTACCGTCATCTGTCTCTGTGACCTCAAGAGGGGTCGTCTCGGTTGGAGCAGCATCACTCTCTTATACTTCCTTTAAAGCATGGGTGAATCAAGGATCTCCAAATTCGAGATCGACAAAATCCTCGGCAGTCAAGCTCACAGACTCACCTTGCTTCATGGTCGCCCATCTGCTGGTCGCTTTGATAACCCTCTCTAGATACTCAAAGCCAAAGTTAACAAACTCGTCAGTCCTCAACGGCTTTCTCTCCAGCATCTTCCAACGCAACTTTGATAGCAGCATTAACCTGTAACACCCTGCCCGCCCGGGGAGAGCGGAGCGGAGCGCCACTGTCGATAAAACTAACCAAATCCACAAGCAACAAGGTATAGAGCATCTAAAAATCCCACAATATAAGAGAAACCACTAATCTCAAATTCTTCAAATTAAATAAAACCAAAAGTCTCTTGAAATAATACAACTATCTATCTTGAAAGAATATAAATCGCCAATGCTCTATACATCAAAATAAATAAAAAAATTCTCATCTAGTATTCTCCAATATTCTTCTAAAAAATAACCACACTTAAATCATCCCGTTTGGTCCATAGCGCTCAGATCCACGCTAACCTGCCAACTAAAAGAAAATATGGGGAAGTACACAATATGACAGGAAAGATGCTCAACAAATATATATTAGCGATGAATAAAGCGTAACAACACGAGTACGAATATTCAAATAAAAAATGCAAATCTCAAAGCATTTATCAATAAATTTCTCAACAACACATTAACCGGGGTCACCAAGCCTCACCATACCGCGCCATAGTTTATCAAGTAGTCGGAGCAGGAATCTTGGTTGGTGCCTAACATCAGTGCCATATTAAAATCTCATGAAAACATGCCCAACAAATTATAATACCACATGAATCAAAATTAGATTCCAATAATAATTTCCAGATTTCCAAATGAATTTAGCAATTCAAATATGAGTTCAATAATCACATGAAATCAAAGGGAATAACACTCGCGAGATTAAGGAGTATATTGTATAAAACCCCATACCTTAAACCACCAAAAAGGAACTAACTTAAATCTGCATAGAAATTCAGATTTCACCATCAAAATAATCTCTCAAGAATCATCAAAACTCTTTCAAGATCCAACACCAAAACAGCCCCAAGAACATCTCCAAAAACTAAGGTTGAATGCATAAATATAAGGGGTTAAGGTGTATATAAAAGGAGAGGAAAATAAAATATATTGGCTGCCAAAACATTGTGCCGAAAGATGCTTCAAAAATGGTTTCCCGCCATCCCTTTAAATAAGGCAACAAAATGATTAAAGTTTTGAAAAAAAGAAGTCTGGCTGAACCGAAAAATGGCCTAAATTGGGTCTAAATAACGTTTTTGGAAATGTCAAATAAGGGAAAGTTGTTCAAAATTAAATTTTAAGTAGTGAAACTTAAGCGGTAAGGCTTGGGCAAGAGCATATATGACAGGGTAACCTGGAGTTTAAAACAAACACATGTGAAGTGTTCATTATTAAGGGTACTCGATAGTGTACTATATGGGTGTCACAGGTGGTATCAGAGCATCAGGTTCTAGAGCCTTTTAGGATCTGTGCGGCTTATTACGTTTTAGTGTAGCATTCCTTGGTGCAGAGCCTTATGATAGGGTTGTTGTGTTCCCTTACGTATGCGACTTATGTTCTCCTGATGTGAAGTATAATGGATGTGACTCATTATACAAAATTTTGTGTGATTTGAACACCGAATATTTTGGTACGACCAGCAAAGGTTGTAAGAAGGACCGCAGGAGAAGAAACTCATCAGAAGACAGAAAGTAATCTAAGAATGGTGATTATGACAATTGTCACCATGGGTACGACTTAAACAAGTGATAATGAGATCGTCACTCGGGAACAGTAGATTCCCAGGGCACGATCGTAAATAACGGTGGAGTGACGTCAGGACCACCTAACATAGTCGACAAGGGAGAAATCAGAGGGACTCTTTTGAAAACCATCAGTGAAGATGCGAAGGAGAAAGAGATATGGTGTAAAAGGCCAATGGAGGTAGAAAATCCGAAGGAAATTGTGTAGAGTGGAGTGTGACGACACTCGGAATTAAATTTGGAATTAAATTTGTAGCTCTTAGGAGAAACATAAAGTGATTAGAGTCAATCACCATGTGTAGAAAGGAGCTTAAAATTTAAAGATAAATTTGGGTACGAGTTGATCGTGAGGTCTTCCATTCAATGAGGTAATAGAGATGCAAGTGAAAATTCAAAACTTAGCATAGTGAGTAAGCTAGAGACCGATCGTGAGAGAAAGGTTGAATTGCATAATGAACTTCGTACCTAGCAGAAGTGCATAAATTATCCAAAGGGTCTATATTTAATAAAGGATCCGTGAGTAGAATACAAGAATGGATGAGAAATATAGCTAGGATGACTAATGTTGATGTCATCAAGATTATACAGTTACTAGTTATCACAGTCTTTTCAGAAGAAGTGAGTCAGGAGGGTTAGAGAATCTGGCTAAAAGGCAAAACTGGACTTAACGGTGTTAGTGAAACACCACGTGAGACTGTGACCAATAGGGAACTCATTTAGATGATTTTGATTGATTAACTTCCTACAAAGTGACAATGAAGTCAATCAAGTCTGTGGAGGCAAACTAGAGTTTCAAAAGGCCAGCGTAACCAAAGGGACAATGGAAGAACAATTGTGAGTTAAGACTGCCGGTTTGAGGGATGGACATTCCAAAATGGTCAGTGGGACTAGTAACGGGGAAATTGCTCGTGAAGTTTCCCTATGTGAAGAAAGTAGGACTACAAGTGTTGAATGTGTCCATAATTGAGAAGTGAACTGATGAGATTGGAAATGGTAAACCATGCTAGTTAGGCATAATAACTGGAGGAGTGAGACTTCCAGCAAAGGAATTTGGGTCAGGGGAATTAGGCCCGAGAAATTTACAAACCGAGAGTGATGGGTTCAGGTTGGACCAGTGGAGTCCTAGTTAAGAGTAGCATATTGTATGTCAGGGTCGACAGGGCCCGGGATGTAAATGGGAGTTCAGTAAAGCCATAATTGAGGCCTAGAGATTTTGGGCCAATGTTTCAATAGTGGGCGTGAAATCCACATGATGGAATAAATTGTCCACAATGAGAGGGGATAAACTATTGGACGCAGTCCTAGATTTATAACGATTGCAGATATTCATGGGTCGTGTTGTCATCCACGTGCTGAGACCCTGTGATTTGGCGAGACTGGTGAGGTTTTGCTTTTTCCTTGTGAATAAAGGATAAATTCTAGTGACATGGGTGTGTCACAACTTATATGTAACCTGGAAACCCTAAAACTCGCGTGCGGGTCGAGTTGAGTGGGAACGTTAGTTATAACAGTCTTGTTATAAACGTATTTCTCATTGATAGCGGAGCTTTTTTATGTAGCCCGTGAGTGAATCGGGTGGGCCCTAAGGGTATATTTTGTTGTTACAATTTACTACTGCATTGAGTTAGAATTAGTAGAGTATATTATGGTAATGTGTAGTGATTAATTATTGTATGTTTGAACGATAGTAAATTTAGTTTTATGCTTATCGTGCCGGGTACTCCGGGGGGAGTAATTTTTGTTTTGTGCGGCGCCACCTGAAATAGGGTTGGGCCCATATATGTGTATATATGAAACTTTCATGGTATTGTAGACCTCAGCGAGTATGTTGTTAATTATATGTGATTCCGGTGCGTAGGAATTTATTTGACTGATAAGACTCAGGATACATTGTTTTCTCTATCGAGCAGCAAAATATAGCTCATTATATATTTATAGCGCCAAGTACTTAGGAT
Source organism: Sambucus nigra (assembly GCA_949130495.1). Taxonomy (NCBI): domain Eukaryota; kingdom Viridiplantae; phylum Streptophyta; class Magnoliopsida; order Dipsacales; family Adoxaceae; genus Sambucus; species Sambucus nigra. The sequence continues at coordinate 417,161,401 of OX422211.1, read as the reverse complement.
AGTAAGAGCGCCATGCTTCATGTTACATTTTTAGGGTCATGAGAGTGTACGAGTAGACTTTTATGTCAAAATACGGATATCGTGGGAAAGTACATAGTATGTACTGAAGGCCTTACAGACCACGACAACCGACTAGGTTAGATAGTAGTGTATCGAGGGGGTTCCTTGTTTGGATTTCGCTTTGCTAGACATCCCACACATGAAACTAGAGAACGTCGGGAGTTGGAGAGAAGTTTGATCGATAGTACATAAGTTTTGTACGTTGGTTATTATACCTATAAAAGAATACAATTGAGAGTTGATAATTCCATTATGACTTAAGGCCAGCAGAGTCGCCTAGTCTTAGTATCATTCTTAATAGAGAAATGGTGTCGTTGAAGTATTGAATAAGTGATGACTAGTGGGGTGGTTGAGTGCACCCCTACTACATCAGCATACCAGGTATGCGAGAATTGAAGTAAGAAAATTTCATGTCATTTTTACAATGCTGCGCGAGGCATAGGGTGTATGGGCGCCCTAGGTGATTGAATCAAGAAGTGGATTATGATTATCATGTGAAAGGATGGACAATCCGAAACCAGTAGGGGCTTCTTCCACTAGAGAATGGAAGAGTATCCCCAAGTATCTTCTCATGTAGCTGAGATGGTGAGATTATAGGTACTGAAATGCGATTGAGTTCAACCTAATATCCAAAGAGTGATGGGCAGGACAAGCAGTTAAATTGGATGCGGGAGAGCAAATTTTATATACCCCCTTAAATCTTCGGGGAGGACGAGAGCAGTACCTTCCACTAGTGGAGTTGTGTTCATTAACTCATATGAATTCACATTTGGGCAGAGTGACAATAGAGGCATGGCACGGTGAACTTGGTTGTTGTCCTACTTGATAGTTAGAGGTGGGGGACCAGTTATCATTGCAAATATCGGAGAAAAGATGTGATTATCATGTATATTGTGTGTGAAATATATATGGCACGATCAATTTATTCGTACGAACGACACGAGATGAGGTCGTATGTATCTGAAAGGAGGATAAATCTACTAAGGTGCAATAGTATAAGGCTATGTAGTTAATATCTAAAATAAAGTTTATGTAGTGAAACTTAAGAGGTAAGGCTTGGGTAAGAGCCTATATGACAGGGTAACCTGGAGTTTAAAACAAACACATGTGAAGTGTTAATTATTAAGGCTACTCGATAGCGTACTATATGGGTGGTACATTTAAATTGCTTATGTGCTTCCATTGTTATGTATGTTTGAGCTCCCTTACACGTTGATCTGGTGGTGCTATTTATAGCATCATCAAGGATATTAAATAAGGATAATTTGCCATAATATTTGGTAAATCAATTATATTATTCAACAATTTGCCATAATTCATAAAGTATTCCTACCTTAATTTCAATTTTTTTTCATAATGATGATGATTTATACGTTGCTTCTTTAATTACATTTAACATGAATATCTTAGGCTCCTTAGTTTATAGTAGTGCTTAGCTTAGGCTACTTGGCATAGAGTAACGTCAATTTGGATTCGCTTCAAAGGATTCTTTAAAGAAACTTACCACCTACAATCACTACTAAAGGCCCTGGAAGAAGCACGGGGCCAATATAACTTGTAGGAATTGATCGCGTAGTCATGGGTCTCCCAATTTGATAATATGCCCTATAATTTAAAAAACATGCCGTTAGAGGGTGAAAATCCAAACCAGCGCCCAAACGGCCCCCGTAAGAGGCGTTAATACCTCGCACGGGACTAATGTAACTCACAGAAACTAACCGCGTAGTCGTACATCTCCCGCTTTAAGAATATGACGATAATTTGAAAATATATAGATTAAGCTTAAAAACAAGCCGTTAAAAGGGTGAAAATCCAAACCAACCCCCAAATGGCCCCGTAAGAGGTATGAACACCTCGCACGGGACCAATAAAACTTGTAGAAATTGACCGCATAGTCGTGGGTTTTCCGATTTGAGATTATGACGATAATTTAAAAATATCTAGATTAGGCTTAAAAACATGCCGCTAGAGGGTGAAAATCCAAAGCAGCACCCAAACGACCCCATAAGAGGCACTAAACCTCGCACGGTATCAATGTAACTCGTAGGAACTGATCACATATTCGTGGGACTCCTGGTTTGAGAATATGACGATAATTTGAAAATATTTAGATTACACTAAAAAACTAGCTATTAAAGGGTGAAAACCCAAACCAGGCTCCAAACAACCCCATAAGAGGTATGAACACCTCGCACGGGACCAATATAACTTGTAGGAATTGATCACGTAGTCATGGGTCTCTCGATTTGAGAATATGAAGATAATTTGAAAATATCTTGATTAGGCTTAAAAACATCCCGTTAAAGGGTGAAAACCCAAACCAGCCCCCAAACGGCCCTGTAAGAGGTACTAACACCTCACACGGGACCAATGTAACTCGTAGGAACTGACCACGTAGTCACGAGTCTCCCATTTTGAGAATAAGATGATAATTTGAAAACAACTAGATTAAGCTTAAAAATAAGTGTTAACGGGGTGAAAATCTAAACCAACCCCCAAACAACCCTGTAAGATGTATGAACACCTCGTATGGCACCAATATAACTTGTAGGAATTGACTGCATAGTCGCGAGCCTTCCGATTTGAGAATATGATGATAATTTGAATAAATCTAGATTAGGTTTAAAAACATGCCGCTAGAGGGAGAAAATCCAAACCAGCGCCCAAACGGCCCCATAAGAGGCACTAACACCTCGTATGGGACCAATGTAACACGTAAGAACTGATCGCGTAGTCATAGGACTTTCAGTTTGAGAATATGATGATAATTTAAAAATATTTAGATTACGTTTAAAAACTAGTCGTTAAAGAGCGAAAACCCAAACCAGTCCCCAGGGGCGGATGCAGGGGGTTGTCAGGAGGGTCGGAGGCCCCCCCTGAGATTAAAAAAAAAAATTAGGTATGCAAAATATGTAAATTTTTTTTTAGGGGTGCAATTTTTAAGGGAGGCCCCTCCTGAGATCTTGCATACACTGTTTTTTAATAAAAAATTTGTATAAAACTTGTATTAACCCAAAAAAAATTTGCCTCGGGGGCTCCCGCCCCCCAACCCCCAACACCACTCGAGACTTTCGCCCCTCCTAACCAAAAATCCTGGATCCGCCACTTACAGTCCCCAAATGGCCCCGTAAGAGGCATGAACACCTCCCACGAGACCAATGTAACTTGTAGGAAATGATCGCATAGTCATGGATCTCCCAGTTTGAGAATATGATGATAATTTGAAAATATCTAGATTATACTTAAAAATAAGCCATTAAAAGGGTGAAAACCTAAACCAGTCCCGAATGCCGTAAGAGGTATGAACAACTCGCACGGAACCAATGTAACTTGTAGGAACTGACTGCGTAGTCACGGGTATCTCGATTTGTGAATATGACGATAATTTAAAAATATTTAGATTATGCTTAAAAACATGTTGTTTGATGGTGAAAATCCAAACTAGCCCTCAAACGGCCCCGTAAGAGGCACTAACACCTCGCATGGGACTAATGTAACTCGTAGGAGCTCGCCGATTTGAGAAATAATAATAATTGTAACTCATATATGTAATTTTTCAGCTTGAATAAGATTTTTTTAAAAATTAATTGGTTGCTAATATCATCTCTTTTTTGTATCCTGTTATTCTGTAGAATAACATTTTATCATCATCTTTTATTCATGTGGAATACACGAAGAAGTTAATGGTTTACAACAAGGAGATTATTTATTTAATGTCGTTAATATTCAGGATTTTATTTTTTTGATTTATGGTCGTGCGGGCTTTTGTAGTTTTATTGTTATATTTTATGGTCGTGCGGGCTTTACATTACGCAGGTTTTATATTTTAGCAGGTTTTAGAATGTCCAGAAAATAGAGAAAACTCTGCCCCTTTTTTTGTCTGTGAACTATTAAGACTTGTAATATTTTGAAGTTGGTATGTACATTAGTTTACCAACAACATGCGAGATTCACAATTTCTGAGTTTTCTTGTTTTCAAATAATTAATTTTTTTTCTTTGATCCAAAAATTTGGCATAGTTCAAAATCGTGTCAAAAGTGTAGCAATTTTGGCACGGTTTTGAACTGTGTCAAAAGTGTACCAAAATATACTCAATCTGGCACAGTTATAAATGTGCCAAAAGTGTGTCAAAAATATCAAATTTTGGCACGGTTTAAAAGTGTGTCAGAAGTGTTCTTGTTTGGCCAAATCTGACACACTTTTAAACCGTGCCAGAAAAAATAGTCATTTTGGAATACCTGATTCTGACACAGTTTAAAATCGTGCCAGATTTGATCTGACATAGTTTTAAACCGTGTCAGATTGTTGTTTTTTGTGTAGTGATGGTTTCAATTGACAACACAGAGCGTTTGGTGCTGTTTTCAGAAATGGACTTTAATTTGGAAATGTTTACAACAAAAAATGTTCTTACCGTAATGTATACTTTTCCGTAACCTAAATCACCATACTAAGATTAATTGTCAGTCACAATTAAGGGCCCAAAAACCCAATTCAGAATGGAATGTAGTAAAGAAAGGACTAAAACTTGAACCATTTGTGGAAAATAAAGAGCACATAAATTTTTATAGGAATATATCAGGTGATTCAGCTCATAGAGGATTTCGAGTATCTACATACACGAGCATCTTTATATAGAATGCCTGGTTGGCAAAAGTACCCTTTGGCTGAGCTACAATGACTGCCCTCTGTACATATGCATTCCCCCTCCAAGGCACATCCATCACCTCTTGTCCCTTCCTTACCAAATATTATCCCATCTGACCATTCACTAGAGGACATGTTTTGAGGGTCCAATTGCTTCTTTGCTGCTAAAAACTTGTTAAATTTGGGATATTTTTTCATCACATTCAAAAATGCTAAGTTCCTATTCTTAGCCCAATGTGGCTTAGCCCCATACTTGAAAAATGCCATTTTCTCCATTTCCTCCCACACATCTTGGTTTAGTCTTGGAGTTAAAGCCTCATCTGTGCGATAATAGTTAAAATCTACCACCACAGAGTCCTCAGATTGACCTAAATATGCCCCGGAGGCCTTAATGAAACGTATTAGCAACCCATTATAGATGTCCAACCCACAAAAATTCTCGGGTTTCACTATCTCCATTAGTTTTTTCACGTCGCGAATGAAATTACCGAAATTTTGCATTGTAAATATAGTTTTCGTCTCGTAGAAGAATAACCCTTTGATTGTTGGATCCCAAGCACATGACGTGTCAGAGCTTGTTGTTGGCGAATATAAACAAAGAACCAGATGTTTGCATTTTTCTTTGACGGCCAACCACTGGATAGCCGGTGAAGATTATGTTGTTTTTCAATCCATTTGCGATTAATTTCTTGTACCCAATGGAAGTAGCTGCCATTGTGCATTTTCCATTAACATTTCTTACATTCTCCATTGACTTCTCTGTGGTCACGATAAACAACATTGATTTGTATTTTAAATTAGTAAAGGTCCAAAAACATATTCTATAAGTGATACAGATTGAGGTCAAGGAAAAAATATTGCAGTCCAAATGCTTATTTTGTTTAGTTTAGTGTGTGATCCTCAACCTTGTAAAATGACTGATTTTGTATTTATACTACGTTCTGTATAGCTACATTACGTAGTCTGACAATAGGGGTTATCTTACTTAATGGCTGTCTCACGTATTTATAGTTTAGAAACTGAGAAATTACATCCGAAAATTGAAATCACCTTACTAGGCAGTCTATTTTGTTTCCTCTTCCGGACCTAATGTCCCCAGTAATTAATGCGTCCCTAGTGAGTTATGCCATACATTTAAAAATACTATCTAGACGGGTCGAGCCTTGTCGCATCGTGTTTTATTTATTTATTTATTTATTTTTAGTTTATAATGTACTCCCTCCTTATTAAATTAAAGTCTAACCAGTTCAAAAGTCAAAACTTTCATAAAAAGTTGAATTTTAAAATGTGAGCTCTTAATCTAAAAGAGATGGAGTATTAAGTTGTTAACAAAAATGGTATGTTTAGAAGATTAGCATGTCATACTATGAATGAAGATTATAAAACATATATTTAGTAAATGGAAATATACGAAGTGCTCTAACTGACTTGGAGACCAGAACAGAATTGGCTTGGAAGCCTAGGAAGTCATTTACTCCATTCCCACTCATGTTTAAGGGAACTCTATCATCATATTTGTAGACAGCAGTATGTTTTGATGGATACCAGGTTATATCTGCAAATTCATGTTTCTTTGCATGCTCCATGAATCCATCCTCAATCCCATCATCATTTGTGAAATTATAGGTTATTCTTCTTTTGAATCCTCGCTCTAGTAAGAAAGTCACCTTATACATCTAGAAAACTTCTTAGATTTTAAACCACAAGGGCTACAATTTGTTCTCTTATCGAGAAAATCACATAACTTGCAAAGTTGAATGAATATACAACCTTACTAAGAGAGAACCAAAATTTCTGGATTTTTAGTATATTTTGTGAATTTTCGATTTTTGCCGTTTTTCCAATTTTTCTGAATTCAGATTTTTTTTTTATTTTCCTAAAAAATCGGATTGGAAATTGGAATATTTTATTTCTAAAAAACTTGTAATTTTTTCGGAAGAGGCATTTTTCAATCCAATCTGGCCGAAACACGGACCTAATTTTGTCATAATGATAGTAGTAGAGCTTTTGACCTAATGGAAATATAGTACAGTTTTTGTCACAACTTGAGTGGCAAAAGTGTGTTCGGTTTTTTCCCACACTAATTAAATTGCCATGCCATGATTTGTTTTTTTTAACCTCTTCATTTACTTCATGCTTTGGAGTAACATTCAAATTTTAGTGTGACAAAATAACATTTGGATAGAATAATGTGTCCAAATGCTCTAGAGATATTGCCCCAATATATAATTGTATAAACAGTAATATCTTCTAACTAATACTTGAGCAATTTGTGTCATCAAATAGTGGTTAGTAATTTATGGTCCAACATTTTTTTTTGTATAAATCTATGAAAAAAGAAAGAGAAGGAAAATTGGTATGAAATGTTACTATATAATATTTATTAAGGAATGCATTCTAATAACTTCTAGAATAAATATTTCATTTTTGCATCAAATTGCAATAATTTCCCTCATAGAAAAGGTACGATAACAAATTAAGAAATATATTAGCTAACTTACAGGTGTCATAAGTTAAGAGAATAAAAAAATGTATATTTTTCCAAGTGTCGCACGTGTAAAAAATTATGACTCGGCCCTTGAACACTGATGGCATTTTGAATGAAAATAAATTTTATTTTTAAGGAAAATTAAAGGATCCCTAAACACTCGAATTGATTGGGGAATTTCTGGGGAATATTTTTGTTTTAGGAAGGTTTAAGGAAGGATTGGAGGCTTTCCTTCAGTGATTTTTCTTTAATATAAAATTTGGGGAAATACTGTGTGGTTTGTTTGTTGTTCGTTGGTGGGGGCTGTTTGGGGTGTTGGTGGGTGGGGGAGCATTGTCCATATACTTTTTTCTTTATCCTGACATAAAGTATGCAGCGTCTCAACTTAAAAAAAAGTATAGAGTGATATTAGGGAGAATTTCTTTCGTAACCTTTTTTTGTTACTTGACTGATGAATCATATACACATTAAGTGGTATCTGTAATTCATACCAATCAATTTGAAATAACACTCCATGTATATTTGGTACGTTAACAGGATATAAAAAAAGATTTCCCTGATATTACTCAAAAGTATAACATCAACTTTCGACTGGTACACAGGGTGCTCTCAGAGCACATCTTTAGTAAGATACACTAGTGTACAACACTAGTGCAAATGCCCAACTCACCAAACTATGAAATGAAGCTACAAACTACATCATAATTATACACCTCCATCTAAGATTATTGTCACCAAAATTTTAAGTTGTTACATTTTTTAGTTTAAAATTTTATAACGTCTATTTTTTGAAAGCATTTGTTAGTATATATAAAAAAATCCATATTTAATATCATAGAAATTGATTAAAATATTTATTTTATACATGTTTGTGTCGTATTCATTTTTCTAAATTTGGATAAAGTTAAAATGAAATAATGGAAGTACAAAATGAAATAGAGTTATAATGAAAAACTTACTTTATGTGTATAAATTATTATATACATTACTATGGGACAAAGAAATAAATAGAGGAGGAGTTTTATCCTGATTCAGAATTTCGGCTCAAAACTAGAGCAAGAATTGTAATTAATATATCACAAAAAGTGTATATAATTAGGGAGTTTTCTATTTTAATCTTTGGCCAATATTTCTTTGACTCTAGTTCAATTGCATAATTTTTTGCACTAATGTTCTAGCCTTTTGTCTATATGTCTTTTGGTTCCAGTGCACTTACATAATTTTTTCGATAATAAGGTCCCTCATCACTCTTATGAATTAGGGTATATACAAACTTAACACGTGTATATTACAAAAAATCATGTATGTATTATAAAATTCCCCATACAAATTACATTTTTTTTCAAAAAAATTAATGTATATACTTTACAAAATTTATTGTATACATTAAGGAATATTGGATAATCAGTAGCGGTGAGAGACTTTAGTGTCAATTAGTGAACTAGAGAAAAAAAAGTAACCACCATGACGTTAAACCAAAAAAAGGATATAATTATGGGTTGCATGTTTGTAATACGCACGAGTAACAGATGGGGTGAAATGCTTAAATAATGTTATGTTGGATGGAAGTGTGCTTCATATGCGTTATTGTGCGCATATATTGAATCTAATCTTGAAAGATGGTTTAAAAGTAATAAGTGGAGCGACTGAAAAAAATCTGAGATAGTGCTGTCTTCTGGATATTTTCAGCTGGTGGTAGGATTGAAAGTGGCCAAGCAATTGCACATACCTTGCACCAAAAAGTTGACATTAGATGAAACTCAACTTTTTATAAAGTTGACACTAGATGAAACTCAACTTTTTTTAATCTTCCAACCGGGGACGAAGCCAGAATTTAATCTTTGGGGGGGCCAAAAAAAATTAAGAGTGATTTTTTCAACAAAAATTATATATCTGTCATCAATTCTATTTGTTCTTCCGACAATTTATAACACAAAATCTGCAATAAGAGTTTATTATAAGTTTAAAAAAGCTTTTGCAATTAGATTAACAAAAAAAGTTGAAATATTAGGTAATGAAATTTTAATTAGGATGAATTTAAGAATCAAAAATACCTTTATTGTTGGAATTAAAAATAAATTCTGCAAATAGAGAAATAATCTATGATTAATATAAAAATAAAGTTAGATAGTAGGTAGTTTTTTACACATTTATAGCCAAAGTTAGGAATGAGCTTATCGTCATGAGCTCACAAGTGCTAAAGTACTTTAGCTAGAGGGAAAGGTTATAAATGTTCAAAGGTGAACTCTCCTTTGATGAAAATAAAATTTATTAGATAATAAAATAAATCAAAAAGTTGACTCTTTTACCATCATTCTAAAAAAAAGATTTTTAAAATGAATTTTTGGGTTTTGACTGTGGGTATTAACGTGAGTTTGGGAACCATAATTTCCTCCAAACTTAGACTTCAAAAACACAACAGTAATGATATTTGAAAACTTAAGGGGGGCCATGGCCCCTTTTGGCCCTTACCTGGTTTCGTCACTGCTTCCAACTGCAATTTTATATAAAGATGTGTTCGAACAAGTGAAACAATGAGAGAGACTATATACTTCTCTACCAATGGATGAAGAGGGGGAGTTGGCTAAAGAATTTATGGAAAATTAAAATTCTTTTTTAATGCCACCGATTTGTTTTTCAACAATCTTTATTCCAACGCTAATTGTCACTTTCCAAAAATATGTGATATAAAGTTACCATTGGTTGAGTGAAGTAAAAGTTCTAATTCGATTATAGAAGGTATGGCATCACATATGATGGAGAAGTGTGAGGAATATTGGAGTGATATACATGTGATTATGGGAGTGGAGGCTGTTTTGGATCCAAGATACAAGATGACGTTGGTGGAATTCTATTTTTCATTATATATAGTAATGATTCGGTTGGTGAAGTTCAAAAGGTTCGACAAAGTTGTTACGTTTTGCTGTGTTAATATCAATCTTAGTCGACGTCGTTTGATACTTGTGTCATGCCATCTTCATCTTCTTGTCATTTGGAACTTGATAAACTATATAACTTTAACAAATTTGTCAATGGTTCCTCTACTACTTCGTTGGATAAATCGGAGTTGGATTTTTACCAGGAGTAAAGTTTATTGTCAACTTTGATGTGTTGAGCTGGTGGAAGACAAATGGAGTCAAGTTTTCCACTTTAAAAAGATTGCTGGGGATATTTTAGTAACTTTTGTACCGACTATTGCATCTGAGTCCACTTTTAGTACTAGTGGTAGATTGATTCGACCTCACAATAATAGACTTCCTCCGAATATGTTGGAAGCATTGATGTGTTTACAAAATTGGTTATGGGGTGAAATAAATGGCAAGTAAATACTAAAGTTTATTTAATTAATTATTTTGTCATTCATATCTTATATATTTTTTTGTATTATATAGTTAATTACTCAACAACCGATTGTTCAGCTTGTGCTTCCACGATGTTGAGAAGGAAGATATTGACTATTCACTAGATCTTGACTAGTGGTAAATCTATCAAACTATTTAATTATTTACCTTCTCTTTAAATATGAATTAGAATTCTTAGTCAATAATAACAACCTTATTCTTATACATGTGGGAGAGAGAGAGAGAGTTGGTTTCTTGGTGAATTTTCCAACAATTAATGATAGTAGGATGTATGTTACGCAAGATAGAGTTAACATAATTTTGACACTTTGATGATGACTTTCATGTTATTTCATTTGTGACTTTTAATTCGGATTCTATGAGCTAGTAATTTGTGACGTTGAATGGAATGTTTAATTTTATGATGTGTGAACTTTTAATTTGAATTTATGAATTATTAGTCTTAGATGGATTTTCAAGTAGTTGAAATTATTCAAACCATCGTCTCAAGAAGACATATAATAATAATATGTGCATTTACATATTTTTTTGTCAATGTTATTTAAATTTTTAAAACAAATTTAAGTTGTTAATATTACTGTTATTCTTTTGTTCAAGAATTAATAATAATGACATATTTTTCAAACATTACAAAACTAAAAAAAAATTCAATGTGTTAGAATACTTATATATAATGAGTTAAAATAGTTACATAAATTATTTTTAAATATTTTTTCAAGTTTGGGGTCGATTCCCCACGGGACTAGACCTGTCAACGGGTTGGGTCTAGATCGGATCTAGGATTCTCCGGATCCATTTAGTAAGTACTTAATTGGATTCAGATTGGGTCTTAATCGGATTTACAATATTAGATCCAAACCCAATCCGAATCGGATCGAGTCTGGTTCCGGGTTCGATCAGATATATACGTTTATTTTACATTATTTTTTATTTTATCCTTCTTTATTTTTAAACTAATATTTGATAATGTATTATAATATATGATTAGTATAAATAAAACATATATTGCTTATATTTATTATATACATAAATATATATTTATATACATAATACTTACATGTTATATTGATAAAGATATATTTATAAATATATATATAAATTTATAGTATATATTATATTATATTTAATCGGATCGAATCCTTAATGGACCAAATTAGAATAGACACATATTCAACCCATATAATAATCAGATAATCAGGTAAACGAGTTATTGGATGATCGAATTTTATAATATGATCCAAATCCGAATCTAATCCGAGTCCAGGCCCGATCCGGGACCAGTTGTCATTCGTAAACAACACGGACAAAGGTCTCCAGCATCTTTTTTAAAATATTGACATAAATGTTTGATTTCAACGAGTAGTATTGCCGAACCTGAGCATGTGATGTCATTAATGTTAAAATATAAAACAAAAGCTTTAATTTTGTAAAAGAGTAATGTAAGGACATTTTTGTCCATTATCAATGTATTATGTCGCACGCCGTTACACCGTTGAAGAAATTCAAGATTCAAGATTCAACGGATCCGAATATCAAAAGAAGAAAAGGAATTATAGTCTGACAGTTGGACCGATCCGCTGAAATAAAAGAATCGATCCGGCTAACCGAACCGGTCCGCTTAAAGACCCGGAGCGATCCGCTTGTTTGTCAGAAGGCCAGTATACCCCGGACCGCAAGCGAACCGATGAAGCCTGGAAGCGAACCGATCATCAACGGACCGATTCGCCTCAAAATAAAAGAACCAATCCGGTATATCGGACCGATCTGCCTCAGACCCGGACCGGTCCGCCTGGGATAAACTTCAACAGATCGTGTTCAGATCATGTTCAGATTTTTAAGGCCCGCGACTTCTTATTTAAACCCACTACGGGAAGTGGTTTTCTAAGACTTAAACACACGATTTTCAGAGTACAAAAAGCCCTAAGTCTTCACCTATTGAGCATTTAGACTCTAGGTTTTTGATTCACACAATTCCCAATCCTTTGTGAATCACTTTGCAACCCAGGAACGCATTCTTATTGTTCACACCCTTGTGGAGAAGCCATTCTCTTCTCCATTGCAGCCCTACCGGAAAGGGATAGTTCCAGCCGCGACTACATAATCCGATACCTGAGGGTAATTCTTAGTCAGTTGTATTTTCATTGTAATCCGAAATTGTATAGCTTACAATATTATAATGAAAATAAATGGTTTTGCCCCTTTGGGGGATTTTTCCTCAATTGTTGTGTTTGAATGTTCTTGCTTAGATTATCATCTTATTCAATCAAATACTGTAGCATGTTTAGGGTTTGTTTGGGTTAAAAGGGTTTAATATATAATTTAATTTAAATCATTATCACACAGTAACATTTCACAAATTGGTATCAGAGCGGGTTACGCTAATTTATCGCGTGATCCTGTTTTTTAAAGGATTTATTTTTTGATACAATTTGACCTCTCACGTCATCAAATTGGTATCAGAGCAGGTTACGCTAATTTATTGCGTATTCCTATTTTCCGCAAAAGCGCGTGATATTGATTTTTTTTGAAAAAATCAGTTTTGAGAAAAATCGCAATTTTTCAATGGAACGCCCATTTAATGAAGAGCCTATTTTTGAAAAAGTTCACGACCGTGCTGAAAAATTAAAAAGTTTGAATTTGAAACTTTGCAAAAGAATTAAAGTTTTGAAAAAATAAAATTCTCTCTTTAAAAGTAAGATTGAATATTTGCAAGCGTTTCAAACTCAAAGTGATATTTGTCGTGAGCACTTTGGTAATTTGTGTACTTATTTTGATTCTTTAAAAATTGCCAAAATGAAGAGTGATGAGAAAGTCCTTGTTTTAGAGAATGAATTGAAGGACTTAAAAAATTCTAGGGTTCCCGTTTGTGCCGTCGAGGATAAAAAAATTAATCGATGATTTTACGGCACGTGGAAAGACTCTTAGGGATAAGTTTGTTTTAATTGAGGGTGAGCGTGATAAATTGTTAAGTTTAATTGATAATTTGAAAAATAAATCCCTGTCTTTGGAAGAGTCTAATTCTTTGCTTGAGTCAAAAATTTTGAAGTTAAAAAATGATTTGACAGACTCAAGTAGGTTTGATAGTGATGGTAATGGCTCATCGTGTTCTCATGCTTCTAATGCTAAAGCCAAAACCATTATTTGTTTTAGAGGGTCAACTAAGTCCAAGGATGTTAGAAAATATCACACTTTAGGTGTCATCCCACCCGTTTACACATGCTCGTATTGTGGTAGGAATGGTCACCTTAGGCGATTTTGTTTTGATCTTGGAAGAGGTCCTAGGAATTCGAAGTCTAGTGTTTTGTTGGTTCCCAAAATCCCTTGTCGACGTGTTTCATCCATTTGGGTTAGGAAATCACTTTTGGATACACTTGATTTTAGAATAGTTGATTCCCGTTTGCTTGCACATGATTCTTCTCTTGCCATATCATATAGATGATTGTGTTTGCATGTTTGTCATACGCTAGTTATGGTTTTTGATACCTTCTTTTGCTAGCGTTGTGACATGTACTTTTTGTATATATTTTTTTGAAAAATACAAAAAGATTTTTGTATTTTGTTTGCACCGTTTATGGATGAACACTTTGGATGACCAAGTCACAACATCATTCCATTTTCATGTGACTATTTGATAGTGTTTTGAGACAATAGGTCAATTCATCCATGTGCTTTATAATGTTTGGAGTCATTAAGATGTGATTAAGTGTTACTTCCTACATGTTTGACTCATGTTTCTTTTATTGCACACATGCACGAATTTGTTTGATTATTGTGCTTGTCTTATCACATGTTGGTTGGGTGTTTTCACTTCAATCCTGTCCTTAAAACGAACCAAGCGCAATAAAATTTTGATAAGGACATTGTGCATATAAAAAAACCATTTTGTGAGTTTGTGTGATTTGTTTGATAACGGGGAGGGGTTGCAAAAGGTAATCATCTATCCTTTGCGCAAAATCCACCGTTAAAAAGGACCTAAAAATTGAGGAATTTTATTATCCGAGGTCCAAAGAGGTTAAAAGAGCCCGAAAAAAAATTGAAAGGCAATAAAAATATATTCATGCCAAAAAGGGGCCATTTAGGTTTTTGCACCAATTCTCCAAAGTTTGAGAATTTAGATTACCTCTAAAAGAAAATATATAGGAGGGTGTTTGGTTGGAGAATTTAAAACGGGTTTGCACGTCCTTGAAATACTTGAAAATGCGCTATATAGTTTTGGACGTTATTGGTGTGGAAATCATTTGACTTTGATTTGTTGATTTGCATAAGACGGTGTCATCTAAATTCAACAATCTTTTCACCTAAGGATACTTGTGATGTTCATTCGTTAGGGGTACACATATGCATCGTGCACATATGATTGATTGAGTTGATTTACCTACCGAATGTGTTCACACCCATTCATTCCATTTCCATGACTTGGTTGTTTGAGTCTAAATCCATGGTGTGATTTTTGTATCATATTTGTTCAAATTGGTATCCTATCTTTGTATGATAAATTTGAAAAATAAAAAAATAGTTTGTGTATTTTTTGTATACCGTGACACCCCGATTTTGCTTGATTGATTCATTCTTCTTATTTGTCTATTTGGAGACAACATAAAAAGGGGGAGAAAGAATTATCATATTATGGAGGAGTTTGAATTTTGGGGGAGTTTTTGAGATGTAGCTTATGTTTTTATCATATATTGGTATCCATGTTTATCTCATTTCAAACTCGATATGTCACTTGCTATTTTGCTTTGTCTCATGTGTGTAGGTACTACATGGATTATCATTGGATTGCACACCCTGATGAGAAAAGCGTTGAGATTCTTGCAGAATTGAAGAGCAAACGCTGTAGTCTTATTCAATTGTATCTTTCCAGTTTTGGGTTCATGGAAGGGTAGATTTGTATAGGCATCATATTTAGTTGTTTGATAATTCGGATGTTTGTTTTTATGTATGTACCGGCATAGACATAGGGGGAGATTTGTAAGGACATTTTTGTCCATTATCAATGTATTGTGTCGCACGCCATTACACCGTTGAAGAAATTCAAGATTCAAGATTCAACGGATCCGAATATCAAAAGAAGAAGAGGAATCATAGTCTGACAGACGGACGGATCCGCTGAAATAAAAGAATCGATCCGGCTAACCGAACTGGTCCGCCTAAAGACCCGGACCGATCCGCTTGTTTGTCAGAAGGCCAGTATACCCCGGACCGCAAGCGAACCGATGAAGCCTGGAAGCGAACCGATCCGATCATCAACGGACCGATCCGCCTCAGAATAAAAGAACCGATCCGGTATATCGGACCGATCCACCTCAGACCCGGACCGGTCCGCCTGGGATAAACTTCAACAGATCGTGTTCAGATCGTGTTCAGATTTTTAAGGCCCGAGACTTCTTATTTAAATCCACTACGGGAAGTGGCTTTCTAAGACTTAAACACACGATTTTCAGAGTACAGAAAGCCCTAAGTCTTCACCTATTGAGCATCCAGACTCTAGGTTTTTGATTCACACAATTGCCAATCCTTTGTGAATCACTTTGCAACCCAGGAACGCATTCTTTTTGTTCACACCCTTGTGGAGAAGCCGTTCTCTTCTCCATTGCAGCCCTACTGGAAAGGGATAGTTCCAACCGCGACTACAGAATCCGATACCTGAGGGTAATTCTTAGTCACTTGTATTTTCATTGTAATCCGAAATTGTATAGCTTACAATATTATAATGAAAATAAATGGTTTTGCCCCTTTGGGGGATTTTTCCTCAATTGCTTGTGTTTGAATGTTCTTGCTTAGATTATCATCTTATTCAATCACATACTGTTGCATGTTTAGGGTTTGTTTGGGTTAAAAGGGTTTAATATTGTGGAGACAATTATTGTGCAACACAAATAAATATGAGAGAAGTAATGAACAAGAAAGAACAAAGAAAATAAAACGCCAATCACACAACAACGGATGTACGTGGTTCAGCAAAGATGTGCCTACGTCCACGGTGGTGCAGTCACTATTATTTCTCAATATTCTGGAGAATGAGTACAGAGAATACAACTTGTCCTTTGCCCCGGACCTAGGGTTTAATTTATATATGTGTATGTTAGTTAGTGGAGATGATGGGTTCCTCCATATTAGCCATCTTCCCTATAACTTCCCTTCATGGGATCGTGCTCCCCTATAATTTCTCTTAATGGGATCGTGGGGAAATTGGATCAATACACAAGATGAGGGGCCTGGACTTTGGGCCGCTAGGGCTGGGCTACTCGTCCAGGCCTATAGCACTAATTTCCGAGTACCCACAAATATATAATTTAATTTAAATCATTATCACACAGTAACACTTCACAAGTAATTTTACACTGGCACCCTAAATCGACACATTTTGAGATGTGGCATAACACCGATATGAATATGACCACAAATGTGTGAGCATTTGGGTGTGGGTGTGGGCGTGGCGTAACATTACATTTTGTGGAATTGAAACGAGAGAGAATGAATGTTAGAAAAACCAACCTTGGAGATGACACCCAACATTCCCAAGGAAACTTTGGCTACATTGAAGAGTGGATCCTTAGCGTCCAATCTTAGAATGTTGGCGTAGCCCTCCGATTGTTTAGCCGGAACCACCAAAGTAATCCCAACCACATGATCATGCAGTGCCCCACCAGGAGCTCCCGTGAGCCCTAGTGCTTATCATCCAACCCACACTCACCCCTTCCCAATAGGGTGCAGCCACTAAACTCAATCCTGCTTCTTCCACTTTATCAATTAAACTCCGGAGACCCACTCCAGCATCTGCAGTCACTGTTAGACTGCCAATATCAATTTCGATACTGGAATCATAATTCTCAGTGCTTATGAGAATTGAACCTGGGGTTTGAGAAGGGCAGGCTAGTTTTGGGATTGTGTGTGAGAATTTTGAAACTAGTTTAACTTTGAGCTTGTTTTTGGTTGAATTGGCTATTAGGGAAACAAGATCTTGTTGGGTTTTGGGGTAAATGATGTTTTGAACAGAACAAGCCTTTCTATCTCCCCATATGCTGTAGGAGTTGGAGAGGGTGCATCCATTGGTCAGGGTGCAATGGACCGGTGATGAGGGTGGCTTGGCCTTGATGCTCATTGAATCCCATATCATCACAATTACTACAAGGCTATGGTGCCACTGCCACCCACATTTACCCATCAAGGACTCTTGCTTTTTTTAATCTTGCATATGGTTAAGGGAGTCTTTTATTGGGACTCAATTTCAACCTTACAAGGGAAGTGAAGTGAGACGGTTAACTTGAATTGTGCACCAACACATGATTCTCTTCTCTACCCACTACAGAATAGTTCCAAATACGTTTTTATAGAGTTTGTAATATAGCGTGGATCCGTCAACTACAAATCATATAAATCGTATTTGGTTTTAACTTGTACTAAGTATCAAAAAAAATATCATTACTCTATCTTATATCGCGGATGTTTTATTTCAATGTTGATTTTGTTACCCTCAATTGGATCTTGCAAAGTAAACCCATAAAGATCATCCATACCAATTATTTTTTCTAAATAATAAAAAAATAATATTAAGTTCATTATTTTTGTATGATATTTAAATATTTTTTATAAACTTATTTTGAGTACGTGTTTGGTTCATTAAAATATTTAAATATCATAAAAAATTAATTTTTTTTATTATTAAAAAAAACAGCATGAGTAATACTTATGGATGAATTTTATGAGAGTCACTCTCATATGTATTGTTAATAGCTGTAAACCTTAATGATTATTGACCCACAATCAAAATAAACAATTTTTTTTATTCACTTTGTGCTTTTACATTTCACAACACGGTATGATTGAACGGTTCGATTGCACCTTATTTTCTCATTTCAACTATTTCTAGGATTAAATCACAAGACGTAAGAGGAACAATTATATTTTTTGTCTCTTATATGAAGGGTCGGTTTCATTTGTCATAGGTACGTACTCTTCTTTTTATTTTTAGAGAAGTTATAGTTAGAACCATTGATCAGGAATGTTGAGAACAAGGCTCATAAATTTTTCTTTATTCAAAATTGTTTACAACTAGTTTTAAGCCCGCACGATGCGCGGGCGCTTTGTAGTCCTTATTTTATGGTGGGAAATGAACTAACATAATAAAAATTGTATAAAAACATTCAAAAATTATTTACAAAATCTAATAATTACAAAAAAATGAAAATTACAGAAGAAAAGTTTAAAAAACTTAAAATATTTTTAAAATTATAACAAAAAGTTTAAAAAATCTGAAAAATCCTGAATTTTTTGGGAATTTCCCGAAAAACTTTTTAAGATAATAAAAAATATAGAAAATAATTACTAAAAAACTGTAAAAAAACAATTTCCAACAAAAAATCCAATCTTAATAAATAAATAAAAAATTAATTTCCAGAAAAAATGGAAATTTGGAAGAAAAAAAAGATCCAAGTTTAAAAAACTGAAAATATTTTTAAAATTATAACAAAAAGTTAAAAAAAAATCTGAAAAATCCTGAATTTTTTTGGAATTTCCAGAAAAACTTTTTAAGATAATAAAAAATATTGAAAATAATTACTAAAAAATACTGTAAAAAAACAATTTCCTACAAAAAAATCCAATCTTAATAAATAAAAAATCCAGAAAAAATGGAAATTTCAAAGAAAAAAAAGATCCAAGATTAAAAAACTGAAAATATTTTTAAAATTATAACAAAAAGTTTAGAAAATCTGAAAAATCCGGAATTTTTTTGGAATTTCCAGAAAAGCTTTTGAAGATAATAAAATATATTGAAAATAATTACTAAAAAAACTGTAAAAAACAATTTCCAACAAAAAAATCCAATCTTAATAAAAAAAAGTAATTTCCAGAAAAAATGGAAATTTCGAAGAAAAAAAAGATCCTGTTGGAAAATATTTTAACCTATAAAAAAAATTGAAAATTACAAAAAAAAATATCTGGACAAAAATCTGAAATAAAAAAACCATTCCAAATTTCTAACTCTTAAAATCATCCATCGGAAATCTCGATTTAGAAATCTAAATCAAAATCCGTCCAAAATCTCAACTATTTCACCATTTTCTCTGTCAAAGTGGGTATCCTCACGTAAACCCACCAATATACTCCTTTGAAGCTCATGCCGGAAACCCAAACGACCACTGCAGCCCTCACCCCACATACTCACTGGAAAATCGCACACCCATGTACCTACCTAAAAATCCAACAAACCCGATTTTCTCATTCCTGCCCAAACCGAACGACCTACTACCACCCGTCTACACCCTCACAACCCCTACCTTGTACTAACAGCAGGTACGAACCCAAACAGGCATTAGTTTCTTCATCTAACCCCTCCAACATGGTTTGAAACTCAGTCCTATAAGCATGGTTGTTCCCACTGCTGTGTTACGTAGTTGGGAAGATGTACATCAAACAACCAAAAAAATATATCTCTATATTTTTGTTCTAAAAATGGTCTATGGTGAGAATATATAGAAAATCAGGAGGGAAGAATAGTATATTAATCGGGGAAGGCATTAGTCACATTGAAAAATTTTAAATCTTGGAAGATAAAAAGCAGGATAATTAATAGTTATTTTGGAAGCATCAACAGACGATTTGGAAGATGAAGCCTCTTTATAGATTTTTTGAAACCGTGAAATACATATATTAATTGAGGCGTACACGTGGAGTTGGGTAGAAAAACTTTAATGCATTAAATACGCAGTTCACATGTCAATTGGCTCTAAAGAAACACCAAAATTATATTATGTTATTAGATTAGATAACAATGCAAAAGCAATCATTGTGATTTTTTGGTTTCTTAAAGAGAACAAGAATTCATGGTATATCAATTAGGTTAGTTATTTTTTTATGAAAAATGATATGTACTTGGAATTTATTTCTCAAAATATCTACTAAAAGTGAATTAAGTATTTTTATATTAAGATGAAATTCACATAACGTACAATCATTTAATACATTTTGGAAATATAAATCAAAGACATTTTAGGACGCATAATATTACTCATTTTTTATTGATAGTTGAGCCCTTTATTTTCCTTTCTTTTGTAATAAATTTTCAACTCTTCCATAACAACAGTTAACTATTATGAGGTTTCAAGTATAACTATTCTCAAATGTTGAAAGCGTATAAATTCCTTTGTATGTAAAAACTCTATGCGGAAGCGTTGAGATGGTTAAAACAAAATAAACAAGGCCGAATTTTAATTTCTTCAAAACAAATTAATCCAAGTCCTAGAATATGCCTAAGTCATAATTTTCAATTATCCAAAGTTAGGCGAAACCAATTTTAGCAAAAGACTTGAATAAACCAAATTTACCCAATATTTAATTTAGTCCCAAATTAAATGAGTGTGATAATTAAACCAAATTTTATCTTGAATTTATTCTAAGCATGCGTTCTAAATTATGATGCAAGATAAAATAAACAATATCACACTACGCCGAGATGTACGAGGAAAAACCCAAGACGGGAAACAACCTCGGACGGCCCTAGCCACAAGTCCACTAGATATGGAATTACAATTACAAGACAGATAGACTTACAACGACTGACTCGATCCCTCTCAAGCCTCGACGCTTCTTCTCGTAGAAACCTCTTCCTAGCGAACAACCTCGGAACACCACCGTGATCTCGAAATCCACCGATGGGACTTTATATGGTCACCGTCACCCAAGCATGGAGCCTTTCTCCAAGTGGGTAGAATCTCAACAAAAAGTCTTCTTTGTGATGGGTTGTAGAAGCAAACCTGAAACGTCTCTTTTTCAATTCGGTAGAGAAAACCGGTGCCAAAACACCAAGTAAAAAATATGAATATAGAAACTTGGAATAAACAACTATTGGGTGTAAACTAGAGTGTGTATGAATTTTTCTTTAAAAATTAACACTCAAAAACATTAACATTTTCCCTAAATAAATTAGCTCTCAATCTCTCTCTAAGAGATGGCTATGGAATGGAAAAGTTAATTGGAAAAATGTGTTTCCCGCACATATTAAGTCTTGAAAAAGTTGGTTAAAAACCAAGTGGGGAAAGTGGGAGAAAACTGCTCAAAACTGTTCCCGCCCTGGCGTCTCGTTCGAACGAACTTGACTCTCGTTCGAACGAGACTTCTAACGAGCGACCAGCCTGGGCTCGTTAGAATCTCGTTAGATACCTCGTTAGAACGAAAAACTCGTTCGAACGACATATCGAACGACTGACCAGTTTAGGGTCGTTGGCAAACTCGTTCGAACGAAAACTGGTTCGAACGAAAAACTCGTTCGAACGAAACCTGGTTCGAACGAAAAAACTCGTTCGAACGACATTTCTAACGAACGACCAGAAAGTTTGTAAAATTCGATTTTGGCCCAGAAACTTTTATATACTTATTTTAAAGTTCTAATTGATTCTTTCTGAAAATAAAATGCAGTTTTTATTACACCTAACACCCAATAATTATTGTTCCAAGCTCCTATATAAATATAATTACATTCATACCTTGGGAGCATGGAACCTTAGTTGATGACGTAGAAACGAGGCACGCAAACCGGCATTTTGATGAAGCTTTAAATTCTTTGCCGCTACGTCTTCAATACATACTTCATAGGCTTGAGAATATTACAAATAAATACTATCCTATGAATAAATGTTTTTGTCCGGAATTGAGCCAAAACTATATATGGACTCAATTGGAAATTTGTGTCCTTACAAATCTCCCCCTTTGGCTATTCCGGGACAAAAACCAAACAAAAAATCCTAAAGGGCCGTCAGGCTCTACTAGAATCAAAACATAATCCGCCCAATCTTTACTCAACCCAAGGATCAAACGCTTTGCCATTAAACAATGCTGCTTTAGTAGAATACCTGCACACTTAAGCAAACTCATCAAATGCATAGGGAATATCAAAATATAAAATGCAATTAATTAAATTATTCCCCCTAAATTAATTCTCCCCTTTATCAAATACATGACCTACTTAGAAAGACGTCTCCCCCTAAGATAAATCTCCCCCAAATGAAGATACGATAATAATAGGATTAGATACCATTTCTCCCCCTATCATCATTCTCCCCCTTTTTGTTCAGGAATAGGCAAAGGATAAAGAACTAATAAACAGCATGTGGAAGCTTAAAGAAAAGACATGACAGCATATGGGCAATAAAGAAAAGACATGACAGCATATGGGCAATAAAAGCAAGGCAAAGACCAAACAAATATCATATATATAGATACTAAAAATATACCAATAGAGCACTTACATATATATATAGATATAAACACACACAGGACACAAAATACAATAAGTTTGCACACTCGTATGGAAAAAATGTGTCATATGGAAACGGAAGTGTAGGGGTGTGTACTAGCAACAATTAAATTTAGACCCAAACACTTAATAAACGTTCACGGAGTTCTCATTTGATTGCAAACTTCATCACATTGAAATATAGCCTCATGTGACAATATAGATTGAACTCAATGAACAAACATACACAATGCATACAAGCCTAGCATGATGATGATTCTACAAACCAAATAGAGTCATGACATTAAAGACAACTAAGATAAACGGACATTGTGCAAACCGTTGATATACCATCCAATTCTCCCTCAATGAGCATATATATTCTTTTTTTTAAGGAATATATCATACAAACATAGGCCTTGGCAATTGCTTTCTGTTTAATGCCAAATATTCTGTTTTTAGGCCTTTGGATCACGTATTTCTTTTACATCCAATCAACGGTGGCTTACTATCGCAAAGGATTTAATTCATCCTTTCGGAGCCCTTCCCCGTGCACATTTAGATTTATCATGTTTTCATTTTTCACACAAATCTCACATGCAACGGATTTTGACATGCACTAGTCCTCCTAGGTCATAGATATGTAGATGACTAGATTGATAGGAGAACACCTCAAAAAGCTCAAATATAACATGTGACATTAAAATTTCAAAAGAGCTCGTGCATGTGTGAAAGGAGGCATATAGAAATAGAATCCATTTAAACAATACAAAATCCAACTACTCCATATAAAACATGGTAAAGAAAGTTTTAAGGATTGAAAATCTACACCAAAAGTTCTAGCCACATGGGAGCGTAAACGATAGGATTCAAACACAAATATATGCCACATAAAGTGTGTTAAACAAAAATACACACAAAACAAAATCTTTTTGAGTTTTTAACATTTTTAATCGAAAATAAATATTTACTCAAAAGGACAAACAAAAAATCATTTGTATTTTTCATTAAGCTTAAATGAAATAAATAAAACACAAATGATAAACAAAAATATTTTTATATTTTTCAATTAATACAAACACCAAATATAATACAAAAAGATAAACAAGTCATGATTTCTAGCATGGGATATGAAATAAGGCGATGACTAGAAAATGACTAAAACAAGCATACATTTAGCATGTGAATATGACATAAAGTACAAACGCTAAAGTATGCAAACACTAACACATTCATCCTTTAGATTTAGCAAGGGAGGAAGGATGTGAAAGTAAATGAGAATCAATAACCCTATTTTGTAAGGCAACCAAGTCGGATTTCCTAACCCAAATTAATGAGGAATGACTATTTTGGGGTGTAGGAACGTTAACTACCGTGGTTACTTTACTATGGGGTTTTCTAGGAATTCGTTTAAGATCTAAACAAAATTTCCTAAGATGACCTTGTCGACCACAATGTGTACAAGTGAGAACATGTCGAAAAGATTTACTTAAGGAGTGATCTTTAAAAGTATTCCTAGTTGATTCTCCTAAAACATTGGTTTGGGCATTATGAGTAAATTCATTACAAGGATTGAAGCCTAAACCACAAGTGTCATTTTTAATTTGGACCGTTCCTAACATTTTATCTAGTTTTTCAGAACGACATTCCAAATCAAATTTGACATTACTAGAATCTTTTAATTTATTTTCCAATTCAGCAATGTTAGATTCTAGTAAAACATTTCGCTCTTCAAAAGCAAGAAGCTCCTTTTTCAAGGATTCCATTAAACCCCTAAGGCTATCTCTTTCGCCTTCTACATAATCAAGCTTCTCTTGAAGAGTCCTCACATGTGTCCTAAGGTCTTCTATTAAGGCACTATCATCAACGACCTTGACACTCTTTCTTAAACTAGCTTCTAAC
The DNA here is from genome assembly GCA_949130495.1 of Sambucus nigra. NCBI lineage: Eukaryota > Viridiplantae > Streptophyta > Magnoliopsida > Dipsacales > Adoxaceae > Sambucus > Sambucus nigra. The sequence goes on along the minus strand of OX422211.1, from coordinate 417,136,710 downwards.
TTCAAATTAGTTCTTTTCAATTTAATAGATTCTTTATATAATTCATGAAAAGCATTTTGAAGTTCACTCACATCAACCTCTTCTTCATTTTCACTCTCTTCTCCACTCTCACTATCATTAAAAACAAGGGAATCATGAACAATGACCTTGGAAGTGGCATGTGCTATCGTTTCATCAATCGATGAGTTGTCACAATCACTCACATGACTAGCCATAAAAGCCACAAAATTTTTCTTAGTGGGGGAATCGGGCTTTTCTTCCTTATCACTATCACTAAGGGTTGCATTATATGCAGTGGGTCGTTTACCCTCTTTCCTTAGTTTAGTGGGGCACTCATAAGCTCGATGGCCATAACCTTCACAACCAAAACACTTGTTAGACTCGTCCCTATCTAAATTATCATTACTAGGTTTAGGGATCCTCTCGGCTTTAGAAATCTTCTCGCTTTTATCTTGTTTAGAAGATTCAAATTTATTAAAGTCATTTTTAAATTTATCTTTGTTGAATTTAAGAAATTTTCTAAATTTACGAGCAAATAAAGCCATATCTTCCGAGTCACTATCACTCTCGCTCTCTACTACTTGTTTGACCTCTTTTCGGGCTTTTAAAGCAACACCCTTTTCAATTTTCTTTTCAGTTTTAGAGGGAAACATATCTAGTTCATAGGTTTGTAAATCACCTACAAGCTCTTCTAATTTCGTAGAGGCTAAAGTGGGTAAAGAATTTAAAACGGTCACTTTAGGAATAAATCTATCGGGTAGGGACCTCAAAATTTTCTTTACAACACGGTCGTCAGGTATTTTCTCTCCCAAGTTAAAGGATGAATTAACAATATCAGAAAGTCTAGCATAAAATTTATCAAAATTTTCTTTTTCATCCATTTTGATAGTTTCAAAATGAGTGGTGAGGTTTTGGAGTTTTGAAGCTTTAACGACACTAGTTCCTTCATGAGTTAATTGTAAAATACCCCAAGCTTATTTAGCGGTTTCACACGTCATAATACGTCGGAATTCATCCGGTGCGACAGCGCTAAACAAGGCATTTAAACCACGGGAATTAAAATTAGCAAGTTTAAACTCATTTTCAGTCCATCTATCGGCGGGTTTGATAACACGTTCATTTTCAACTAAGTAAGTTGGTGGGGAGTATCCGGTAACAACAGACATCCAAACTCTCTCGTCGATAGATTTTAGTGCCGATCTCATTCGCGCTTTCCAATACGCGTAGTTTGAACCATCAAAAATAGGAAATTTTGAAAATAGGGAAAAATCCATTTTAGCCAAAAAATAAAAAGATCTTAACGAAATAATTTATCGTTTTTGGCTCTGATACCAGTTTGAAAGCGTATAAATTCCTTTGTATGTAAAAACTCTATGCGGAAGCGTTGAGATGGTTAAAACAAAATAAACAAGGCCGAATTTTAATTTCTTCAAAACAAATTAATCCAAGTCCTAGAATATGCCTAAGTCATAATTTTCAATTATCCAAAGTTAGGCGAAACCAATTTTAGCAAAAGACTTGAATAAACCAAATTTACCCAATATTTAATTTAGTCCCAAATTAAATGAGTGTGATAATTAAACCAAATTTTATCTTGAATTTATTCTAAGCATGCGTTCTAAATTATGATGCAAGATAAAATAAACAATATCACACTATGCCGAGATGTACGAGGAAAAACCCAAGACGGGAAACAACCTCGGACGGCCCTAGCCACAAGTCCACTAGATATGGAATTACAATTACAAGACAGATAGACTTACAACGACTGACTCGATCCCTCTCAAGCCTCGACGCTTCTTCTCGTAGAAACCTCTTCCTAGCGAACAACCTCGGAACACCACCGTGGTCTCGAAATCCACCGATGGGACTTTATATGGTCACCGTCACCCAAGCATGGAGCCTTTCTCCAAGTGGGTAGAATCTCAACAAAAAGTCTTCTTTGTGATGGGGTGTAGAAGCAAACCCGAAACGTCTCTTTTTCAATTCGGTAGAGAAAACTGGTGCCAAAACTCCAAGTAAAGAATATGAATATAGAAACTTGGAATAAACAACTATTGGGTGTAAACTAGAGTGTGTATGAATTTTTCTTTAAAAATTAACACTAAAAAACATGAACATTTTCCCTAAATAAATTAGCTCTCAAGCTCTCTCTAAGAGATGGCTATGGAATGGAAACGTTAATTGGAAAAATGTGTTTCCCGCACATATTAAGTCTTGAAAAAGTTGGTTAAAAACCAAGTGGGGAAAGTGGGAGAAAACTGCCAAAAACTGCTCAAAACTGTTCCCGCCCTGGCGTCTCGTTCGAACGAACTTGACTCTCGTTCGAACGAGACTTCTAACGAGCGACCAGCCTGGGCTCGTTAGAATCTCGTTAGATACCTCGTTAGAACGAAAAACTCGTTCGAACGACATATCGAACGACTGACCAGTTTAGGGTCGTTGGCAAACTCGTTCGAACGAAAACTGGTTCGAACGAAAAACTCGTTCGAACGAAACCTGGTTCGAACGAAAAAACTCGTTCGAACGACATTTCTAACGAACGACCAGAAAGTTTGTAAAATTCGATTTTGGCCCAGAAACTTTTATATACTTATTTTAAAGTTCTAATTGATTCTTTCTGAAAATAAAATGCAGTTTTTATTACACCTAACACCCAATAAATATTGTTCCAAGCTCCTATATAAATATAATTACATTCATACCTTGGGAGCATGGAACCTTAGTTGATGACGTAGAAACGAGGCACGCAAACTGGCATTTTGATGAAGCTTTAAATTCTTTGCCGCTACGTCTTCAATACATACTTCATAGGCTTGAGAATATTACAAATAAATACTATCCTATGAATAAATGTTTTTGTCCGGAATTGAGCCAAAACTATATATGGACTCAATTGGAAATTTATGTCCTTACAAATGTTATTAATAATTTAATGTGTGTATGCATCAATTGATTCAGGTCAATGCTTCCATTTAGGTCAATATATTGCAAATTTATGTTTTGTTCTCGTACTTAGATATTTACATCTCATCAATTATATATTTAATTACTTTATATTGCTCATAAATTTTTATTTATTCATAATTCAGTCACAAAACTTTCGATAAATTTTTTGGGCATACTATTTCATAATTTATATATATGGAAAAATTAAAAATTGGGACTCAGTGTTCCTAAAATATTATTGGAACCCAATGTTTCCAAATCATTAATTAAATTTAGAAACCTAAAGTTCCCTATTTTACTAGCACCCAATGTTCCTAAGTATCATTTAATATTGGGATTCAAAGATCCCTAATAAATTAAAATTTGGATATGATTTTCTTAATTTTTGTCTTATATTTGAGGCATAATGTTCTCATAGAGTTATTTTAATTTGGGTCTTGAAGTTATTATATAGTTATTTTAATTTGGAGTGTGAAGTTCCCAAATCATACAATATTGATGCTTGAAGCCCCCTAAGTATTAAAAGTTGTAACCTGGAGTTCTTTTTAATAATTACAATTAGGGCCTGAAGTTCCCTAATAATTATTCAAATTGGAACATACAGTTCTCTTTGTCATATATTGAGATTTGGAGTTCCTGAATCATTTGGACCTAAAGTCTCAAAGAAAATGTATCACAAACCAACATATAGTTTTGATTGTCTAATTCACTAACAAATTATTAGTTGTAATTGAGATATAGATTTGCTAATTACTACTGAAACAAATGGAGAGTCAAAGTACTCATGTTCCTTAAAAATATTTTGACCTAAAGTTTAAATAAAAATATGCGCTAAATCAAGACTTGAAGTTTTAATTATTTATGTAATATGGCATGGACATTATAAATCCTCAAAATAATCATTTATAATTGAAACATGAAGCTCCAAATATGTTATTTTGTTTAATTTGATTTTAAAATAAATTGGCCAATAAAATACGATTTTTTTACTTTTTAGCTTTTCAACTTCTTCATTAAGGGAAATATCTCTTTAAATGCTTTTTCAATTGAAGAATAGCCCTTTAACTATTTTATTAATCAGTTCACTATTAAAAAAAATTATATTAATCTTTTTCTTTATTTGAGTATTAAATTATATTTTTAATGGTATTTAATATTAATTCTTATCACATTCTAATCATTTACTATGAATTGGAGTAGTGGAGATGTGTAGAGAGTAAGAAAAATTAGAACCCCTATTTTTAAAAAAATGTTGAATTGATAATGGTTGGAGTTGATACATATTTTGGGCACTTTTTTGAAAGATTCTCTAATATTTTTTACCATTAATCAAGCATAAAATTTTCATATAAAAGGGTAGCAGTTTTACAGTTGTTGATGCTTAAATTTGGATTATTGATTTTAACCCTTAGTTACCAAATTTATCACCACAGATAATAGAGAAAATAAAAATATAAAGAGAGACACCAGAGATTTTTACGTGGTTCAGCTCATGAATAAAACCTAAATCCAGTGGGAACTAGTATTTAGGGTTTTCTTAGTTAGAAATCAGGGGTTTAACATAAAGCTAATATAATCATGCCTTCTCCTCAGATAGGGGAAATGGTGTATTTATAGTAAGTGAAAACTCAAGAGGTGGAATTCTTTTATAGATTCAAGCATTTACACCATTACACAGTAAGATGCAGCTAGACATCTTTCACGTGCATGTGCATGATGACTGTTGAATATCCCATGTGTGTCTGATGGTTCATCTTCCTTACTTTGGTCGGCTTGGCAGCTGACCAGAAAGTATCTAAGTCGACCAGTTCTCATCCAGCATGGAAAACATTGGAATGATGTTAACATGTGTCATCGTTTGTATTGGCCCAGGTGCTTAATATTTTTAGGCTATAACAAAGCTCCCAATTCTACATACTTGAAGGTTAAATGAAAGAATGGAGTATTCATTTCTAAATTTTCTTGGCACTTCTTAAAGGGTGTGGTCGGCAGCCGACCTCCAGGACTTGTAAATTTTTTCTCTGTTTGTATTGAAGTGGTGGCAATTTTGTAAGTAACTTGAAAAATAGCGAATCGTCGAACGATATGCTGGTCTTTTTATCTTTTTAGGATTTGGGATGTCGTCGATAGTCCAAACGTTGGTACACTTTTTCAAACCCCAGATACTAAGAGTCATCATTGTACCTATAAAAGGCTGATTTTCTCTTTATTTTTTCTCATTTCAGCAATCTCGAATTCCCTTTCATCCACTGTTGCTTCTTCACCTTGATGCTTTAATGATTTCGCCGCTGATCTTGCCCACTAAGAACCTCCCTCCTCTAATTTTTATTTCTGAGCTATTAGAATGGTTTATATTGTTAATGAAAATTCTTTGGAGGAGTTTTGAGAAAAGAGGAAAATTCCAGATTGGGGTAGTTACAAAAATGGTCTCAGGGCCTTATGATTTGTGTGCCTTGGATACCCTTCCATATTGAATGGTCTGATTCAGTGGTGGAGCCAGGAATGATAGTTGACCTGGGCACGAAAGGAAATTTGGGGGGGTTCGGGGGCGGTAGTCCTCGAATTTTTTTTGGAGGAGTACTTATAAAAATCTTTTAACTGAATAAAAATTAACATATAAATAGATGAATTACAATGTTTTAAAAAATAAAACATCATTAAAAAATGATACTAATGTAAGTTCATACAAAACTAGATAGTTGTCATTACATTCTACAAAATTCCTCTGTGATTTTTCATTTTCGAAAAACGATTCACGATTACATTATTGGAAATTACATCAAACACATCCTTTTCAATGTATGCTATGCAAGTATCACTCAACCAAGCATCCCCTATGCTGTTCCAAAGATCAGTTTTGATGATATTCATAGCAGAGAAGACCCCTTCTACTGAAGCAGTGGAAACTGGAAGAATTAATGAAAATTTCAAAAGCCTGTAGACCTATCCATATGCTAGATGTTTTCCTTTCTCAACCATCTTCTTAGCCAATCTACTTATTCCCTACACTTCATCAAAGTGCCTATTTGACTTAACATCAAATTAAAAATTCACAAGTTCATCCCGAAGTTTAATACGTTCTTCCTCCATGAAATCTTTAGTATAAAACTTAGAGAGACGAACCAACAAATTTACATCAAAAGCAGCAAATTGAAATTTAGGATAAAATGCGGTAATACATATAAGCAATTGAGAATTCACCTCATCAAAACGGTGGTTAAGTTCAATAAGTTGCTTATCCACACATTGGTAAAATATGTCCACTTTATAATGATGTAAATTTGTTACCACTGGACCTCTCCTTCCCTCCCTAAAAGACAAAAATTATCTTTCATGTTGGGAATCACAATCCCATATTTAGTACAAAAGGAAGATACTTCCATAAATAAATTACCCCACCCCTCATCCTTCATTGTTTGAAAACAACCCTTGGCAACTCTCATACAATCCATTGCATTTACAATATATTGATCATTTTTTTTCAATAACTTAGAAAGTATATTAGTTATTGAAAGAAAATTCTTCATCAAATGCATGTTGAAGACAAAATCAAAAGTTTGCATCTTCATTTGCAAGGCCACTTCTTCACATCTTCTATCCATACCATTATCTCCCAATTCATCCAAAACATCCACGGCGGACCCAAACATTAACCATCAAATTAATCAAAGTCCCATAATGTGAATTCCATCGTGTATCGCTGGGTCGTTTCATGGAAGTTTGTTGATTTAACCCTTTACCACTTGACGTCTCACCGAGTTCTAACTGGCTGAAAATTCGCTCAACCTATGTCTCTCGCAAAATGTCTCGTCGCTTACATGATGCACTAGACATATTCACTATCATATTCACACTAAAAAAGAACTGATCATTGTGCTTAAGATCTTTTGCGACTTTTACTAGTGCAAATTGAAGTTGGTGTCCAAAACAGTGTACATAGTATGTCGGTTTGTTCTCCCTGAAAATAAGTGATTTTAACCCGTTATAGATCCCTTGCATATTACTTGCCCCATCATAACCTTGACTCTGCACATTTTTTATACTCAAGTTGTGTTTGTTGAAAAATTGATCTAGTGAGGCCTTTAATGATAAAGACGTAGTGTTAGGAACATGGACCATGCCCATAAATCTTTCAGTCACAAAACCCCTCTTATCCACATAACGCACAACAATAGCCATTTGTTCTTTAATCGACACGTCTCATGCTTCATCAATTAATATCACAAATAAATCCCCCCCCCCCCCAAGATCATTTAATGTTTCTTTAATAAATGCGCTAGCAATTGCATTTACAACATCTTTTTGAATATCGGGAGATGTCAATTTTGAATTTTTAGGAGCATTGTTAGGTACAGCATTATTAACAAATGACTCCATACGAGCAAGAAATTCCAAGAGTTCAAAAAAGTTACCTTTATTCCTCGAATTTTCTAATTCATCATGAGAACGGAAAGATAACCCTTGTCTCAACAAAAATCAAACCACGTCAATTGTGACAACTAACCTTCGGTGGTACTCAACTCGACACTCCTTTGATTGATTATGAATTATTTTCTCAACATGTTGATCTTGATTCAATAAATTCTAACTCTTCATGTACGTCGTGTGATGACCAATACTACTAGCATGCTCATTTAGCCTCCGTTTGCACTTTCAATTACTAAATCCACCCCTAACAAATACATCACTTTTATTTCTGTCGGGAGACTCATCAAAAAATAAGTAACAGACCAAACAAAAAGCGGAGTTCTCCTTCACACTATATTCCCAATTAAGCGTGAAAAGTAGCGTGTGTCAAACGCTGATCTTTATTTTCTGTTCACCGCCTTAATACAAAAATCTAAACTTATGACTGCACTCAACAGGTGAGTATAGCGTCCAAGTCCGGGTATCGAAAATCCACATAGACGAGTTGCTAGAATTTAATTGGTTTAATACTTCTAAATAAAAGTGTACAAGATAAATATAAACAAAAAGGAAAAGATGAAGAAAAGGGAAAGATTAATCTAGGCGAGTGAAAATTAAACTAGATTAAGAAAGAGAATAAAAACTATAGGTTGCGTCGAATATCCCTCAACCCGAGTTAATTAGTATAAAATGGTTACATGGGTCGACGAGTTATTAAGATTGCGTCTCATTTCGACAGTTAATTAAATCAAGAGTTGTCACACCCCTAAATTCGCATAAAAGTCTAATAAAATTTTGGCATCAACAAATACCCCGAAAATTACGAACCCAAGGTCGTAAGCATGGAGCATATATGATATACCCCGTCAAATCTCCTAGGCGTAATAACTAGGACAACCCACTCGAAATAAACCCGTAAACCCCATCACCAAAGAAAAGCAACATGTCAACTCGAGGTGAGTTCAATCCGACACAACCTAGACTAAACTACCTAGAAAGCATGGTAAATGACATGTATTGAAAGAAAGCAAGTAAACCTAATTATGAAAGCAAGAAATAGCAAGAAATAAAACTAATTATCTAAGCATGAAATTAAACCACAACAATGGAAATAAAGGAATACAACTAAATTAATAAGTTTACATTAAGTGGGCAAAACACCCAAAGTGGTGGAGTAGGGAAAAGCTCCATACAAACCCTAAACTAATGTAAAATGTAAGATATTTCTCTCAAATGAGAGAAAAGAGTATATATACAAAACCCCAAAATGGCAAACATGTAAATAGAAAAGCTGAGAAAAACAGGGGATCGATCGACGTTTGGTCAATCGATCAGGTCTCAGCCCACTGTGAAAGCTCGAAGGTAAATTCTGAAGGGTCGAGCGATCGACCCTTTTGCTCGATCGATCGATCAAGCAGGTCTCCAACAAGATGCCCCCTGTTTTGGTTCATTTAGAATTATCTTCCGCTAATATTGCCGTAACTTCTTCATTCAAACTCGAAATTATGCACCGTTTGCGACCACGCGAAGTTTGCGAGGAGGGCTACAACTTCCGTGAAGATGTCGGGCCAAGTGTCCAAACTGTAAATTGATCGAATTGCCCTTGCACATGCGAATATGTACGGAACTTAGTCGAAATGCATCCAAACTCCATACTTAGTACCTAAATACCTACAAAATCCCAATTATACCTCATATAGCATGTTAACAATATAAATACGAGGTTGTCTGGTTAACGGGGTTAAATATAGAGATTAAGGCAGCCGAGGAGGCTAAAAATCCGTAGGTTCGAGGGTAAAAATATGCAATATTCGGTACAAATCACCCCCTAACTTACAAATGGCTAGCCCTTAGGAATGAAATAAGATGCAACAAGAAATATAAGCAAACCAAAAGCAGGATACAAGTACAAAATGGGGAAAAAAGGCAATAAAAAGATAAGGCCACTTTCGCGGGCGAACGATTGCATTTAGCATATGCAATAAGCCGTTAAATCCCTAGGTTACCCTAGTGGATGAGTGGCGTCTCGTAAGGGTTTTTAGGGATGAAAAATACAAACATCATACGGTTTCCTCAAACTAATGCCCAAACCAACATGCGACAAGCTCAACAACAACGAAAAAGATTTCATACGCATTATTAGCACAATAAATGAATTCAAACAAAAGTCCGTATTATTAACATTATAGAATGAACTTATTAGAATTGAAACCTTAAAATGAGGGAGGGGAGCGAGCACATGCAATGTGTGATTTGGCAAAAACTTAAATAAATCAGATAAAATTAAAGCAAGCATATATTCAATCCTCACGGGCATTACACTCATAAAGTGAATTCACTTGAAATAGGGAGTTAACACACAAAACATGCGGGCATAAAGAGTAAATGTAAATGGAAACTAGGCCGCACACATGTCACAAATGAAGAACGCTTTATAGGAAATTAAAATACGTAATCTCAATGAAATATACCACTCATAAAAAAGAGGCAAAATACATTTTCACAAATTTAACTATTTTGACTTTTAAATTAAATGCACCCTAAGATCACATAGGACTTGAATAGGGTTATAATGTAGGTTAGGCTAGGGTACGAAATGAAAGAAATGTATGTACGGATTCAAAGTGTTCAAAGATGAAAACTCGGGATAATGGAAAATGCGATAATTTCAAAAATTGTAAAATACAATCCATAAAAAAAGCATTAGATATAACCATGGGGAGACTAAACAAAGATTATTGAACTATATACACATCATTTACAACTTTCTCTTTCTTTTCTTCTTTTTCTCATTTTTCTCTTTTGTTTTCCACTTTCTACTTTTCTTCTCTTTTTCACTTTCTCCTTTTCTTTACTTTTCACACTCTCGCATGCCTAAATTGCAACCACACAACAAAAACATCATTCAATCCCAAGTAACATTCCAAACAAAGGCATGGAAGGTAATATGTATGGTTTTAACTCCAATTTGGAGTTAGTTATGGGATTTGGGGTATGAAACAAAAGGCTATAATAAGGCTCAAAGGGGTTGACGAGGGGAAACATATAAGGTGAGGTCAAGGCTAATATGGGTGATATAACAAAGATTGCCTATGATCATTTCTTAAAGTTTACGCAATTCTCGAGTCAAAATAATATCTGAAAATCATGCTCAAGTAACAGATTTCAATAATGAACTCAATTAATAAACGATCAAATGAAAGAATAGTGAGATTACCAATGAATTCAACGTTTCTAATGAGTAAAGAATAGTGTATAACACTCACAAACGACGAAAGGTACAAAGCTTACTCGGTGTAAGTATATACAAAGTAACAAAAGATTATCGAGTTAAAAAAATCTTAAACAAAATCAATAAAGCAAGAAAAGTGCATGTGCTCATGGGATTAAAGTTTAATTCATGAAGTTATTCATAATATCAATAATTAGTACTAAAGTCTAATAACTTCTAAAATCGAGAACATGCATCGTTGAGTTGTCAATTGGATCGGTCAATTATTGAAATTTATCATCGAAAACAAAGGCAAAATGCCTAAAAAAGGAGAAAAAAGAAAGAATTTTTTTTGATTTTTTTTTTCTAAGAAAAGCATACTAAGTAATTACATGTGAGCAAAAACATGGACTAAATAAAGAAATGGATCGAATATCCCACACCCCTAACTTAAAACCTCACATTGTCCTCAATGTGAATTAAGAACCAAGTTAAAGAGAGGAAAAGAACGATATTACCCAAAATTGGAGCGATCCCCATAAGAACAAGTCCAAAGAATATACAAGACAAGTTAGTACCGTGCATAGCAAAAACAAATAATAAAAAGTTAACTGATTACAAAAGATTAAATTAAAATGGAAAGAAAAGATAAAAAGAAAGAAAGAATAAAAAGCTAACTATATATCACCTACTATTTAGGCTTCACACTAACTATACACTAGAAGTTTAAATAGTTTAGGGTCCACCATGAAAATGATTTGACTTTGGAGGGTAATATGCTCACTCTTAAGCATTCCCTCTGAAAAATAAGAATTATGTTTGAATAATGGAAGGCATGTGTAAGGCGTAAGAAAGGAACCATCTCCAATTAAAAATTTTGGAAGGAGGATGGGGGATTTGGATTGAACGGGTGACAAAAACATGTGGGGACCGAGAAAAGCAGAATATCCTCCCAAGAATTTTGAAATTGGAATGGGAGGTAGTGCACATGAGGGCAAAGATGCCTTCATGTAAGGCGACTCGAGCAAGTACTCCTCATTGGCGAAAAGGTTTAACACATTAAAGTTTGAAACCGATTTATCGGGTACTTGTGACGGTGTGATAACAGAGAATGAAAATGGGGAGGAAAGAAATTAAAGCTCAAGAGATAAATCGTCATCACTTGAAGATTGAGTTTCGAAAGAAAGAAGATCATTTCCAATGAAATGTTCTTCTTTGGGGGCCAAAGAAGAAATCATTTCATTGCAAATGGATATTACGTCCATTTCATCCTCACTTCCATGCTCTATTATGTGATGGGCAAAGTCAACAATGGTTTGTTCCAAAGTAGGCACAAAAACCTCATTTGGTTCAAAACATTCCTCGACTTTAAAAGTCTCAGAAGAAAAATCATCATCAGATTCAAATAATAAATCCAACTCATGTTCCCAACAACGATTTTCTTCCCGATAACGGTTTTCAAGTTTCTCATTCTCAAGCATGCACAAACCCTCACCGAATGCCATAGGTCGAGGCGCGGATACTTGCAAATGAGAAGTTTGAAAATTATTAACGGAACTATACTCGAACTCATTATTATAAAAAATTTGAAAACTATTGCAATTAGTTTCAAAATTCCTATTATAAGGAATTAGAGGCCCAAAATCGTTATCACCATCCTCAAAATTCCAATACCCAACTTTTGACTTTCGTTATACTCGCCCAAAGTTATTTTTGAATTTGTAATTTTTTGGGACTCTAAGTATTGACCGAAAGTCATAAGATTACATGCATTTTGAGAATTATAATAATGATTACCGAAAGAATTGGAATAAGGCATGCTTACCCCAAAAAAGGCTCAAAATGGCGAATTCCACAAAGTGGATGCGCGCGCGAAAAATTCAAGCATTTCTTGGCGCTCAAATGTAGAAGTCTTGCAAAAAGGTTAGAAAAAAATACAAATAAAAAGAAAGTATTGCGAAATACTAAATCAAATAAATTCTAAAACAACAAGTCCCCGAAAACGGCGCCATTTTGATTAAGCGTGAAAAGTAGCGCGTGTTAAACGCTGATAGTTATTTTCTGGTCACTACCTTAATACAAAAACCTAAACTTATGACTAGACTCAACATGTGAGTATAACGACCAAGTCCGGGTATCGAAAATCCATAGAGACGAGTTACTAGAATTTAATTGGTTTAATACTTCTAAATAAAAGTGTAAAAGATAAATATAAACAAAAAGGAAAAGATGCAGAAAAGGGAAAGATTAATCTAGGCGAGTGAAAATTAAACTAGATTAAGAAAGCAAATAAAAACTATAGGTTGCGTCGAATATCCCTCACCCTGAGTTAATTAGTATAAAATGGTTACATGGGTCGACGAGTTATTAAGATTGCGTTTCGTTTCGACAATTAATTAAATTAAGAGTTGTCATACCCCTAAATTCACATAAAAGTCTAATAAAATTTTGGCGTCAATAAATACCCCGAAAACTACGCACGCAAGGTCGTAAGCACGGAGCATACATGATATACCCCGTCAAATCTCCTAGGTGTAATAACTAGGACAACCCACTCAAAATAAATCCGTAAACTCCATCATCAAAGCAAAGCAATATGTCAACCCAAGGTGAGTTCAATCCGACACAACCTAGACTAAACTAGCTAGAAAGCATGGTAAATGATATGTATTGAAAGAAATCAAGTAAACCTAATTATGAAAGCAATAAATAAAACTAATTATCTAAGCATGAAATTAAACTACAACAATGGAAATAAAGTAAGACAACTAAATTAATAAGCTTATATACATCAAAGTGGGCAAAACACCCAAAGTGGTGGAGTAGGGCAAAGCTCCATAAAAACCCTAAACTAATGTAAAATGTAAGATATTTCTCTCAAATGAGATAAAAGAGTATATATACAAAACCCCAAAATGGCAAACTTGTAAATAGAAAAGCTGAGAAAAACGGGGGATCGATCGATCGACCCCTTTGGTCGATCGATCAGGTCTCAGCCCACTGTGAAAAATCGAAGGCAAATTTTGAAGGGTCAATCGATCGACCCTTTTGGTCGATCGATCGATCAAGAAGGTCTCCAACAAGATGCCCCCTATTTTGGTTCATTTGGAATTCTCTTCCGCTAATATCGCCATAACTTCTTCATTCGAACTCGGAATCACGCACCATTTGCGGCCACGAGTAGCTTGCCAGGAGGGCTACAACTTCCATGTAGATGTCAAGCCAGGTGCCCAAACTGTAAATTGATCAAATTGCCCTTGCACATGTAGATATGTACGAAACTTAGCCGGAATGCATCCAAACTCCATACTTAGTACCTAAATACCTACAAAATCCCAATTATACCTCATATAACATGTTAACAATATAAATCTGAGGTTGTCTGGTTAACGTGCTTAAATATAGAGATTAAGGCACCCGAGGGGGCTAAAAATGCATAGGTTCGAGGGTAAAAATATGCAATATTCGGTACGAATCAATTCCAACCAAGTAGGAAATTCAGCAAACCAATAAGTGTTCAAACGACGAACCATGTTTCCAATATTTGTTTCAGGAAATGTTTGCGAATATGGTTGGCAAGGACCAATTGCAAGTATGATCGTCTAAATTTTATCTCGATCATTAACATCATAATCTACAATGTGCGACCGTAAAATAGGATCGGGGGGGAGATTTGACAAGTTAATATTAATGCGGCTTGGAATGATTCTATTTGGGCTAGGCTTATTTTGAACAACATTGGTATTAAATGGAGTGGACACTGGCGCTTCGACTGAGTCTTCACGAGCCCTTTTAAAAAATATCTCCATTTCTGAATAAATAAAATTCAACAACATTTTCAGAATAACATATTTATATTAAAAAAATCAATAAATTCATCTAAATGTGTATTAGAAACTAAAAATTAACAACAATTAAATATTAACTCAGATATCTACTAAAAAATAGCTAAATATCTATTAAAAACATACCCAAACTCAGATATCTATTAAAAAAACATACCCAAACAAAATATTAACTAACAGCTAACTATTAACAAAAAAATTAACAACTAAATGAGTATAAGATACCCAAAAATTAACAGCTAAATGTCCCTCCGCCACTGTATCAGAACCCAAAAAACATACCCAAACTTAAAAGAGGCGTGAAGTGAGTGAAGGGCTAGTTGTCGCACAGCAGCAGCAGCAGCAGAGGGAGAAGAGAAGAGGTGGACAACATGGGAAAGGGAGAAGAGATGAGGCGAGTCACACAGGAGATGGAGAAGAGACAGACAACATGGGAGAAGAAGAGAAAGAATTAAAAGAGGCAGGTTGGTTTTGGTTAAATTCGTTCTGTGTCTTTTAGGTTTGAGAGTTTAGGTTATTTAGAAAATTGCCTGAATATCTTTAAAAACTTATAAATCATAGATGTACATAATAAAAAAAATACCTTTGTTGTTCTGGGACCGTGCCCATGTCAAGTGCAATGTCCCTCCGCCAGTGGTCTGATTGCACCTTATTTTCTCATTTCAACTGTTTCTATGATTAAATCACAAGATGTACGAGGGACAGTTATATTTTCTCTCTCTTATATGAAGGATTGATCTAATATTTCATAGGTACGTACTCTTTTTTTTAGAGAAGTTATAATTAGAACTATTGATCATAATGTTGAGAAACAAGGCTCATAAATTTTTCTTTCCAAATTTAGCACTATTATTTACTGGTTATGATATATCAATTAGGCCCACATGTATTCAAAATTGTTTACAATAACAATGCAAAAGCAATCACTCTGATTTTTTAATTTTTTAAGAGAACAAGAATTCATGGTATATCAATTAGGTTAGTTATTAATTTATGAAAAATGCTATGTACTTGGAATTTATTTCTCAAAATATCAATTAAAGTGCATTAAGTATTTTTATATTAAAAGGAAATTCACATAATGTACAACCATTTAATACATTTTGGAAATATAAATGAAAGATATTTTAGGACGCATAATATTACTCATTTTTTATTGATAGTTGAGCCTTATATTTTCCTTTTTTTGTAATAAATTTTTAACTCTTCCATAACAACGGTTAACTATTATGAGGTTTCAAGTATAACTATTCCCAAATGTTATTAATAATTTAATGTGTGTATATATTACATTTATGCATCAATTGATTCAGGTTAATGCTTCCATTTAGGTCAATATATTACAAATTTATGTTTTGTTCTCATACTTAGATTTTTACATCTCCTCAATTATATATTTAATTGCTTTATATTTCTCATAAATTTTTATTTATTCATAATTCAGTCATAAAACCTTTGATAAATTTTTTGGGCATACTATTTCATAATTTATATATATGGAAAAATTAAAAATTGGGACTCGATGTTCCTAAAATATTATTGGAACCCAATGTTTCTAAATTATTAATTAAATTTAGAAACCTAAAGTTCCTTATTTATTTATTCCCTATGTTCCTAAGTATCATTTAATATTGGGATTCGAAGATCCCTAATAAATTAAAATTTGAACAGGTATTTCTTAATTTCTATCTTATATTTGGGGCATCATGTTCTCATAAAGTTATTTTAATTTTAGTCTTAAAGTTCTTATATAGTTATTTTAATTTGGAGTGTGAAGTTCCCAAATCTTACAATATTAATGCTTGAAGCCCCCTAAATATTCAGAGTTGTAACTTGGAGTTCTTTTTTATATTTACAATTAGGACCTGAAGTTCCCTAATAATTATTCAAATTGGAACATACAGTTCTCTTTATCATATATTGGGATTTGGAGTTCCTGAATCATTTGGACCTAAAGTCTCAAAGAAAATGTATCACAAACCAACCTATAGTTTTGATTGTCTAATTCACTAACAAATTATTAATTGTAATTGACATATAGATTTTCTAATTACTACTGAAACAAATGGAGAGTCAAAGTATTCATGTTATTTAAAAATATTTTGACCTAAACTTCAAACAAAAATATGCACTAAATCGAAACCTGAAGTTTTAATTATTTATGTAATATGGTATGGACATTAAAAATGCTCAAAATAATCATTTATAAATTAAACATGAAGCTCCAAATATATTATTTTGTATAAATTGATTTCAAAATAAATTGGCTAATAAAATACGATTGTTTGATTTATTAATTTTTCAACTTCTTCATTAAGGGAAATATCTCTTTAAGTGCTTTTTTAATTGTTGAAGATCCCTTCAACTATCTTATTAATGAGTCCACTATTAAAACTTTGTGTGTTAATCTTTTTCTTTATTTGATGTTGAATTGATAATGGTCAGAGTTGATACATATTTTGGGCACTTATTTGAAAGATTCTCTAATATTTTTTACCATTAATCAAGCTTAAAATTTTCATATAAAAGGGTAACAGTTTTACTATTGTGGATGCTTAAATTTGGTTTATTGATTTTAACCCTTACTTACCAAATTTATCACCACAGAAAATAGAGAAAATAATAATATAGAGAGAGACACCAGAGTTTTTTACGTGGTTCAGCTCAGGAATAAAACCTACATCTACTTGGCACCTGACCAAAAAGTATCTAAGCCGAGCAGTTCTCTTCCAGCGTGGAAAATATTAGAATAATGTTGACATGTGTCATCGTTGTATTGGCCCAGGTGCTTAATATTTTTAGGCTACAACAGAAGCTCACAATACTACATACTTGAAGGTTAAATGAAAGAATGGAGTATTCCTTTCTATATTTTCTTGGCACTTCCTAAAGGCTGTAGACGGCATCCGACCTCGAGGACTTGTTAATTTTTTCTCTGTTTGTATTGCAGTGGTGGCAATTTTGTAAATGACTTGAAAAATAGTGAATCGTCGAATGGTACGCTACTCTTTTTATCTTTTTAGGATTTGGGATGTCGTCGATAGTCTAAACGTTGGTACACTTAACCATTTCAAATCCCAGATACCAAGAGTCATCATTGTACTTATAAAAGGCTGATTTTCTCTCCGTTTTTTCTCACTTCAGCAATCTCGAATTCCCTTTGATCCATTGTTGCTTCTTTACTTTGATGCTTTAAAGATTTCGCCGCTGAGCTTACCCCTAAGAACCTCCCTCCTCTAATTTTTATTTTGAGCTATTATAATGGTTTATATTGTTAGTGAAATTTCTTTGGAGGAGTTTAGAGAAAAGTGGAAAATTCGAGATTGGGTAGTTACGAAAATGGTCTCAGGGCCTTGTGATTTGTGTGCATTGGATAAGGGTCATTGGCTACCGACCATATTTATAGCTGAGTATGGGGTTACCTTTCCTCCCAATAATTTATTTTTGGAATTCTGTCAATATTTTGATATGGTCCCCGCCCAAGTATCCCCCAATAGTTGAAGAGTAGTGAATGAGGTTAACTATCTTAATGAATTATATGGAACCCATATAGGAATAAAAGAATTGATGTATTATTAAAATTAAAGAACTACTAGGGATAAAACTTACTATTTGAAGACACGTCGGGCTAACAGGGCATTGGTGGTAAATTTGTTTGATTCCAATAAGGACTATTGGGATTATGGAGTTATGGTAAAGAATTGCCAATGTACCCTCCTTCTTGAAGGAGTCAGGTATAATGGCCCCAGGTGCCCCTAAGTAGGGCGTGGCATAGATAGGCCCCTTATAACATATGTATTTCTTTTATATTTACTTTGTGTTTGTTGATATGCCAACTAATATATTGCACATGTTTTTCTACAAAGAGAAGGAAAAAAGACTGGCCCTGACTCTGAAGTCAAATATATGGATTTGAAATTTATTTGGTGCATCGAGTAGAGAATTGGTAAAGCCCATCCCCGATCAGCCTCTATATTATTGGAATACCAAAGTTCCATCACATATTTTGTAGCTTGGACTACAGAGGATATCCCTTCATCCCCCATTGACCTAGAAGACTCTATTTTATCCCTATCTGTTGTAGGCTACGAATCTCTTTTGCTAGAAGAAGCAGAAGTTTCATTTGTAGGAACATCCTTCTCATTTGATTCTTTGGATTTGTCCACTATTCCAACCACTCACTATTCCCCAAGAAAAATGGTTAAAAGAAAGATTCCCAACCTCTTTACTTGATATATGTCTCCCCCTCCTGCTGAGAAGAAGTAGTCTATAAGGGAAGGTTTCAAATGACCAGTAGTAGTGACTACTGAGGAGATAAAGATAACAGAGCCTTAATTCAAAAGATTGAAGAAAGGTTTTTGCACACATCAGGAGTTAGTTTAAAAGATCCAGGTCGACCAGGCCTCTACAGAAGCTGCCTTTGTGGCAGTGAACCCTAGTTTGGCCAGGCGTTTGATTGGTTATGCGGTTCTCCCTGCTGATAGGTCTACAACTGCTCCTTTATCCAAGGCGAGATTGTTAGAAAGAGCTAACCAGAATTTAGCTTTGGTAACAATCTTGACATACTTTTATTCCTTATTCGGTAACTTTTATACTTATTACTGGCTAATACTTTTAACCTTCAAACTTACAGTTCTTGGTGGACTATGACCAACTCCTGATAAGACGACTAACTTTTGAAGTCTTCTACTGATATTGATGAGGCTTTTAAAGACTTGAAGAAATCCTTGGATTCCAGTAAAGTAGCTGAAAAAAATACCAGGAGAAGTGGCAAGGCCAGTTGAATGCTGTTGAGAAGAAGAGGACTGATGCCAAGAAGGCTATTGCTGACGCTGCTAAGGCTACTATTGAAGTGATGCAAAAATATCAAAACTTTACGGACGCTATTAAAAAAGGAAGTAAGAAGACTACACCCGTGGTTGGGATAAGGAATTTTCAACTACTTATATGCAAACTGACTATCTGAAGAAGACCTCATTCAAGTAAGGGTGGGATTCTGCACTGAAATAGGTTGGCACTACTAATGAATCAAACCTCTTTCAGCAGTTTAACCCGAGTACCCCTGATGTGATTGATGGAGAAGTGGAAGATGAGGAGCGTACTGGAGAATCTTCAATGGTGGTTGCTCAGTCGGAAAATCAGATAATTCAAGACATGGAGAAGGCGTAGACTCCTTAGGATTGTTAGATATTTTTAGCTTTTCTTTGAAATGTTTAATTTCATTCTGTAATTTTGAAGAATGGACCACTTTGATGTAATAGCCCCTTGTTTTATAATAAAATTTGTGGTTAGATTTGCACCATTATGATGGCATAGATTTTGTTATTTGATATTTGTGCTCATATTATGTCTTTCAATTTAAATCTAAGAGAGTTGTGATAGTTGTTGCAAAAAGTGACTTGTATAGAAGGAGTGTTCAACTATGTGGTGTTGACCATGAAGATTTGTATGAAGACTAGTTGGAGGAGTTGCTCGACGTGGATGCTTCTAACCAAGTGATAGAAACCTAAAATAGTCTTCACATACTCTTTGACCAGGCAGTAGTAAATAATGCTGCTTATTATGAAATGATTGAGCAAATACAATATGATCATAAGGCTTCTCTCGCTAGCCTTCACACTGATTATGAGGAAAAGTATGTTCAACTTAGCAGTGAGTCAGGTTTTGACAAGAAACTGTAGGATATATCACCGGCTTTTAACAAGAGGGAATTTATAATAAAGAGCGAGTTGAACGGTGGTTAGGAGGTCGCCGATTTATTAGAACAAGAAAAAAAATTATTGTGGGATGAACTGGAAGGCCTAAAGAAGTCCATGGTGTGCGTCGTCCAGAATGAAGGTGTGTCCTTTATGGAATAGGAGAATGCCAACCTGTTAGAGGAGATTAAAAACTTAGATAAGTCCAAAGGCGATCAGTCATCAAGGTAGGTGGTAATTGCTCGGCCCTCTATTGAAGAAGAAATGACAAAGAAAACTTTAGCCCTTCAAGATAACCTAATCAAGAATCAATCTAACAGCATTAAAAAGTTTACTGAGAAAGTTTATCGTCTTACCTTTAACTTTCACAAGCAATCGTGAATGATTTTGATGAACGATTATGACAAAGCCTCAGCACATCAGAGTGATGAATTGGAGCAGGCTAAGAGAGAAGGGTATAATATGGCTGGCTAAACGCTTTAACTCTATTAAAGGTATAAGCAAAAGATACTCCATGGTATTTGTATAACCCTAGTCGTTTGGATCAACTTAATCCTCCTTTTAAATTTGACACCAAATGGATTCCTACTGTTGCTATACCCATAAGTCTGGTTAGAAAATATCTGGGTGACTATGGCCTTTATGGAGAAGACACACTTGATCAACCTATGCATTTATTAGATAGGCCTAGCTCCAGTAGGCAAGAAAGACTTAAGGAGTTGGAATCCACCACCTATCCGTCTGCTCTAGATATTCCCTCTAAGGGAATGGATAAAGCCATTGGGAAACGTTCGACCGAATGAATGCGCCTTAGAAGCTCTGAAAATTATTTTGTAATGAAGTTCGTTTATCCTTTGAATAAAAGACCATATATGTTCAACACATGTTGCATTTTATATTAGCTGACCAGTAGTTAAGCATTGTGATTGTATGGTCAGCCTTTGGTCGACTAGTCTGCTTAACTGATTACCACTTTGGACGAGTATGAGTTCTCTAGCCGTAGGTTCCATTAATACACTTATGGTTGTTCAAACGGATCTTTGTCGTTCTAGGATAAGTGTTGAATTAGTTTCCATAGGCGACCAAATTTTATAGGCTTTTTCCTTAACTTGGTCTGGTAAAACTTCTTGTTCATGACTTTGAGTCATACACGAAGTTTTACAAGTTATGGACTTCTTGTTCGTGACTTGTCAAAGACGAAGTCATACATGAAGTTTGAATTTTTTTTTCTTAAGTTTTCATTATTTGATTTAGATAGTCATGTCTCCAATTCCCCCAAAAAATTGAAAAAACGAAGTGTACTGATGACAATCAACTGAATTCTCATTAAAGTTAAAAAATAATATTACACATATAACTGAAACTTTTATTTAGAATTACTGATAATACATCCTAAAATGCTCAGCATTCCATGGGTTTTTGAATTCTTCTCCTCTTAAAGATGGTAGGTACTCGATCGGATAACTGCAGAGATGCGATATGGACCATACCAATTAGGTTTCAACTTATTTACTTTTTGAATTACCTTCTTCAAAACATAATCTCCCTATTTTATATTCCTCATCTTTACCCTTCTGTTGTAGAACCTGGTGGTACGCTTCTGGTAGGCGGCTACTCGTAGTGTAGCATACTCTCTTACTTTTTCCACCAAATCTAGGTCAAGCCTTATCATCAGATCAATTTTGGGGGAGTCATAATTAAAGGCCCTGTGACTTGGCAGACCTATTTCGGTAGGGACTACCGCTTTCGTTCTAAATGCCAACGTGTAAGGAGTCTCATCGATCACTTCCTCGATATGGTTTTATAGACCCATAAAACTCTTGGTATCTCATTGATCCAGTTTCCCTTTGCATCATCAAGCCTTTTCTTCAACCCATCGAGCAGAGTTTTGTTTGTCACTTCTATTTGTATATTGCACTGAGGATGTCCTGGAGCAGAATGAAATTTCTGGATTTTTGATTACACACAATAACCCTCAAATTCTTGATTATCGAACTGAGTTCTGTGGTCCGTGATGAAAGTGTATAGCATGCCATATCGGCATATGATATTCTTCCATATAAACTGATAAACCCTCTCGTAAGGCATTTTGACAAGTGGTTTAGATTCCACCCACTTTGTGAAATAGTCAACTGCTACAACCAAATATTTAAATCATCCTTTTATCCTTGAAAATGGGCTGACCAAATCATTTCCCCATAGATCAAAGGACCAAGAGGATGTGATCAGCGTTAAAGTGGCCCCCCGTCGTCTATGGATGGAAGCAAACTTCTGGCATTTATCACATTTTCTAGTATATGATGAACAGTCTGCTTTCATAATTAGTCGATAATATCCCTACATAGCCACCCATCATACCAACGAGCATACTGCTGAATAGGCTTTGCATGATCCTTCGTGAACTTCTTTGATCAAATAAATTCTTCAGTGGTATGAACACACCTCAGTATAGAAATGATGAATCCCCTTTTATACAAGATTCCTCCATCTAGTACGTAGCTGGCTGCTTTGTATCTCAACTTCCTTGCCTTCTTGTCATCTTCAAGCAACGATCCCTTGTCAATGTACTCCTTAATTATGCCCATCCATGAGGGGCCTAGATGAAGTGCTATTAAGATGACTTCTTGCTTATAGATGTTCCTGCTTGCTATGATTTCCATCAGAACGGTCCTCTTCAATTATGTCCTGGTTGCTGAAGCAAGCCGAGCAAGTGCATTTGCTCAAACGTTCTTTATTCTTGGAATTCTGACCATTCTGATTACCAGAAACTTAGTGATGGTTCTTTGTGTTTTGGCTAGGTACCTTGTTATTAGTCTGCCTCTAACTCTATAGATCCCTAACACTTGATTAATAACAAGTTGAAAGCCACTACAAGTGATTATTTGATTACCACTCAGCGATAAAGCATGTTCCAACCCATTAATCAATGCTTCGTACTCAGCCTTATTATTGAAAGCTTGTAATTAAAAATGAAGAGTATAATCCAAATCTATATCATTATGGGTGTTTAGAATTAATCCTGCTCCATTTCTAGAGGCACATAAGGACCCATCAACATACAACTTTCAGATATGAATTTCTTCCTCAAATCCCCCGTCACTTAGAGATCCTTACTTGAATAATTTTTTCTTTGTTCTTCATACTTTTTGGAAACATCTTGAGCAGTAGACGATTCCAGTTTGTCCAGTTTAGAACTATCTTTGGAAGAAGTCTGTTCGGCTTGGTTAGACTTTGAGCTCTAATCCAAGGAAGTCAGCTCGGCCTTTTTCCCCCCATAATCGACTATGGTTTCATCGTAGGTAAATTCTGCTATGAAATTAGCTACAACGTGACCTTTCAGCATTGTTCGGGGCTCGTAGAGTATATCATATTCACTTAACTTTACTGTCTAAGCCATTAATCTCTTAGATTTTTTTGTCTTATGGATAGATTGGTGCAATGATAAATCTGTGTAGATCACAATGGTATGTTCCTAGAAATAGGGCTTCATTCTTCTAGACGCCTCAATAAATGCTAAAGACAATTTTTCCAAGAAAGAATATCTAATGTCAGCCCCCCTAAAAGCTTTGCTGGTATAATACACTAGTTTCTTAATTCCATTCTCTAGTCGAATGAGGACCGAGCTAAGAGCTGACTCGAATATAACAACGTATAGGTATAATTTTTATCCCATGATTGATCGGGAGAGCAGTGGAGGAGATCCTAAATATCTCTTTAATTCTTGAAAAGCAGTTTTTTATTCTTCATTCCATTCGAAAGTTTTCCTCAGTATCTAGAAGAATGGATACTGAAAACGAATGGATAGAATATCCCACACCCGCTAACTTAAAACCTGACATTGTCCTCAATTTCTAAGAACCAAGTTAAAGAGAGGAAAAGTGTGATATTACCCAAAATGGAGCGATCTTGTGAAAGTACCAGTCCAACGATTGTACAAAAGATGTTAGTACCAAGCATAGCAAAAAAAAGGAATAAGCTTTATCTAATTACACTAGACTATAAGTAAGAAAAATAAGAAAAATTAAACTAATTATTTGTAACCTACAATTTAGACTCCTAACTAACTATACACTAGAAGTCTAAATTTTTTAGGATCCACCCAAATAATATTTTGACTTTGTAAGATCAACGGTGGACCCTCCATAACATGCATGCCTCCCGAAAAATAGGAATTTCGTTCAAACAACGAAAGGCATGTGTAAGGCGGAAGAAAGGAACCATCCCCAATTAAATTTTTTGGAGGGAGGATGGGGGATTTGGATAAAACGGGTGACAAATTCACAAGGGGGCCAAAAAAAATTGAATTAACTCCCAAATATTTTTCAATTGGAATGAGAGGGGGCGCACATGGAGGCAAATATGCGATCATGGAAGGTGACTCTAGCAAGTACTCCTCATTGGTGAAAATGTTTAACACTTGAAAGTTTGAAACCGATTCATCGGGTACTAGCATCGGTTCGATAATGGAGAGTGAAAATGGGGAGGAAAGAGATTCAAACTCAAGAGATGAGTCATCATCGCTTGAAGATTGAGTTTCGAAGGAAATACGATAATTTTCAATGAAACATTCTTCTTTGGGGTCCAAAGAAGAAATCATTTCATTAAAAAATGGATACTACGTCCATTTCATCCTCCCTTTCATTCTCAATTAAGCCATGGGACAAGTGCATAATGGTTTGTTCCAAAGTAGACACAAAGTCCTCATAATGTTCAAAACATTCCTCGACTTAAAAAGTCTCGGAAAAAAAATCATGGTCGGATTCAAATAATAAATCCAACTCATGCTCCCAACAACGATTTCCTTCCCGATAACGATTTTCAATTTTCTCATTTTCAAGCATGCGCAAACCCTCGCCAAAAGTCATAGGCCGAGGCGCAGATTCTTGAAAATGAGAACTTTGAAAATTACCATCGGGACTATACTCAAAATCATTATTATAAGAATTTTTAAAAATATAGCTTTTAGTTTCAACATTCTTATTATAAGGAATTAGAGGCCCAAAATCGTTACAATCATCTTCAAAATACACGCACTCCAAAGATTGACTTTCGTAATACTCACCCAAAGTCATTTTAGATTTTGCAATTTTTTGGGTCTCTAAGTATTGACTAAAAGTCATAGGCATATGGGGATTTTGAGAATTATCATAATGATTATCGAAAGGATTGGAATAAGACATGCTTACGCCAAAGATGGCTTGAAGTGGCGAATTCCACAAAGATATGCGCGGTCAAACAATTTAAGCGGTTTTTGGCGCTTAAATGTAGAAGTCCTGCAAAAATGTTAGCAAAAATAAATAAATAGAAAACAAATACTACGTAATACTAAATCAAATAAATTCTAAATTGACTCAACCCCGGCAACGGCACCATTTTGATAGACTGGGTTTTGCCGCGGCGTGAGAGTCACCTACGCGTCGGTCATTTTGTTTTCGGCTCACCAATTCTATACAAAAACCTAAACTATGACTACACTCTTTTAAGGGAGTATAGCAGCCAGTCCGGGTATCGAATCCACAGAGATGATTTGCTAGAATTTAATGGTTTATTACTTCTCAATAAAAGTGTAAAAGGTAATGCTAACAAAAAGGAAAGGATTAATCTAGGCGTGGGAATATTAAACTATATTGTCAAAGGAATAAAAACTATAGGTTGAGTCGGATATCCCTCACCCCGAGTTAATTGGTATAAATGGTTACATGGGCTGACGAGTTATTAAGATTGCGTCTCGTTTCGATAGTTAATTAAATCAAGAGTTGTCACACCCCTAAATTTGCATAAAAGTCTAATAAGATTTTGGTGTCAACAAATACCCCAAAAATTACGTACGCAAAGTCATAAATACGGAGCATACGTGATATACCCCGTTAAATATACTAGGAATAATAACTAGGACAACCCAATCTAAATAAACGAGTAAAAACTCCATCACCAAAGCAAAGCAAGCATTCAATCCTAGGTGAGTTCAATCCAACACAACCTAATCTAAACTAGCCACTAATCATGAAGAACAACATTAATTAAAGCACTAATTAAATTAACTAGGTTTGAAATTAAAAACAAAGTATTAAAATAAAGCAAGAAATAGAGCTAGGAGATAATGAATAGTAAATACCTTACATTAATGGTGGAAATACCCAAATAAAAATGGAAGAGGGTGAACTCCACAATAAAAGCCCCAAATATCTCTCTAACCTAGGTCCTAAAAACTAAGAGAAAATGAATGTCTCAAGTCTAAAAATGATCCCCCTCACCTAAGGGAAAGTTTTCCCCTAAATACCCCACTAAAAACCCCACAAAAAAATGAAATTTGCGG
The DNA here is from genome assembly GCA_949130495.1 of Sambucus nigra. Lineage (NCBI taxonomy): Eukaryota > Viridiplantae > Streptophyta > Magnoliopsida > Dipsacales > Adoxaceae > Sambucus > Sambucus nigra. The sequence continues at coordinate 417,110,286 of OX422211.1, read as the reverse complement.
ACTTTCTGGTGCAAAACAAATCGATTTGCCACTGGGCGAATCGATTCGCCTCTATAGGTCTGCAATTCCTGCAACTTTGTCAAACTTCACGAAAAATACAGTAACTTCTTCGTTATAACTCGGAATTAGGCACGGTAAGAGGCTACGCGAAGAAAACTCAGAGGACTACGACATCCAAGAAGACATTAGGTCAAAAAACTAAAATATGAAATGACTAAAATTCCCTTGAATGTGGCCTTGAGTACTGATTTGAAGTAAAAATAATCCTAAAAATGCCATAACTCCTTCATTATACATCGAAATTATGCACCGTTGATGGCCACACGAAGAGAAATCAAAGGGATTAAACTTCTGTGAAGTGTTCGGGATTAATACCCGAATATTGAAATTACTAAAATGCCACCGAAGCTGCAATAATCAACGGAACGTTTTCGAAAAGCGACCAAACTTCACGCCAAGCACCTAAATAGCTACAAACGCCCAATTATATCTCATGTAGCATGTTAACATATAAAACATAGGTTGTCTGGTTAACGAGCATATATATAGAAATTAAGGAACTTGAGGTGGCTAAAATGCATAAGTTCGAGGGTAATTAAATGCAATATTCGATACGAATCACACCCCATAACTTACACATTGCTAGTCCCTAGCAATGAAATACAAAGCAAGAAGAACAACATGCAAATCAAAAAAAAAAGATATATGTACAAAAGGGATAAAATCCACTTTCGCGGGCGAACGATTGCATTTAGCATATGCAATAAGCTGTTAAACCCCTCGGTTATCCTAGTGGACGAGTGTCGTCTCGTGAGGGTTTTCAGGGATGAAACCCACAAACATCAAATAGTTTCCTCAAAATATGCCCAACCCAATATACGACAATCCCAACAATATCGAAAAGGATTTCATACACATTATTAGCATAATGAACGAATTCAAATGAAAGTCCAATTCATTAAACATTATAGAATGCACCTCATTGAATTGAAACCTTAAAATGTGGGAGGGGGAGGGAGCACATGCAAAGTATGATTTGGCAAAGACTTATATAAATCGGATAATAAACATAAAGCATACATATGTCAATCCTCACCGGGCATTACACTCAACAAATGAAATCATTATGAAATGGGAGGTAATACAGGGGATAGGCGGGCATATGGAATAAATGTAAATGGAAACTAGGCCGCGCACATGTCACAAATGAAGAACGCTATATATAAAATGAAAATTTGCAATCTCAATGAAATATATCACTGAATAAAATAGGCGAAATGCATTTTCACAGATTATCAAACTATTTAAACTTTTAAATTACATCTACCTGAGATCACATTGAACTTGAATAGGGTTATAATGTAGGCTAGGCTAGGGTATGAAATAAAAGGAATGTATGTACGGATTCAAAGTATTTAGGGATGAAAACTCAGGATTATGAAAAAAGTTGGGCAATTCCAAAATTTGGAAAATAACATCCATAAAAGGCATTGAATATAACAATGGGGAGAGTAAACAAAGCTTATTGAATCACTATAAACAACATATACATATTTCTCGTTCTTTTCTTTTCTTCTTTTTCTCATTTTTTCTTTTGTTTTCCTTCTTTCTCCTTTTTCCCTTTTTCTTTTCTTTTCTACTCTCACATGCCTAAATTGAAACCACAAGACAACACCATCATTCAATCCCAAGTAACATTCCAATCAAAGGTATGTAAGGTAATATATATGGTTTATAACTCCAATGTGGAGTTAGTTATGGGATTTTGGGGTTATGAAATGAAAGGTTATATTTAGGTTCAAAGGGGTTGACGAGGGGAAACATTTAAGGTAAGGTCAAGGTCATATGGGTGATATAACAAAGATGGCCTATAATCATTTCATAAAGTTTACGCAATTCTCGAGTAAAAAAAAACTTTGAAAATCATGCTCAAGTAACACATTTTATATATGAACTCAATTAATGAACGATCAAATGAAAGAATAGTGATATTACTAAAGACCGTAACGTTTTCAAAGAGGAAAGAAAAGTGTATAACACTCACAAACGAAGAAAAGGCCAAAGCTCACTCGGTGTAAGTATATACAATGCAACAAAAGATTATCGAGTTATAAAAATCTTAAACCAAATCAATAAAGCAAGAAAGGTGCATGTGCTCATGGGATTAAAGTTTAATTCATGAAGTTATTCATAATATCAATAATTGAGGACTAAAGTCTAATAAATTTTAAAATCGAGAACATGCATCATTGAGTTGTCTATTAAATTGGCCAATTATTAAAATTTATCATCGGAAACAAAGGCACAATGCCCAACAAAGGAGAGAAAAGAAAAACATCTTTTTGAAAATTTTAATTCTTTACAAGAAAAGCATGCTTGGAAATAAAATATAATCAAATCAAAGAAACAACCAATGAATGGATAGAATATCCCACACCGCCTAACTTAAAACCTGACATTGTCCTCAATGTAAATTAAGAACCAGTTAAAGAGATGAAAAGAGTGATATTACCCAAAATGGAGCGATCTTGTGAAAGTACAAGTCCAATGATTATTCAAAAGATGTTAGTACCAAGCATAGCAAAAAAAAAAGGAATAAAACTTTATCTAATTACACTAGACTATAAGTAAGAAAAATAAGAAAAATAAAACTAATTATTTACAGCCTACGATTTAGACTCCTAACTAACTATACATTAGAAGTCTAAATTTTTTAGGATCCACCCAAAAAATATTTTAACTTTGTAAGATCAACAGTGGACCCTCCATAGCATGCATGCCTCCTAAAAAATAGGAATTTCGTTCAAACAACGGAAGGCATATGTAAGGCGGAAGAAAGGAACCATCCCTAATTAAAGTTTTTGGAGGGAGGATGGGGGATTTGGATAAAACGGCTGACAAATACACAAGGGGGACAAAAAAATTGAATTATCTTTTCAATTGGAATGGGAGAGGGCGCACATAGAGGCAAAGATGCGATCATGCAAGGCGACTCGAGCAAGTACTCCTCATAGGTGAAAAGGTTTAACACTTTAAAGTTTGAAACTGATTCATTGGGTACTAGTGTCGGTTCAATAATGGAGAGTGAAAATGGGGAGGAAAGAAATTCAAACTCAAGAGATGAGTCATCATCGCTTGAAGATTGAGTTTCGAAGGAAATAAGATCATTTTCAATGAAACATTTTTCTTTGGGATCCAAAGAAGAAATCATTTCATTGAAAATGGATACTACGTCCATTTCATCCTCACTTTAATTCTTAATTAAGCCATGGTCCAAGTGAAGAATGGTTTGTTCCAAAGTAGGCACAAAGTCCTCATTTGGTTCAAAACATTCCTCGACTTCCAAAGTCTCAGAAGAAAAATCATCGTCGGATTCAAATAATAAATCCAACTCATGTTCCCAACAACGATTTTCTTCCCGATAATGATTTTCAATTTTCTCATTTTCAAGCATGCGCAAACCCTCGTCGAAAGTCATAGGCCGAGGCGCGGATTCTTGAAAATGAGAAGTTTGAAAATTACCATTGGGACTATACTCAAAATCATTATTATAAGAATTTTGAAAAATATAGCTTTTAGTTTCAACATTCTTATTATAAGGAATTAGAAGCCCAAAATTGTTACAATCATCTTCAAAATACACGCACTCCAAAGCTTGACTTTCTTAATACTCACCCAAAGTCATTTTAGATTTTGCAATTTTTGGGGTCTCTAAGTATTGACCAAAAGTCATAGGCGGACGGGAATTTTGAGAATTATCATAATGATTATCGAAAGGATTGGAATAAGACATGCTTACCCCAAAGATGGCTTAAAGTGGCGAATTCCACAAAGATATGCGCGGCCGAAAAATTTAAGAGATTTTTGGCGCTCAAATGTAGAAGTCCTGCAAAAATGTTAGCAAAAAATACAAATAGAAATAAAATACTATAAAATACTAAATCAAATAGATTCTAAAATATACTCATCCCCGAAAACGATGCCATTTTGATAGACTGGGTTTCTTCGCGGCACGAGTCACCTACGTGCCGGTCGTTTTATTTTTGGCTCACCAACTCTATACAAAAACCTAAATTATGACTACACTCTTCTAAGGGAGTATAGCGGCCAGTCTGGGAATCGAATCCACAGAGACGAGTTGCTAGAATTTTATGATTTATTACTTCTCAATAAAAGTGAAAAAGGAAAAGATAACAAAAAGGAAAGGATTAATCTAGGCGTGGGAATATTAAACTATGTTGACAAAGGAATAAAAATTATATGTTGCGTCCGATATCCATCATCCCGAGTTAATTGGTATAAATGGTTACATGGGCTCACGAGTTATTAAGATTGCGTCTCGTTGCGACAGTTAATTAAATAAAGAGTTGTCACACCCCTAAATTTGCATAGAAGTTTAATAAGATTTTGGTGTCCACAAATACCCCGAAAATTATGCACTCAAGGTCGTAAATACGGGGCATACATGATATACCCCATTAAATCTCCTAGGCGTAATAACTAGGACTACCCAATCGAAATAAACGAGTAAAAACTCCATCACCAAAGCAATGCAACCATTCAAACCAAGGTGAGTTCAATCCAACACAACCTAATATAAACTAACCACTAATCATGAAGAACAACATTAATTAAATTAACTACATAAATTAACTAGGCTTGAAATAAATAACAAAGCATTAAAATAAATCAAGAAATAGAGCTAGAAGATAATGAATAGTAAATACCCTACATTAATGGTGGAAATACCCAAAGAAAACTGGAGGTGGATGAACTCCACAACAAAACCCCCAAATATCTCTCTAACCTAGGTCCTAAAAAATAAGAGAAAATGAATGTCTCAAGTCTAAAAATGACCCCCCCCCCCCCCCCACTTAAGAGGAAGTTTTACCCTAAATACCCCATTAAAAACCCCACCAAAAAATGAAATTTGCGGACTTTTTGGTGCAAAGCGAATCGATTTACCCCTGGGCAAATCGATTCGCCCCTACAGGTTTGTAATTCATGTAGCTTTGTCCAACCTTACGAAAAATTCCGTAACGTCTTCGTTATAACTCGGAATTAGGAACGGTCAGAGGCTACACGAAGATAACTCAAACGAATACAACATCCAATAAGACATTATGCCAACAAACTCAAATATGAAATTACTAAAATGCCCTTGAATGTGCCCTTGAGTGCGAATTTAAAGTAAAAACAACATAAAAATTCCATAACTCCTTCATTATACATCAGAATCATGCACCGTCGGCGGCCACGCGAAGAGAAATCAAAGGGATTAAACTTCCGTGAAGTGTTCGAGATTAAAACCTGAATGTTGAAATTATTAAAATGCCCCCAAAGCTGCAATAATCAATGAAACTTTTCCAGAAAGCGACCAAACTTCACACCAAGCACCTAAATACCTACAAAAGCCCAATTATACCTCATATAGCATGCTAACATATAAAATGGAGTTTGTTTAGTTAATGAGCATATATATGAATTAAGGTACTCGAGGGGGACTAAAATGCATAAGTTCGAGGATAATTAAATGCAAATACACATTTGGTTGGGTTGAGTTTCCTATGATGCTTTTCTAGCGGGTCAAATGTCTGGCCTAAGTATTTGATGTGGTCGATAGCTACCTTGCTTTTAGTTAACATATCATCCACATAAACTTCCATATTTTTATCTATCTGCTCCTCAAAGACCATGTTTACCAGCTTTGGTATGTTGCTCCAGCATTTTTAAGGCCAAAAGGCATAACGTTGTAGCAATAAGTACCTCAGATGATAATAACTGACGTATTTTCCCTGTCTTATGGCTTTATTTTAATTTTATTATATCCCGAATAAGCATCCATGAGGCTGAGTAACTCATGTCCTGCGGTGGCGTCGACTAGTTGATTAATTCTGGGCAAAGGAAAATGATCCTTTGGGTAGGATTTATTGAGATCTGTGAAGTAAACACACATGTGTCATTTGTTGTTCTTCTTTTTTACCATCACTATGTTAGCCAACCAGTCTGGGTATTTGACATCTTTAATGAATTTTTCCTTCTGCAGCTTGTCTACCTCCTCTTGGATGGCTATGTTCTTCTCAGGACTGACTACACGCCATTTTTTCTTGATCGGCTTGGTATCTTTGGTGATATTCAACTCATGGAAAATAAATTTTGGATTAATTTTTGGCATATCCTCATGGTTTTATGCGAATACGCTCTTTCGCTCTTTAAGGAAACCGATCAATTCTTGCTTGACAGTTGGCTCCAGAGTTAAGCCAATCTGCATGGTTCTTTCTGGTCTTTCATCATCCAGGACAATTATTTCTATAACCTCTAAAACCTACCCCTTAACTAAATCAGCCTCCTCTCTAGGGTCTAAGGTTTCGATCTTGTAGGTTGCAGTAAGTTTCATTACTTCTTCTTGGTCGGTAGAAGTGTAATAGCATTTTCTAGCTTCAGTTTGATTTCCAGTAATAACGATGACCCCATAGTGAGTGGGGAACTTCAGGCACTGATGGACAATAGATGGTACTGCTTCGAACTTTTTCAGGCCAACATTGCTAAGGATCATGTTATAGATTGATCGGATGTTCTTGTCTAAGATGAAGAAAAAGATCCTTTCAGTCCTACTAGCTATCCATGTGCCGATCAAAACTTCCAACTTGACAGTCTCTAATGGGTATACTTTTTCACCCGAAAAACCTATTAGTGTCCTATAATAAGGTTCCAATTTATTGTCACATAATCCTAAACTATGGAAACTATTGTAGAACATGACATCGACTGAACTGCCATTGTCAATTAGAATCCAAGCCACCCTTGCTTCATGTATTCTCGTGGTGATGACCAAAGGATCATCATGTGGATAGAGTACTCCTGATAGGTCATTCTTGGAGAAACCAATCACAATCTTATCTTTGTTTACTTTCCGTGGCTAACCATTAACATCGTCGGATAGATTAATTTTCCAAATATAGGAGTGTGTTTTGGCTTCATTTAAATAGGCTTTTCTTTCAGTTATCTTATCTCCACCACCAGCATCTCCTACTACGATAAAATGACAGCCAAAAGATATCATTTTTTCCTAAATTTTAGGCTCCTCAGGTTTTTTTGGCAATTCTGGATCTTCTTCTGAATCATTATCTCGGTTTCTTTTCTTGTCATCTCTTCCATTACAAGGAGATTCTGATCGCCTCTTGGATTCTCGTTCTTTTTACATGTCAACAAACTTGGATAGCTTGCCAAGACGGATTAAATATTCAATCTCATTTTTCAAGATAATACAGTTGTCAATAGTGTGCCCATGGTCCTTGTGAAACTCATAGTACTTTTACTTGTCTCTCTTGTTAGGAGGGGACTTCATCTTTTTGGGCCATTTAAGGTTTATGCTTACTCTAATTTCCTCCAGGATGTGATGAACACCAATAGTGAGAGGAGTGTATTCCTCATATTCTTGGGCTTCTCAGATTTTTTATCTTTTTGCTCCTTCCTTTCAAAATTCTTAGGGTGTTCATACTTGGCACTTGGAGCTTGCTTGACAGTCATAACTTCCTCGGCATTCATGATTTTTCCAGTTTTAGCCATCAACTCACCCATGGTTTTATGGGGATCTTTGGCCAGCGCATAGTATAAATTCTCAAGGAGAAATCTGCTCATCAAAGCAGTAATAGAGGTATTTTCTTCATAATCTACCAGTTCTAACTTCTCACTGTCGAAACGAGTCATGTGGTCTCCCCTGGTTGCTGATAGACGCTTAGTAACTAAGCTACCCTCTTGATAGGTTTGGACCCAAAGTAAAAGTTATTGATGAATAGGTCGGCGAGCTGTTGAAAGTTAGAGAGATTTATCCCCAAGGAAGATTATTATATAAAATTTGGGTACATCCAGTGATGGTACTGGAGAATGCTCGGCAGCGCATCTCATCTGGAATTGAATAAATATCAACTACTGCATGGTATTATTCAATATATAAGACGGGGTCAGTTTTATCGTCATATTTGGGAGTGATCACCGGCGGCTTGAATTTGGACGGTGTGGGAAAATCCACAATGGCTTGAACAAAAGGAGATCCATTCAGAAAGCTCATTTGCAAAGGATTCTTAAACTTGGCTATTTCTCCCAAACGGTCTTTCAATAGTTGTATTAATCTTTTCCAAGGGTGATCTTCTGGATTATTTTTTTTACTAAGGTAGCTCTAGCAGTTCAACCATAAGTGTGTTCTGATCTCTCTTCTTGAGAAGACTGCTCGGAGTGCACGAAACCTCGTATACTAATCCTAGAATGCGTAGAACCTTCTCGAAGATCTCTTGATCGGGAAGGTTCCCTTTGATAACTTCTACTTTCTCGAGTTCCCAAGCGGTCTAATGTAGAGGCTTTGCTCAGCCTCTCAAAGACGTTCGGTTGTTTTAGAGTGAGAGACCGATCGTTATAGTAATTTTTGGATCTGAGTGAAAAGGATACCCCTGGATGGTAGGACTGGTTTTATGATGATCTGGAGTAACTAGACCAACTTCTATCATTCCAAGGAGGTGGAGGTAGCATTTCCCTCCTATAGGATGGGGCAACTGTGGATTTAGCTTGAAGCGTTTGAGTAAGTTATCGCACGATTTCTGGCATCGCCTCCTACCCTTTGACGATGTTGAGTAGAATCCCCTATAAATATCTCATACCAGGAGAAGTGGAAGAACTGAAAATGTTACCTCCAGTAAGACCGAACGTCAATCATACTTCAAGGGTATAAAAGACAGGTTGTAAAAGACTCTGGTAAGAAATAACAATGACTCATCGTTTCCATAGACGACGCCAATCTGTTGATGCTTAAATTTGGATTATTGATCTTAACCATTAGTTACCAAATTTATCACCATAGATAATAGAAAAATAAAAATATAGAGAGAGATACCAGAGATTTTTACGTGGTTCAGCTCAAGAATAAAACCTACATCCATAAGGAACTAGTATTTAAGATTTTCTTGGTTAGAAATCAGGAGTTTAGTATAAAGCTAGTATGTTCATGCCTTCTCCTCCTTATCTAGGGGAAATGTTGCATTTATAGTAAGTGAAAACTCAAGAGGTGGTATGCGTTTATAGATTCAAGCATTTATACCATTACACAATAAGATGCAGCTGAACGTCTTTCACATGCATGTGCATGATGACTATTGAATATCCCATGTGTGTCTGATGGTTTATCTTCCTGGCTTTGGTCTTGGAAGCTGACTAGAAACTATTTGAGCCGACCAGTTCTCATCCAATGTGGAAAAAATTGGAATAATATTGACATTTTTCGTCATTGCATTGGCCCGGGTGGCTTAATATTTTTAGACTACAATAGAAGCTCCCAATACTACATACTTGAAGGTTAAATGAAAGAATGGAGTATTCATTTTTAGATTTGCTCGGCACTTTTTAAAGGTTGTGGTCGGCAGCCAACCTCCAGGACTTGTAAATTTTTTCTTTATTTGTATTGAAGCGGTGGAAATATCATAAATAACTTAAAAAATAGAGAACGATCGAAGGGTATGATGGTCTTTTTATCTTTTTAGGATTTGGGATGTCGTCGATAGTCCAAAGATTGGTAAACTTAACCATTTCAAATCCCAGATACCAAGAGTCATCATTGTACCTATAAAAGGATGATTTTCTCTCCGTTTTTCTCACTTCAGCAATCTCGAATTCCCTTTCATCCATTGTTGCTTCTTCACCTTGATGCTTTAAGGATTTCGCTACTGAGCTTCCCACTAAGAACCTCCCTCCTATAATTTTTATTTATGATCTATTAGAATGGTTTATAGTGTTAGTGAAATTTCTTTAGAGGAGTTTAGAGAAAAGAGGAAAATTCCAGATTGGGTAGTTACGAAAATGGTCTCAGGGCCTTGTGATTTGTGTGCCTTAGATAAGGTTCATTGGCTACCCACCATATTTATAGCTGGGTATGGGGTTAACTTCCCCCCTAATAATTTATTTTTGGAATTCTGCCAATATTTCGACCTGGTCCCCACCCAAGTAGACCCCAACAGTTGGAGAGTAGTGAATGGGGTTAACCGTCTTAATAAATTATATGGAACGCACATTGGAATAAAAGAATTGATGTATTCCTATAATTAGGGAACTACTGGGGAGAATTCTTACCATTTGAAGACGCGTCAGGCTAATAGGGCCTTGGTGGTAATTTTACTTGATTCCAATAAGGATTATTGGAATTATGGAGTTGTGGTAAAGAATTGTCAACATACTCCCCTTCCTGAGGGGGTCAGATATAATGGCCCCAGGTGCCCCCAAGAAGGTAATCCCAGGCACCCGAGTTCGAAACCAGGCTCCCGAGTTTGAAAATTGGCAGCTGCATCTTGGGACAGGATACAGAAGGAATATCCCTCTGTAAAAGTATCATCCAGTCGCAAGGAAGAGTCTCGAGATGTGCACAAGCTGGCCCGGGGATTACCCTTCGTTACTTAAAAAAATATATATGCCACATACTTTTTAATTGAGAGAAGGGACCCCTAACTCTGAAGTTAACTTTGTCGATTTGAAATTTATTTGGTCCATCGAGTAGAGAATTGGTGAAGCCCATCCCCGATCAGCCTCTATCTTATTTAAATACCAAAGTTCCATCACATATTTTGTAGCTCGGCCTACAGAGGATATCCCTTTACCCCCCATTGAACTAGAAGACTCTATTTCATCCCCATCTATTATAGGCTCCGAATCTCTTTTGCTAGAAGAAGTAAAAGTTTCTTTTTGATGAATTTCCTTCTCATTTAATTCTTTGGTTATGTCCACTATTCCCACCACTCTCTCTTCCAAGAGGAAAATGGTTAAAATAAAGATTCCCAACCTCCTTGATTGATTTATGTCTTCCCCTCCTGCTGAGAAGAAGTAGGCTGTAGGGGAAGGTTCCAAACGACCATTAGCGGTAACTACTGACGGGATGAAGAGTACAGAGCCTCAATTCAAAAGATTAAAGAAAGGTCCTGCCACACATCAGGAGTTAGTTTGAAAGACCCAGGCCAACCAAGCCTCTGCAAAAGATGCCTCTATGGCAGCGAACCCTGGTTTGGCCAGGGGTTTGATTGGTTCTGGGATTCTCCCTACTGACAGGTCGGTAGCTACTCCTTTATCCAAGATGAGATTATTGGAGAGAGTTAACCAAAATTTAGCTTTGGTAATAATCTTGACATAATTTTATTCCTTGTTCGGCAACTTTTATACTTATTACTTGTTAATACTTTGGACCTTCAAACTTGCAGTTCTTGGTGTACTATGAGCAACTCCTGATGACTGATATTGATGAGGCTTTAAAATGCTTGAATAAATCCTTGGATGCCAGAAAAGTAGCCCACAAGAAAACCTGGAGAAGTGGCAAGGCTAGTTAGATGCTGTCAAGAAGAAGAGGATTGATGCCGGATGCTGCTAAGGCTACTATTGAAGTGGAAAAAAAATATCAAAACTTGAAGGTCGACATTAAAAAGGGAAGGAAGACGCCTGCACCTGTGGTTGGAATAAGCTTTTTCCACTGTTTCTATGCAAATTGACTATCTGAAGAAGACATCCTTCAAGGAAGGGTAGGATTCTGCACTGAAATAGGTTGGCACTACTAACTACTCAGACCTCTTTTAGTAATTCAACCCGAGTACCCCTCACGTGATTGATGAAGAAATGGAAGATGTTGTGGGTACTAGTGAATCTCCAATGAAACTTGAGGCTTCAATAGTGGTTACTTAGTCGGTAGATCAGATAACTCAAGACAAGGATAAGGCATAGACTCCTTAGGATTGTTGGATATTTTTGGCTTTTCTTTGTAATGTTTAATTTCATTCTGTCATCTTGAATAATTGACCTTTTTGATGTAATAGCCTTTTATTTTATACTAAAATTTGTGGTTGGACTTGCACCATTATGATTGAATAAATTGTGTTTTTGATATTTGTGCTCACATTCTATCTTTTAGTTTAAATCTAGGAAAGTTGTGATAGTTACAGCCAAAAGTTACCTATACAGAAGGAGTGTTTGACTATTTGGTGCTCGCTAATAACATTTGAATGAAGAATAGTTGGAGGAGTTTCTTGGTTTAAATGCTTTTAACCAAGTGATGGAAGCCTACTGTCATCTTCACAGACCCTTTGACCAGGTAATGGCAAATACTGCTGCTTATTATGAAATGATTGAGCAAATTCAAGAGGATCATAAGGCTTCTCTCACTAGACTTAAGCAAATTATGCTCGTCTTGGCAACGAGGTAGGTTTTGACAAGAAACTATCGGCTATATCATCGACTTTCAATAAGAAGGAATTTGTAATAAAGAACGAGTTGAACAGTGCTCGGGAGGTCGCCGATTTGTTAGAATAGGAAAATAACTTGTTGAGGGATGAATTGGAAGGACTAAAGAAGTCCATGGTGGGCACTGACCAGAATAAATGTGTGTCCTTTTTGGAACAGGAAAATAATAAGCTGTTGGAGGAGATTAAAAACTTGAAGAAATCCAAAGGCGGTCAGTCATCAAGGCAGGTTGTAATTGCTTAGCCCTTCATTAAGAAAGAATGGATGAAGAAAACTCTACCAACATTAAAAAGTTAACTAAGAAAGTTAATCGCCTTGCCTTTCACTTTCACAAGCAACCACAAACTATTTGGATGAACGGTTATGATGAATCCTTATCACATATGAGTGATGAATTGGAGTAAGCTCAAAGAGAAGGGTAAGAATGGGGATGGACGAACACTTCGACTGCGTTGAAGGTACAAGAAAAAGATACTTTGTGGTATTGGTATGACCCTGGTTGTTTGGATAAACCTAATCCTCCCTTTAAATTGGACACCAAATGGATTTCTGCTGATGTTATACCTATAAGTCTACTTAGGAAATATTTGGGTGATTATGTCCTTCATGGTGACGACACACTTGTTCGACCTACGCATTTATTGGATAGGACTAGCTCCAGAAGGTAATAAAGACTTAGGGAGTTGGAATCCACCGTCCATCCTTCTGCTTTGGATATTCCCTATGAGGGAATGGATAAAGCCTTGGGGAAACATCAAGCCGAATAAATGTGCTTACTTTCTTTTAACCGTAGTGTCTCTGAAAAGTATGTTGTAATGCAGTTCATTTATCTTTTAAATAAAAGACAATATATGTTCAATACATGTTGCATTTGATATTGGCCGACCAGTAATTAAGCATTGTTATTATATGGTCAGCCTTTGGCCGACTAATCTGCTTTACTAATTACCACTTTGGAAGAGCATGAGCTGTCCAACCTTAGGTTCTACTAATACACTTATGGTTTTTCAAAAGGATCTATGTCGTTTTAGATAAGTGTTGAATTAGTTACCATAGGCGACCAAATTTTATAGCCTTTTTTCGCAACCTGGTCTAGTAAAACTTCTTGTTCACGACTTTGAGTCATACAGGAAGTTTTAAAAATTATGGACTTCTTGTTCGTGACTTGTCAAAAATGAAGTCATACATGAAGTTTGAATTTTTTTTGTTTTAAGTTTTCATTGTTTGACTGAGATAGTCATATCTTCCATTCCCAAAAAAATAGAAAAAATGAAGCGTATTAATGACAATCCACTGAATTCTCATTAAAGTTGAAAAAAGTTGCTACACATATAACTGAAACTTTTATTTAGAATTACTGATAATACTTCCTAAGATTCTTGGAGTTCCATGGGTTTTTGAATTATTCTTATTCAATTGTTTCCAAATGTTAGGTACCGAGTCGAATAACTGCAGAGATGCGATATGGACCATGCCAATTAGGTTCCAGCTTATTTAATTTTTGAATTACCTTCTTCAAAACATAATTCCCTTCTTTTAGATTGCTCGACTTGACCTTTCTGTTGTTGAACCAGGTGGTATGCTGTTGGTAGGAGGCTACTCATAGTGTAGCATTCTCTCTTACTTTTTCCACTAAGTCTATATCAAGCCTCCTCATCATATCACTTTTGGGGGATTCATAATTAAGGACCCTGTGACTTGGAAGACCTATTTCAGTGGGGACTACTGCTTCCAATCCAAAGGCTAACATGTAAGGAGTTTCACCGGTCGCTGTCCTCGACGTGGTTCTATAGGCCTATAAAACGCTTGGTAGCTCGTTAATCCAGTTTCCCTTTGCATCATCAAGCTTTTTCTTCAACCCATCCAGCAGAGTTTTTTTGTCACTTATGTTTTTCCATTGCACTCAGGATGTCCTAGAGCAGAATGCATTTTTTGAATTTTTAATTTCGCATAATAATCCTAAAATTCTTGATTATCGAATTAAGTTCCGTGGTCTGTGATAAAAGCGTATGGCATGCCATATCGGCACATGATATTCTTCCATATAAACTGATAAACCCTCTCGTAAGGCACTTTAATAAGTGGTTCGGCTTCAACACGCTCTGTGAAATAGTCAAATGTTATAACCAAAAATTTTAAATCGTCCCTTTGTCCTTGGAATGGGCCAACCAAATCAATTCCCGATACAGCAAAGGGCCAAGGGGATGTGATCGACATTAAAGAAGCCCCCATCCGTCTGTGGATGGCTGAAAACTTCTGGCATTTGTCACATTTTTTTAGCACATGATGAATAATCTGCATTTATAGTTGTCTAGTAATATCCGTGCACAACCACCCATCGTCCAATGATCATCCTGCTAAATGGGCTCCACATGATCCTGTATGGACTTCTTTGATCAAATCATTTACTTCAGTGGGATGAACACACCTAAGTTAAGAAATAGTGAATCCCTTTTTATACAAGATGCCTCCTTCTAGTACATAGTTGGTTTCTTTGTATCTCAACTTCCTTGCCTCTTTGGGATCTTCAGGGAACGGTCCCTTGTCAATGAACTCCTTAATTGGGTCCATCCATGAGTGGTACATATCAATTATTATTAAGATGACTTCTTGTTCATTTATGCTCCTGATTACTAGGGTTCCCGCCAAAATGGTCGTCTCTAATTCTGACCAGGGTGCTAAAGCAAGCCGACCAAGTGCGTCTCCTCAGACGTTCTTTATTCTTGAAATTTTCACCATTCTGACTACTAGAAACTCAGTGATGGTTCTTTATGTTTTGACGAGGTACATTGTCATCAGTTCGCCTCTAACTCCATATATCCCTAACACTTAATTAACAACAAGATGAGATTCACTGCGAGCGACTATTTGATTGGAACCCAGTGACAAAGCAAGTTACAATATAATAATTAATGTTTTCTACTCTGCCTCATTATTGGAAACTTGGAATTGAGACAAAGATTATACTCCACATCTATATCATTGGGGTTGTTTAGAATTAATCCTGCTTCACTGCCAAAGGCACAGTAGGACCCATAAACGTACAACTTTCGAATATGAATTTCTTCGTCAAAGCTCCCATCACTTAGAGATCCTTACTTGAATAATTTTTTCCTCTGTTCTTCTTACTTTTTGGCAACATCTTAAGTATTGGACGATTCGAGTTTAAAACTATCTTTCGTAGAAGTCTGTTCAGCTTGGTTCGACATTGAGCTCTCTTCTAAGGAAGTTTGCTTGGCCTTTTTCCCCTCATGATAGGCTGTGGTTTCTTTATAGGTAAATTTTTTTATAAATTCATCTACAGCCTGAACTTTTAGCGTTGTTTAGGGCTCGTAGAGTATATCATATTCACCTAACTCTACTATCCAAGCCATTAATCTTCCAAATTTTTCTAGCTTATGGATAGCTTGGCGCAATGGTAAACCTATGTAGACTACAATGGTATGTTCCGGGAAGTAGGGCTTCATTATTCTGGATGCCTCAATAAATGCTAAAGCCAATTTTTCCGAGAAATAATATCTAATCTCTGCCCCCTAAAAGCTTTGCTGCTATAATACACTGGTTTCTGAATTCCATTCTCTAGTCGGATGAGGACCAAGCTAAGAGCTGACTTAGATACAATAATGTATATGTATAATTTCTCTCCCATAACTGATCGGGAGAGCAGTGGAGGAGATCCCAAATATCTCTTCAAGTCTTGAAAATATTTTTCACATTCTTCATTCCATTCAAAAATTTTCATGTGTACCTTGAAGAACAATAAGCATTTATTAGTTGCTCGATAAATAAATCGATTGAGTACAACAACCCTTCCTGTCAACTTTTGCACGTATTTCTTGCATGAGGGAGATTGTATTTCGATCAATTCCTTCATTTTGTTTGGGTTGGCTTCAATCTCTATTTGATTTAGGATGAATCCCATGAACATCCCTTCTTTCACGGCGAATACACGTTTGGCTAGGTTGTAAGGACATTATTTTATTGTCTTGTTTACATTTGAGTATGTCGTATACCGCTACAATCTTCGAAGACTTATTTAAGTTCAATCATGCGTCAAGACGGATCCAAATATCAAAGTTCTTCAACATTCAAGCCTCCACGAGATGAATTTTGATAAGGTTGTGTTTTGGTTACTTTATGTAACACCCTGTATTTTTAATGATTTTTATATTTGGATTAATTGTGAATTATATTGGGATTAATTAAACTAAATTGAAATAATTAATCCGGGATAATAAATATTAATTAGCTAGAAAAGGGTTAATATTTATGTGTATCTAATATTACTTAGTGGATGAGTAATAATAACAACAAGGAAATATTATAAATTATTGTGAGTGGAAAATACGGCAGTTACGATAAATATAGTCATGACGTGCGTGCCAGTCGTGTCGGGACATAATTTGAGAAGTCAAACGTAATTTTATTTTTGATATTTCAATTAGTCATTTCGAGTGCGCCAAAGTGTCCGAAAGGGTCGAGGTAGTCAGAAAAGTGTACCCGAGGGTTTAGTTTGGGTCCCGGGAAATTTTAGGCCAAACCGACACCCCACGAGGGTGTTTTAGTCATTTGTATTTTTAAGGAAGGGAGACCCACGAATTTTATAGGGTAAATCAGATGGGGAGTTGGAGAAATTAAGGTTATGTGAACTGAAGTTAAATAGGTCATCAAGGTAGGAAGAAGGAGAGCCCTAAGAGAGTCCCAATACTATCCAGTACCATTCTTGAACCAAAAGCACCACCGTTGCACAAATCGGAGGAAGAGGAACACAACGATATCAATAATTTCGGGAAAATCAGAACTACACACAAAGCCAAGTATTTATCTTGCTTAATTCATAAAGGATATATCATCCATGTTAGAATAGGATGCTTAATACCTTAATTTCATGTGTTTTGATGACTAAATTGGGAACTTAAATCATGTTTTGGGTTGAATTAATAGTGGAATTGAATCCCTTATGTATTATGATGAATTTCTTCTAATTAAACATGAAGAAATTTGGGTTTTATGGTTGTTCTTGATGACTATTGATGAACTAAGGTTTTTAGAGATAATTCTTGATTGAATCCCAACTAAATGATGTTTCTTGATGATTTGGTGATTATAAAACGTTGGAAATCATGTATATAGGTTAGAATGATGATTGGTAAGTTTGGATGGGAGTATGGGATCGTGTAATGAAGGTCTGGTTGATTAAAAATGGTGAAACCCGTAACTATTTAGGGAAGAAGAATATACATGTAGCAGGCGAATTGATTCGGCTCCCTGGCCGAATCGATTTGGCTGCCCAAAATTTGACAGTTTTCTCCCTTTATAATTAGAATTAGTGGGAAATGATTGAATTAACTTTTGAGATGATTTGTATATATAAAGAGAGTTATTTTAAAAATATCAGTAGGTAAATATTGGGATAAGGTTTAGTCACATGGGAGAAACTTAAGGGCTAAGATTAATTAGGCATAATTGAGGAATAAAAGCCCAATTTGGAGAATAATATCGTGTCAGGAGAACTCAGTGGGAACGATGACCTAAACCAGTGGGGAATGAGTGATAATTGGAAGCCTCCCAGGTGATGGGAAAACACTCGATCTTATACAAATAAGAAGTTAACAGTACGTTAATAATACGTAGGCTATGTGAGAGTATGTAGACTATATATAGAATATTTTATGGGATACAGAATTTGCAAAATTGATTGTATATACATAGGTTATGTGAATACCTAATGTGTGACTTATGATGTGTATGACATACCTACGCTGCTTGCTATCGTGGGAGGTTTTGAAACGGGACAGTCTTATCTTGAGGAGCCATCTTGGGGAATTTTGACTGGAGTCTCAGAACATAGAACTTAGGGATGAGAACCACTTGTGTGAATGAGGGTGTACCCGGGTATGTAGGTATGTGCGTATCTCAGAGGCCTGGGACTATGTTCGCCTCCAATATGTGTGATTTGTATTTCTGATTCGAGAGTGATCCTGGACCATTAGTCATTTCTTTTGTACCTGATGTACCGGTACTATATAGCAGAGTATGCATGCACCGCAGCTCAACCTCAGGGTGCTATATATATATATATATATATATATATATACACATACATGCCGACTCTAATCCAGACGCAACTTGCGAATTTAACTTGCGGACGAATTTTTTCGTATTTTTTAAAAATAGTAAAAAAACTTTTTTCGACTTGATTTTTTTGTAGTCTTTAAACATTCCAGGGGACCCCTATAAAAAAATTAGCTCAAAATGAATTGTTTTACTATTTTTAAAAAATTAGTCAAACATATGTCAGTTTTTAAAGCTCTTTAAAACTGACATATATTTGATCGATTTTTTAAAATTAGTAAAACATTTTATTTTGAGTTGATTTTTTTTTTACAGGGGTCCCCTGAAATGTTTAAGTACCACATAAAAAATCAATTCGAAATTTGATTGTTTGCTATTTTTAAAAAATACACAAAAATCCATCAGCAAGTTGCGTCTGCATTAGAGCCTGGCTGTATATATATATATATATATAGAGAGAGAGAGAGAGAGAGAGAGAGAGAGAGCGGTTCTCATGCATACCCCAGTTTGCATACCGCTGGCGCGGACCAATTTTGATAAAATAGTAAAAAAAATATTTTTGATGTACTTTTTTTTTTATAGTTTCTAAACATTTCAATAGGACCATAAAAAAAAATTCAACTCAAAATGAATTTTTTTGCTATTTTAAAAAAATCGGTCAAACTTTGTCAGTTTTTAACAACTTAAAAACTGACAAAGTTTGACCGATTTTTTTAAAATAGCAAAAAAATTCATTTTGAGTTGAATTTCTTTTTATGGTCCTATTGAAATGTTTAGAAACTATAAAAAAAAATCAGCCCGAAATTATTTTTTTTACTATTTTAAAAAAATGGTCCGCACGGGGGGTATGCAAACTGGGTATGCATGAGATCCTTTCTGTATATATATATATATATATATATATATATACACACATATACACACACTTGTCATTTAAATCTACTGTTTGTGCTTAGTAGATGAGAAAGATAGTGATCTCTAAATTAATTTCAATATGTGGGAACTAAATCCTAAACGAGAAATTTATAAATGTCTAATAGACATAGAACATTAATAGTTGTTGCAGGGGTAATACGGATGAGCACCAAGAGTTAGTGGGTGTAGTAAAATATTTAATTCGAACTAGTTAGGTGGGGTAGCATAACTAGAACGGGTTAGGAGTATACATTAGGCATGCACACTAGTTGAGAGGTGAACACCTATCCAATATCTACTAATTATGCATTTTAAATACTTGTTGAATATTTAAATGTTTTACTCGGGCTCTGACCCATTTTCCAAATCTATTTTGTAAAAACCATTTAGATGCCTAGCTACAGAGAGGCCCAACTTAGGAGTTCATATCATTTGACGTTGCTGCAGTTGATGTGGATGATTGCAGGACCTATTTGGTAAATGCCTCCATTCCTTTCAGATCTAATGCATCCTCTATTTTATCTCAGTTGGGCATGTCGCCCATCTTCTATTAGCAGTTATTTCCAGAGACATTGTACTTATTTTATTATTCAGTTGTGGATTTATTTTTTATATAGGTTATTTTATTGGAGTTCCAAACTAGGGTGTTTATTCCCGCCATATCTTATTTGTTGCAGTATTTCACTATTGGTGGTGTTGAATAATTTAGTATAGTGAATGTGATATTTGAATCATTTAATTGTTTTAAATAATTGCATGTTAATGATAAAGATAAAATTTGACACCAACTTTTTAAATACTAGGTGGTTAGTAAATATTAAAAAGTTTTCGATAGTGATGATAAGAATGGACCAACTCGACATTCTATTTTTAATTTAATAAATGACTGATCAACCGATATTTAATTAGATGGGGTGTCAAAGATGGTATCAGAGCATCGGGTTCTAGTGTCTTTAGGATCTGTGTGACTTATTGCATTTTAGCGTAGTCTTCTTTGATGTAGAGGCCTATTATTATGATTGTTGTATTCTTTATTACGCATTTACGTCTTCAACTATTTTAAGTCATATTGAATTGTGGACTGATGGGAAATTCTTTCTTCTTTCAGATGCCTCCTCGACGCGCCACTCGATCCACCCCAGAGGCGCAGCCAGAGCCTCAGCCATCCCCATCCCAGGGTTCTATGAACGTCGTAGAGGTCGCAACCATAGTCACTCGGGTAGTTAATGCGGCATTCTCCATAGTAGCACAACAAGCCCCACCCCAGGCACCGGTGGTAGCACCAGTTCAGATGCAGGCGTTCCCTTCTGCTTGGGAGCGAGTTACGTATGACTTCTAGAAGTCACATCCTCCCGATTTCCAGGGGAGTTCAAATGCGGTGGTTACGAGATAGTGGAAAAAGGACATCCAGAGGCACTTGAGGATGTATGAGTGCACTGATGTTCAGAAGAAGATTCTAGCTACATTTAAGCTAGTCTAGGTGGCGTTGCAGTGGTGGGAGTCTGTTACCACCACTGAGGAGAGGGACATCGTGACAATACAGGAGTTTTGCGAGAGGTTTGACAGCAAATATTTCCCGTCCGCCATCCAGACAGAGATGAGGCAAAAACTGTTAGATCTTACCCACGAGGGGAGGACCGTTGCTGAGTATGAGCAAGAATTAATGAGGTTAGTGAACTTTGTCCCAAGAGAGGTACCGACTAAGGAGAAGAAGATACAGTTGTTCACAGATGGCCTCACTTGGAGGATCTGATAGCACCTGTTGGGTAATCCAACTCTGATGACTTACATGGAGGTACTAAATGGTGCTCTGTCACATTGTCAAGACCACTGCTTCCATGTTAAGGGGAGAAAGTGAGTAAGAGAGTCCATATTGTAGGGAAGGACTAGGGGAAGAGGCACCAACGGGGCACATCCAGCACAGAGTCAATAGAGGCAGGGTGAGAAGGGTCCCCACCAGGGGGGATGCTGCTAAGAGTCTTCATTATGGGGATTATTGGTAGGGATAAAGTGGATATAGGCAAGGCCATCAGGGACAACTGAGTCAGCAGCGAGTTCATCCGGACCAGGGTAGGGGCTGTAATGGTTTGCAGGGCCAAAGGGGAGGTAATTTCATGTCCAGGTGTTTCATTTGTGACAGGATTCGCTACAAGCGACAGGATTGCCCTGATAAGGGATGGTTTCTGCAGCAGCAGGGAGGTCGCCAGGAGCCTCAGAGACCTATCTTTCCCTCCACCCTCCCAGCACCAACACCCATACCAGACTTACCTGTAGCACCAGCAGTTCCAGTAGCCCCACCTCAGCAGGGGCAGTTATAGTACGGGCGTATGTATCACGTCCATCAGGTTGTAGTGCCACAGGCTCCACCCGCTGTTGAGGGTACATTTCTCATCCATGGTATTTTTTGGGTGCATTTTATTTGACACTGAGGATTCACACTCATTCATAGCCACTAGGTTTATAGGGGCCACAAGATTATTAGACACGACCGATAGTACAGTTACATGTGTATATTTGTCGTTGGGCAATGGGACACTTATATTCTTTATCTGTCGGGGGATAGTATAGACACTGGGAGATTGATTTTTCCCGTCGACATGCTTGTGTTAGACATGGCAGAGTGTGACGCTATTATAGGCATGGATTGGCTAACCATTTATAGGTTTATGATCGACTGTTACAGTAGGAGTATTGTATTCACTATACCGGTACAAGAGATGTTTTTGGTAGTGATGCATCGTCTTGAGGGAGGCTCATCCACCCACCTATACTACATAGAGGAGAGACCTCTCAGGAGGTAATCATTTCACTTGATTCAATTTTGGTTGTTCGTGAGTTTGCTGATGTGTTTCAGGAGACCGGGATTGCCCCTAGTAGAGAGATTGAGTTCATCATCGACTTAGCATCGGGCACTCGACCAATAGCACGTGCACCCTACCGTATGGCTCCTGTGAAGATGAGGGAGCTACGGGATCAGATCGAGCAACTTTTGGTAAAGGAGTTCATACATTGTAGTGCGTCGTTGTGGGGTGTCCCTGTATTGTTTGCGAAAAAGAGAGATGGATTATTGCGACTGTGTGTTGACTACCGGGAGATGAATAAAGTCACGATACATAATTAGTATCCGTTGCCCCGAATCGTTGGCTTATTCGATTAGTTGAAAGGAGCTGCCTACTTCTCGAAGATAGACTCGAGATTCGGGTCTCATCAGATGCATATCGGTAAGCAGGACGTGTTTAAGATGACCTTGTTGACGAGATATAGATCCTAAGAGTTTTAAGTTATGCCATTTAGTCTAACCAATGCACCAGTCGTATTTATGGACTTAATGAGCAGGGTGTTTAGCGAGTTCTTAGATCAGTATGTTATCATCTTCATTGATGACATTCTGATTTATTCCAGGACCGAGGAGGAGCATGCCGAGCATTTACATCGGGTTTTACAAACATTGCGGGAGCATCAGTTGTATGCAAAGTTTGAAAAATGTGGGTTTTGGTTACGTGAGGTGCAGTTTTTAGGGCATATTATTTCAGAGAGGGGGATATCAGTGGACCTGAGTAAGGTGTTAGCAGTGAGGGAGTGGGGACAACCCTTGACACCAATATAGGTACATAGTTTCATGGGTTTGGCAGGATATTACAAGCGGTTTATTAGAGGATTTTCGAAGATTGCAGGTCCTATGACTAACTTGACCCGCAAAGGAGTTTCGTTCATTTGGGATGATGATTGTCGGTCGTCTTTCGATGAGATGAAGGACAAGTTGACTTCAACACTAGTTCTCACTCTACCCAGTCTAGGAGTGGAGTACCTAGTTTACACTGATGCATACCTATAGGGACTTGGGGAGTAATTTAGCAGGTGGATCAGGCTATAACTTTCACTTCCCGCAAGCTTAAGCCTCACGAGAGGAATTACCCCACCCATGACTTAGAGCTAGTAGCAGTCGTGTTTGCCCTTCGGATTTGGAGACATTACCGGTTGGGGGATAAATTTTTCCTGTTCACAGATCACAAGTCACTACAGTATTTGTTCACCCAGAGAGAGTTGAATATGCATCAGCGGAGGTGGCTTTATATTGTGAAAGACTATCAGTTCAAGATCCAATATCACCCAGAGAAGGCCAAAGTGGTGGTCGATGCTTTGAGCTGTAAACCAGTGGGAAAGGTGGCCGAGGTGTGGAAGGAAAAATGGAAGGAGCTGGATCATCATGATCTTTTATGTCAGTTATGACCGTTACACCCCAAATTGTCACGAGGGTGGTAGAGGCTCAGGTGACGGATCAGTTTTTTCAGGAGTGAATTTGGTACCTATTAGTTGGAGGAGCTGAGTCGTACTCCATTAGCTCATAGGGAGGTTTGCGATTCAACGGGAGGTTGACAGTTCCTGAGGGGGAGGCCTTACGACACTCTTTGATGACAGATTCACACGGGTCCCGATTTGCAGCACATCCTGGAGGGGATAAGATGTACCAAGACATGAGACGATAGTACTGGTGGAGTGGGATGAAGAGAGACATCGTTGATTTTGTCTCGAGGTGTACCACCTATCAGCTAGTAAAGGTGGATCACCAGAGACCAGCAGGAGTCCTACAGCCATTGGAGATTCCTATGTGAAAATTAGACAGCATTTCCATGGACTTTATTATCGATTTACCAACTTCATAGAGGGGTCACGATTCCATATGGGTGGTAGTGGATCGGTTGACTAAGGTAGCTCACTTCGTGCCAGTTCGGACTGATTACTCTAGGGCACATCATGCCCAGATTTTTATTGCTGAGATAGTGAGATTGCATGGGGTGCCATTAAATATTGTGTCCGACAGGGATAAGATTTTTGTGTCTTGATTTTGGGAGAGTTTCCAGGAGGCTATGGGTACCGAGTTGAGATTGAGTATAGCTTATCACCCGTAGATGAATGGGTAGACGGAGAGGACTAATTAGATGTTGGAATATTTATTACAGATGTGTACCCTCGATTTTGGGGGAGGTTGGGAGAAGAATCTTCCACCGGTGGAGTTCTCCTATAATAACTCCTAACAATTTACGATTGGAATGGCCCCATTCGAGGCGCTGTACGATAGACCGTGTTGTTTGCCAGCTTGTTGGTTGGAGGTGGGAGACAACAAGCTACTCAGGTAAGAGTTGATCTAGGATACTTCAGACAACATAGAGATGATTCAGAGTCGTATACAGATAGCTCAAGACAGACAGAAGAGTTATGCCGATGCTAAGCGGGCCTTTCTAGAGTTTGATGTGGGGGATCTGGTGCTACTATGTATATCTCCTATGAAGGGGGTGATGAGATTCGGGAAAAAGAGGAAATTGGCACCAAGGTACGTTGGGACATTTCCTATCATCGAGCGGATTGGACCAGTGGTGTACAAACTCGAGTTACCGAAGCACTTGCACCGTATTCATGATGTGTTCCATATTTTTTCATTACGGCGATACCTATGGGATGAGTTAGCTTACACCCACATTGCACTGGAGGAGATAGACTTACAGCCTGATATTTCGTACGAGGAGAGACCAGTCGCTATCTTAGACCATAGTGAGAAGATATTAAGGTCGAAAGTAGTGCCACTTGTACGTGTTCAGTGGGGCCATCATAATGTCGATGAGTCTACTTGGGAGCACGAGATGAGATGCGCAAGAGTTACCCACAGTTGTTCATACCAGGTACTTTATTTTTTCAAATTTCGGGATGAAATTCCATTATAAGGGGAGAAGTATGAAACACCCCGTATTTTTAATGATTTTTATATTTGGATTAATTGTGAATTAAATAAATTAGAATAATTAATCCGGTATATAAATATTAATTAACGAGAAAAGGGTTAATATTTATTTATATCAAATATTACTTAATGGATGTGTAATAATAATAACAAGGAAATATTATAAATTGCCGTGAGTGAAAAATATGACAGTTAAGATAAATATAGTCGGGACGCATGTGTGAGTCGTGTCAGGACATAATTTGAGAAGTAAGACGTAATTTTATTTTTGATATTTCAAATAGTCATCTTGAGTGCGCCAAAGTTTCCTAAAGGGTCGAGATAGTCAGAAAAGGGTACCCGGGGATTTAGTTTGGGTCCTGGGGCAATTTTAGACCAAACCGACACCCCGGGAGGGTATTTTAGTCATTTGTAATTTTAAGGAAAGGAGACCCGCGAATTTTATAAGGGTAAATCAGATGGGGAGTTGGAGAAATTAGGGTTACATGAACTAAAGTTATAGAGATCATTAAGGGAGGAAGAAGGAGAGCCCTGGGAGAGTCCCAAGACTATCCAATACCATTCTTAAACCAAAAATACCACCTTTGCGTAGATCAGAGGAAGAGGAATGCAAACATATCAACAATTTTATGGAATTGAAACCTACACACAAAGGCAAGTATTTATCTTGCTTAATTCTGATATATCATCCATGTTAGAATACGATGCTT
The DNA here is from genome assembly GCA_949130495.1 of Sambucus nigra. Lineage (NCBI taxonomy): Eukaryota > Viridiplantae > Streptophyta > Magnoliopsida > Dipsacales > Adoxaceae > Sambucus > Sambucus nigra. The sequence continues at coordinate 417,084,588 of OX422211.1, read as the reverse complement.
AATACCTTGATTTCATGTGTTTTGATGACTAAATTAGGAACTTAAATCATATTTTGGGTTGAAGTAATATTGGAATAGAATCCCTTATGTATTACGACGAATTTCTTATAATTAAGCATGAAAAAAATTGGGTTTTATGGTGGTTCTTGATGACTATTGATGAACTAGGGTTTTTAGATATAATTCTTGATTAGATCCCAATTAAATGATGTTTCTTGATGATTTGGTGATTATAAAACATTAGAAATCGTGTATATAGGTTAGAATGATGATAGGTAAGTTTGGTTGGGAGTATGGGATCGTGTAATAAAGGTTTGGTTGATTAAAAATGGTGAAACCCGTAACTGTTTAAGGAAAAAGAAACAGACATGTAGCAGGCGAATTGATTCAGCTCCCTGGCCGAATCGATTCGGTAGGGCAATCGATTCGGTTAAGGGCCGAATCATTTTGGCTGCCCAGAATTTGATAGTTTTCTCCCTTTATAATTCGAATTCGTGGGAAATGATTGAATTAAATTTTGAGATGATTTCTATATATAAAGAGAGTTATTTTAAAAATATCAGTAGGTCAATTATGGGATAAGGTTTAGTCACATGGGAGAAACTTAAGGGCTAAGATTAATTAGGAATAATTGAGGAATAAAAGCCTAATTCGGAGAATAATATAGTGTCAGGAGAATTCGGTGGGAACGATAACCTAGACTAGTAGGGAATGAGTGAGATAACTACTGAAGAGACTAATGGGATAATTGGAAGCCTCCCAAGTGATGGGAAAACACTCGGGCTTATACAAATAAGAAGTTAACGGTATGTTAATAATACGTAGGCTATGCGAGAGTATTTAGACTATGTATATAGTATTTTATGGTATACGGAATTACCAAAATTGATTGTATATACATAGGTTATGTGAATACCAAATGTGTGACTTATTATGTGTATGACATACCTACACTGCTTGCTATCGCGGGAGGTTTTGAAAGGGGAAAGTCTTATCTTGAGGTGCCATCTTGGGAAATTTTGACTGGTGCCTCAGAACATAGAACTTAGGGATGAGCACCACTTGTGTGAATGAGGGTGTACCCGGGTATGTAGGTATGTGCGTATCTCAGAGGCCTGGGACTATGTTCGCCTCCAATATATGTGATTTGTATTTCTGATTCGAGAGTGATCCTGGACCATTAGTCATTTCTTTTGTACCTGATGTACCGGTACTATATAGCAGAGTATGCATGTACCGCAGCTCAGCCTCAGGGTGCTATATATATATATATATATATATATATATATATATATATATATATATATATATATATATATATATATATATATATATATATATATATATATATATATATATATATATATACACATACATGCCGACTCTAATCCAGACGCAACTTGCGAATTTAACTTGCGGACGAATTTTTTCGTATTTTTTAAAAATAGTAAAAAATCTTTTTTCAACTTGATTTTTTTTGTAGTCTTTAAACATTCCAGGGTACCCCTATAAAAAAATTAGCTCAAAATGAATTGTTTTACTATTTTTAAAAAATTAGTCAAACATATGTCAGTTTTTAAAGCTCTTTAAAACTGACATATATTTGACCGATTTTTTAAAATTAGTAAAACATTTTATTTTGAGCTGATTTTTTTTATAGGGGTTCCCTGAAATGTTTAAGTACCACATAAAAAATCAATTCGAAATTTGATTGTTTGCTATTTTTAAAAAATACACAAAAATCCATCAGCAAGTTGCGTCTGCATTAGAGCCTGGCTGTATATATATATATATATATATATATACACACACATATACACACACTTGTCATTTAAATCTACTGTTTGTGCTTAGTAGATGAGAAAGATAGTGATCTCTAAATTAATTTCAATATGTGGGAACTAAATCCTAAACGAGAAATTTATAAATGTCTAATAGGTATGTGCGTAGCCCAAAAGCCTAGAACTATGTTTGCCTCCAATATGTGTAATTTGTATTTCTAGTTCAAAAGTGATCCTGGATCATTAGTCCTTTCTTTTGTACGTGATGTATCGGGACTTGATAGCAGAGTATGCATGCATCGCAGCTCAGCCTCGGGGTACTATACATATATATATATATATATATACACACACACACTTGTGATTTAAATCTACTATTTGTGCTTAGTAGATGAGAAAGATAGTAATGCCTAAATTAATATAAATATGTGGGAACTAAATCCTAAACGCAAAATTTATAAATGTCTAATAGACATAGAAGATTAATAGTTATTGTAGGGGTAATACGGATGAGCACTAAGAGTTAGTGGGTGTAGTAAAATATTTAATTCGAACTAGTTAGGCAGGGTAGCGTAACTAGGACGGGTTAGCTGTATACGTTAGGCGTGCACACTAGTTGAGAGGTGAGGACCTCAAGCAAGAGTCATGAACCTAACATGTATCTAATATCTGCTAATTATGCATTTTAAATACTTGCTGAATATTTAAATGTTTTACTCAGGCTTTGACCTGTTTTCCAAATCTATTTTGTAAAAACCATTTTAGGTGCCCAGCCACAGAGAGTCCCAACTTAGGAGTTCATATTCATTTGACGTTCTTGCAGTTGTTGTGGATGATTGCAGTACCTATTTGGTAGACGCCTCTATTCCTTTCATATCCTATGCATCCTCTATTTTATCTCAGTCGGGCATGTCGCCCATCTTCTATTAGCGATCGTTTCCAGAGACATTGTACTTATTTTATTATTCAGTTGTGGATTTAGTTTTTATATGGATTAGTATACTGGAGTTGCTGACCGGGTTGTTTACTCCCGTCATATCTTATTTAAGGCCGTATTTCACTATTGGTGGTGTTAATTAATTTACTATGGTGAATGTGATATTTAAATAATTTAATTGTTTTAAATAATTGCATGTTAATGATAAAGATAAAATTTGACACCAACTTTTCAAATACTACGTGGTTAGTAAATATTAAAAAAATTTCGACAGTGATGCTAAGAATGGACCAACTAGACATTTTATTTTTAATTTAATAAAGAACTGATCACCCGGTATTTAATTAGACGGGGTGTCACACTTTATGGTTCATTTAAAAGTGCTGGAATATTTTTCTAAGTGTTGAAGCGGAGTTTTTCGTCAAAGAATTTTTTCTAAGTGTCGACCAGAAAGTATCTGAGCCGACCGACCAAAAGGTATCTGAGCCGACCAATTCTCATCCAGTGTGGAAAATTTTGGAATAATATTGACAATTGTCATCGCTGTATTGGCCCAGGTGGAATAATACTTTTAGGCTACAACAACAGCCATTTGACATTAATAATATTGAACCTGAAGTTCAACCATTTGCATTGAACCAGAAGTTCTCACAAACAAACGATAAAATATGATTGTGACAACCCGAATATAATTATGATTAATTATGCTTAAATCATGCCTAGATTATGTGATATGATTAGTGTGTTATTAATATATGTGATGTTATTTTATTATGTTTAGTCTAATCCTACCTTCAAAAAGCATGAAATGTCGAATTAGTTACAAATACAAAATTTTGAAGGTTTCGATAGGAATGTTCATGTTTAAGGCTAGTTTTGACCTTTATGACATAACAATTGACTTGAGGTGAAAACAATATAGTTGTAGACAAGTGAGTTATGGTTGTAACACAACAAGTGGTGTGTGAAACGGAGGTTCGAGTGAGAAGTTATACCAAAATTACGAAACACGGGCAAAATAGTCCATCCGTTAAGTAGTATTTTGTCTTATTATGGCAACAAATGTTTTATTCTCATTGGTTGGGAAGGGTGGTGGCTTTGGCCGACCTTAAACCCTAATAATTACCTCTTTATTCATCCAAAATGCAGCCATGAGAGATTTTAAGCTTAAGGAAAGAGAAGTAGGAAGTTAGGAAGAAAAAGTGAGGAGAAAATTGAAGAAAATTCATAGAAAGTTACGTAAAATCCCCGAAGGTAATTCTAAATGCAAATGTTATTATTTTTCTTATATTTATGTTTTAGATGATAGAAACCATCATTTGTTTACTAAAATTTCAGCCCTTGATATATATGTTTGGTTAGATGAAAGTTTAAGTTAAGTTGAATGTACAAAACCCTAAAATTGCTTTGTTTATAAACTTTGTTTATTCAAACTTCCATATATATATTTGTATACTTACTGGAATTGATTGATTCCAATTGAAGATTAACCTGGACTCATATATGTATGAAATATACGAAAATAATGTGAAAATACCAAGAAATGAGTCTTTGGTGAGAGTTTGAAATTTGGGTATGAAATCTGCCCTAAGGGTGAAAATATGCCCGCCATGTGTTCGGTGTTTTGCTTGACATAGCAAACGAACCTTAAAAATTATGAAACTTTAATTTTGTATTTTTCAATATGTTTAATAATGTTGGGTGAAATATAATATAAATTTATGATGTAGAAAAATTATGGAAATTCGTGGAAATTGAATGAACGATAAGAGGGCCTATAGGGCAGATTTGCCATGTGGTAAAGAAATGAGCATATCTTGCTCTACGAGACCTAAAATGATGTACCGTCTTTTGTATTGGAATAATAATATGACAAGGATTGAATTTCCAAGAATAAATGAATTTATATTTGGTCAATGATTTGGATATGTTAAATATATTAGCATGGATTTGGATGGAACTTCACTTGTGATAAATGATTTGAATGGAATCATATGATGCTTATGGATTGAATTATGTTTAAACCGTTATTTGGATTATTGATATTATTATGATGATACTAATATTTTAAGAATGATAGGAAGGGAAGAAGAGCTGATTGAACAAGTACTGGATAAAGGCAAGGGCAAAGCCAGTTAAACTGCCAAGGTGAGTGTACTTATGATTTGTTTCATATATAAATATGAATATAGCTCTAAGAGCGGATTTGTTTGAATACTTCGGTATTCAGGATTTGTTTGGATATTAAAATATCCATGATTTGTTTGGGTCTCATAATCCAGGATTGGTTTGAATACTTCGGTATTCAGGATTTGTTTGGATATTAAAATATCCAGGATTTGTTTGGGTCTTATGATCCAGGATTGGAATTGGACAAATATCCAATGATTTGTTGGAACTAATGTTCCAGGATTTGTTATTGCCAATGGGCAGAATTGTTTGGATCTTATGATCCATGATTTGTTATTGCCAATGGGCAGAATTGTTTGGATCTTATGATCCATGATTTGTTATTGCCAATGGGCAGGATTGTTCGGATTTTATATATAAATATTCGATATAGAATTGTTATTATATTGCAGGGAAGGAGTACCTCACTAAGATTAATGCTTACGGTTTATATTTTAACAATTTTAGGTTCATACGCTGCCAGCTAGGATACCATATGACCGGTAGCTTTGAGAGTTGCACCGTTGGAGAGAGCTGGGGTTTAAAAATGGTATTTTATCGTTGTCACACTGAATATTTTAATATACTCACACATTGTATATATTGATTTAGTATGGATTGAGTTGATCATAGTTAATCACGGTATTGTATGTTCGCTTAATTATGACTCTGATATTGAATTTTATGATATAAGAATAATATTATGTTCATTATTCACATTATGTAGGAAAATATTGATGAATGAATCATATTTCCAATGGGCTCAAGATTATGGTCTAATTATTCCAATAACAAATGATTAGTATGGATATTGGGTTTTGGGGTGTGACAATTAGTGGTATCAGAGCGTGGTTATTAATTCTGGACGTGTGTGATGGTTAGATGGCAGTATTGAGTTGATTTGATATTTATGAATTGTTTATGTACTAACCAATAGTTTAGGAGTATAAACTGTTTATATTGGTTGTTAGAACTTTGTTGTATTACAGATAATTCCAGATGGAACCTGAGGATGGAAAACATCGAGAAGATGGAGTAGCTTCTCGTATAGACAATACTGAAGAAGAGCAGAGTGTTGCTGGAAGGGCCAGAGAGAATGAACAACCTACAGAGATTCAGATGATGGTGCAGGCAATGATGAGGATGGCAGAGCAACAAGAACGAAATATGGCGCAAATGGCAGAGCAACAGGCTAGATATCTGGAATCAAAGACTGTGGCCAGAATTGAGAGAAAGGCAAGGAAGGAAATGAAAGATTCCATGCATGTGAAGTTTTTGAAGCTGAATCCTCCAGAATATTCAGGGTCGGTGAAACCTATAAAAGCTGAGATGTGGGTAAGAGATATAGAGACCATCTTTGAAGTTATGAAAGTTTCAGATGACCAGAAAGTGAATCTAGCTGTGTTTAAGCTGAAAGGAGAGGCTAAATATTGGTGGGAAGCCAGCAACCATTTGGTTCCCAGAATGGAAGGTACTGGTTTTATTACTTGGGATGAGTTTATTAAAGCTTTGTACATTAAGTATTTCCCTAAGGTTTATAGGAGGGAGAAGGTGAGGGAATTTATAAATTTGACCCATGGGAAAATGTCCGTGAGGGATTATGATGCTAAATTTACTGCTTTGTATAGATTTGCTACTAAGTATGTGCAGGATGAAGGAGATAAATGTAGTAAGTTCCAAGATGGACTGATTTGGACTATTCAAAATAGAGTGGCCACTTATGAGTTAGAAGATTATGCTTCTCTGGTAAACAAAGCCACGATAGCAGAAAGGCAAATGAACCAAGGTGTTGCGAGCCGAGAGAGTTTTAACAAAAGCAGATTCGACGCATCTTAGTCTAGGGGAGGTGAGGGTGGAAGTGTTAAGGTGGAACCTCATAAATTTCAGAGAGGAGATGGATATAGTGGTAGAGGCCAAGGGAGATTTGGCAGAGATACTAGGGGTGGGGAATCTTCTAATCTTGTTAGGAGGTCAGGAAAGGGTGAGGCACCGACAAGAATTGTTACATGTTTCTTTTATAAAGAGGAGGGGCATTATAAATCCGAGTGTCCTAAGCTTAAAGGAGTGGAATGCTACCATTGTCATCAAGTGGGGCATGTTAGGAAGAATTGTCCGCAGTTGGCAGAGACTACAGCAGCACCTAGCGAAGCAGCAAGTAGAGTGTTATCTCCAGGCAGTGCAGTGAAAAGTATGGGCAGAGGACAAGCCAGTGGTTCCAGGCCAGGTGGACGAGTCTTTACGATGAAAGAGGCTTATATTACCCCGGATGTGGTGAAAGGTACACTTTCTGTTACTGATAGAAGTGCTTATGTTTTAATTGATCCTGGTTCCACCCATTCTTTTGTGTCCTATGCTTTTGCCATGTACCTGAATAGACCGTGTACTCGTTTAGATGTGGGGTTGGGTATTTATATGCCTATGGGGGATATGGTTGTAGCAGAATATATTTTTCATGATTGTGTTTTGACTGTGGGGTCTAGAGATACAGTTATAGATCTACTTCCATTGGATATTTCTGATTTTGATATAATTCTAGGAATGGATTGGTTATCTAAATATCATGCATCTATGGATTGTTTCTGTAAGGAAGTTGTTTTTAATATGCCTGGTGAGCCTGAATTTAAATTTGTGGGGGAAAGGAAAATTGTTCCCAGTTGCATCATTTTTGCTATTCAGACGAGGAAATTATTGAGTAAGGGTTGTGAGGGTTTTATTGCATATGTTCTTGACACTAGGAAGGGGGCTTTACAATTAGTCGATGTTCCTATTGTACGGGATTTTCCTGAAGTGTTTCCTAGTGAGTTGCCACGGTTACCTCCAGAAAGAGAAAATGAATTTAGTATCAAATTAGCACCGCGGACAACCCCTATTTCTATGGCACCGTATAGAATGGCACCTGCTGAGTTGAAAGAACTCAAGATTCCGTTGCAAGATTTACTTGATAGGGGGTTCATACAGCCTAGTGTATCTCCATGGGGTGCGCCAGTTTTATTTGTGAAGAAGAAAGATGGTACCATGAGTTTGTGTATTGATTATAGGCAACTGAATAAAGCTACAATTAAGAACAAATACCCTTTACCTCGTATAGATGATTTGTTTGATTAGTTACAGGGTGCTAAAGTGTTTTCAAAAATAGACTTACGATCGGGTTATCATCAGTTGAGGGTCAAGGAAAGTGATATTTCTAAAACTACTTTTCGTACTCGGTATGGTCATTTTGAATTTCTGGTGATGCCTTTTGGGGTGACAAATGCTCCAGCTGTATTTATGGATCTTATGAACCGGGTACTTCATCCTTTTGTTGATTCATTTGTGATAGTTTTTATTGATGATATTCTGATTTATTCACGTGATATGGTTGAACATGAAAAGCATCTCACAACTATTTTGAATCTGTTGAAAGATAAGAAGTTGTATGCCAAGTTTAGCAAGTGTGAATTTTGGCTATCACAAGTTGCATTTTTAGGCCATGTTGTTTCGGGAGATGGTATATATGTGTTGATCCTAAAAAGGTAGAGGCTATTGTAAAATGGGAGAGGCCCAATAACGTGACTGAGGTGAGGAGTTTTCTTGGTTTATATGGGTATTATAGGAGGTTTATAAAGGGATTTTCTTCAATTGCCTTGCCGATGACTAAACTAACCCGGAAAGATGTTAAGTTTGAATGGAATTCTGATTGTGAAAATAGTTTTGATGAATTGAAAAAGAGGTTGGTAACTGCCCCTGTTCTTACTATTCCACATGGTGGAGATGGTTTTGTTATTTATACTGATGCTTCACACCAGGGGTTGGGTTGTGTTTTTATGCAGCATGGTAGAGTTATTGCTTATGCTTCTAGGTAGTTGCGTACACATGAACGTAATTATCCTACACATGATTTGGAACTTGCTGCTATTGTGTTTGCTTTGAAATTATGGCGTCATTATCTATATGGTGAGGTATGTGAAATTTTTACTGACCATCAAAGCCTTAAGTATATATTTACTCAGAAGGAGTTGAATTTGAGGCAGAGGCGGTGGATGGAGTTAATTAAAGATTATGATTGTACAATTCACTACCACCCAGGAAAGGCAAATGTAGTTGCAGATGCTTTGAGTAGAAAGGCTTCAGGTAGGTTATCTTGTATTCGATGTGCTAGAGTTGCTCATATTATGGAGTTGAGATTGATGGGAGTAGAATTGCAGCTAGTAGATGGGGATAGATTCTTTGCTCATGTAAGCATAAGGCCTTTGTTAGCTACTCGTATTCGTGATTTGCAAAGCCAAGATCCTTTTCTTGAGAAGAAACGGCAAGATGTCCGAGATGGTAAGTCTGAAGATTTTTGTATTGTGAATGATGGCTCTTTATCGTATAAGCAACGATTATGTGTGCCTAATGTGGGTAGATTTAAAGAGGAAATTTTAGATGAGGCTCATAATTCCATTTATACTATGCATCCCGGTAGTACTAAAATGTATAGGGATTTAAAGGAGCATTATTGGTGGAATAATATGAAGAAGGAAATAGCTGATTTTGTTGCTAGGTGCCTTATATGTCAGCAAGTGAAAGTGGAGCATCAGAAACCTACTAGTCTGCTTCAGCCATTGCTAATACCGGAATGGAAATGGGATCATGTAACGATGGATTTTGTGGTTGGGCTTCCTCGATCTCAGAAGGGGTCAGATTCGATTTGGGTAGTGGTGGATAGATTGATGAAGTCCGCTCATTTTCTAGCAGTCAAGACTACGTATACAGTTCATAGGTATGCTAGATTGTATGTTAATGAAATTATTCGATTGCATGGAGCACCTGTTTCTATTGTTTCAGATAGGGACCCTACTTTTACATCCAGATTTTGGGATAGCTTACAGTATGCTATGGGTACCAACTTAAAGTTTAGTACGCCTTTTCATCCTCAGACAGATGGGCAGTCTGAAAGGACAATACAGATTTTGGAAGATATGCATAGATCTTGTTGCTTGATTTTAAAGGAAATTGGGATGAATATTTGCCTTTGATAGAATTTGCATATAATAATAGTTTTCAGTCTACTATTGGTATGGTTCCATATGAAGCATTGTACGGTAGACGATGTCGTACACCGATATGTTGGAGTGAAGTTGGTGAAAGGAAGATAGAGGGTCCAGAATTAATTGAAGTCACCACTGAAAAAGTGAAGATTATTCAAGATAGAATGAGAATAGCTCAAAGCAGACAAAAAAGTTATGCGGATAAACGACGAAAAGATTTGGAATTCCATAAAGGGGATTATGTGTTTCTTCGAATATCGCCATGGAAAGGAGTTATGAGGTTTGTAAAGAAAGGGAAATTAAGTCCACGCTACATTGGACCTTATGAAATCCTTGAGAAAGTCGGGATGGTTGCCTACAAGTTAGCATTACCACCAGAGTTATCTCGGTTACATGATGTTTTCCATGTTTCTATGTTGAGAAAGTATGTAGCGAACCCTTTACATGTATTGGTGGAACAACCTATTGAGTTGAAGGAAGATTTGAGCTACGTGGAAGAACCGCTTGCTATCGTCGATAGGAAAGAACAAATATTGAGATCAAAGGTGATCCCACTTGTGAAAGTTGTGTGGAGAAGGAATTCCATGGAAGAAGCTACATGGTAGAGTGAGGATATCATGAAAATGCGTTATCCGTATTTGTTTGATTCGGACAACCAAGGTATGTCAATTTCGAGGACGAAATTTCTTAACAGGGGGAGAATTGTGACAACCCGAATATAATTATGATTAATTATGGTTAAATCATGCCTAGCTTATGTGATATGATTAGTGTGTTATTAATATATGTGATGTTAATTTATTATGTTTAGTCTAATCCTACCTTCAAAAAGCATGAAATGTCGAATTAGTTACAAATACAAAATTTTGAAGGTTTCGATAGGAATGTTCATGTTTAAGGTTAGTTTTGACCTTTATGACATAACAATTGACTTGAGGTGAAAACCATATAGTTTTAGACAAGTGAGTTATGGTTGTAACACAACAAGTGGTGTGTGAAACGGAGGTTCGAGTGAGAAGTTATACCAAAATTACGAAACACTGGCAAAATAGTCCATCCGTTAAGTAGTATTTTGTCTTATTATGGCAACAAATGTTTTATTCTCATTGGTTGGGAAGGGTGGTGGCTTTGGCCGACCTTAAACCCTTATAATTACCTCTTTATTCATCCAAAATGCAGCCATGAGAGATTTTAAGCTTAAGGAAAGAGAAGTAGGAAGTTAGGAAGAAAAAGTGAGGAGAAAATTGAAGAAAATTCATAGAAAATTACGTAAAAGCCCCGAAGGTAATTCTAACTGCAAATCTTATTGTTTTTCTTATATTTATGTTTTAGATGATAGAAACCATCATTTTTTTACTAAACTTTCAGCCCTTGATATATATGTTTGGTTAGATAAAAGTTTAAGTTAAGTTGAATGTACAAAACCCTAAAATTGCTTTGTTTAGAAACTTTGTTTATTCAAACTTCCATATATATTTGTATACTTACTGGAATTGATTGATTCTAATTGAAGATTAACCTGGACTCATATATGTATTACATATCCGAAAATCATGTGAAAATACCAAGAAATGAGTCTTTGGTAAGAGTTTGAAATTCGGGTATGAAATCTGCCCTAAGGGTGAAAATATGCCCGCCATGTGTTCGGTGTTTTGCTTGACATAGGAAACGAACCTTAAAAATTATGAAACTTTAATTTTGTATTTTTCAATATGTTTACTGATGTTGGGTGAAATATAATATAAATTTATGATGTAGAAAAATTATGGAAATTCGTGGAAGTTGAATGAACGATAAGAGGGCCTATAGGGCAGATTTGCCATGTGGTAAAGAAATGAGCATATCTTGCTCTACGAGACCTAAAATGATGTACCGTCTGTTGTATTGGAATACTAATATGACAAGGATTGAATTTCCAAGAATAAATGAATTTATATTTGGTCTATGATTTGGATATGTTAAATATACTAGCATGGATTTGGATGGAACTTCACTTGTGATAAATGATTTGAATGGAATCAAATGATGCTTATGGATTGAATTATGTTTAAATCGTTCTTTGGATTATTGATATTATTATGATGATACTAATATTTTAAGAATGATAGGAAGGGAAGAGGAGTTGATTGAACAAGTACTAGATAAAGGCAAGGGCAAAGCCAGTTAAACTGCCAAGGTGAGTGTACTTATGATTTGTTTCATATATAAATGTGAATATAGCTCTAAGAGCGGATTTTTTTGAATACTTCGGTATTCAGGATTTGTTTGGATATTAAAATATCCATGATTTGTTTGGGTCTCATGATCCAGGATTGGTTTGAATACTTCGGTATTCAGGATTTGTTTGGATATTAAAATATCCAGGATTTGTTTGGGTCTTATGATCCAGGATTGGAATTGGACAAAGATCCAATGATTTGTTGGAACTAATGTTCCAGGATTTGTTATTGCCAATGGGCAGAATTGTTTGGATCTTATGATCCAGGATTTGTTATTGCCAATGGGCAGAATTGTTTGGATCTTATGATCCATGATTTGTTATTGCCAATGGGCAGGATTGTTCGGATTTTATATCTACATATTCAATATAGAATTGTTATTCTATTGCAGGGAAGGAGTACCTCACTAAGCTTAATGCTTACGGTTTATATTTTAACAATTTCAGGTTCATACGCTGCCAGCTAGGATACCATATGACCGGTAGCTTTGAGAGTTGCACCGTTGGAGAGAGCTGGGGTTTAAAAATGGGATTTTATCGTTGTCACACCAAATATTTTAATATACTCACACATTGTATATATTGATTTAGTATGGATTGAGTTGATCATAGTTAATCACGGTATTGTATGTTCGCTTAATTATGACTCTGATATTGAATTTTATGATATAAGAATAATATTATGTTCATTATGCACATTATGTAGGAAAATATTGATGAATGAATCATATTTCCAATGGGCTCAAGATTATGATCCAATTATTCCAATAGCAAATGATTAGTATGGATATTGGGTTTTGGGGTGTGACAATGATGTTCCTAAATAAAGTTTACATGTTTTATTTTGTTAATGATAAATATTGAACTACGAGTTCTTTATGCAAGTAATTAACATATAATGCTTTGTTGCTTATTTTAATGTAGGACTCAAAGTAATATTACACATTATAGTTTATATCAAGACATATTTTGTCATGTATGCAATGATCATTTAAATTTGTATTAATGACTTATTTTCAGTAGACAAAACTGTTTTGAGTGATATGTTATGGTGTTTATATTTGTACCTTCAAGACTATGCAATGAAGATTTGAGTGACCCTCAAAAAGAGAGATGATATTAATGTTTTTATTGCATATTCATCATTGGTGATTAGTTCTCAATATTGCACATATATAGTGATATATATATGGACAATTTACCTTCCCAGGAGCCTTATCCTAATTTTTGCGCTAGTTTTATGTGCATCCATTTTATTTGAATTTTATATATGATTTGACTTTAAATTTATGCTTTTATAGTGTTAAGGAAATATTATACATATGAAGAAGAGCTCATTTCCTACCAAAAGGCATGTCTTGACTTTAAAGGATGATGTCCAACTATAAGGATTAAAGAAGTTTTGGATGATTTTTTTTTTTTTGTATAAATAGGATTTTTTCTGTTAGAAAAAAAAATACATTTCGAACAGCACGAGGCAAAATATTTTTCCCCTCTCAGGATGTATTTGAGGAGAACTTTTGCATCATTCTTAGCTTAGGGATAGTTCATACTTTGTATTTAAAAACATCCAAGGATAGAACGAGGAGAAAACAAAGGATTTATAGCAAATTTGAAGATAATTAAAGATTGAAGCCCTATTTTCATTCAAGATATATGACTTGCTTTATTTACTTCATCTCTATTTCTATTTCTTTTGAATTCTCAACTGTGAATTTCTATATATATATATATATATATATATATATATATATATATATATGATAGAGTATTTAATATGAATCATATTTAATTAATCATCGATTGATTATAAAATGTATTGATTGGTGAAGTTGAGTTACTATTGTATGGATTTCTCTTCTTCCATATTGTCAAGGAATATGGATAGGTGGTGGATCTCTATAGTTCTAATTTAATTGGTTTTATTTGTTCACAATAGATCTTAATTAAGTGTTGTCAGTTAATACCTTCACACTTGATATTTTATTTCACATAAGGACTCACCAAATTAATAAATTTCTATAGTCAATCAATTATTTGTGTTAAGGTTCATATTGAACTCATGATCACTAGCCTTAACTCTCATCTGAATTATCAATTCACTACACCAAAAATGCTAATGTGGCACGCTGTGACAAGGAGATTCTGGAACGATTTTAAACCGTGCCAGAATCTGGCGCGATTTTAGCATAAACAGGCACGGTTTAAAACAGTGCCAGATTCTGGCACGGTTTTAAACCGTGCCAAATATGGGTACGCTTCATTAAAAAACTAACACACCAAAATTTCAAGCGGGACCAAAATTTCAAGAACCTAAATCATTCTAACATAAGTCTACCCGGTGCCTCATTCTCTCTCTCTTCCTCTATGCTACCCGAAACTCCTTCTGCGCTACCCGATGCTTCATTCTCTCTCTCCCTGGTTGCCTCCTGGTGCCTCATCGCTGCCGCCAGGAGATTCCATGCTAGATCTTCCATGCTGCCATCATCCACGGCTCCAGCGTCTTATCACGAAATCGAACAACACACAGGTATTTCAATATCTTGTATTTTTGGTGACAATTATTATTTTTTAGATATTTTAGGACATGTATAATAATATATATTAGTTTTGTCTTTCAGATTTGTTAGCCATTACTTCATTTTGCAACACATCCAACTGTATAAAAATAAAATCAATAGTTATGGAGATTTTTCACCCAACATACTTGATGTGAGATTGCTAATAGTCAAACATGACAAATGGCATGTTATATACTCCTCTTTGTATGTTTGCCTTTGCTTTTATTGAATGTACAAATCTTTAAGGGATAGTTTTATTGTAAGTTTGAGTTTTTAATGAACAATTGGGATGTTGTGGTGATGGATGTAGACATAGGGAAATTGGTGTTTTGCAATCTCAAAATAAACATGTGCATGGTGATCCCGGTCGCGATTTTGAAGTACACCTTGTACCATGTTGTGAAGGGACTGATTTTGAGAATGATATTGGGGATATTGTTGTCATAGAGGTAAATATAAAGACCTTGATGGTCTGTAATCTCGAAACAAAAACATTTAGAGTGGTGGATAAAATGCGACTAGTGCCGATCTTGGTTATAATGTACCTTATGCCGTATATGTATATGGAGAGCCTAGTTTATGTCCATGGTTTGCAATGAGAGTACACAATGCAAGAGAAACTGATGTTTTAATTCGCTTACTGTTTATTCGTATGTTGAATTCGATTATTTAGCATGTCTATTCTAATATTTAATTCTATTGCATTTATAAATTTTTAATTGAAGTTTTGTTTCTTGACGGTTTACTATTTATATTAGTTATAGTTTGATGTATATAAAAAAGAGTGTAACTTTTGAGTATTTGATCTCATTTTGTATTCGATGTTATTTGAGGTTGGAGGTATCCTAAGCATACTTGTTACCATGCGTTCTTTTGGAGCAGGGCCGGCCCTAGGTTAACTCCAAACATTGCACCCTTTATATTTACTCCCCCCCCCCCCCCCCCCCCAATTGTTAGATAAAACCCATATAAAAAGTGTATTAAAAATATAAAATTCTAAAGCTATAATTATGGTGAAACTATGCTTCCTCCACTGGGTTTTGTTTCTGCACATGGTTCTTTTGGTGTTTTGGGTAGCATGTTCTTGAGTGGTATGACTTCGTTGCTAACAAATTACTTCGCTGCTAACAAATTAGTTGCTAAAACCAAATTAGTTTCTAATAATACACTTTCTACTAGAGTGCATAGTGATAATGAAATGATAAAACGTTGAATTAATCAACATGTAAATGCAAATCGAAACCATAGTTTGACCATGAAATGATAAATCGTTGAATTATAACCATGAAAATTGTTCTCGATTCCAGGTTTTGGGTTTCTTTAGATATGGTATTTGGAAAGTAAAGAACATCTTCGATTTTTTATTTTCTTGGGTCGAATAATTATTGTTTCATGAGGTTATGCGGCTTGATTATCATTGGCGTGGGTTTATAGAAGAAGGATAGAATGGTTGGTTGTGTTTTTAGGCTAAAATATGAAGTTTTTAAAGTGATTTAGGTTGGTTTTTTCCAAGAACACAAGTTGTTGATTGCGATGTGTTCTTGACTAAAAACCTAAGGTTTCAAGATTTTGTTTCTGTCTAATAACTAAAATGTAAGAATGGATGTTTGTTCATTTGGTCGTGGCCTTCCATTAATTGTCATGGTCTTAGTACACCCTTGTATTGCTGTAGGTTTCTCTGATTTACTCACTATGTTAGGATGCAGAAAGGATGAGTTCCTTAAAACTATTACTCTTATTGGAGAGAGAACCCAACAATAGCTATTAAATGAGGGGTTAGAGAATACTTATGGGACAATTTGGATAATTAGAATGTATTATATGTGATTTTTATAATTTAGTAATTCTCCACAGTTCCTCTTGTTGAAAATTTGAAAACCAATTTTATGTGATGAGATATTATTAACACATTCGGCATCCACATGTTTATCAGGATGTCGCTGATGATCAAGAAAGAATGGATAAAGGAGAAAAACTTTGAGACCGATTCGTATAGAGACGGGGTGTTAGAGTTTCACCAGTATGTACATAACACTATTCCTGGGGATATACATTCATGTCT
Source organism: Sambucus nigra (assembly GCA_949130495.1). Classification (NCBI taxonomy): domain Eukaryota; kingdom Viridiplantae; phylum Streptophyta; class Magnoliopsida; order Dipsacales; family Adoxaceae; genus Sambucus; species Sambucus nigra. The sequence continues at coordinate 417,067,851 of OX422211.1, read as the reverse complement.
ATGTAGGCGTTGTCGCAATGGGAAAGGACATGTTACTTTAGATGAAATCTTTGTCCATTTGATGGAATATGGTATGGATAAAATTACACCTTATGGAATTTTCAAGGGGAGACGTCAATTCTTAATCCAGTCTAGCGACCAGTAAAACCTACGGCTCCGACTAATGTATGTTGTCTAATATTTCAACTTTGGATGACATTGTGAATGATTCTCGTGAGATGTTCATGACTAAAGCGGGTCCTAATGGGCCTAATTGTGTAGGTGGTGATGAAGGGCCCCAAACTTTTGACGTTTTGAATAATTCTCACACACATACATGCAAAGGGAAGAAGTATGAGCATTTACATCAACTCGCAATAAAGCCATTGCACCCTCCTACTAATTCATCACGTCATACGAACATGTATGCTCTTATGAAGTTAAATGATATAAAAATGCAATTTAATTTGTCAGATGGCGCCACAGGTGCAATTCTTATATTGCTGAATGAATTACTCCCTAAAGGGAACAACTTGACAACTAGTTATACTGAAATGAAGAACGGGATTAGTGATCTTGGTATGGACTATGTTAACTATGATATGTGCATAAACAATTGCATGCTCTTTTGGAAAGGGTGAAAACCTAAATTAGCCTCCAAACAACCCCAAAGAGGCACTAACACATCGCACGGGACCAATGTAACTCGTAAGAACTGACCGTGTAGTCACGATTCTCCCAATTTGAGAATATGACAATAATTTGAAAATATCTAGATTACGCTTATAAATAAGCCGTTAAAGGGTGAAAGCCTAAACCAGCCCCCAAACGACCCCGTAAGAGGCATGAACACATCGCACGGGACCAATATAACTCGTAGGAAATAACCGCCTAGTCACGGGTCTCCCGATTTAAGAATATGAGGATAATTTGAAAATATCTAGATTGGGCTTAAAAACAAGCCGTTAAAGGGTGAAAACCTAAATCAACCTCCAAACGACCCTCTAAGAGACACTAACACATCATACGGGACCGATGTAATTCATAGAAACTCACCGTGTAATCACGGGTCTCCTGATTTGAGAATATGACAATAATTTGAAAATATCTAGATTATGCTTAAAAATAAGCCGTTAAAGGGTGAAAACCCAAACGTCCCCGTAAGAGGCATGAACACATCACACGGGACTAATGTAACTCGTAGGAAATAACCCCATAGTCACGGGCCTCCCTGTTTGAGAATATGATGATAATTTGAAAATATCTAGATTGGGCTTAAAAACAGGCCGTTAAGGGGGTGAAAAGTTAAATCAGCCTCTAGATGATCCTGTAAGAGGCACTAATACATCGCACGGGACCGTTGTAATTCGTAGGAACTCACCGTGTAGTCATGGGTCTCCTGATTTGAGAATATGACAGTAATTTGAAAATATCTAGATTACGCTTAAAAACAAGCTCTTAAAGGGTGAAAACCCAAACCAGCCCTCAAACGGCCCCGTAAGAGGCATGAACACATCGCACGGGACCAATGTAACTCGTAAGAAATAATCGTGTAGTCACGAGTCTCCCAGTTTGAGAGTATGATGATAATTTGAAAATATCTAGATTGGGCTTAAAAACAAACCGTTAAAGGGTGAAAACCTAAATCAACCTCCAAACGATCCCGTAAGAGGTACTAACACATCGCACGGGACCAATGTAACTTGTAGGAACTGATCGCTTAGTCATGGGTCTCCCAGTTTGAGAATATGACGATAATTTAAAAATATTTAGATTGGGCTTAAAAATAAGCCGTTAAAGGGTGAAAACCCAAACCAGCCCCCAAACAGCCCCGTAAGAGGCACGAACACATTGCACGGGACTAATGTAACTCTTAGGAGATAACTGCGTAGTCACGGGTCTCCCCGTTGGTGAATATGACGATAGTTTAAAAATATCTAGATTGGGTTTAAAACAGGCCGTTGAAGGGTGAAAACCTAAATCAGCCTCCAAACGACCATGTAAGAGGCACTTACATATCGCACGAGACCAATGTAACTCGTAGGAACTGACCGTGTAGTCACGGGTCTCCTGATTTGAGAATATGACAATAATTTAAAAATATCTAAATTACTCTTAAAAACAAGTTGTTAAAGGGTGAAAACCCAAACGGCCTCGTAAGAGGCATGAACACATTGCAAGGGACCGATGTAACTCATAGAAAATAACCGCATAGTCACGGGTCTCCCGATTTAAGAATATGATGATAATTTGAAAATATCTAGATATATCTTAAAAATAAGTCGTTAAAAGGGTGAAAACCTAAATCATCCCCCAAATGACCCCGTAAGAGTCACTAACATGTCACACGGGACCATTGTAACTCGTAGGAACTGATCGCGTAGTCACGGGTCTCATGAATTGAGAATATGACAATAATTTGAAAATGTCTAGATTACGCTTAAAAATAAGCGGTTAAAGGGTGAAAATCGAAGCCATCCCCCAAACAGTCTCGTAAGAGGTACTAACACCTCGTAAGAGACTAATGTAACTCGTATGAACTGACCACGTACTCACGACTCAATAGACTTCCATTTTGATAATATAATAATAATTATAACTCGTATAAGCAATTTTTCAGCTTGAATACGATTTTTTTAAAAAAATTACTTAGTTACTAATATTATTTCTTTTTTATGTCCTATTTTTTTGCAGGATAATTTTCAATCGCTAGATTTTATCCATGCGGAGCACACGAAGAAGTCAATGTTTTATAACAAGGGGATTATCTATTAGTGTCGTTAATATTATGGATTCTATTTTTTGTGTCATGGTTGTGCAGGCTTTAGTAGTTTTATTGTTTTCTTTTATGGCCATGCAAGCTTTAGTAGTTTTATTGTCAACTTTTATGACCGTGCGGGCTTTATATTTGCAGGTTTTGTATTAGAAGGTTTTGGAATGCTCAGAAGATAGAGGAAACTCTGCCTAATTTTTTTTTTTAATTTGGAAACTATTAACTCTTGTAATTTTTTGAAGTTTGTATGTACATTAGTTTATCAACAGACTGCGATATTCATAATTTGTGATTTTTTTTTATTTTCTTTTGCAAATAATAAATATTTTTCTTACTAGATTTGGAATTTGCAAATTTTCCAAATTTGTTTCCAAATATTTTTTTTTATTAATTGAAAAATCTGGCACGGTTTAAAATCCTGCCAAACCCATAACAAATTATAAAATTTGAGTACACTTATAAAACAATCTGGCACGCTATATAATCGTGTTAAAAGCGTGGAAGAAAATAGAAAATTTGGCACGGTTTTAACATGTGCCAAAAGCGTGGCAGATTAATTATCTAGCACGGTTTAAAAGTGTGCCAGATTAAAATCTGGCACGGTTTAAAGGCGTGTCAAAAGCTTGCCATATTGGAAAATTTGGCACAGTTTTAAACCGTGCTAGATTCCTATTTTTGGTGTAGTGATTACTTGTTGTTTTTATGTTTATTTCTAATTACCTTCATTTAATTCAACCAAATCCACGTCAAGTTTAATACTCACACGACATATTTGATAAAATGCCTCTATAAGTGTAATTGATCAATTGTTTTTCCAATCTCTATGAAATTCGACCCCATACTTAACGAGGTTTACTACTTCTTTTGTGGCTTGCACTTGGGCCATTGACACACACTTTTTAAGTACAAACAGTTCGGACGTTGGAAAGATAAAAAAAGAATTAAGATTTTAATCATTGGAACATTAAATGGGTGATTTTATTTCTTAAAGGATAAAATATTTTAATTGGATTTTTCTAGAATTATTTTTTAATTTTAATGTTAAGGAGATAGTGTCTAACACTCAGCTCGATCATCTTTTTCGTTTTTAGTTTTTCTATCGGTCCAATTTTTATTGCACAAATATGATTTGTTTCATATTTTAATATGATAAAAAAACAAAAATACATCTAATTTATATATTTAAAAATGGTATCCCCAATCTTAATTTTGCCATTTAAATGGGTTCTTTATTGTTGTAAACCTAAAATTACCTTCCTCACTCCGCCTTGATGTATACCGTACCACCTAATATCTACTCTGAACTAATGGATGTGTAATACTTTAATGTGAGGCTTTTCTCTTTCTCCTAGCACTTCACTTTCCAAAAATTAATTGTGATGCTCATTGGTATTTTCTCTAAATTAATCGAAGTATATGATTTTAATGGGAGACTTTTCTCTTTCTTCATGCCCTTCACGTACTTTTCCAAAATTTAAAGAATATGAAAATTCAACACAGATCTACATATATCGTGCAACACAACAAAGATAAGCTTCCTCATTCAATTATATGTTCACTCATTCACTACCCCACTCTCTCATAGTTTCTAGTGAATTTTTATTTTAATTGACATATGTGAGACTAATTTCACACTTTAGACTTTATTATAATACATATAGGATTTGAAAGTGGCCATTTTTTGTCAAAGGTTTGGATAAAATATTCATAGATTTAAAAACAATGAAGGTATTTGTTTTTTAAATTTAGTCAAGACTCAGTTCCTTATAGTTTATTTGAAAGGACTAATAAATTATGTCTTACATTCTTTTTATTACTCTTCTTTTATCTTGATCTTTTTTTTTCCATATTCTTTACCAAAACTTTAATATATATAACAATTGTCATTCAATAACTTAACTAAAAATTACTTTGAACATAACCTCAGTTTTATAAATACCTGAAGTTTACACCTAATATAACAAATCACAAAATCTTAAGATTAAGTTCCCATGTTTTATTTTGAAGAAGTAATTTAAAGGACAAACATAAAATTTTCTGTATTTTGATTTTTTAGTACTGTTGATTATATTTTTGGTTCTTAGTTGTTGGGTTTGTTATCATGTTAAATTGACATTTAATGTTTGATACAGAAAAAATATATGATTTAATATATATTCTCTTAATTTTTCATACTTTCATTGTCTTTCCTTATTTTAAATCTTTATTATAATTGTAAAGAAAATAGCTTGCTATTTAGTATGTCATGGATTTTCATATGGTAAATAGTTTTTTTTATTGGATTTATATACTTTTGAGAGATCCAAATAAAATCTTATGGGTTCATAAGCAAAAGGTAATTATTTATCCCCTTTATGTGTTTTAATTTTGCATACTTTATTTTTGTTTTCATTTCATAATGCATAAATTATTTTACTTGAGATTTTTTTACTTCTCCTTTCATTTCCATCATTATAGTCCCCTTGGACATATGAAATTTCACACCAACTCTGTTTCTCGCACACCGACTCAAACCCAGTTTATCAAGTTTTTAGTATGCGACCTCTCTACCTTTCTCTCTCTTTCTCAACGAGGACATCCCCATCGACCGCGAATCAACTACGGGGAATCCTCTCTCATTATGTCATTTAATTTTTAATATTGGTGGATTTGTGTGTTGGTCTTTTATATGTTGTTTAAGGGATTGAATGCTATGATTTTAGACTTGCGATAGCGTAACTAATTTTCCTGACATACATGTGTTTTAACCGACAGGTGAACATTTGTTTGGTTTTATTCTAAACTATGGACAAGGAGATCTTACTAATTGAAGAATTATGGATAAGGAGGTATTGCTAATTGAAGATCATAATGTGTTTCAGCCTTGAGGTAGCTTACCTAATGTTTCTTGGTGTACATAATTTTATCAATTGAATTAACATTTTTATTGTTATATTTTAGGTTATCGACAAATAGATAAGTGATTGGTATTTTCATATAAGCAATTTCTAAATGAATTTTTATTTTTTTACCTGAACACATTTGATGATGCTTGTTTACTTTGATTTAATAATACTTTCTAATATTTTATTTAATGGTATGTTTTCATGAGGTTTGGATTATTGATCTGGAGAAAATTAATGAGACTGAAGTTGCCAGGTTATATAAATTTGAATTATTTCGTTGAATACACACACCACACCATTATAAAAATTAAACAAAGATAGAAATATTCCAATTTTTATTTTTTTTACAATTTCTTGAGTGAGCAAGAACAATTAACAAATATGATGTGGCAATTTCCAATTTAAGTAGGAGATATAAATTAAACCAAAGTTTATCCTTTTAGCCTACACATACATCTAGGTGATTATGTGATTTGAAATAAGAGATCACAACCACAACACGTAGATGTACGAGGAAGACCCAAATGGGAAAAATCTCGGACGGCTGGGCTTAGACAAATCCACTACAAATATGGTTTTACAAAGAGACTCAAAAGACTTACAGACATGACTCACTAAGACTCGCTGATGCCGTCTCCAATACCTCCATTGTAGTACGCAAATATCCAACGCATTGCACAACACATCTCGTATCTTGGTATCCACCGAAACCCAATAATCATCTCCAATCAGCACTTGTGCGAAGCTCCAACGCACATAGCAAGGATGAACATTTTGTAGGATGTGGATGGGATTTTTGGTTCTCAAAATATGATCTAAAGATCACATAAATGTTAGAGACAAAAAGGAGAAGTTTTTTTTTTTTTTTTAAATTTCTCTTGTGTTCAAAAGCTTAAGTCCCAACTACTGTTTTCGTCCATTAAAGATAGATAAGGAAAAAGTAATGGGCCAAAACTATTAAGGGAGAAACAACCGAAAATAAAAAAAATTCAAACTGGCAGCATGTCGTTCGAACAAGGTCATTCGAATGACTATGTTCGAACGAATCTTCTAACGAAAAGTCAGTAAAGAATGTGTAGAATCTCGTTCGAAATCTCGTTCGAAAGACATTCCAACGAAACTTCTAACGAAATGTCAGAATATTGAGCAAATTGTTGTTAGCAAAATCGTTCGAACAGGTTCGTTCGAACGGGATCGTTCGAACGACCTGGTAAGTTTTCCAACGAAAATTCAGGTTTTTTTTACACTGACTGAAAACTTATTGCAAAATTAATTTTAAATAATTTTAGTCACATTTAGTTTGTCTCCAATATATATAAAAGAGAACCTGGTCAAATACCTTTGGGTAAAGAACATTTGGAATGAATTTGATGAAGGTGAATAGTCGGATGCCCAAATTCTTCAAATATGATATATGAACGAACCACAATGACCAAAATGTTTTATCCAACGGAATTTAGCCAATACTACAAATGACTCGATTGAAAATTTGTCCTTATAGAGACAATCATTTTTTTTATACTTTTCTTAAAGACTGTTTAACCTAACATTGAGTTATAATATGGACTTAAGCATTTCTTGTGGGGAATATTTATTATAGTGTTTTAATCCAAAATGCTCTTTATTTATTTCATAGAGTTATTTTGGAATGAAATTTATTTTATTTGATTTTTTCATTCTTCACAGTTTTAGGTGGGAAACTCAAGTATAAGCTAAATGTTCATTTTCTAAATGAGAAACTTTCTATCTTTATCATAACTTTGGCATATGTCTCGACTAATTTTGTTTTTTCTCATGAACTATATGGAGAATATGTTCATTATTATTACCGTGATCTTACAATGACATATTTACTCATGTATAAGTAAAATGCTATGTTACTTACTATTTGGAGAATATTTCAGTTTAATCAATGTGAATATGAGTTTAAGTGTAGTTTATTATATGCTAATTTAATTAATACAAATCAAGTGAGTTTATTCTTACTATATTATTTTGTATGCTTTGTGTAGCTGATATTAAGTTCATACTATGTTGTTTACAAGCATATTGGTAGACACTACTTTATGTGTATCAACAATTATATATATATATATATATATATATATATATATATATATATATATATATATATATATATATATATATATATATATATATATATATATTACCCCTAGTTGTATGCCCTAAAAAACTTGTTTTTTCAATTTTTTTATTTTTCCCTTGAAATTAACCTTTCAATAAATCCATGTTCAAAAATTAGGTCAAAATAAATTTTGTAGCTATTTTTAAAAAATTCACAAAAAACTGCTAAAAATACCGTATTTATAAGGGTCTCCGCCAACAGTTTTTTTGTTGATCTTTTAAAAATATCTACAAAATGTATTTTGACCTATTTTTTTGAATATGGGTTGATTGGAAGGTTAATTTCAAGAAAAAAAATAAAAAATTTGGAAATTTTTTTATGACCTAGAACTAGGTGTGATTAGGGATGGCAACGGGGCGGGTTTGGTCAAATCCGACCCCAAACCTGTTTACCCCACCCCAAACCCGACCTCGCCCCAACCCCATTTACCCCACCCCCATCCCCATCCCCGCCCCGTTTAAAATCCCCGCGAGCTCCCCGAATCCGCCCTAAACCCTTCTAAAATATTTTTTTGATATTTTTTTTAATCTTATTTTATATAATTAATCAACGAACATTTTTCATCTTGTTGGTACAATTTATATTCAAATAGCAAACAATTACACAAATCAATAAACAAATTTGTGTTTAAACTAATCAAATAACAAATAAATCAGTAAAACCAAATCAGTAAACAAGTATGTGTTTAAACAAATCAATAAACCCATTTTTTCTTTGAATCAGTAAACCCAAATCAGTAGCTTCAATCTAAAAGTTATGAAATTATTACTATTCATTTGAATCAGTAAACCCAAACAAATATGTGTTTAAACAAATCGGCAAACCCATTTTTTCTTTGAACAAATATGTGTTTAAACAAATCAGTAAAAAACAAATTTATGTTTAAGTAAATATGGGTTTGAACATTACCGGACGGAGATGGGTGAACATTACCTAGAGTAGAGCAAAGTATGTGTTTAAGGAGAGCAAAAACAATGTGAAAAAAAATGAAAACAAAGAGCAGAGAACTACTTAGTGGTAGAGTAGAGCAGTCGGAGGCCGGAGGCCAAACGGAGATGGGTGAACGATGCCGAACGGAGAGAGAGATAGGTGAGCGATGGAGAGAAATGGGATCGGAGGAGAGGTGCGGCTGATCGTTTTTAACTTGTAAGGGTAAAACAAAACGCTAAAACTTTATTCCCCTCTCTCTCTATATATAAGGGTAAAATTGTAATAATACTCCAAAATGGGGCAGGTTCGGGGTTTTTATATACTAAACCCGACCCCGTCGAGAACCCGACCCCGTCGAGAACCCGACGGGTTTTTCTTTTTTCAAACCTGACCCGACCCGTTTATTTACCCCAAATTCTCCCATTAAGAGCGGGGTCAGATCGGGTCCCCGCCAAAACTGACCCCGTTGCCATCCTTAGGTGTGATGTAGGATGTTGGTGAACCTTCATCTCTCTCTCTCTGTATATATGTGTGTGTGTGTGTGTGTGTGTGTGTGTATGTATATATATATATATATATATATATATTCCTTTATTGTATTTTTAATAAAGATTTGTATGTCATTGTTATGTAACTTTGTAATTTTATCTGTAATGTGTTGTTTAATAAGAACTGCAAATTGTCCGTGCGAACATCGAAATCTGAAATCTGAATTTAAAAAATATATTTGTTTTCATATTTGAATAAATTTTTTAACAAATGTATTTAGACTCATTCAGATTTTATATTTTGAATTTAAAAAAAAATGATTGAGATTTAAAAAATTCGTTAACCTATGCCTTTAAGAATGATTCAAATTTAAATTTAAGAGTTAAAAGGATGAGGTGAGATAATTAAAAAAAAAAGAAAGAAAGAAAAAGAGTTGATGATGAATCGAAAAGGGCCATGGAAAATGACAAGCCCAACATAATGCAGAGTCCCCACGACCTGCGGCCTGAATATGCAGTACCACCACCAATGTCTGAACGTAATCAGAATTGAATGATGAATTCATACACTAGAATAATACTTTCATTCACCTCTCTCTCTCTCTCTCTCTCTCTCTCTTTTTGTGTCATCTCACAAACATAATAGCATGAAAACAAATCACCCAAAACAGAAGACAACACCACCACCACGTCCATTGTTCTCATGCAGTTTCTTCCGGCAGTGTACTCAAACTCAAACTGTTTCAAGTCCCACCACCCCTCAAGAGCCTCCAATTATCATTTCCGATGTACAAGAGCTTTTTCACGTGGCTGAAGTGCAAGTGAGTTCGGGTGAAAGCCTAAAAGCTTTACACATGCTACAACACTCGCTTGTTCCACGCGCCACCGCAGACGAAGTTGTTTGCCCTGGAGTGGTCGTCGGCTTTTTGAATACTGGTTCAAAACCAGCGACTGTAACCGGTGGGGAAGGTAGTTGAGGCTTTGGCGGCGCTTGTGCTTCTTTGTACAGTGGCCGAGGGGGCGGGCTTTCTGTGCCCATGATTGTTGAGGTGATGGGGAAAATGGGTGGGAGGGGGAGGGGGAGGGGGAGGGAGGGAGTATGCTATAGGGGTATTGGCGGTCATTTTTGCTGAGGGGATAGCGGTGGCTCCGCCGGAGGAGGTGGCGCTTGCGGTGGTCTTTGCGTTACAAGGGGACTGTACTGCAAGAGGGAGAAGAAAAGGGGCCCACCTTCTCAAGATGCTGGCCGCTTAGATTTAACACAACAGGAAATATGAGTTTCTAAATGTTTGTTTGTTTATTATGAGTTTCTTTCTACAACAACTTGTTATGTCTATGTTCATTCATTGCTTTTAAAATAAGTAATGCTCCCACACGCAAAACATCCCAAATTCATAAAAGGCATTAGGAATGGAGACTTACATGGATTCCACTATGATATTTAAATATTTTGCACTTTTAAGAATATTTTGTGATAAGTTTGGAGTACACATTATTTTCAAAAATAAATAAATATAATTTGGAAGATGATGGTGAATCATTGACTTCAAAAATTCTAAATTCATGAAATTTTGAATTTCTTTATATTATTTGATTCAAATAAGAATTCTCTTTTCTTGACATTTACAATTTATTTTCTATATTTCGTTAGACAAAAATTGGAAAGGAATATAAATATACTAGGGTATGCCCATGCCTTAAGGCACGATGCAAATTTTCGAAAGTGTACGTCGTTGATTGGACCATACGTCATTTAGTTCGTAACAGATAAACAATTTTTGAAATAACCTATTGTACGAATCTATTAGTTTAAAAAAATTGAAAATATTTTGTAATTTTTTTTACATACATACATGCATACACCATGTTTATGTCTATACGTACAAAATTTGGGCAAAATTTCCTTTAAAAGTACTAAGATGCGTACAATTTACGTTGTAATTATTTTACAAATAATTCAAAGAAGTAAAAACAACTTTACAAAAATGCGCAGAGTTTCCTGTAATTATAGGAGTATCCAACTTGCTTAAAAATAATTAAAATATCACACCAACAATTAGTCCGTTTTGAACCTCCTCTAAACAACATCGTCATAACTAATATATGAATTTTATTAATTTCAACAATATTACACTCAAATCCATAATGAGAATTGGGGAAATGACTACGAAAAGTATACAAACGATCATCAAGTGTCTTCACCGTTGAACAAAGACACAAATGAAAAACATTATGTTAGCACCAATACGATCGCAACATTGCAAGTTGTAAATTCAAGCGCTCAAACAAAAAATAAACAAAAATAACCATCAAATATTCCACTAAAAAAAGACATCCCCAAATTATCCACTAAATAGTTAATGAAGAAAGTAAAAAATTAGAAGAAGGGAATAACTTGAAACTTATATTTCTTTATCAACACAAAAAATAATTAACGACAACACCTTCTTTCAGAGCCCCTTTAAAAGAAAGAGAAGAGGGGACTGAAAAGCGTTAGACGAGACAACACTAATCATTGGGAGATAATCTGTTGTCCCCATTACCTTGTCCCCTTCCCCGTCCCCCAATGAATTTCGCCACGTGTGTTGATTTGCATAGTCAACAGACAAACCCACAAAATGTTATCCAATAAATGAGTGTTGACTGTGCAAATCAGCACACGTGGCAAAAATTCATTGGGGGATAGGGTAATGGGGATAACAGATTATCTCCCCTAATCATTTATACACCCCTTTGTACTACTAACCTGCCGATTTTATCGAAAATTCCTGCAACACCACCGTCACAACCAAGTTTCCCACAAATACAATGGCAGTGGCTAACCAGTCTTCAAACCAAGCGGTCGTAACATGGGAGTTGGAGCACCGAGTCCTGACTACAAATATGTTCTTGAATCTCATGCCTTAAATATTGTTCTCGAAGACAACAAAAAGTGAAGCCACTACAATCATAAGAAAATTTTTATCAGCACCACTACAAATATGAAGGTTGTCAAATCTTTTCACGTAAATACATAAAATAACAAAGAAATGTGTAATAGGTTTTTAACAAATATTATTCCCCACAATTCCTAAACGAAATACATAAAGAACATAATTTTAGCAATGGGAATTTGGAGGCATGTCCCCGCTAGGTAGAAGAGGATTAGGTAGAAAAAAAAAATACAGACATATTTAATTTCACCCACACTTTTGGTCTAAATTTTGAGCTACATCCTCAAAACCTCGTTAATTTCTATAATGTCTTCATAGACCTTCAAAAAGTGACACATTGTGAACTTTAACCGAGATTTTAGGGTTGAATCTCAAATTTTCAAAAAATTATGGTGTAACATAAAAGTTAGGAAAATTTAGGGGTGCAAATCAAACGACCCAAAAGAACATCTTTGAGACAAAATACAAATCCCACACATGTATCCAAGAGAAGACTTCCCCGACTGCGTATAATTTTAGGCCTCAACAAACTCGCCGACCGCAACACCCACTCTGTTGAATCCAATGAGCTTAAAATCCATATCCAAGAACCTTTACATCAATTAATTGACGCTCTTACCACTGAGCAGTGTCAAAATCTCAAATCGGTGCTGCTGTGTTTATCGTCGGTGATCGATGCATCACCGGATCGTCAGTGATCGATAATGTCGTCGCCTCCATATTATCAAAACAAAAAATAATAAATAATCAAGAATCAATTAATTAGTAATCAAGAATCAATTACAAAATCCACTAAAATCATGCTTCAATCCAAAAAATATGAAAAACCAATTTGAAACCCCAATCGCCATCACCCAAAAGAGTGAACCTCAAAACAAAATCTGAAACCAAAATGAAACAAAAATTTACCAAGAGAAAGTGAAACAAACTCATTACCAAGAGATTGAAGAGGTGAACCCCAAAAAAAACTCTGAAACAAAGGGGTGTAATCTGAGTTGAATCTTGATTTACTTACAATGGTTACAAAAGCGGGCAAAATGAGTTGTAAATTTATATATGGCGTCTTCTAAGCAGAGACAGTGTTTGTTATCCCTGGACGAACTCTTAATATTTTAGTTCTCTTACTTATCTCCATCATGTCCACCAGCCAGTCCACACTCTGTTTAATACCCAGTCCGTCATATGCCGAAACAACTTCGAATGTGTAAGCCCTTTTGTCTAACTTTTGAGATCTAGATGTCGAGCAAGTTCTTCTGCTGACACGGATTGAATAAGATCTTGCTTGCTTGCTAATAACAAAAGAGGTACTCCTTCCATATCCTTGTGTCGAAGAACTTTTTCAAGTGCAGATTTTTAATCTTCAAAATGCGATGAGCTTTAATACGACCAATATTGAGTCCCACAGATGGAAAATTTCGATCACGAGGTCGGCCTTCTAAGTTTGAGTATTGTGACTTCAACTTCTCCAGTAATGTTTTTTTTCCAGCCTTGTCGATGCCAAGAATAAGAACATGAAACTCCGTCTTACTGAACATATACTTCCAAAGTCCATAAAATAATGTAAACATCTATGTCTTGATTTACCTCCCTCGTTATTTATTTTTTGTGATCTTTAAGTGGAAAAGAGGTTCTCGTTAACTTAATCTTTCCAGTGCCACCATATCACAATCCTGTGATGAGAAGCGTCCACTGAATAAATTGGGGCTTCGATAGTTATGGAGAATGAGATACAGAAAATACCAACCCCAATTGACAGATTTAGTGTCTTCATATCATTTTTTATGAGGCTATAGATTCAACTTCTACTTGTACACAACAAATACAACACTAACAATTAGGACTTGGTTAACTAACAACATGCATATAAACTAAGATGAAAAAATAAAATTTGGAAAAGTATTATCATCCAACCAAGAACTTATCATGCACACTTTTGTTCACTGCCCTCAAGTCAGGTACCATGGGTCTTGATACTTATATTCTTTTCAAATTGTATATACGAAATCTGAAGAACTCTCATAACACCCTTATTTCAACTTCAGATTACCTAGCCATTCCATTTCCATTTCCATTACATACTTAATTCTAGTCCGCATGAATAATTAAATTCTACAACACCAAGTCTTGCATTCAAGCTTGAATAATGCCCCAAAGATCAAAACTTCAATATTAAAAAATGTAAATAATCACAAGTTACATATAAAACATCTTAAGTGAGCATAAATTTTACAAAGTTTTGCAACATCAAGTCATCAGCAAGATTGCAACGCTAACCAAATACAAAATTTTGACCAAACCAAATTCAAACATGCCACAATGTAACTAAGAAATATATTGAAAACTTTGGGCCCTTCAACTATAGATTTCCTAGGTTGCAAGTGGCAGGGGGTAGAAAACAGTGCTCAGCTCACATTGATCAAACATGGACATATATATAAGCCCGTGATTTCAAAGTAGATTGAGCGTGGAGTACTTTAACATAAAAGAAATACATGAACAGATAAAATAAAAATAAAAAGGTAGAAAAAAACAGTCGGAATTGAGGTTTTATTCAACAGTAATGCATTGTCTAAAAAAAGAGTAATCAGTAAAACTTACAAAGTACATATCAATGAATCATCAGGGCCTAAAAATTAAAAACCCTATAAACTATTAAACGCGATCCATAACTTATTACCAACTCAAGCATCACCACATCATTTGTCTTTTCATTCAGAAAATTTAAAGATCGTCACAACTACCAAGTAGTTGAGCAATAGTCAAACAACTGAATATTATTTCTTTAGATCAAATGTAAATAAGTTAGTAAATAGTACAAACCGAATATAATAGAAAACAATTAATAAACAAAGAGTGGTATTCACAGTCATTTTATCATCACTATGTCATTTTATCAAACACATGGTATTAACAATACAAAAAATCATATTATCTCTAAATGAATGTGCTCCTGGTAGTGATCTCCATGAGAATAAAAATAAATCATCTAGAAAACTAACAAAATTGGTGACCAAAAAAAACCCATAATATATAATCAAAATCTAAAAAAATAGATCAAAAGAAGAGAACAAATTATATTAGAGGATACGAACAAACCCAAAATGAAAATACATATGAACATAGCCAAAAATGAACGTAGCCCTAATATTATACAATCAAATAGATAAATCGAAATCTTGATGTGAGAGTGAAAGAAATAATATCTTGAATCTCAAATAATGATTATTGGGAATTTATTGAAATGATCTCCCCCAAAAAAGTAGAACCCATGAATGAGAAATGTGAGAAGAGGGAGAAACTGAGAGTATCCATGATTCATGAGATGCTGGAGAGGGAGAGAAAGAGGGGTCGGGTGAGTTTAGGCCTGTCAATGGGTCGGGTCTGGACCCGGACCCGACCCGAACCCCATTCGTATAATAAGGTCTGAGCATATTTTTTTGGACCCGAGACCTGATGACCCGAATACCCGAAGATCCGTTTATTAAACGGGTAGGGTCTGGATCTTATACAAGACCCGAACCCGAAGACCCGATCCGAATTGTACATTATTATTTTTTAAATATATATACATATACTATAAATATATATATATATTTACGTATATAATAAATATAAATAATATATGTTTTATTTATACTACTAATATTCTATAATACATTACAAAATATTCTAATTTAGGATTAAAAAATAAAGAATGGGGATAATATAAAATAAATGTATATATTTGGCTAGACCCGGACCCAAACCCGAGATCCGAAGACCCGAACGGATCTGGGTCTGGATCCAATATTGTAGACCCGATGAAGACCCGAACCCGAACCCGAACCCGATGAAGACCCAATTACACGGATTTGGATCTCTTTTAACCCGATCCGACTCCGACCCGTTGACAGGTCTAGGTGAGTTTGAGAAGGAGGGGTAGGGTTTGAAGTGGGTTTGGTGCGTGTGTTTACCAAATTACCCTTGTGTTTGAATTAAAGTGAAAGGGGGTTAATTAATTAGTGAGAAGAAAAAGGGGAGAACTCAAATTTTTAAGGGGCAGAAGAGGGAACGCAAGAATTAATTAATCTTATGACAACATAGTTATATCTTATGACATACATAAGTTTTACTCCTTATTGTGTGTGTGTGTGTGTGTGTGTGTGTATATATATATATATATATATATATATATATATCATTTAACTAAAATACTATTCTACTTAATTTGAGTATATGTGCACGCGTTAGTATGTACGTGTGTATATGGTTGTGTGAAAGTGTGTGTGTGTAAAAGTATGCGTATTTGTGTATGTGTGAATGTGTGAGTGAGTGCGCGTGTGTGTGAGAGAGAGAGTGTGATCGAGTCTATGTGTATCTGTATGGTGGTTGTGAGTACAAGAATTCAAAATTAAATATTTCTAGAAAGTATAGGTATTAAAAGATTAAGGAAAATGATCACAACACAAGATTTACGTGGTTCAGTAACTGTCTACGTTCATGGAGTGGGTTCTCAATTTTTATTAATTTCTCAGAAGTTCGAAATTACATGCCCCTTTGTCCCGGGGTAATATAACAGTGAAAAGTAGTTGAGTTGTACAAGGAAGTTTCCTACCTCCTTATTAGCCCGTTGGTGATCCCTGTTTATCTCGCCCGAGAATATAAGTAACCAGTTGAGTCCGTAATTATCCACGTGATAAGTCTTTGTAAATATCCATGCAACACTGAATTTGACTGGGGCAGCGTGTTGTGCCTTCTCGGACCGCCAAAAGTTGGGCCTTTGTGGTTTCGCCACCACAATTGCCCCTAAAATTCTTTGCCAAAGATGAACAAAAGAATTTTAAATCATTTGTAGGCCTGATGTTGAACCCAAAAGTTTGAGATTCATGCTCGGGCATATTTATGATTACTTGAAATCGATAGTGGTATGCCGGTCATTGTGAAAATTAAACCTCTAAAATCCTTCTTGAGCATCGTTCCTTATGATTGATCTGCGCACAATTCAATCGTCACTTTATTTCTAACTCTGTACCCGTTGTTTTGCCTTCCATTTCTGTTCAAAAACACTTTTGAAGCTTCTGTTTTTTTTGTTGCTCTATAAGTTCTCTTTGTTTTCTCTTGCTTTAATATCTTTATAGTTCTTTTCTGTTTGCATCCGCTATATATTTTTTTGTTATTCTTCTATTCTGCAAGAAAATGTTTACACTCTCCATGAGAAGAACTTAGAGGATTTCAGAAAACTTATTATATCCCTTCCTAGGTCCCCATACCTAGAAATACTATTGTGGTTGATGGTGGCCACTGGATTCATACTCTTGTTATGGTTTATGGGGATTAACGCTTCCCCAAACCAACTTTTCTTAGAATTTTGTGAATATTTTGAGTTCATCCCAGCCTAATGTGCCCCCAAAACATGGCCCATTGTCAATGAGATTCATAGGATTAATGAGTTGTATGGGACCAATCTGAGGATCCAAAAAATCAAGTATTTATATTCATGGTTCCACACCATAGATGGTGTGTTGTTCCTGATTCCAATAAGGAGTATTATGATCAGGGTTTTATTGCCCACAATTGGCAACATCTTCCTCTCCCAGAGGGCGAACAGTATAATGGGTCTCTGTGCCTAGAATGGGAGAATGATATAGGTTAATACTTTTTGTATGCCTTTTATGAATTCTTTTATGAATGTTTACTAGTAATGTTTCTTTTCTTTGTTTAAATAACTCGATCAAAGAATAAAGATCCCTCCCTTGCCCTTATCAATATAAATGATTTATTGAAAGTTAAGGGAACCCCTAGTTCCAGGCGGTGATCATCCTCGATCTGCTTCTTTTCTTCTCGAATACAAGAATTTTAATCGTGTCTTCATAGCTTGTTCAGTACACAAGAACCCGATATCCCACTTCCAAGCGAAGAAGCTTCTATTTTCTCCCCTTTTGAATCCCTAGACGTTGGGTCCATACTTATGGAAGAAGAGAATTTAATGGCTCCAAAGAGGAGAATTTTACTTATTGAGGATAATGATGTTAATGCTGGTGCCTCCTCTCCCAAGACTAGGTCTTTAAAAAGGACTGAACAAGAAGGCTCCAGAGCCACTGACTCGGACTTGGTCATCCAAAGGAAGAACAACAAAGACAAGGTCCCTATGATCCCACAACCATCTAAGAAGGGTGATGCCTATTCATCTGTGAGGTTTTCACTGGTGATGTCAGTGGCCAAGAATCCCTCCTTGGCCTATAGCTTACTGAGAGGAGTTGTGCTCGCTACTGATCATGAGTAAGTTAAGCAGTCGTCCTGTGAGCAACTTACATTCCATGCCACTCAGGCATTGTCACTGGTAAGACAATATCTCTTTCTTTTTTTATTCATCTTTGAAATTAATGGATGCCTTTTTGTGCTACTAATATCTCCCTTGTGTTTGAAATTCGTGGCATATTTTGTTTCTATTTTGGATGGTCACCTTGACCAGTCCAAAGTTAATGACGAGCTAAGTGAGGCTCTTTAGAAGTAAGGAAACCCTTGCCTCTGCCAAGAAGTCCACCAGTGATGCCACGAGTGCACTAAAGATCGAGCGTGATTAGCTGAAGGTCGATAATGACTAGCTGAAGGCCAAACGCGATCGATTAATAAAATAAACTGAAGACCTCTCCTTGATTAAAGAGGCAAGTTTTGAGAAAGTCTACACTAAAGCCTTTGAGGATATCAAACCCCAATTGTCCTTCATCCAAAAATCTAACATTTAGAAAGGCTGGGATGCCACCTTAGTGAGGATGAATATCCCAGCTAAATCGGAACTCTTTGGCGAGTACAAGCCAGGATCTCCACCAAGGGTTGATGAAGAGGCCAACTCCAGTTCCCCAACCGATCTGAGTGGTGATGCTGCGTCCAAGGGTAAGTTCTCAAAGAGCGAGGAGTAGGCGAAGAGCAAAGGAACCTAGTTTAGGAATGATGATTCTTTTTATTCTCTTGTATATTTCCTTTAATCTCTGTTTGTACGGGCTTTACCCACTTTATTGTGATTAATGAAAAGATTCTTTTTTTTTGTTACTTGAAATATTGTCTAGAAACTGTGTTGAATATGTTTTTGTTCACTTTTTTACTTTCTGTAGCTTGCAAACATTGTCGAGGACATTCCTTATTTTGCTGGAAACTTAGATGTCTTCCTTGGGTGAGATACCAGTGTCTAGGCCCACCGAGAACTTATATCTAGTCATAAGGCCCTTTAAGAAGATGGCTGGTGCTTATAAAGACTAGTCAACCTTGGTGGCCAAGCTGAAAGATGATGTGAAGGACTTAGGGGATGTAGGTACTCTTATGCAAGAGGAGGTGAACACCTTGAAGGCCTAGCTTTCTTGGACAAAGGACATCGAACATGTTAGTGCCCTTCTTCAATTTAAGAATGACGAGCTAAAAAAGAATCTCACTGATGCAGAGGAAAGTAGCAGAATAACTTATGTCGTGGTTATGGGACTCACTCGTGATATTATAAAGATGCGTTATTTTTTCAGAATAAGTCCTCGACAAGCATGGTTGGCGGGCTACGATGAAGGTTGGGTGAATTCTCATGTCAAATTGGAGGAGGTGAAAAGCGCAACTTATACGCATGGTTAGCTAAATGCCTTGGGATTTAAAGTTTTCTAAGGACTCTCAACTTTGGTGTATTACCAAGTTGATTGTCTGGATTATAGACATCCTCCTTTTGGCAGTGAGGAGAGTTGGTCCCTCTCGAGAAAAAACTTATTTGACCTCTCACGACAGTGATGATGAATTTCGACTGACGATAGTCGACGAAGAGAAATTGTTTCTTTTCTTTTCAACCGACCATAGCATGTTCATCTTTTTTGTGTTTTAACTATTACAGATGATATTTTTGTAACCTGTAATTCTTATTGTAAGAAGTTGTTTATTTATTATCAATCGATCATTTTTTCATTCCATTATGCCGTGCATGTGATTTATTATATTATCTTACCTTTTTTGTTGTGTCATCACACCACCTTAGGCCTAACACAGACCATGGAAAAAATGCACTTGATTTAAGGGCAATCCACCAGTTCAAAATTTTATCTGACTAAGTCGGGTTCATTTAGAGCCTAGGGATCCCCCGTAGGTCTTCTATTTGCCTGAGTAATTTATGAGGTCTATGTGTTTTCTATGATAAAGGCCTGGAGACCTTATGTTTAATTGTAATTAATAAATTTGTAACTGTAATTACGCTAAGGTAACACCGATCGATGTTCGATCGTTAGTGAAAAATGTGAGCTTGTTATTTTGGAACAATGCTAAGTAATTAATTGAACCACTTGGATTTTTATTAATAACTTTAAATTAAACTGTGAGCATCATAAGTATTGAAATAAAAATTTGCAAAAACCAAGTATGATGGAAATAAAATCAATGGTAAAATTTCTTGAGATTAGTCGCATTTCAAGCTCTGAGTATCTCTTTGCCCTCCATTATTTATAAGTGATGGGATCATTGTAGATCATCTATAATCACCTTGAATGGTCCCTCCTAGTGAGTTCCTAACTTGCCATCTGAAGTTTCTTTTGCGTTGTCGAGGACTTTTCCGAGGATGTAATCCTTGACATGGACTTTTCTCGGATTGACCCCCTTGTTGCACTGCTTGGCTAACTGCTGTTTGTAGGAGGCTAATTTTATTATAGCTTATTCCATTCGTCCTTCTTCGTGGTTAAGTTTAGCGCTAATAGCTAATAGCTTTATCGTTCAAACCTTGCTCGACAATGATAGTCCTCATATTTGGCAGACCAGCTTCCAGTGGAATTATAGCTTCCATTCCATAAGATAGAGTTAGGGTGTTTCCCTAGTGGGTTTCCTCGACGTAGTGCGATATGCCCATAGAATATGAGAAAGCTCATCCACCTAAGACCTTTTTTTTTCTTTCAACCTCTTTTTTAATCCGTCGAGCATCATTTTATTGGAAGCCTTTACTTGTCCATTTCTTTGGGGGTAGGCCACTTAACTGAAATGGTGTTTGAGTCCATGGTCATCGTAAAAACCTTATAAAGACCCACTTTCACTATGTGTTCCGTTGCCCATTATGATTGTACTAGGTTACCCCAAAATGAGTTATGATGTTCCTTCAGATGAATCTAATCAGATCAGTGTCTCTGATGTTCGCTAGTGGCTCTGCCTCAATCTATTTTGTGAAATAGTCTGTGTCGAAAAATAAGTACTTGCGGTTTCCTAGTTCAATTGGGAGTGACCCTAAAATATGTATCCCCTACGGTACGAATGGAACTAGTTAGATACTTTGAGTCATTGGCCGATTGATGAAGCACATGGGAGAACTTTTGGCACTTTTCATACTTCTGGGTGTAAGTAATTGTGTTGTTTTGAATATATGGCTACTAGTTGCCTTATTTGATTGCTCAAAAATCCAGGGACCTTACTCCTACGTGGCTCCCACAAATCCCATCGTGTATCTTGTAGAGAACTTAGTTGTCATCTTTTGGATGCATGCATTGAAGGTAGGGGCCTATGAAGGATCTTTTATAGAGTTCTTCCGCAGGTCTAATGTAGAACCGTGAAACTTTTACCCTGATTTAATGAGCTTATTTTTTTTATCGGTCGACAAGGTATCGTTCTTTAGATAAGATATTATCATATTTATCTAGCTGGGGCCTTTTTTTATGGCGATACGTGCTCAGATGCCACCGTCTTCATAATGAATTATTCTCCTAAGATTGGAATCCTTTTTTAAACTTAAGGCGGCTAAAGCATCATCGTGACTATTGTGCCCCCGGGGAACTGTTGAATGTGGACTTCCTCAAACTTTGATATCTAATTACGAACCACCTGTAGGTATACTTCCATCCTTTCATCTTTGGCTTTAAAGCTTCCACTGACCTAGTTGGACACCAACATCGAATTGCAATACATTTCAAGGTGGTTTGACCCTAATAAGTGATCCTTACACAGTCCGGCGATAAGAGCTTCATACTTGGCTTCGTTTTTAGATGCTTCAAAGCCCAACCTGATTCTTTGCTTGATCATAACAATCTCCGGTGATGAACATAATTCCTACTTCTACTCTGTAGAGTTGGAGGCACCATCCACATACAACATCTACTTTCTAGATTGATTAAGCCCGCGGTCTTTTAACTGGTCGACGACTTATTGATTAGTAGGGGCTTTTTTTTTGGTAAATTTAGTAATGAAATTAGCCAACACTTGTCCCTAGATTTTTGTTCTAGGCTGGTAGTGTATATTAAATCTCTCGAGTTCGATTGACCATTTGGACATGCTCCTATATTGGTCAGCCTTGCAAAAAAATAACTTTAAGGTCAAAAGATGTGATGACTATAATGGAATGGGCCTCAAAGTAATTCTTTAATTTTTAGGGGACAATGACGAGTAAGTAAGCTAACTTCTCCAGTGGAAGGTAGCGCTACTTAGCATCCAGGAGCGTGTTACTGACATAGTAAATGGGGAACTTTCTACCTTCTTTCTGATAGTAAGGCTGAACTGACTGCGTGGCTTAAAACTACTAGGTATAGGTAGGGAGGATCCCTTAGGTCTAGAATGGCTAATTATGGAGGCTTGCGCAGATAAGACTTGATACCTACAAGTACTTTTGAGCATTCATCAATCTAGGTGAGGTCCTTTTCCTTCTTGAGCGGCACAAAAAGTGGTCTGCAACACTCGAATGACTTGGAGATGAAATAATTTAGGGATGCGACCATCCAGTTAGCTTTTGAATCTCTCATAGCATCTTTGGTGTCTGAACATTATTGATCACCACTATCTGGTCAGGGTTTTCTTTGGTTCCTCTCTTATTAACTAGGTAGCCAAGGAACTTTCCTGACTAGACCCCAATTGAGAATTTTCTCGCATTGAGCTTTATTCGGTAATGCCTAAGGATTTCAAAGGTTTTTACCAAGTCCTTAAGGTGGTCGTCCTCGTGCTTGCTTTTGATAAGCATATCATCAATGTACACTTCCATCGTTTCTCCCATCTGTTGAACATCTTGGTGACCAATCTCTGGTATGTGGCTCCTGTATTTTTAAGGCAAAAAAGCATGACCTTATAACAATATAGGCCCAGCGGAGTGATGAATGAGGTTTTGTCTTGGTCTAGGCCAAAAAGGGTAATCTAGTGGTACACCGAGTAAATATCTAAGAAACTCATTCGTTCGTGGGTTGCTATAGGATCAGCTAGCTGGTCTATCTTTAGTAAATGTAATCTATCTTTGGGGCAAGCTCTAGTGCGATAGGTTAAGTCCACACAGACTCTTTAGTTTTCTTTGCTCTTTTGAACTACCACCGGATTTGTGAGTAATTTCGAGAATGGAAATTCTCCAATTAACCTTGCCTCTAGAACTTTCCCTACCTTATTTTTCACTGCCTTGACCTTCTTTAGGGTAGTACGATGAGCCTTTTGTATAATCGACTGAAATGTTGGGTTCACGTGAAGGCAATGACAAGTGATTCTTGGATTAATCCCTAGCACGTCATATAGCTCCTATGCAAAAACAACTAAGATCTATTCTAAAAAAGTGATTCACTTCTTCCTTCTTGGTCGGATAAAGTGGTGCATATTAGAAACTTTCTCTCTGGTCGGCTTTTAAAAAAACTACTTCCTCTAATTTCCCTACAACTATATCTTCAGGATGGATTCTCGTCTTTTTTACCTCTGATCGGCCATGCTTTAGTTGCGACATAGAGTGAATGGCTACATCCTAAGTTATTTTAGGGGTGACTTCCTTCTCTTTCTTTTTCTTTTGTTTGGGCCTGATGGCGGTGATGTATAATTTTTGAGTAATAGCCCAATTTCTCCTAATATTCATTATGCCCCGATTTATGATACACTTGAGTTTTCGATGGTAGGTTGAGGGAACTGCCCTCATGGTGTGTAACCACCCTCTCCCGAGGATAGTGTGGTAAGGTGAGTTAATATCTACCACCAGTAACTCAGTGAGTTTAAAAATGTTCCCTGCCCTAACTGGCAAGACTACCATCCCCAATGGCATGGTCATCTTTTCGGTGAAACCGACCAGTGAAACAATTATTTCTTTCAAATCATCCATCTTTAGTTTAAGCTTGCGAAAAAGCTCCTGGTACATCACCATTGAAGAACTTCCTTGATCCACAAGTAGCTTTTATAATCCTGAGAGTGATTACTAGTGCATTGTGGTGAGGGGTTCTTACCCTGACCAAATCATCCTCTGTGAACACTATGTGCTTGTTGTAATCCACATCTTTTGATCGAATGTGTTTTCCATCTTAGGTTTTTGCAGGATCTATCTGGAAGGACTCCATTACTATTATGACCATCTCAAGTTCCATCCAAACTGCATTGCCCTGGTTCTTATTGAGGTCTAAAGTCTCGTGTATAATGACAAACTCGTGCCCCCTTCATCTTCTAGCACATTATTTGATTTTAGGTCACCGTTGGTGGCGACTTTATCAGCTTTCATTTCTATGTACTCGTTCTAATGCCCCATCTAGGGTAACTCCTCTAGATGAGATTTTAAGGCGTTGTAATTTTCTATCTTCTATTTGTTTTCCATGTGGAAGGCACACTTGAGTGCGTTGTTCATCTTGGTAGGATATACTCACATCTTCTTTAGCCACTTGAGAAACTGATGGTCCATGATATTTCCCAGGATTTTATAAATTGGATCCTTAAAAACCATATTAATGGCATAGAACACTTTTGATGAATCTACTTCTTGCCCATTTTGGCCCCTTTATTATATTTCTTGTTCCCCTTTTTAGGGGTTTTCTCTTTATCATTGCCTTTATTCATCTTTGCATGACCAGTTTTGGCTTGACTGATGTTGACCAAATCTTCCACCTTAGTATACGTTTCAATACTTGGCATTAGGTCATCGATGGTGTTTGCTTCCTTCTTAGTGAGGTACTGGTGCAACATAGAGTTAGGGGCAAGATGATCTTGAATGATGCTAAGTTTACCTACTCCAAGCAATCCTTCACTTCGCTGAAGGTTTCCTAATAGCTTTTTGTGTATTGCCGTAAAGTCTCATGTGGCTTTTTCCTCATGGTGAGTAGAGAATCCATCGTCTTTGGATGTGATATGCTGGTTATAAAGCGAGTTGTGAAGGTCTTACCGACCTATATGGCAATCTCTCAAACCACTTTTGGGCTACATCTCCTCGGTTGGATGAGAATATGTGGCACATAAGAGTATCATTATGATTCCATAGAGTCGTTGCTTGCCTATGTTGGAGAACATGATATATGTGGCCTGTATTTTTATTGTATATTTTAAATATTTGGGTTGTGTATCTTTATGTTTGTCCAGTTTATTTAAGTTTTAGCCAAATTGTGTTTTGCATGTGCTCTCTCCCCTCCCACATTTTCAGGTTTCAATTCTATGAGGGGCATTCTATAATGCTAATAACTACGAACTCACATTTGAATTCGTTCATTGTGCTAATAATGCATATGAAATCCTTTTCGATGTTGTTGAGTTTCTCGCATGCTTGATTGGGCATATTTTGAGGAAACTGTATGATGTTTGTTGGTATCATCCCTAAAATCCCTCACGAGACTACACTTGTCCACTAGGGTAACCTAGGGGTTGAACGGCTTATTGCATACGCTAAATGCAATCGTTCGCCCGTGAAAGCGGCCTTATCTTTTTATTGCTTTCTTATCCCATTTTTGTACTTGTATCCTGTTTTTGGTTTACTAGTAGTTTTTGTCGTATCCTATTTCATTGCTAGGGACTAGCAATGTGTAAGTTAGGGGGTGTGATAATACGCAAATATTGCGTATTTCATCCGTTAACATACGCGTTATTAGCCCCCTCGGGTATCTTATTTCCTATATTTATGCTCGTTAACCATACAACCTCGGATTTCTATGTTAACATGCTTTGCAGAGGTTAATTGAGCTTTTATAGGTATTTGGATGCTAAGTGTGAAGTTTAGACGCATTCCGGTGAATTTTAGTACACAATCCCACGTTAAAGATCAATTTAGTCTTTTCATATTTTGGGCACCCGGCCCAACATCTTCATGGAAGTTGTATCCCTCCTCGCAAGCTTCGTGTGTCTATGAACGGTGCGCGATTCCGAGTCCGAACGAAGAAGTTACGAGATTTTTAGTGGAAGGGAACTATAATGAAACCAAAACATGGGATTCTCATTTCAGACCTGCTTGATCGATCGACCCCTAATTGTTTCTGAATTCGTGGGAGGCAGCGTTCATATTTTCCAACCATCGATCGATCGACCCTAGGGTTCGATCGATCGATCCTCTGTTTTCGGAGATATTTTTCCTTTTCTTTTCTTTTCTCCCAACTTACTACATAAGAGATTTTTGTTGTAATATCATATATAATTGGTTTTAGGTTTATAAAAGCTTAGGGTTAGGGTTTGGAGAGATCATCTTCATTTCTTCTTTGGGTGACATCCATTTGGGTTTGTAAGTTGGATTATTCTTTACCCTCTCCATTCATATAGTTGTTTTAGCTTAATTCCTTGCTTTGACAGTTAGTTTCCATGCTTTGTAGTTAGTTTAATTGTGTTTATTTCTTGATTTCTTAGTTTAATTGGTTTAATTTAGTTTAATTCATGTATTACCCTTAGATAAATAGGGTCGGGATTTCGTTCCGCCATTTACGTGCCTCAAGCTCCGAAAATTAGGTTTTGTGTAAAATGCGTTTAATTGAAATCACGCGTATTAAAGTGGGATTATTATGCGTTTAACTTTCTCTATCATGCAACGTTAGTATTTATAGCGTTAATCCGAATTTAACCCGCGTGCGACCATTTTTCGATTAAATGTTTATTCACGCAAATTTGGCTTAAATTCCTTATTGCGTGAAGTTTATGATTAATTGATAATGCTCGATTAAATTGCTCTCGAGCCAAAATTCTAATTAATAGTTGTTTCGATCCGCATGGTTGGATGCTATCCCGATCCTTGCTTTACTTTTTTGTAGGCTTAATTTATTCCTTTCTTTTGTCACCAAAATCACTTGTCACCTTTTACACTTTTATTCCTGAAGTTTTAAAGCAATTAAAATCTGTCGAACACTCCTTGTGGATTAGATACCCGACTTACCGCTATACTTGTATCGCAAGTGCAGTCATAATTTAGGTTTTTGTATTAACGCGGTGAAACGAGTACAATGATTAACATTTTGACACGACGCTACCCTTCACACGTAGTCAAAATGGCGCCTTTGTCGGGGATGATTTGCTTTCAATCTTAATTGGTTTAGTGCTTTGATCCCGACAACTTGCTTAATGAAAATGGCATCGTTGCTGGGGATGCTTTGCTTTCAATCTTAATTGGTTTAGTTCTTTGATCCCGACAACTTGCTTAGTCAAAATGGCGCCGTTGTCGGGGAGTGTTTTGTTATATATTGTAATTGTCTTATTATTTCGTAGTAGTTTTCTTTTGTATTTGTATTTTTTGTTTTAACCTTTTTTGCAGGATTTGCACATTTGAGGGCTAAGAAACGCTTGAATTTTTTCGGTCGCACATCATCTTTGTGGAAATAGCCATTTCAAGCCTTTGTTGGGGTAAGCATGTCTTATTCCATTTTTTCTGGTAATCCTAATGATAATTCTTAAAATCCCCGTAAACCTATGACTTTTGGTCAATACTTACAAGCCCAAAAAATTGCAACATCTAAAATGACATTGGGTGAGTATTATGAAAGTCAAAGTATGGATTACATAAATTTTGGGAATGATCATTTCAATTTTGGGTCCCAAGATCCTTATGATAAGAATTTTAAAACAGATTGCAATAGCTTTCAAATTCTTATGTTAATGATTTTGATAGTCGTTCCGATGATAACTTTCAAAGTTCTCATTTGCATGAATTCGCTCCTCTCCCCATGACTTTCGGTGAGGGTTGTGCATGCTTGAGAATGAGAAACTTAAAAACCGTTATCGGGAAGAAAATCATTGTTGGGAACATGAGTTGGATTTATTATTTGAATCCAACGACGATTTTTCTTCCGAAACTTTTGAAGTCGAGGAATGTTTTGAACCAAATGACAATTTTGTACCTACTTTGGAATAAATCATTCTTGACTTGACCCATGGTATAGTAAAGCATGAAAATGAGGAAGAAATGGGCATAGTATCCATTTGCAATGAACTCGTTTCTTCTTTGATTATCAAAGAAGAAAGTTTCATTGTAAATGATCCTATTTCTTTCGAAATTCAATCTTCAAGCGATGATAACCCATCGCCTGGGATTGAATTTATTTCATCCCCATCTTTATTCTATACTGTCACACCGTCACTAGTACCTGATGAATCGGTCCAAAACCTTAAAACGTTTAACCTTTTCACCAATGAGGAGTACTCTGTCTAGTCGCCTTCCGTGAGGGCATCTTTGCCACCTTGTGCGCCCCCTCCCATTCTACCTTCAAAATATTTGGGAAGAAATTCAATCTTTTTTGGAACCCGTGTGTACCTATCCCCCTTGTTATCCAAATACCGCATTGTCCCTCCCAAACTTTTAATGGATAATGGTTCACTTTTTCTGCCCCAAGCATGCCTTCCGTTGTTCAAATGGAATTCCTATTTTTTGGGAGGCATGCATGAGAGGGAAGGTCCACCATTAATCTTCCAAAGCCAAAATGTTGTTTGGGTGGTCCCTAAAAAATTTCTACTTTTAGTATATAGCTAATTAGAAGTCCTATATGTAGGTTGTATATAGTTAACTTTTAATTTTTATTTCTTCTTAATTAAGTCTAGTGTAATTAGTTAATCACTTTTTATTGCTTTTTGTATGCTCGGTCCTAAATCTTTTGTAGGTTCAACGGATTTGAATTTGGGAATATTATGCGCCCCGGCATACGTTTGTTAAGAAAAACCGAAAAGAAAAACTAGCTCGCAAAAAGATTTTCTTATTTTGCACACACTCATTCTCACGCATTTGCATTTGTTTATTCTTTTTATTTTATTTTATTTCTCATTTTTATTTGTGAATGTGCGTGTGTGTCGCTCGTTGTATATATTTTTCGCTTTTTGATTAGTGTAGTATATGTGTATGTATGTACATAATTATTTTAATTTTAATTTATTTTATTTTTTATTTTATTATATTTATATATACTCTCTATAAATATTTATACTTGTTTATATATTTATTTCCCCCCTTATTATCAATTCCCCCCCCCCCCCCCCCCATTTTCAAAACAGGAATCGGTGGGCAAATAACTGTGTCGTCGATCGATCGATGACAAGGGTCGATCGATCGATCAACTAGTTATAGTCGATTCTGCCTTCCTCTTTTCCTTTTCTATTTCATTTCTCTTTTCTATCCTTTATCCCTACATTCGAACCCTAACACTTCCCACACCCATTGTACTCAAAATCAACCCTTATCTTCACATTAAAGGTATTAATCCTTCCTATATTACATGTATTTGTTGGTTTTGGGTTGATTTATGTCATGATTTTAATGTTTATCCATTGTTTGACATAGCTTTGAGTTTTTCTCCTTGTTTGTTGTTCCAACTATTTTTGTGCAACAATGTTGATTAAAATCCATTCATGAACACATATATCTTGTCTTGTTGAATTCTTGTTGTGTTCATGAATGGGGCTACTTTGTTGGTTCCAATGATACTTTTTCAACCTCATTTCCCATTGTGCACACCAAGTGTTCGCTAAAATGCCTAAACCAATTTTTCAATCCATTTTTTAGCGCACACTTTGGTATTTTTCATTCGTTGTCGTATGTCGACACATTTTGCATCAATGTGAACTTTTTCGCCCGGATTCACATACTTTAACACACCGTTTCAACTAGTACACCAACTAACTCTAATTGCGCTTACAATTCTATTTTGTCTTGCCTAATTACGGTTTTGTAGGTTGAAATGGCTGAGATAAAGAAGTATGATTCTATAGGGTGTGTGCCCAACCGGGGCGTAGAGCGATTCTGTTGTGCGAGGGAACGGGATTGGTTTCAGGCATATTTTCAGACTTCACAAAGGCCTTTGTCCTACCATTCATCTTGGAAACTTGAAGAAGTGCCGGAGGTTGCGTGTGCTATTTTACGCAGGCATGGTTGGGAGCCCTTTATTTTTACGAATGGGAGTATTAACGAAGAGCTTGCGCGAATGTTTTATGCGACATTCGTGGTAGTGAAAGGGTCGAGGTCGTCTACCTATGAGGCCATGGTGCGGGGTGTTCGGATACCGTTCAACCGCTCGGACTTAGCACGACATATGGGTGTTCCATACCTCAAGGAGTTTTTAAATTTCATGGATGGGAATATTTTCGGGCTCACTACATTGATAGAGTCATTTGCGCCTGGGGAAGCATGGAAATAAGGAGCGTTCCATTCGGTCGCTATGGAAGACTTGTCGAGGTTGCTTCACTATCTTAATGTACACTCCCTCATGGTTACTAGCAACCGTTCTGAGGTGAGCCATAAGCACGCTTCACTTGCCTATACACTGATAAACAACTTTAGTGAGATTAATTTTCCAAGCATATTTTTAGACATGATGTGCGTGACTACCAAGGAGAGAGCCCGCACATATTCCCTTTCATTTCCTTCCCTCATCACACAGATTTGCCTATCACATGGCTGCCCTGAGTTCGATTCAGATCGAAAGCGTGATCCACTAAAGCTTTTTAACAAAGAGAACATCTTGAGGATGTTGACTCACCCGTGGAGGAAGCCGGGTGCCAAGAGGCAAAGGGCAGAGGCAACATACCAGGCTACAGAGGAGGCTGAGATTCGGCATATGGAGTAGAGTGAGGGTTTACAGGTGACACCTACTTTTCCGGACGTCCACTTTGTGGAGTATCAAGCAGTGCAGGACTAGCGCTGGGAGGAGACCCAACTTACGTGGGCTACTTGGGAGTCCCACCTTGATCAGCAGCAGGTTGAGATGAGGCAGCAGCAGGCCGATCTGTGGTAGGATAGAGCTAAGCAGAGGCAGGAGAGGGCACAGTGTTGGCAAGAGTTTCGGATGATGCAGGCTATGATGCGAGATATATATTTGCGGCGGCATATTCGGATGCTATGCTCCCTCCTCATTTTTAGGATCCTTTTGATGCTAGTGATTCTGGCCTCTATGCTACTGCTGTTATAGGGTCATTTTTGCCATTTCAGGACGGATATTATTTGTGCTTTTCCTTTTATTTGTATTTCTCTCTTTTTATTAGTTGTTATGTATTAAGTTGTTTTGTATCGAACTTATTAAATGAGAAATGAGAATATAGTTTGTGGTTGTTTATTGGATTTTGATGTGTGTGACCTTCCATTTTATAAAATCAAATGTTCACCATCAATTTATCTTGTATTTTCACTTCAGCCCCTCTATATTGTTGTGACTTATGACATAAATTCTTTTAACTTAATATATCGGTAAATATTCTTACATTGCTTTGTACTTACTTATTTTGTAGATTCGTTTGGACTTGTACTTATGGAGATCGCTCCAAATTTGGGTAATATCATTCTTTTCCTATCTTTGTGTTGTGTTCTTTAATGGATGCATTGGGGACAATGCAACATTTAAGTTAGGGGGTATAGGATATGTATCCATCTCTTTGTCTAGTCCTTGAACTTGACAATTTAGTTACAAAGCATGCTTTTTGTTAAAAATTAAAAATTTTCAAAAATATTTTCTTTCTTTTTTCTCCTTTCTTGGGCATTTTCCTTGTTTTCAATGATAAATTTTAATAATTGCCCGATCTATTAGACAATTCAACGATGCATGTTCTCGGTTTTAGAAGTTGTTAGACTTTAGTCCTCAATTATTGATATTATGAATAACTTCATGAATTAAACTTTAATCCCATGAGAACATGCACTTTTCTTGGTTTATTGATAGGGTTTAAGATTTTTATAACTCGGTAATCTTGTGTTGCGTTGTATATACTTACACTAAGTGAGTTTTGGGCTTTTCTTCATTTTGGAGCATTATACACCTTTCTTTCCTCTTTGAAAACGTTACAGTCATTGGTAATCTCATTATTCTTTCATTTGATTATTCATTAATTGAGTTTATATCTTGAAATGTTTTACTTGAGCATGATTTTCAAAGTTGTTTTGACTCGAGAATTGCGTAAACTTTATGAAATGATCATAGGCAATCTTTGTTATATCACTCATATTAGCCTTGACCTCACCTTATATGTTTACCCTCGTCAACCCCTTTGAGCCTTAATATAGGCTTTCATTTCATAACCCCAGTCCCATAATCAACTCCGTATTGGAGTTTTAATCCATATATATACCTTACATACCTTTTTTTTTGGAATGTTACATGGGATTGAATGATGTTCTTATTATGTGGTTGCAATTTAGGCATGTGAGAGTGAAACATAAAGAAAAGATAAAAGTGAAAAGGGGAGAAAAAGATAAAGTAGAAAACAAAAGGAAAAAAAAAAGAAAAAAAAAGAAAACAAAAGAAAGAGAAAGTATGTACATGTGGTATATAGTGTTCAATAACCTTTGTCACTTTTCATTGTTATATTTAATGCTTGTTATGGAAATTATTTTCCAATTTTGAAATTGTCCACAATTTTTCATTATCCCGAGTTTCATCCCCAAACACTTTTGAATCCGTAAATATTTCCTTCCTTTCGTAACCTTAACCCCAAACCTACATTACAACCCTATAAAGTCCTATGTGATCCTAGGGTGAATTTAATTCAAAAGTTTAAAGAATTGCGATAATTTGTGAAAATACATTTCGCATCCTTTAATGAGCGGCATCTTTCATTGAGATTATAATTTTTAATTTTATATATAGCGTTTTTCATTTGTGACATGTGTGCGGCATAGTTTCCATGTACATTTACTCTTTATTCCCGCATGTTCTGTGTGTTAACTCCCTGTTTCGAGAGAATTCACTTGATGAGTGTAATGCCGGAGAGGATTGAATATATGCACACTTTATGTTTGTCTAGTTTATTTAAGTTTTAGCCAAATTGTGTTTTGCATGTGCTCTCTCCCCTCCCACATTTTCAGGTTTCAATTCCATGAGGTGCATTCTATAATGCTAATAATTACGAACTCTCATTTGAATTCGTTCATTGTGCTAATAATGCATATGAAATCCTTTTCGATATTGTTGAGTTTCTCGCATGCTTGATTGGGCATATTTTGAGGAAACTGTATGATGTTTGTTGGTATCATCCCTAAAAACCCTCACGAGACTACACTTGTCCACTAGGGTAACCTAGGGGTTGAACGGCTTATTGCATACGCTAAATGCAACGTTCGCCTGCGAAAGTGGCCTTATCTTTTTATTGCTTTCTTATCCCATTTTTGTACTTGTATCCTGTTATTGGTTTACTAGTAGTTCTTGTTGTATCCTATTTCATTGCTAGGGACTAGCAATGTGTAAGTTAGGGGGTGTGATAATACGCAAATATTGCGTATTTCATCCGTTAACATACGCGTTATTAGCCCCCCCGGGTATCTTATTTCCTATATTTATGCTCGTTAACCAGAAAACCTCGGATTTCTATGTTAACATGCTTTGCAGGGGTTAATTGAGCTTTTATAGGTATTTGGATGCTAAGTGTGAAGTTTAGACGCAATCCGGTGAATTTTAGTACGCAATCCCACGTTAAAGGTCAATTTAGTCTTTTCACATTATGGGCACCGGCCCAACATCTTCATGGAAGTTGTATCCCTCCTCGCAAGCTTCGCGTGGCTACGAACGGTGCGCGATTTCGAGTCCGAACGAAGTAGTTACGGGATTTTTAGCGGAAGGGAACTATAATGAAACCAAAATAGGGGATTCTCATTTCAGACCTGCTTGATTGATCGATTGACCAAAAGGGTTGATCGATCGATCCCTAATTGTTTTTGAATTCGTGGGAGGCAGTTTGCATATTTTCCAACCATCGATCGATCAACCCTAGGGTTCGATCGATTGATCCCCTATTTTCTGAGATATTTTTCCTTTTCTTTTCTTTCTTCTTTTCTTTTCTCCCAACTTACTACATAAGAGATTTTTGTTGTAATATCAGGTATAATTCGTTTTAGGTTTAGAAAAGCTTAGGGTTAGGGATTGGAGAGCACATCTTTATTTCTTCTTGGGGTGACATCCATTTGGGTTTGTAAGTTGGATTATTCTTTACCCTCTCTATTAATATAGTTATTTTAGCTTAATTTATTGCTTTGACAGTTAGTTTTCATGATTTGTAGTTAGTTTAATTGTGTTTATTTCTTGCTTTCTTAGTTTAATTGGCTTAATTTAGTTTAATTCATGTATTACCCTTAGATAAATAGGGTCGGGATTTCGTTCCGCCATTTACGGGCTTCAAGCTCTGAAAATTAGCTTTTGTGTAAAATTGCGTTTAATTGAAACCGTGCATATTAAAGTCGGATTATTATGTGTTTAACTTTCTCTGTCATGCAACTTTAGTATTTATAGGAATAATCCGAATTTAATTCGCGTGCGACCATTTTTCGATTAAATGTTTATTCACGCAACTTTGTCTTAAATTCCTTATTGTGTGAAGTTTATGATTAATTGATAATGCTCGATTAAATTTCTCTCGATTCGGAATTCTAATTAAGAGTTGTTTCGATCCGTATGGTTTGATGTTATCCCGATCCTCTCTTTACTTTTGTGTAGACTTAACTTATTCCTTTCTTTTGTCACCAAAATCACCTATCACCTTTTACACTTTTATTCCTGAAGTTTTAAAGCAATTAAAATCTGTCGAACACTCCTTGTGGATTCGATACCCGACTTACCGCTATACTTGTATCGCAAGTGCATTCGTAATTTAGGTTTTTATATTATCGTGGTGAAACGAGTAAAAGTATTAGCGTTTTAACGCGACTCTACCCTCACGCGTAGTCACCGACCGCTGCATTTTTGGTTCTCCCGACGGAGTTCTTTCTCCATTTTCTCCAATCGTTGCTGGAGGCATGTATTCTCCTCCATCTGGAGGTGAGTTACCTCCTCTTGCTGTTGGAGTCTTGCTTTATAAGGATCGACCAAGTGTGAGATCTTTGTTAATCTAGGTTGCTCATTGCTTTTCTCGGAGAGTTGCTTTTCTGGGTGAAATATAAGATTCTTGTCTTGGTGAACCTCAGATCTTATTATAAGTGGGGCTAGATCATCTACAAATCGTCTATGAGGGGTGCACTGTTTGGGTGATGATACATTGTGTTTAATCTTTTGTTCTGGATTGCTTTCTTAGAAAAGAAAATCATTTCCCACAGATGGCACCAATTGTGAGTACAAGGGTTTATGATTACATATTTCTAGAAAGAAGAGGTATTAAAAGAGTAAAGAAAATGATTGCAACATAAGATTTACGTGGTTTGGCAATTGCTTATGTCCACGGAGAGGGTTCTCATTTTTTTACTAATTTCTCAGAATTTTGAAATTACATGTACCTTTGCTCGGGGTGAGGGTTGTATTTATAAAAATGAAAAGTAGTTGAGTAGAACAAGGAACTCTTCGAGCTCCTTATTGTCCTGTTGGTGATCCATGTTTATCTGGTCAGAGAATTGAGGTAACCAGTTGAATCCGTAATTATCCACGTGATAAAGTCTTTGTAATTATCCATGCGACATTGAATTTAACTGGGGCTGCATGTTGGGCTCGCTCGAGCTGCTAGAAGTTGGGCCTTATGGTTTGGTCCCCATGTTTGTATTAAAGTGCGCGCGTGTGTGTGTGAGAGAGAGTGTGTGGGTTTAAGAGTGAGCGTGTGTGTGGTGTGAGATTGTGTGCGACAGAGTGTGTGCGTATGTGTGAGAGAGAAATAGTGCGTCTCTCCCTATGTGTGCAGGAGAGAGTTTATGCAAGGAAATATTTATGTGTCGCCCCAAAATAAAGTTTGAATTCCTATTAATATACATTGCCCCCATTTTGGAGACAATGTATAACACCCGATTTTCATTGAATTAATAAAGTTGCATTATGAGAAATTAATGGGATTAATTTCAATAGATTATTTTTAATTATAATTAAGGTTAAGGAGAAAAGTTAAAAAAATGTTACGTATCATGTTACACGTATTAATTAAGTTGCGTGTTTTAAATGGAATTAGAAGAAATTAAACAGAACACATTATATAATTATAATTATATATATATATATATATATATATATATATATATAATAATAATAATAATAATAATAATAATAATAATAATAATAATAATAATAATAATGTAATAATGAGTTTTTTGTCATAAAAATAATCTGCTCAGAAAAATTTGAACAAATTCCACGAGATGTAAAATTACATTCTGAACAACTTTCTCTTCTTTGACATCTATATGAAAAATCATTTAGACATATATGGAAGGTATTTCACGCTCGAAGTTTGTTATTAAAAAAAGAAAATGAAACGAAGCAACTTAAGTTGGGCGAGTCGCCAATTTTGGACGATTTTCATCCATTCTTTTAGTTCCTTCTATCCTATTTGACATATGGTATCATCACTACATGTTCAGATGAGTACGAATGATGTATGGTGGCTTATAAGGGGCCACTTGCCCCATTTTCTTTTACTTATGCAGAATGAAAGTCTCCAGTAAAGCTATTCCAAAAATACTCACTCTATCCACCATTTTTACTCAATAAAAGCTTTCTTATCTTCTTTAGAATTTATTCATACTATACACACAATGAACCTTCAATTATCAAGGGTTTCCAAGTATTGTAATTGTGTTGTTTTTGGATGTGGAAGATGATTTCTAGAAGAACTTATTTTCAGAAAGTTAGAAGGTTATTGGATTTTTTATTCAACCTTTTCATCAAAGTTATTACCTTCAAGATGTAGGTTGTACACTATTTTTAAGTTTTAATCAAAGCATGCTAAATATATGCATACATGTTTGATTCACATGCTTCTTTATGTCTATTATCGCTTCATGATATTATATTTTAAAATATGTGATAAAATGGATGGAAATTAAAATATAAAAGAACGATAAATGTCATAATGTTTAAGATACTTTTTTAATCCATAAACCATGTTCAACTTGTTGATTTTATGAGAAAATGTTATATTGAACTTATAAAGAAATAATAGGATGCATTTATTGGGTTTTATTCTCATAAAACCTCACTTTTATGAACATAAACTCGTGTAGTTGGAATAAATTTGTTATGTGTGTCGAAAGTGTATTAAAATAAGCTTTTGAAAATAAAATGGTAAACTTGATAATTTTTAAATATTAATCACATAAATTGATACAATTTATGTGAGAAAAATCCTTAAGGAATATGAAATAATGGACTAAAAGTGAAACTAGTAAAGTACTTGGGGCAAAAGTGTGAAATGGAATAATATGAACACATAAAATGATAATAAATAAGATATAAAATGTAAAGTTAACAAGTTTAAAATGTAAGTCTTGAAATGGCAAAAATAACATTTAATACAAAGTGTCATTTTCTGTGAAAATTGCACTTATGAATAAGTTCTCCAAATTAAAGGACTCTAGTTAATGAGTTGGATTTTATTTAGTGAAAACTCATATTTTATAAAGAAAAGATGAAAAGAAGCATTTTTTCAGCAAAGTTATTAGAATTCAAGTTTACAAGTGTGCGTGAATAGTGAAAATCACATTAAAGTGTATACACGGATATTTGACCTCAACGATTAAATTCTAGAGAAAATGATAAATAAAGTTCTTTTCAAAGATGAAATACCAAGCTAAAGGTAAAATAAAAACATACTTCTTATAAAGTGTGAAACTTGAAAATTAAGTGTTGAAACTAGTCTCGTCCCGCGTATTTGGTCTCATCAAATGGTAAAAAGGAAATAACGAAAAGGGCTTAAAACAGATAAGAAAGAAAGAAAGGAAAAAAGAGTTATAAAGATGTAATAAGTAAAAGATTTTAAGAGTTAACATGGAAATTTAAGGAGGGTCCGGAGCCCAAGGGTGTAGTTTAAGACCCAATAAGACTGATCAAGAGCTTATTGTGGTGTGGTAGTCGGTGAAAAATAGTACAATAATCATGTATTGGTGCCCCAATTAATCAAGTGAAATGATGTTTTTGAGTATGACTCTCATTAATGTAAAAGCAAGTTTATTAAACAACTTGGGAAATATGAAAGTACGCTAATGGTTAAATTAATGGGATGCTTGTAGTATTAAAAGAATGGTTGAGTAAGAGTGGGATCATCACCCGGGTTGCGTAGTCAAAACGTTAATTACATGGTTACGATATAGCTTTCATGAGAACACTTAATCAAAATAATGATGATTTCATAAATTCTAAAATACACTATATATGTATAGATATCTATTTGTACAATATGTACTTCGCTAATATTTCTCCTAATGGGCGCATGCTCGTATCCCACCATTTACCAGCACCCTCGGGTACTTTAGCTAGAGGAAATGAAAAGGATAACGAAAAAGCAAAGAAGAGTTATCTATGCAATTAGAGGTTTGTCACCTCATTTTAATTCTATAATTTAATTTTGAACAATGGTTTTTGTCATTTGTCTTTGTTGAAAATACTTTAAATTTGGGAGTGTAATAATTTAGGACCGTATGAATTCCACTTTAGTCATTATTTATTCCATTTAAATTGCAAAACTCTATTATTTCAAGTGGTCTTATAAATTTCATAAGGTGGACATCATTTAATTTTACTAAATTAAATGAATTTTATGACACAAATGAATAAAGAGAATGTGTACTTGGAAAGAGGATTTGTGTAAATTAAATCATAGTATAAAAAGGATTTTCTCATTAACACCTGAAATTGGGGCATAACAACTTGTTATCAGAGAATAGGTTACGTGAATGTTAGAGTGTGCGGTTACATTTTGCTTTTATATAATAGTAAACCTTTATATTCTTTTTGTGCTAAGGTATTAGTTCATTTTGGCTACGTTGAGGTGAGTGTAACAATTGGTCATTAGAACGGGATTTTATCCTTCGATATCCGGGCTTGAGTTTGAAAGATAATTCGCAAAGAAAATTTGGATTTTACAATTGTTTATGTACACGAGTGAGGCATTATCGTGGAGTTCTAGATATTTAAAAACTTTAGGTTCGAAGGACCTCAATGATTTCGCTAACAAACTTGGAGTAAGGGCTTGTGTTTTATTGGTGATTGATTTTCCAAGGTATACAATGTTTGTGAATACAAGACAGTAACCTTATGAAAATAATATCCTAAGTGGTTTAAATGTATCCTAATACAGTAAGGGTAAATAATGGGGCTTAGTGGGCAAGTATTAGTGGTATTCTAGGATAATGATTGTAAGTTAAAGTATGAAATCTTGGGATTAGAGATTTAAGACATGCAATACTCATGGGACCTAGTGGAGAATTATTAGTGTTCATTTTATTTTGTAAAGTACAATGGTCATTAAAGATAAATATATATATGTATGACTGCTAAGGATGGAAGCATCGTAATGATTGGCAATAACATCCCCTTTCTTATAATGCTTTCTATTCACCATCCGACGTAAGATGATGGTTTAGGTTAAGGATCTCGGTCTCATTAGGACATACCTCAGTCATAGGTGAGGTATTTCAATATCAAAATTATGTAACGATATACGTACGTAGTCCCATAGTGGATTAAGACTAGGGTGCATAGTTTTCAAGTCACATGTTTAAATAGTACACATGATTGTGTAAGTACATTGTTGGTTTAGTGTTAATTAGGGGATGGTTCGTGAATAGGTGCACATTAAAGTCTTCTTTAGTCTAGGGTTATGAGTTATAAAAGTATTAAAATGCTAAAGGTGAATAAAGGATAGTAAGTTTCCACTACATGTGGTTTATTAGATGACCTGGGCTTAATGATCTACAACATATGGGTTGACGAGACTATAATTAGTTGCTCTTAAAGTTTAAAGTGTTTGATTGATGATGAATTAGTATCCTCACTAATTTATAAGTTTCTATTTTTGTGGCACAAACAAATGTTCATGAGTTCTAAGCTGGGATAAATAATGATCATGCAGATTCATACGTAGATTTTAGGAAGCAATTAGTAGTCCTTGATGATTATTTGATTTCCTAACACAAGAAGCTATCTTGGGTGATATTGTCACATAGTAATTACATGGTCGTGTTCCATGGTGATGTATGCAATTATTCTCCTAAGTTTAATTTCTGGGAAAGTCGAGGACTTAGTTGTTTTAACTATATAACACTTTGGTGTTAAGAAACTTTTAAGAGTCTATGAAACTTATCGATGTAAATATATTAAGTAAAGTGATTTTAATAAATTGGATACAACTGTGATGTTGTGGATTAATGATTAAAATAATGATTTGTAATGAGAAATTAGAAAATACTTGTTTGGTAATGACATTTTATATGACAAACGTTAACACAAGAAAGTATCTTATGGCCATATTAATAAATTGCATTTCTGGGCATATGATTGAAAAAGGTTTGTT
The DNA here is from genome assembly GCA_949130495.1 of Sambucus nigra. Taxonomy (NCBI): domain Eukaryota; kingdom Viridiplantae; phylum Streptophyta; class Magnoliopsida; order Dipsacales; family Adoxaceae; genus Sambucus; species Sambucus nigra. The sequence continues at coordinate 417,027,394 of OX422211.1, read as the reverse complement.
AGCATGACCCGAAAGAATGAGAATTATAACATGTAAGAGTTCAAGAAAGTACTTATGAAGTGACCACTTGATCATAATACCTAGGAATAAATAATTTTCATCTTTTAGAGAAAGTAGAGGCACAGTTGTACATGCAGGGAGCCGCATGGATGTTTAAGATTGAATGAAAAAATTACATAATTTAGTGTAAAAAAAACTGATGAGGTTTAAAGTAGCAATTGATGATTCTGATTACTATGCGCACATTAAAGTCAATTCTAGACCAAGAATTGCCAGTTTGGTAAGAAAGGAAAATTGACACCAAGGTACATAGGACCGTTTGAGATTTTGGATAAAGTTGATCCAATTTTGTACCATTTGTCTTTACCGCCTCAGTTATCCAAACGTTCCAAAGTATGAACATTAGCAATCGATGAACATTGGCTAACTGAAGGCACGACGAAAATTTCCAAAGTACATAATCACGAAACGATGGAAATTTTGAAAGTACAGAATCGAAAAATCACAAAAATATCAGTCCCTAAAAAAACATCTATAAGAGCACGAATGATTGATATTGGTGTGAATTTGTCAATAAAAGAATTTTCTAAGTCATCAACAATCATGTATAGTTGTTCCTTGTGCCTGAAGGCATGGCTCAAATTTTGTTAAAAAATATAACACATTCTTGCGACATGTATGGTATAAGCACACCACGAGCTAAAGTAGTTTTTTACCGACCACAAATACAAAAAACTACGTCAACTAAGACTTGTAATCATAGAATTTATTATAAAACACAAAAATGTGTACACAATTTAAAAAATTTGGGCAAAATTTCCTCTATTTATAGAACCATCCACCTGTTTAGGAAATAAAAACTACTCAAGTATACAAATAGTCCATCTTGGACATTATATAAACCAACAAAGAAATCATTATTAGCACTATAATTAATAACAACCAAAATCCATGATAAAAATGCTCGTTTATGTTAAAACGCCAACAAAATTGTAGATAAAATAAATATAAAATATTATCTTAATTGAGTATCCCATGTACGTCTGAGAATTTTTGCACCTTTGGAACACATACTACGCATGTCTACGACACTTATTAACAAAAAGTGTTGTCAACACTTCCATAATTTAATCCAACATTCAAAGAAAACAATCTCCTTTCACCACTAAATTTGCATCACAGGATGAGCAGCCTTCCGAAGTTATAAAAAAACCTTGATGCTAAATTGAGGGGCGTGGTGTTCCTCAAAAGCTTTAACCTGTCTTTAGTCTTTTGTTTATTTCCTGTAGCCAAAAACATATGTGTGCATCTTTGACAACTAGTATCAACTCAGTTTGGTCGGTTTGGATAAAGTCCCTGCAATGACATGTTTGGATAAAGTGTCGATAAAGAAAGTTCTCCAACATATATATGATATAGAAAACATAACCATAAAAACATGTTCCCATTGATAGAGAGATGAAATGAATTCTAATAATAAAGAAACTCATGTAACAGTTAATTTATAAATAATTTAAGTCTTAGTAGTCAACCAATTTTAGTATTAATAGTCAAGTTTCAATTTATTTAAGAGTTAACACAAATTGTTAGTGATAAAAAAAAATTGTCCTCTGCCTCACTTTGCCTGCAATACAGTCGAGAATTTAAGCCTACGCATCATCGAGGAACAAAGTCTCAGTATATTGAGGACATAAGTAGTACAGTGTAATAACCCTTATTGTTGAGTAATTCATTTTATATTAAATTGCCATGAGAGGAAATTATATAAAATATTGAATGATGAAGTAAATATTATTTTATGAGAAGTTAATAGATAATATTTACTAGATTGTGCATATTTACTATTATGTGAATGTAAATGGCATTATGTTACGATTCATGGTGTCGTTGTGTTTTAAACCGCATCTATGGTTTAAATGAAATTGGAACTCAAAATAATTTACATTATTCCGGATGCCAATTTAGAAGGCGCGGTTAGTCCCGAAATGTTCGAGATAGTCAAAATAAGTGTCATGTTATATTTTTGGGTCCCGGAAACTTTTGACATGTTATGGCTCAATTATGTAATTACGAGTCATTTTAAGGGGTGTATTAGCATTTAAACATAGGAATTAATGCTAAGGGCACGATTATGTCTTGCAAACCCTTTTATTTCTTAAGTGTGTTCCTACTAAACCTAGAAAGAAAGAGAGAAGAAGAGAATTTGGGGAAAAAGAAAAGAAAAGGAAGAGAATTGAAGATTTAAGCTTGGATTTGTCACTACCGGAAGAAAATCTGAGATTACAACCTTAAGGCAAGTTTCTTACTTTCTAAGATAAGATTGAAGATGAATAAATTGTATTGATAGTTGTGTATTGGAATCAATTGAGCAATTATGATTTAAGGCAAGTTTCTTACTTGCTAAGATATGCTAAGGGCATCGATTACATAGTTATTGTGTGAATTGTACTAGTTCGGATGCATTTATGATGGCTTTGGTTGGATTTATGGTGGTTGTTGTGGGTAATAATGGAGAAGAATTGAGTTGTGTAAAAATAGGGCATGAAACTCCATAGCAAAAACCAGAAATTCTGGGTCAGGCGAATCGATTCGCCCCTAGCGAATCGATTCGCTAAAGGGGTAAGATACAGGTCTGTGATGAGCGAATCGATTCGAAAGTATGCAGAATGTTGGGTTTCCTCGACCGAATCGATTTGGACCATCCGAATTGATTCGCTTGAAGACCAAATCGATTCGGCCAGGGCGAATCGATTCGGAATTCCTGCTGTTTTAGGTGATTTTTCTAACTTAGTTTTAACCCTTTTCTTTTAGGCTTAGGACATAGGAACCTTCTCTTATGAAATAAAATTAGTGTCCTAGTGTCTTATATTAGTTAGGTAACTATCCTATAGTAGAAAGGGAATAGATGGGGCTTATTCCGGGGATTATCAAATAAATGATAAGGTAGTTTCTTCCCTTAGTAAGCTAAATTGAGATTACGAGATGTAGGGTCATTTAACGGTGGAACTTTAGAGATGTAATTGAGGTATATTATACTTGGTGGGATTTAGAGATGTCATTTTTTCTCGGATACTAATTTAGGGATTTTGTTAAGCGTTGAAGTTTATAATGATGACAGTAAATGCGTAAGGCTCCGGATATCAAAATGTAAGGCATATCTTAAAATGAGAATAAATTATGAATGAAAATTTGTATATACACACCTCTCTAAATGCTATCATATGGGAAGTTACACGTATGAGGTGAAGTCCCCTGGCTAGTGAATGCAGGGTGAATATAGTCCTTGACTCACTGTCGCAGGTATATGGCCACTTCCCAACGTCACGCGATGTATGATGCCCAGGTTGCCTTGTTTGATAGGCCCTGGAAGATGATAACTATTTAGGGGCGCGTCCAGTGGGGAAACTCGGAAGGACGGTCTTAGAATCGTTATATGATGTGTAATATAACTATTCTTGTTAAAGTTGAATCCCATTTATTATACGACACTTTAAGAAATAAATTGCCTTGAATACGTTTCCTAATGAGATAAGGAAAGGTGAAATGAAATTGTGTAAAATTGAAAAGGAACCTTAATGAGTACGATATTATTAATTTTCTACAAAAAAAATTTAAAAGGTGATCATGTTAATATTATTGGTGTTAGGTTATGCTTTTAAATTGAGATGTTCGATTCTTTATAATTATTTCGATGATCTTAATTAGCTCATTCATGATAATTAAGCTGTCCATTACTATCATGCATTTTATTCATTCGGTGATTATATCAAATCGGGCCCTGACCCGTTCATACCTCTTTATTTTGCATGATCCTTTTTACGACCAGGTGCTCCACCTCAAGGACGCTCGTATTGACTTTTCCATCACAGTGTCTTAGAGCTGTAACACCTTGCGGATGTTACAGAATATTTTGAAATAGACGCTTCCCCCTTTTGTATTCTAGTTATGATCGGTTATACGTTCGGGCGTGTTGCCCATGTTTTGTACTTGTATAATATTATGTGATATTGTACTGTAATACTCTGTGTAACTCTAATTGTATTGGTATGTCAACCGACACCTTATTCGGTTGGTTTGTTGTATGGATATTAAATGACTATCTACCTTTATTTGTACCCACCATCTCTTTAATTGGATTGTTTAAATTTTTTTCATTACCTTACAAAATCAATTTTTGACAATCCATTTTCTAAAATAATTGGTGGTTATCCCGTATACTTATTGCTATATGTTGATGCTAAGGATGGACCATGTATGATTCCTGTAATTATTGGAGTATTGGGCTGGCAACCTTTTATTTTAATAAGCGGGGTGCCACAGATGGTATTAGAGCATCAGGTTCTAGATTCTTTAGGATATATGCGGACTTGACACGTTCTACCGTAGCGTTCTTTGATATAGAGCCTAAATGTTAGAACTATTTTGTTTGCCTATACATGCGATCTTCTACAAAATAAATTATTCTTATAGTATTATAATTTAGTTGTTTCTTCGTTACAGATGCCGCCCAAGAGAGGTCGCCCTGCGAGAAGAAATAGAGTAGCAGAGGATGATATAGGTCCTCCACCGCCACAGTAAGGGACTATAAATGCCGCTGAAGTAGCCAATATTGTGGCCCAGGTGGTCAACGCTGCGATGACTGCCGTGGTTCAGCAATTTCCCCAGGCCCAACAGCCGAGGGTTCAGGAGGCGCAAGCCCCCGCGGGACCTTCTCCATGGGAAAGAGTCAGAGAATCTTTCTTAAAGGGTCATCCTCCAGAATTTCGGGTGGTTCGGCGTGATAGTAGATAATCAGTGGAAAAAGGATATGCAACGCCATCTTCGCATAATGGAATGTAGTGAGGAACGGAAGCAAATCCTTGATACTTTTAAAGCTAGTTGGAGCAGCCTTACATTGATAGGAGTCGATGACTACGCCAGAGCAAAGAAATACCATGACTATCACTGACTTTTGGGTCTTGTTTGACCGGAAATATTTCCCTCCGGCAGTCCAGAGAGAAATGAGGAGAAAGCTTCAAGATGTAGTTCAAGGTGAACGTTCGGTAGCAGAATATGAGGAGGAATTCACTCGTTTGGCCAGTTTTGTACCGGATGAGGTAACTCCGGAGGAAAGGAGAATGTCCAAGTTCATCGGAGGCTTACATTGGAGGATACAACAACATTTACTGGGTAATCCAGCTTTACAAACTTTCGGGGATGTGATAAATTCCGCATTACTCCATTGTCAAGAACATCGGTTGTATGTTCAGGGTAGTAAGAAAGCTTCAGTTGTAGGGCAATCAAGTAAGCCTGGAGGCATTGGTGCTGGAGGAGGAGCACTACCCTCGTCCCAACTATCGGGAGGTAAGCAAAAAGAAAGGGACGCCCAACAAGGGGATTTGTCCAAAAGACAGCGTTTTGATGGATCTAATGTCGGTAGTGGTGGTTTCAGGCACGGTCAGGGTGCCCCGCAACAGTAGCAGGCAGGTCGGGGTAACAATGGAGGTCGAGGCCAATCGGGCCACGGTTTTGGGCAGTTTAGGAATAATAGGGGTCGTAATCAGGAACATATGATGGGTCGTTGGTTTCAGTGTGGGGAGCCGGGTCATTATAAGAATTCGTGTCCACAGTTGATTGGGGGGCAATTTCCTAGGGTCCCACAGCATCAACAGGCATAACTACCGCCACCAGCGCCTAACCCGATCGTCCCTCCTCAACAGGGACAACTACAGTATGGGCGTGTCTACCATACACAGGATGCTATGCTTCCTCCAGCCCCTCCAGCTATTGAGGGTAAGTTTCCCATTCATGGTCACATAGGTCGTGTATTATTTGATATGGGTGTGACACAATCATTTATTTCTAGAAGTTTTGCTCAGTCTACGGAGCTAATTAAATTTGTGAAAAGTACTTTCACTAGCGTTGAATCTTCTATGGGTGACGGTTCACTTATTTTCTTTGTTTGTAAAGGAATAGAAATAAATCTTTGTAACTTGTGTTTTGTGGCCGATTTGCTCATCCTTGATATGGTCGGGTATGATGTAATTCTGGGTATGGATTGGCTAGTGAAGTATTGTGTGATAGTAAATTGCTATGGGAAAAGTATAGTCTTTTCCATTCCGGGGAAAGAGATGTTTTTAGTGGCTATGCCTCGATTAGAGGGAGGTTCTAGCACTTATTTATATGGTATTGCGGAGGAGACTTCTCAGGACGTAGTCGTTTCCTTAGATTCGATTTCGGTTGTTAGAGATTTTGAAGATGTCTTTTGGGAAATACCGGGTTTACCTCCAAGTAAGGAGATTGAATTTGTAATTGATTTAGCACCGGGAACGCGACCTATTGCTAGAGCTTCGTACCGTATGGCTCCTGTTGAAATGACGGAGTTAAGAGATCAGATTCAGAAGTTGCTAGAACAGGGGTTTATTAGGCATAGTATGTCGCCGTGGGGAGCTCCTGTTTTGTTTGTGAAGAAGAGAGATGGTTCTCTCCGGTTGTGTGTTGATTACCGGGAGTTGAATAAAGTTACCATCAGGAACAAATACCCACTGCCTCGGATTGATGATTTGTTCGATCAACTTAGGGGAGCGTCGTACTTCTCTAAAATAGATTTGAGGATGGGATATCACCAGTTACGGATACGAGATCAAGATGTGTCCAAAACTGCATTCCTAACTAGATATGGGTCCTATGAATTCTTGGTTATGCCTTTCGGGCTAACCAATGCTCCTGCAGTGTTTATGGACCTTATGAATAGAGTGTTTAGAGACTTCCTGGACCAGTTTGTTATTGTCTTTATTTATGACATCCTCGTCTACTCTAAATTAGAAGCTGATCATGCTACGCATCTACGGTTGGTCCTGCAGACGTTGAGGGATCATCAATTGTATGATAAATTCAAAAAGTGTGGCTTTTGGCTACAGGAAGTACAATTTCTTGGTCACATTGTGACAATTTAGGGTATTTCTGTAGACCCAAGTAAAGTTGTTGCGGTGAGGGAATGGGGTCAGCCCACGACACCTACAGAGATTCATAGTTTTCTGGGTTTGGCTGGCTATTACCGCAGATTTATCAAGGGCTTTTCCAAGATTGCTAGCCCTTTGACCAATTTAACTCAGAAAGGAGTGAGGTTTGTTTGGGATAATTCTTGTCAACTAGCTTTTGATGAGCTGAAAGATAGGTTGACTTCTGCTCCAGTCCTTGCAATACCGAGGCTGGGGTTGGAATATTTGGTCTTTACCAATGCATCTCTGCAAGGATTGGTAGGTGTATTACAACAAAAGCAACGAGCTATTGCTTATGATTCTCGCAAGCTCAAGACCCATGAAAAGAACTATCCGGTTCATTATTTGGAACTTGCGACAGTAGTTTTTTCCTTGAAGATTTGGAGACATTACCTCCTGGGGGAGAAATTTAGTCTTTTCACGGACCACAAATCATTGCAATATTTGTTTTCACAGAAAGATTTAAATATGCGACAGTGATGGTGGTTAGAGTTTGTGAAAGACTACCAATTTGATTTTCACTATCACCCGAGAAAGGTGAATATGGTGGCGGATGCGTTGGGTCGAAAACCCAATGGGGAGTTAGCCACGGTATGGAAGGCTAAATGGAAAGAGCTCAGCCAAGAGGATGCTGTTGCTAGGGCATTTATGTCGGTGTTGATCATTACGCCCATTATAGTGGCAAGAGTTGTGGAATCACAAGGAAGGGACAAAAGTTGTCAGGATCGTAAACACCAATTATTAACCGAGGGAGCGAAATCCTACTCCATAAGTTCTAAGGGTGGTTTACGTTTCCACGGGAGACTTATTGTCCCGGACGAAGGGGATTTAAGATGAGCCGTGATGACAGAATCTCACGGGTCCAAATTTACAGTACACCCTGGGGGAGATAAAATGTACAAAGACATGCGCCGTCAATATTGGTGGGCGGGTATGAAACATGACATCTCTGAATTTGTTTCCTAATGCACTATTTGTCAACTAGTGAAGGTAGATCATCAATGATCGACGGGATTATTACAACCCTTGGAAATACCGGTATGGAGGTGGGAAAGCATCTCGATGGATTTCATCACGGGATTGTCAACATCACAAAGCGGTCATGATTATATTTAGGTGATTATCGATCGTTTGACCAAGTCACCACATTTCTTACCGGTACGTACAGACTATAATACTGCTCGATATGCTCGGTTATTTATTGTGAAGGTTGTTAGACTCCATGGGGTGCCCATTAATATAGTCTCCGATCGAGACAAAATCTTTGTTTCCCATTTTTGGCGAAGTTTCCAAGAAGCTATGGGAACTGAATTGAAGTTAAGTACCTCCTATCACCCTCAAACAGATAGGCAAACGGAAAGAGTCAACCAAATGTTGGAGGATATGCTAAGAATGTGTGTGCTTGATTTAAAAGGAGGTTGGGAACAATACCTTCCCTTGGTCGAATTTTCTTATAATAATTCGTACCAAATCACAATCGGAATGGCACCCTATGAAGCATTGTATGGCCGACCGTGTAGATAACCTACTTGTTGGTTGAACATAGGGGATAATAAGTTTCCCGGACCTGAAATGATCCAAGATACTTCCTCAAAGATTGAACTTATTCGTAATCGCATTCGAATTGCTCAAGATCGTCAGAAGAGTTATCCTGATGCGAATAGAAGGCATGTGGATTTGGAGGTTGGAGATCAAGTTTTAGTGCGAGTTTCGCCAATGAAGGGCATAAAGCGATTTGGGAAGAAAGGAAACTTGCGCCGCGTTACATGGTTCCTTTTCCTATTATTATTAGAGTAGGCTCTGTAGCTTATCAACTTGCCTTACCGGAACATTTGCAACAGATTCATGATGTGTGATTAGGCATAAATTCTTCCCAATTTATCCCTTAATTTAGTTACTTTTAGCACCTCGAACAACGTAATCGATTTGACTTTATCTCATAGTCTTGCTACTGACTTATCCTAACAAGTACACCGAGTTTCTGGTATTTTGTATGAGTTTTGTAGGTATTTGATGTCAAGAAACGAAAGAAAGAAATCAGAAGAATCGAGAAATAAAATAAGGAAAGTAAAAAGGGCAAAAGTGTAATTTCTACCCAGAATTCGGATGAGGTACCTAAAGAGAAGTTGAAGGTATCAAGTTCATGAGCACATAAGAAGAAACAACACCTCAATCGGAGTCCCGAAACAAAAGATATGAGCAGTCAAAGTTGAGAAAAAAGTCAAACAGGCAGACCGGTCCACCCCCACCCCGGACCGGTTCGTTGTGCCATACTCCAGAGGACCCCGGATCGATAGCAAACCGAAGAAGGAAGGAAATTAAAAGAACCGGTCCACCCCGGACCGGTCCACCAGATAATTAAAAGAACCGATCCGCATCAGAAGGCAGACTGGTCCGCCTAAGCCCCGGACCGGTCTGGCTATTGAGATTTTGTAATCTTATCTTTCTATGGAGAGTCCTAGTGCAACTAAAATTCATGAATTTCTGTACGGTATATAAACCCGAGATTTTATCATTATTTGGATGGAGAATATTAGTTAATTTTTCATTCTTTTTCAGAAACCCTAATTTAGCTACAGTTTATAATTTTAAATTCAATAGTGAAGATTGTTCAAAAATTCTTTGATTACAAGTGTTCTTAATTGCTGCTGTTACTTCTTTGGTAAAATTAGTGAGTTGTTTCCTCTCTTAAATTCTTTTCTACATCATTCCATCTATTTTCCTTAGTTTAATCATGGTTTTCTACAATTCAAGCATTATTTTCATCACTTTCAGCATGCTAGGCTAGATTTTCTAAGGCCGGGATACATGAATCCAGCCTGATGTGTTAATTGCGTTGTATAACATTAATCCTCTGAATTTAGTGATTGATTACGACCGTATTGCGTAGGGACACGACAATTGTAGATCTTTAGATCTCGTTTGCTTCTGAGTAATCGGGATGCTTTAGAATACAATTCAAGTGTAATTATTGTGATACCGATTTCCTCGTCCTCAGATTAAGTATGATGCGGGCTTGAACCTCATATACGTAATGCTTGGGAGTACTAAATTCTGGGTCTAATTAATCAGTTAAATTCACGATTAATATTATAACTGCAATACACTAGGGTTGGGGGATTGTATTCCCGTCGTGTTTTTCTCATTCATAGTTTACAATTTCAAATCTCCCCTCATTAGTATTTTAAGTAAATTAGTATAATTGCATATTTTCTTAATTTCATTAATTGCATCTAGTATAGTCATTCTCAAAACCAAACCATTGTTCCTTTCTTTTTAGAGTCAGAGTTAGGATTTCCTTGTCTATCCAACGTCGTCACAATTACATTGTCCTATTTCCCCAAGGGTCAATACCCGACTTATCGGATTATTACTTGAGCGACAGGCTTGCACTTGAGCCTAGAGAGTACGCACTTCTGAGACACATTCTGAGTCGCGTCAAGTTTTTGGCACCGTTGCCGGGGAGTTAGGTAGACTTAGGATTAGATCGAGTTAATCTAAAACTTTGACCAAAAATTTCCAAAAATCCAAAAACATAAAAAAAATTCAAAAAGCACAAAAAAATTCACCATCATCTCTCACAAGCTGTTAATGAAAAATTATGAACTCACTCCCACACCCCATAATACTCCAACCAGCATTCACGAAAATCCAATTGTTGAGTACAACCCCGATAGCCCTCACACTCCTAATGCCCCACAGTTTTGGGTTCCACCTTACACACCGTCACACTCAATATCAAACAACACTCCGTTTTCCTTCTTAGGACACACCTTCGAGCACACTTCGAGCACACCAAGTGATAGCACCGAGTTGTTTAGAGAGAGAGAGAGATGTCACAACACGGTAGTGCAGCCGTCGGTGAGGAAGAGGCCCCATACCGTCCGCTGAGAGAATTCTTATATCACGAGCACACTGTCACTCCGGGATGCATTATACTCCCGTATAATGCTGGGCAATTCCGTTTCAAAAATGGGATGATCCAGATGCTACCCCATTACCATGGTATGGATTCTGAAAAACCATATATCCATATCAGGGAATTTGAGGATGTGTGTGATACTCTAAATGATCAAACTTGCACACAAGAGGTGATCCGCCTCAAACTTTTCCCCTTCTCGCTCAAAGATAAAGCTAAGACTTGGCTATGGTCTTTACCTCCAAGCTCGATCCCATCGTGGAACGAGTTGCAATCTAAATTTCTCAAGAAATTCTTCCCACCACATCGAACAATCTCCTTAAAGGCTCAAATTCAAGCGTTCAGACAATCTGAAAATGAGCCATTTCATCGATGTTACGAGCGTTTCAATGAGTTAGTTACTTCATGCCCCATCATGGATTTGATAAACTACAAATCATTTCCTTCATCCATAATGGGCTGAACATTAATTCTATGCAACTCGTTGAAACCATGGGAAGTGGTCCGTTTATTGACTTAGATGCCCACGATGCTGAGATTCACCTGAGGTATGTCACCGAGACTACCCAATCCTGGGATACATCTAACCCTAATGCTCAAATTGAAATCGTCAAGTGACCACCACTCCATCGGCGTCCAGCCTATTTCATGTAGAAAAGAGTTCTATAACGGACAGTCGAATCGATATACTTGAGAAAGAAGTGCGAGACCTACGTGGGATATGTGGAAGAGGACCAACTAGATCCATACCAAACCCCGTCGAGAAGGTGTGTGCAATTTATGAGGTGGGTCATCCAACTGATGAATGTCCGATTATACCCGCCTACAAAGTGATACTTCAAGAGCAAGTTAGTGGTATGGGAGGATTTAAGGGTAATTTCGGTGCACTGCATGGGAATTCGTACAACCCTTCATGGAAAAACCATCCTGGTTTTAGCTATGGGCAATAACATGCCGCAATGAACCCTCCTTCACATGTTGCCCCTCCTCCACCACAACACTTTCAACAAGCTCCACACATGCAAGGACATGTGCAAGCACCACCACCTCCAGGAGCATATATCCCGCCACTACGGAGAACTCTCGAGGATACTATGAATCAATTTATCACTAGCCAAACTGCAACCAATGCTAAATATGATCATTTGATTAGCGACATAAATGCAAGTCTGTCAAAGATACAATCCTCATTGAGTGTTCAAGAGAAGGGCAAGTTTCCTGCCCAGGGCCAAAGACCTCTCCAAGGTCAAACTAGTGTTAGCTCCACCTCTACTGAACATCAGGAGCAATGTCAAGCTGTGACCACTCTTCGTAGTGGGAGAGTCATTGATTTATCACCTCCCTCACACGACACAATGAAAGACAAGGAGATTTCGCCCGACACGAAAGAGGCCGAAGATGTCTCCTTGAATGAGAGTGAAAAAGATGACACTAGTGAGCCCGAGGTAGTAGTGAAACCACCCTCCGCGGCACCATTTCCTCAAAGGTTGATTCCTTCCCATAAAGGAAACCCACGCGATGAAGTGCTAGAAGTGCTAAAGCAAGTAAAATTGAATTTACCTTTCCTCGATGCCATTAAGCAAATTCCATCTTATGCAAAAGTCATTAAAGACTTTTTGACGGTAAAGATAAAGATGAAGGTAAAGAATAATGTCTTTCTAGCACAAAACGTGAGCTCCATTCTACTGAACGATCTCCCGCCTAAATTTAAAGATCCCGGTGCACCCATCATTTCCTGCATCGTTGGAGAAAGAAAAATCTAAAAAGCCTTACTTGATTTGGGAGCAAGTGTCAATATCCTCCCTTACTCCATTTATAGGCAACATGATTTGGGTGATCTCAAGCCCACAAAGGTCACTCTCCAATTAGCGAATCGAACAGTGAAGATCCCAAGAGGCGTAGTTGAGGACGTGATCATCCAAGTTGACACTTTCTACTTCCTGGTAGACTTTGTCATTTGGGACACGGAGCCCTCCTTCACCTCGAGCAACCATGTCCCTATCATCCTTGGGTGCCCGTTCTTATCTATGGTTAATGCAATCATCAATACTCAGAATGGGCAAATGCAACTCACCTTTGGGAACATGACCTTAGAGACCAACATCTTCCACATAGCCCAACATACGGGGGAAGAAGATGATCTTCACGCGGTGAGCTTCATAGATGAGATTGTAAAGGAGTACTTTGAGGAGAATTTTTGTGGCGATGCCTTAGGATCCTGTTTAGTATGGAGACACGAGAGTGAGCGGACGTACACCGACTACGAGAGAGAGGTTAGGGAGTTGAGAGAGTTACTCGATGAGAGAGTGTCAGACGAGGAAGCGAGAGATGTTAATTGCGTTTCGAGGTTCGAGGATTTACCACCAAGGGATACACGCATGGTTCCCTCCAGCGACAAATTTCTAACCCTCGAATTGAAGAAACTCCCCTCCCATATTAAATATGAATACCTAGGAGAGGATGAGACATTTCCTGTTGTTGTCTCCTCTAGCCTAGATGAAGAGCAGGAGGGTAAACTGTTAAAAATTTTGAGGAAGCACCAAAGAGCTTTTGGTTGGTGCATTGCTGATTTGAAGGGGATAAGTCCTTTAATTTGCACTCACAAGATCCATCTCGAAGGGGATGTCAAACCCTCAAGAGAAATGCAAAGAAGGCTAAATCCCAATATGAAAGAAGTAGTGAGAACCGAGATTATCAAGTTATTGGATGCTGGGATTATCTACCCAATCTCGGATAGCAAGTGGGTGAGCCCCATTCAAGTCATCCCGAAGAAGTCGGGCATGACAATGATTGAGAATGCTAAGGTAGAGCTAGTTCCCCAACGTACCACCACCGGATGGCGCGTTTGCATTGATTACCGGAAACTCAATGCGGGAACAAGGAAAGACATTTTCCCCTTACCATTTATTGATCAAATGCTTGAGAGAGTAGAGGGCCACCCTTACTATTGCTTCCTTGATGGTTATTCCGGATATAACCAGATTGAGGTAGATGTACTTGACCAGGAGAAAACAACCTTCACTTACCCTTTTGGTACGTTTGCCTACAAACGTATGCCATTCGGCTTGTGTAATGCACCCGCGACCTTCCAAAGGTGTATGTTGAGTTTATTTAGCGACATGGTCGAGAGAGGACTCGAAGTGTTCATGGACGATTTCAGCGTTTTTGGCACCTCTTTTGATCGTTGTCTAGAAAAACTGGAAAAAGTACTTGCCCGGTGTGTGGAAAAGAACTTAGTGCTGAATTGGGAGAAATGCCATTTCATGGTCATCGAGGAATAGTTCTTGGACAGATAGTATCATCCAAAGGGATAGAAGTTGATAGGGCAAAAATAGATGTCATAGCTGATCTCCCCCCACCAAAATCGCTCAAATACGTGCGTTCTTTCTTAGGCCACGTGGGGTTTTATCGAAGGTTCATTAAGGACTTTAGCGCCATCGCTAGACCCTTAAGCAACCTACTCATAAAGGAAACACCATTCGAGTGGACGTAAGCATGTCAAAACTCTTTTGAAAAACTGAAAACCATGCTTGTGTCCGCTCCCATCATGCAAGTTCCGGATTGGTCTTTACCATTCGAACTTATGTGTGATGCTAGCGATTATGCGATAGGGGCTGTTTTGGGCCAAAAAAAAGATAAGTAGGCTCATGTCATCTACTATGCTAGCCGGACTCTTACTGGACCACAACTCAACTACTCTACCACGGAGAAAGATTTTCTAGTGGTAGTATTTTCCCTTGATAAATTCCAATCATACCTTATCGGTTCTCCCATTACTTGCTTCACCGACCACGCGGCTTTGAAATACCTACTTGTAAAGAAAGATGCAAAGCCGCTCCTCATAAGGTGGATCCTACTACTATAAGAGTTCAATCTCTCCATTAAAGATAAGAAAGGAGTAGAAAACGTCGTTTCCAACCACTTATCACGACTTTCGTCTGACGTACCTAGTGATCCCATACCCATAGACGAATACTTCTTGGATGAGCAACTCTTTGCTACCTCTTCTTTGCCCTGGTTTGCGGATATAGTGAACTACCTTGTCACGGGAGCCGTCCCTCCCGATTGGACACCGCAAGATAAGAAGAGGTTTATTACTTGGTCGCGCATGTTCTTATACGATGATCCCTTTTTAAATATTGCGCCGACCAAATCATCCGACGATGTGTACCGGATGACGAGATCCCGAAAGTCATCCAGTTTTGTCATTCGAAAGCTTGTGGAGGCCACTTTTCGACGAAAAAGACGACCGCTAAAATTTTGCAATGCGGCCTCTATTGGCCCACAATATTCCGGGATGTGAACGCTGCGTGTAAATCCTGCAATAGGTGCCAACGGATGGGGGCCATTACCTGACGAGACATGATGCCTCTTACCCCCATACTCATCATTGAGATCTTCGACTGTTGGGGTATTGACTTCATGGGTCCCTTCCCCCCGTCCTTTGGTTTCCTATACATCCTTGTTGCGGTAGACTACATTTCTAAATGGGTGGAAGCTATAGCTACCAAGACAAATGACAACAAAATGGTGATAAAATTTCTGTAGGAACACATACTTTCCCGCTTCGGTGCTCCGAAAGCGATAATCAGCGATAATGGCACGCATTTTTGCAATAGTCCATTCGTGAAGCTCATGAGAAAGTATGGTGTCGTTCACAAGGTTGGAACGACTTATCACCCACAAACGAATGGGCAGGCCAAACTAGCGAATCGGGAAATCAAGAACATTCTTGAAAATACCATCAATCCTACCCGGAAAGATTGGTCACTTAGATTGAACAATTTGCTACGGGCCTATCGCACCGCATATAAAAATTCACTCGGCATGTCCCCTTTCCGCTTTATGTATGGCAAACCTTGCCATCTCCCTGTAGAGTTAGAACACAAGGCGTATTGGGCAATTAAGGAGTTAAACTATGCCATGGATAAGGCCAGTGAAGCTCGCAAGCTTCAAATCAATGAGTTAGAAGAAATACGCAATGATATGTATGAGAATGCTAAAATTTCCAAAGAAAGGATGAAACTCGCTCAAGATAGCATCATTCGACGCAAAGAGTTTCTTCCTGGGCAAAAAGTGCTTCTTTATAACTCTCGGCTTCACCTCTTTCCAGGCAAGTTACGACCACGATGGTCTGGTCCATTCATTGTGAAGAATGTTTTCCCTCATGGAGTTGTTGAATTAGACGATTTGAAAAGGGGAAATACATTCAAGGTAAATGGACAACGCCTAAAGCCATATCTAGAGGCGTGTGTGGAAGAAGTAGACAACATTTGGTTATCAGACCCCGTTTACGGGGTAGAGTGAGGTGTTACGGCGAGGTCGTCGCACCCCCGACGCGTATGGGGTGAGAGTCATGTGTGTAGTGAGAGTCGTGTGTGTAGTGAGCGTCGATAGGACTAAGGTACATTCAGGAAAGGGCATCCATATTTTCGAGAAATTGAGTCAAGCTTGATATCGAGAGGTTTTTAGTCCAAAATTGTTAGGGAACATGTCGTGAACGTGAAACGTTTCGGAGAAGAGAGATCGAAATTCAGTTAGGGGGGAAATCCAGCCCAAATATAGGAGCCGGACCGGTTCCTTTATTTTAGGGCTGGACCGATCCTCCCCGGATCAGTTCCTTTTATTTTAAGGCGGACCGGTCCGCTAGTTGAATTTTCCTGAATACTAAAGGACCGGACCGGTCCGGTCCCCAGGCGGACTGGTCCTCTTTTTGTAGATCTATTTTTTCCCCTTCCCAAGGTTTACCCCCTTCTCCCCAATACCCTTAATTCCCTCCAATTCGTCTCCCCAACTCCCAAGCCCACCCTTTCCCTCCCAAATTCACCCCCTTTTCCCTCCAAACCTTTTCCCTCCAAATCCAAACCCTACCCCTACCCTTTCACCTATAAATACACACCCAAACCCTCCTTTTCCCTCCGCACCTTCCACCAAACTCCTATCTTCTCCCTCCCTAATTTTCCAAGAAACAATCCCTCTTGTTATCATGGCCCAACGCGCTGCCCCCACCAAGTATGACTCCACCGACATCCACCCCTCCGGCCATGGGGAATTCCGCTCCCGCCAAGAGGAGCGATGGTGCCATAGTTTCTTCGGTCTGGATTGAAAGCTCCATTTGGAGCATGCTATCGAATGGACCGGGCTGCCCCAATCCGTCACCGCCCTTTTCATGGCTAGGGGTTGGTGCCAATTCCTCAACGAACCATATGAAGCGGCTTGGGCAGCCGAGGTGCGCTCATTTTATGGCACCCTTATTCGGACGGGCCAATTCGAGGCTCAAGCTTACGTGGATGGGAACGTTGTCCCCTTCTTATTGGCCCTTCTCACGGCCAAATTGGCCAAATACGATGTTCCCGACGTCTAAGAATTCACCTACCCTCGGAACGTCGCCCCGATCGCCAAGGAAGTGATCATGGACCGCATTGCCCCCGGTGTTGCATGGACAGGGAAAACTGTCGTCGTTGGACGCCTTAATGAGAAGGCACGCCTCACTTTTCAGATTGTGTGCGCCAATATCTTGCAAACTTCCAACGACTCAGTGATGCGGCCCCGCCAGGCCACCTTGACCTACCACCTCTTTGACCCACACACTACCATCAACTTGGCCCGTACCTTATACGGTGACATCTTGGTCGCTGCCATGGATGAGAAAGGTGCCGCCCCACTTCTCTATGCCCGTTTGATCACTTCCATCCTCAAGGATGCTGGCATTGTGGCGCCGCTCGACCGAATTCGCCTCGCCGGTCCTTTTGGACAAGGGACCCGCACCAAAAGCTCCAAATAGCTAGCTGTCCTTCGGGCACGGTGAGGAAGTGATAGCGAAGAGGAGGCTGCCTCTAGTGAGAGCGACGACGAGGAAGAAGAGGCAGCAGGTGCGGATATCGAAATGGGGGATGTCGGGACGGATGAAGAGTCAGCGGACGAAGAGGACGATCCTGATTTTGAGTGGGCGGGAAGCGACCTCACAAACCATATGGCGGCTCTTGAGACGAACTTCGGCAACTTTTTGACCGATTACCATCGTGATACGAGCTTAATACTCCGGTTCCAAGCGGACATCTACCGACGCCAAGGGGATCCCAATGAGCCCCTGCCATCCTATTTCTATAATCCTTATGGCCCCGACGCGCTCGGTTCTTCACAACCCCCGCCACAGTGATGCTTGATGTGGTTATGGCAGTTTTTATTTATTTTTCCTATTCACATGTTTGTATGCTTTTCCTTGTAATTGTACCACATACCTGTTTTCAATAAAATCTGCATTTTCTCCATTTGTTTGTTTTATTTAACGCACTTATTATTTTGCCTTGTTTAGATTTTATTCCTTTTTGCTTGAGGACAATGCAAAAGTCTAAGTTAGGGGGGGGGGTCATAAGTGCGTATTTCTAAAACTTCACAAATTTTCAAAATGCCCTGAAATTTCCAAAAAAATCATAAAAATTTTGAAAAATCCAAAAATAGTTATTCAAAATAAATAAAAATTGGCATTCAAAATTTTCAAAAATATCATTAAAAGTCAGATTGAAGTCTCAAGTTGTAAAAATTCAACATACACAAAGCCGAAATTGACCAAAGATGGAAATTGAGCGAAAATTGACGACTTAACGAATAAGTGTGGAGATTAACAAACCCGGTGAGATTCGAGCCTACCACTTTTTGCGATTTTTTAAATCAATTCGAGTTAATTGTTAACTCAAAAGTCTTTTCAACGCCTAAAAAGTCGTCGAGGATCTCAACCCTTTTATTCTGATCGGTTATGAAAAATGTGTGTGATATTGCCTTGAAAAATGTGCCAGAAGTAATCTCTAAACTTAAATTCATCTCGAAACGCATATGGTAACGCAATTGGCATTTTGGACAATAAAGTAGGCCCTCGTTTGTCACCCAAAAATATTGGCCAGAAAAAGATGCGAAAAAAAATCACCCCTTTTGCAACCCAAATTGAGCCAAATAGATTTTCCCTTTCGTTTGACAACCTGAAAAACCCAAATAGCCCAGAATTGCAAAAAATGGAAGAATTCAGAAGTTAAGTCCGAAAAGTGCATATAATGGGGCACGAAAAAATTGATATGCTCAATAAAAATAGTGAGAAAAGAAAAGAAGTGAAAAACAAAAAAAAAATAGAAAAAGAAGAAAAAAATGAGCAAAAGCTCGGAAAAAGCACAAATGGACATCACAAATGACTTTTCCAATTCCAGCCTTCCCTACCTCTTTCATTTTACCCAAAATACCTTATAACCCGAAAAAGTCCTAACCGAGTCTAAATTGCGAAATTGGTTACCGCGTGGAGAGCTAATACACCAAAAGATAATAAAGGAGATTGAATGCGCGAAAAAGAGGCAATGTTCCCATTTTTAAAAACCGTAATCCGTTGATGAGATCCTATCACTATGAAATTTCCGTCTTTCTACTTGTATGCGTCAGTTTGCGTCTATTACATTTACTCTTTATATAACGCATACCGAGAGAATAGACACATTCCGAGTGATTCTCTTGAGAGAGCATTCCGTGAGAATTTGAAATTAAAACGAATTTTTGGATAAGTAACGTAATGATCAATCGGTGGAAATTGGCGATTATATTTTCGGCTTCGCACACACGCACTATGATTTGAGACTATTGAACATGACTTGATGATGACTATTTTCTGGGAAAGTTTGATTTATACAATTTTTAGGTATTTTGATTTTTCTTTGAATCGAATTTTGTGGGTATATTCTCTGCAAACCCTCACGAGACAACACTCGTCCTACTAGGATAACCTAGGGGTTTAAAGGCTTGTTGCATATGCTAAATGCAATCGCTTTCCCATGAAAAAGGTATTCTATCCCAATAAAACGTTTTTCAAGAGTTGAGCCGTGCTAGGATTCTTTTACATTGCTCGGGACGCGCAAAGTTCTAAGTTAGGGGGGTTTGATTAGGCATAAATTCTTCCCAATTTATCCCTTAATTTAGTTACTTTTAGCACCTCGAACAATGTAATCGATTTGACTTTATCTCATAATGTTGCTACTGACTTATCCTAACAAGTACACCGATTTTCTGGTATTTCGTATGAGTTTTGCAGGTATTTGATGTCAAGAAACGAATGAAAGAAATCAGAAGAATCGAGAAAGAAAAGAAGGAAAGTAAAAAGGGCAAAAGTGTAATTTCTACCCGGAATTCAGATGAGGTACCTAAAGAGAAGTTGAAGGTATCAAGTTCATGAGCACATAAGAAAAAAAAACACCTCAATCGGAGTCCCGAAACAAAAGATATGAGCAGTCAAAGTTGAGAAAAAAAGTCAAACAGGCAGACCGGTCCGCCCCCACCCCGGACCGGTCCGTTGTGCCATACTCCAGAGGACCCCAGATCGATAGCAAGCCGAAGAAGGAAGGAAATTAAAAGAACTGGTCCGCCAGAGAATTAAAAGAAACGATCCGCATCAGAAGGAAGATCGGTCCGCCTAAGCCCCGGACCGGTCCGGCTATCGAGATTTTGTAATCTTATCTTTCTATGGAGAGTCCTAGTGCAACTAAAATTCATGAATTTCTGTAGGGTATATAAACTCGAGATTTTATCATTATTTGGACGAAGAATTTTAGTTAATTTTCCATTCTTTTTCAGAAACCCTAGTTTAGATACAGTTTACAATTTTAAATTCAATAGTGAAGATTGTTCAGAAATTCTTTGATTACAAGTGTTCTTAATTGCTGCTGTTACTGCTTTGGTAAAATTAGTGAGTTGTTTCCTCTCTTAAATTTTTTTCTACATCATTCCATCTATTTTCCTTAGTTTAATCATGGTTTTCTACAATTCAAAAATTGTTTTCATCACTTTCAGCATGCTAGGCTAGATTTTCTAAGGCCGGGATACATGAACCTAGCCTGATGTGTTAATTGCATGTGTATAACATTAATCCTCTGAATTTAGTGATTGATTATGACCGTATCGCACAGGGACACGACAATTATAGATCTTTAGATCTCGTTTGCTTCTGAGTAATCGGGATGCTTTAGAATACAATTCAAGTGTAATTTTCGTGATACCGATTTACTTGTCCTTAGATTAAGTATGATGTGGGCTTGAACCTCA
Organism: Sambucus nigra; assembly: GCA_949130495.1. NCBI lineage: Eukaryota > Viridiplantae > Streptophyta > Magnoliopsida > Dipsacales > Adoxaceae > Sambucus > Sambucus nigra. Next base: position 417,006,421 of record OX422211.1, on the reverse strand, counting down.
TATACGTAATTCTTGAGAGTACTAAATTTTGGGTCTAATTAATCTGTTAAATTCACGATTAATATTATAACTACAATACACTAGGGTTGGGGGATTGTATTCCCGTCCTATTTTTCTCATTCATAGTTTACAATTTCAAATCTTCCCTCATTAGTATTTTAAGTAAATTAGTATAATTGCATATTTTCTTAATTTCATTAATTTCATCTAGTATAGTCATTCTCAAAACCAAACCATTGTTCCTTTATTTTTATAGTCAGAGTTAGGATTTCCTTGTCTATCCAACGTCGTCACAATTACATTGTCCTATTTCCCTAAGGATCGATACCCAACTTATCGGATTATTACTTGAGCGACAGGCTTGCACTTGAGCCTAGAGAGTACGCACTTCTGAGACACATTCTGAGTCGCGTCAATGTGTTTCATGTTTCATCCTTGAAGAAGTACAAGAGGTGTGAAAGAGCTCACTGGCACATTCCTTTGGATGATATCGAATTGCAGCCCGATATATCATATAAGGAACAACCAGTTGCAATCTTAGATCACGCGGAGCGTAGGCTAAGATCTCTAGTGGTACCCTTGGTTCGGGTCCAATGGGGGCACCACAATGCCGAGGAGTCAACATGGGAACATGAGGATGATATGTGAAAGAAGTATCCACATCTCTTTGTGCAAGGTATGCCTAATTTTGAGGGCAAAATTCCCTTATAGGGGGGGGGGGGGGGGGGAGAGTATGTAATAACCCTTATTGTTGAGTAATTCATTTTATATTAAATTTCCATGAGAGGAAATTATATAAATATTAAATGATGAAGTAAATATTATTTTATGAGAAGTTAATAGATAATATTTACTAGATTGTGCATATTTACTATTATGTGAATGTAAATGGCATTATGTTGCGATTTATGGTGTCGTTGTGTTTTGAACGACATCTATGGTTTAAATGAAATTGGAACTCAAAATAATTTACATTATTCTGGATGCCAATTTAGAAGGCGCGATTAGTCCCAAAATGTTCGAGATAGTCAAAATAAGTGTCATGCTATATTTTTGGGTCCCGCGCACTTTTGACATGTTATGTCTCAATTATGTAGTTACGAGTCATTTTAAGGGGGTATTAGCATTTAAAGATAGGAATTAATGCTAAGGGCACGATTATGTCTTGCAAACCCTTTTATTTCTTAAGTGTGTTCCTACTAAACCTAAAGAGAAAGAGAAGAAGAGAATTTGGGGAAAAAGAAAAGAAAAGGAAGAGAATTGAAGATTTAATCTTGGATTTGTCACTTCCGGAAGAAAATCTGATATTACAACCTTAAGGCAAGTTTCTTACTTGCTAAGATATGATTTAGTGTTTGAACCCTAAATCATTGATTACATAGTTATTGTGTGAATTGTATTAGTTAGGATGCATTTATGATGGCTTTGGTTGGATTTATGGTGGTTGTTGTGGGTAATAATGGAGAAGAATTGAGTTGTGTAAAAATAGGGCATGAAACTCCATAGCCAAAACCAGAAATTCTGGGGCAGGCGAATCGATTCGCTAAAGGGGTAAGATACATGTCTATGATGAGCAAATCGATTCGGCCTATCCGAATCGATTCGGCAGTATGAAGAATGTTGGATTTCCTTGACCGAATCGATTTGGACCATCCAAATTGATTCGCTTGAAGACCGAATCAATTCGGCCAGGGCGAATCGATTCAGAATTCCTGCTGTTTTAAGTGATTTTTCTAACTTAGTTTTAACCCTTTTCTTTTAGGCTTAGGACATAGGAACCTTAGGACATAGGAACCTTATCTTATGAAGTAAAATTAGTGTCCTAGAATCTTATATTAGTTAGGTAACTATCCTATACTAGAAAGGGAATAGATGGGGCTTATTTCGGGGATTATCAAATAGATGATAAGGTAGTTTCTTCCCTTAGTAAGCTAAATTGAGATTACGAGATGTAGGATCATTTAACGGTGGAACTTTAGAGATATAATTGAGGTATATTATACTTGGTGGCATTTAGTGATGTCATTTTATCTCGGAGACTAATTTAGGGATTTTGTTAAGCGTTGAAGTTTATAATGATGACAGTAAATGCGTAAGGCTCCGGATATCAAAATGTAAGGCATATCTTAAAATGAGAATAAATTATGAATGAAAATTTGTATATACACACCTCTCTAAATGCTATCATAGGGGAAGTTACACGTATGAGGTGAAGTCCCCTGGCTAGTGAATGCAGGGTAAATATAGTCCTCGACCATAAGATCAGTTATTAAATTACGTGATTATTGTGCGAAGTGAGGTAATTCCAGGTGTGGTTATGACTCACTGTCGCAGGTATATGGCCACTTCCCGACGTCACGCGATGTAGGATGCCCAGGTTGCCTTGTTTGATAGGCCCTGGAAGATGATAGCTATTTAGGGGCGCGTTCAGTGGGGAAACTCGGAAGGACGGTCTTAGAATCGTTATATGATGTGTAATATAACTATTCTTGTTAAAGTGGAATCATATTTATTATACGGCACTTTAAGAAATAAATTGCCTTGTATACATTTCCTAATGAGATAAGGAAAGGTGAAATGAAATTGTGTAAAATTGAAAAGGAACCTTAATGAGTACGATATTATTAATTTTCTACAAAAAAAAATTTAAAAGGTGATCACGTTAATATTATTGGTGTTAGGTTATGCTTTTAAATTGAGATGTTTGATTCTTTATAATTATTTCGATGATCTTAATTAGCTCATTCATGATAATTAAGTTGTCCATTACTATCATGCATTTTATTCATTCGGTGATTATATCAAATCGGGCCCTGACCCGTTCATACCTCTTTATTTTGCATGATCCTTTTTACGACCAGGTGCTCCACCGCAAGGACGCTCGTATTGACTTTTCCATCACAGTGTCTTAGAGCTGTAACACCTTGCGGATGTTACAGAATATTTTGAAATAGACGCTTCCCCCTTTTGTATTCTAGTTATGATCGGTTATACGTTCGGGCGTGTTGCCCATGTTTTGTACTTGTATAATATTATGTGATATTCTACTGTAATACTCTGTGTAACTCTAATTGTATTGGTATGTCAACCGACACCTTATTCGGTTGGTTTGTTGTATGGATATTAAATGACTATATACCTTTATTTGTACCCACCATCTCTTTAATTGGATTGTTTAAATTTTTTTCATTACCTTACAAAATCAATTTTTGACAATCCGTTTTCTAAAATAATTGGTGGTTATCCCGTATACTTATTGCTATATGTGGATGCTAAGGATGAACCATCTATGATTCCTGTAATTATTTGAGTATCGGGCTGGCCATCTCTTATTTTAATAGCGTGGTGTCATATACAGAAGAACCCCAAACACAAACCTTAAATAGAATCTCAAATGAAATTTTATAGAAAAAAATATAGATAAAAATGAAGAGATGAAATAAAGGATAAAATAGGAAACACAATTGGGAGGATATTAGAAAATAAAAAAAAAAGTTTATAAAAGCTAGAAACTTTTTTTTAAAATATATTAAAAACTACATTTCCATTCAGAAGATATGTCTATAAAACTTATATCTAAACATGAACCAAGCACGGTAAATAAATGAATTATGAAAAAAATTATTGTATATGCTTTGGGATTTGAAATTAAGCACTCAACATTCACCGTTTTAAAAGAATAAAATAAATTACAATTGAAAAAGAATAATGTTGTAAAAGAACAAGAACGATTCAACTGTTAAAAATGACTAAAACGGTTTGAAAAATAAATCAAATAATGTTACCTTGGGCAAGGCACATGAATTCCCCGTGACATGAATGACGAATCTACGATCTCCAAAGTTTTGACCACAACCTGCAATATTAACCAAATAACTTGGTATTCAGTTTTGACTGCAACCTGCAATATTCACCATGTTGCTCCCATCTTCCATTTAATTGATATTAGGTATTTGAACCTCCACAATAACTCAATATTCAGTATAAAAACAACATATTCCGTATTTGCCCATGAATGTTGTCTTTTAAATAAACATCAATGTCATCACTATGCTAAAGGATGTGTGGCTTCATATTCCAATCACTTTCATTCTTAAATTGTTCATTTTTTAGTTATATCTATGATTATCACAATGGATGCTGCATTCATAACTTTATAATTCAAAACATACGAACATAACATATCACATGTATGGCATGAACATATTTTTAAAAGGTAATTAAATTGAAACCTACCTCACCACCTCCTTATTATATACACTGTTCAAACGTTGTATGAGAATTAGATCTGCAAATACAACTAATAAAATATTAGTGTTTCAAACAATAAAAATTAAACTGGGCAGAGCAGCCAAACCAACGATGAGAGCAGAGTCGATCATAGCATCCAAACCTCCAAATATGCAGCTAAACCAACACAAATTGTTTACAGTAATTTTTTTTCAAAGAAAATTCAAGAATAAGTGACATAATACATATCCTAACCCCCAATTTATGCATGATTCTATTTTTTATCATCCTATCAAATAAACAAACAAAATTTTTTCCACAAACCAACCATGAGAACAGAGCAGATAAATAACTTCATTGTAGTTACCCCATAAAAGTTATAATCTTTTCAGGATCTTCTTTCGGGCACCCGTCTTCTTTTTGTCTGCCAGAACTTATGGCAACCCAACAATAACTTCCTTCTTATTTGGAACTGGTTCAACCACTACTGAGCCGCTAAATCGAGTGTCGATGGTGATTGTATTTAGAGAATGAGCTTGTTGATCTCCGAGTCCTTTCATGGTGTTTGAAGTAGGGGACAATGGAGATGGAAATTGGAGCACATCACCCGACACTACATTCTTTGGGTCAATATTGATGACTGAGGTGTTTGTCTAGTCAATATTTAGAGCAGTTTTTGACTCTAAAATAGCTCCCTTTTTGAACTTCGACTTTGGCTTCAACGCATGAATTCCAGTGTAAAGCTTGGGATGTCTAGCATACTCCTCATAATTTTCAAGCAACATCTTGCACACCTACTCATTTAAAGTTGATTTATTGTTTGCAGTGTTAGTTGTAGTGGAGGCTCTTACCTTCTAGTTAACTGAACAATTAAAAAGAACAAAAAAATAATATAACCATTATCATAACAAAGAACAAAAATCTAAAATAATAACCGATTGTACATTCTTACAAACCTAAAAAATATGAGAACATGATATTGGACATGGTTGTGTTTTTATTTGTTGAAGTGATTATCAATCTAAATACTAAGACTAAAGAAGGATATGAAAAATCTAAACCACTGCAAAGAACACGAACACAAACACAAACACAAATAGTTTACTTTTCTAAAGGAAATTCAAACATATAGGTCAAATGCATTATTTGGTAATCCAAAGAGGATTTTTTTAGAAGAATCTGAAATGCTGTCACCCTCCACTATTTGAATGAAAAGAGGAGATTAGTAGGGGAACATGTATACAATGAAAGAAGACAAACCATAAGAAATAAAGTTCAAATATTAAATAGCAAGATTAACATGATCAATAGCTCCATCTCTAAGCCAACCTATAATATGAATAAGCACAAACCCCACAATTAGAGCAAATTATCCCCTTTATACTAAATATGATTGTGCAGTTGAATTTAGTAGGTTCATAGTAGGAACACCAAATGCTCTGGCCAATCCATAGTCGGCAAGGTCAGTGGTAGTACTGAGATGCATTGAACACCAAAACTCCATTCGCAAAACAAATCTTACAAAACAACTTAAAACCTACAAAAATAAAATTAATACAAATAATCCATAAAGGATGAATTAAAAATCCCTAAAACAATTTAGAATTCCTAAATGCATGGGACTAATATTTAGAACCCAAAAGGCCAATGGCTGATTATATGAAGAACAAACACATCAAAAAATAATCATTATCAGTAACATAATATGATACTAAAATAAAAGAATAACTTTGTATAAAGTTAAAAAACTAATCGACTCAAATTCGTACAATTCTAATTTACAGATCATACTATTGACTTTATTAAACCATTTGTTGATGCAAAAAACTAGATTGTCCTAATTAATTGATCACAGAAAAATTTGATTATAAGAGACAAAGAATTTTTAAAGTGGTTCGGCTGGAAGAAAGAGCCTATGTTCACTGTTGTGTATTGCCTTGGGCTTGTTTAATTGGCTCTTGTCTCGTTTTTCTCATGTCCTTTGGATGTAGGGTGTACAATGTATTTATAAACCTTTGAGGGTGTACATTTGTTGGAATATTAAAGGATGAAATGCCTTTATAATACATGCATTTACATATGTATAATGTAAATGTATACAACTGTTGACGATTTACTGTCATTATTGATCGGTCTTCCTGGTGTTGGTCGGCATTCCTTCAGTTGGCCGGTGACTTGTCCTTGCTGACTTGGGTTAATGCCCAGCTGGATGACACGTGTTCGTACATGATTAGTCCACCTAGTAGGATAATTTTTGGTATCAACAGAAGCCCCCAATGTTTCATGCTTGAGGTTTTTATAAGAGTATGGAACATTTATCTCTTAAAGTTTCCCGAGAAATAATTTTGAGGCTTGGTCGGTTACCGACTTCCCATACTTGTAAATTTAACGACTTTTACTATTGACGCGTAATATGGATGGCATTTTTGTAATTATATTCAACTTTATCGAATCGTTTTTGGGTAAATATGTCTTTTCTATCTTTATCCGCCAATAGTTCAATCGACGTCTTCTTTTAGTCATTACCTTTTTAATTTTTTAGGCAACCTATAAAGGCTGGAAAAACCACTATCATCTCTTACCTCAAACTTTTTGATTTTTTTCCTACCGTTGTGTCTTCAAGATTTCTCTCTCTCTCTCTCTCTCTATCTCTCTCTCTTGTGTGATCGATCTCTGTTCTTTAGTTCTTGATGAATCCTTAAGTTCTGTATGAATATTTTTTTTCTCTTTTAGTTCTTTCCAAATCCTTAAATTTTGTAAGAATCTTTTTCTTCTTCATCAATAATGGTTTATCTCGTTACTTCTCTTGATGAATTAAAAAATGAATAGAATATTCCTTCATGGGTAAAATTAGAACATCCCACTTTACCCACTGATCTTTTTTCATTAGCTGAGGGTCACTGGTTTCCCTCCATTTTATTACTGAATGTGGGTTTACCTTTCCCCCAAACCCATTTTATCTTGAATTTTGTGAGTATTTTGATATCGTCCCAGCTAGAGTATCCCACAATACCTAGAGGGTAGTTAACGGAGTATATAGATTAAACTAACTTCATGGGACTCATCTAGGGATCCCAAAAATTGTGTTCTGTTATAAGTGGGTAACCAGTGATACCACTTTCTATTTAAAAACTAGGGTTGTGAACAAAGTATTAGTAGTTAACCTTCCTGACTCCAATAGAGATTACTTTGAACATGGAGTGGTTGTTAAAAATTGGCAACAAGCTCCTTTGACTGGGAATGCTGAGTACCAGGGGCCTAAGTGCCCATCAAGGGGAAATAGGATAGGTTGCATTTATTTTCTTATACTTCTTTACATAATATGATAACTGCTAATACGCATGTATATTTTGTTAACTTTTACTTATATTTGATCGGAAGAGAAAGGGCCCCAAGGAGAGTGACATCAACCTCAGGGAGTTGAAGTTCATCTGGGGCATTCATAAGAAGGTTGGGAAAGAGCATACTAGGTCAGATTCATATTTGTTGCAGTATAAAAATACCATCACCTCCTTTATTGCTCGCCCAATTATAGCTGCACCCTCTCTTTTAATCAACCTTGACCAAGACCCCAATTTCACATCCTCTTCCACTGGAGGTAGTGGTGAACTTGTTGTTGTTTCTTCTTCTTTAGATTTAGGCTTACCTCTTGCTACTACTATGGGGAAGAGGAAGTTTCCCAATATCTTGGGTGACATAGCTGCTACTGGCTCCTCCAGACAAGCTAGCGATGGAGCAAAAAATAAAGAAGATATTGGGAGGAAGCCCCCATCCAATAAGGATGATACTGGGAAGAAGCCCCCATATAATAAGGGGAATGTTGGGAAGAAGCTTCTTGCTGAAGAAGCTGATGAAAGTCAGCTCAAGAGGTTGAGAAGAGGACTCCCTTCTAGGCTGGCAGAAGGGTCTTCAGCCAACACCAACTAACAAGAGTTGGTTGATTTATCTATTTCTAGTTCACCTGTGGAACTTGGCCCTGGTTTGGCCAGATAATTAATAAAGTCTGGTACTTTTCCAAACCATAGGGGTGTTGTAGCTTCACTGCCCCGATCAAGGAGTTCTGAAAGGGTTTCTCAAAGTCTAGTTCTAGTAATTTCTTTTGCCTTCATTATTTCTTTGTTTGATATTTTTTATATTAATTTGCCTTGTTTTATTTTTGTAGTTTCTTCTAGACTTCAACAACATGATGGAGAAGGATGATGCTCTGCGTTCTTCTTCTCAGGAGGTTGAAGATGCTTTTGACAAGATTAAAAAGTCATTGCTTGACTCTCAATAAGCACTGGCTAATGAGCAGAAGAAATGGGAGGAAAAAATAAAAGTTGCTGAAGATGATGCTGTGGCTGCTCGGGGCCAAGTTACTGGTCTACAAAAAGACTTGGATACCGAGAGAGATAAGATCACCAAGCTATAATAAGACTTGGATGACGAGAATGTAATGACCCCACTTTTATGTGCTCATATGTATATAGTTTGTTTTTACACTCATGTGTTACTTACTATCTTATAAATGTTGTATTATTAGATATGTGATGTTATTGGCTATCAATATAACAAACCCCATTTTTAAATATGAAGAATCAATCGTAAATAGGATGAAATCGAAGTCTGATGACATATCTTAAGGTATATAATAAGTTTTTGTGGTATAAAATATAATTTTATGAAACTTTAGGGACTAAAATAAAAATACAAAAAGGGCCATTTTGTAAATAAAATATTTCAAGGACCTCTAAGAAATATTGAAAATATAGTGTGAAATTACCAAAATACCCTTCATGTGTGAAATGACCCTTATACCCTTATCACCTTTCCACCACGTGCTGGTCACCTCCACCTTACACATGTCATCTTCAGAGAGAAAGCTAAAACACTTGTCATCATTTGGTGATGTTAGACTGCAAGACCACCTCGGAATGCGACACCCAAACGATGACTTGCCACCGTAATGCTTGATCACCTAGACACATGTCAACACCGTAAGACTTTTGGAAACCTATAAATAGGGCCTTAGGGTTCATTTGAAACTCACACCAATTCCTTGAGAATTATAGTAAGAAAGAGTGATAGAAAGCTTGGGAAATATCTTAAGAAGGAGTTCTATAATTTCGAAGAAAGAATTCATTTCGTAGGTATGATTTTATTTAAATGTTATAATTCATTTTTGTAGTTTTAATTTCGTATTTTATAGCTTTACTTAGTAGTTATGCTGGTAAAATACACTAAAGACTTTACTAATCAAAACTTAAAATTTGGAAACAATCTAAATTGATTTTATTTTCAAAATATGTCAATTTGTTTGAAATATATATATATATATATATATATTTATATATATATATATATATACGCTTTTTAAAATGATTTTTGTAAGCAATTGCTCGTATTATGGAATCTCATTTAAGTAAATCCAAAGTCAGTCCCGGTGAAATTCTGTCTAGTTGAGATGGTATTTAAGTGGTGCCCCTGTGACCCTCCATCTCTACTGGGAATAAATCCGGAAATGTTCTGTCTAGATGAGATGGTATTTAAGTGGTGCCCCTGTGACCCTCCATCTCTACTGGGAACCGACTGATTAGGAAGAACTATGAATTGAAATTCTTTAAATGCGATGAATGAATATTAAAAATTGAGAAAATGGTTTTAGTAACTTTTTTCAGCAAGATATTTTAGGATTAAAACACAATATTTAGAATTGTGCTTTATTTAGAATACATAATTAAACCTTTATTGTATTTATTAGATTAACGTGTGATCCAAGACTCAATATCTATATTTTCGAGCCTCTATTTTAGGTGAGTACTCTGACATTCCTTGTGTATTTTGATTATATGATATTATGCAAACTATATATATTTTGTGAACTGCTTTTATTCTCAAAATTCATGTGATACCGATGACTGATTCAATTTTGACATGTTTATATTTGTCCATATAAACATACCGATTAAAATGATTATTGAAAAGGATATTGAATATTGAAAATCTGATTCGGCCTAAGGGACCTCTTTACTGACTGACCTTCCCAGCTGGGTTATCGCTGGTGTGCCCTAAATAAGGCGTTGTGACGAACATGTTCGATTGACCCTCAACTACCGGGGTATAATACGGTATTAGAGTGTACTTGGCCATCAAAATGATATGATTGAAAGAAAAAGATATCACATTTGATTTGTTGCATTTTTCTTATTCCGAGCTATCCAATTGTGATATATATAATTTCATTTCAAAATTATATCTATTTACTGCAAGTTCCTCTCCATATATGTATATGCCTTCTCTTTTGACTTGAATAGGTATCTATATTCTGAAAACCTTGGAATGTCGGGAGATTAAATCTTATTCAGCTTTTTAGCTGACGTTGTATAAATAACGATTTTTCAGGAAATAATTAGACGGGAGGATGGAGTGTAGAAGGACTATGTTGAAGATCTAGCTTGAGGAGCTCTTTTGTTATAATTTTAAATATAACGTTTGTTTTTAGGAGATAGAGCATGTTTGGCTCTTTAGTAATAAGTTTTTAATTTTGGCATAAGTTGTAATCCGTTCATACTTTAATATATACGAAGTTCCCTTTTAGAAAGCTCTGATGACGTAATTCCATTTTTTTCAATAGTTTACGATTCATGACCATGTGAATGTATTTCCGTTGCATTTATTTTAAGAAATATTTTAAGTCCATAACATTGAAGCCTTGGTGGCATGTCAAGACACTCATTCCCTACTACTATTGGGTTGGGGTCGTGACAGAGAAGGCCCTATTTGTTACTGAAAAGGCCAAAAGGGCTAAGGCTAGGGAGGTTGTCTTCAACAGAGAATGGGACAAGGCCATTATGACTGTTTCTTTTCAAATTAAATTTGCAAAAAAGAAATGCTTCAAGGATGGTTGGTCGGCAGCCTTGTTGGAGGTCGGCACCCATCAAGATTATGAACTCTTCCTCAGACATGATTAAGGAGCTCCTCCTAACATGGATGAGGATATTGAAGATGATGGGGGTTCAAGAGAATCCTCGTTGGTGTTAGATTCTTCTGATCAACATCAAACTGTTTACTCTTTTGCTCCTCCATCTAATAGTTATTTTCCTGCTCCTGCTCTTGCTCTTGCACCTGCATCCACTTCTGCTGAACCTACGCCAGATAAGAAGAAGGTGTAGATCTGTCTGAGCAGCTTTTGTTTTTATTTTCTTCTGCACTTGTAATTTTTCCTTTCTTTTTGCTGACGTATTTATAATTAGCAAATTATCAATGGGAAGAAATTTTCTTCCTCCTTTGCTTGTCTTTTATCTATATTTTATATTCTGTTGTTGATTGGATATTCTTTTTTCTTTTAATAGTTCATGGATATATTGGAATACTTCTCCTTTACTGACTTCGAGCTACTCTAGAGATGCAACGAACTTTTTAAAGCGGGTCATTTATCTCTGATTGAGGAAGATTTACTGAAGTTGCTCAGGGAAGTTATGTCTGAGCAAGCCAAGGAATCCCATCTTCATCTCAAATGCCTTCTTAATAGGGCAATGGCCAACAATATTGCCTACTACGAAATGATTGAAAAGCTACAAGAGGAGCATTAGGAGTCCAAGGCTCTTTTACATGATAGATATGATAAGAAGTACTAGGCTTTGAGTGAAGGCTGGGGCTTTGAACAAAAGTTGGAGAAATTTGTTTCTCGTTTTTTAAGACAAGAATTTATGCTCAACTGTGAAGTAGAGGAAACCAGAGCCATTGCCAAACTGCTGGAGGAGGAGAATAATAATTTAAGAGATGAGCTAAAGGCTTTGAAGTCTTCTTCTAATACTTGTTCTACTACTGATGAAGGGCATTCTTTCTTTGAAGTTGAAAATGCTAGATTAATGAAAGAATTGTATGCACTAAAAAAGACTAAGTCTGCCTCTTCTTCCTGAGAAAGAAATAGACCTGGACGAGGAACTATAGATGAGTCTAAAACATAATAAACTCTTTCTAACCAAGATGACCAGTTGAAGGCCAAAAACCAAAACCTTGCTGAGATATCCCAGAAGCTTCAAACTCAAACCAAGCAACTCGCTACTCAGTCCTCTCAAATGCAATCTAAGGATGGAGCGTTGAAGAAATTACATCATCAAGTTGAGAGGCTGACCTTCCAGTTTCACAAGCAACCTAGAGAGATCTGGATGGAAGGGTATAATGAAGCTTTGGGGAATTTCAATGCTAGGTTTAAATAGGCCCAAAATGAAGGCTATAAATGGGGTTGGACCAATTGTGTGATAGTTTTGAAAGTTGAAGAAAATAGTCCTTTATGGAAATGGTCTGATCATGGGTTGTTAGACCTTGAAGATTATCTTTTTAGACTGGGTGTTAACTGGATCCCTTCCAACACCATTCCCCAAGCCCCAATTTCTAAATATCTGGGAGACTATGAGCTACACGATGAGCTGAAAATTATTCGCCCTCCTCATCTGTTAGATCGTCCAAGCAGTAGCAATAGGAGAATGCTTCAACACTTTAATTTTATCAATTCTCCTTATACTTTAGATGATCCTCCACCTGGCATGGATCATGTTTCCAAAGCGGAGGGGAAACACCTTTTAGAACAATGTCCTGTATTTCTTATGTGAACACAGTTATGCAATCATTATTTAAATGAATGAAAAAGCATTTGATTAGCTTATCTTGTTAATGTGAGTGTTCTTTGGATGTGAATGATTTTTTCTTTTTCATTTGTTCTATTGACACTGTTAGATTAAAATTTAAATTTGGTATCAATTACCAATGAATACATAGGTTCTACGAGCATACTTAGATTAAAATCTAAATTTGGAGCTAGTTACCCATGTGTCTCCAAAGGTTTTACTAACCCGCCTAAATGCTTAGGTTTTCTGTATTAGTTACTAGTAGTGTGAGCAGGCGTATGTGGAATATGTGCCTACATTCCTCTCGAGGAATCTTTGTAACATTCTTCTTGCACTTTGCATAGTAGGTTAAAGATCTTGTTTTATCCTTATATGTTTACAGTCTTGGGGTCATAATAACTTGTTTGGCGAGCAACTTATTGCTTATGCCGATCAAGTTTTGCTTGTTCCAAGCAACTTATTGCTTATGCCGATCAAGTTTTTCTTGTTCCGAGCAACTTATTGCTTATGCCGAGCAACATTTTGATGTTTTTCTAGCGACTTTAGCTAAGCTTATATAGTATATAGTAGGTAGTGCATAGCACTAGTACTCCCATTTTTTTTTGGGAAAACAGAAATTGAAGGAAAGATAATTTTATTAATACTAGAAATTGATATTGAACTGACTACACTTGATTATACTACTAGTAATATTTTCTAAGATGTTCAGCATGCTATGGATTCTTTAATTCTTCCCCTCCAAAGTCTCAATCCTGTAAGTTCCAGGTCGGATGACTGTAGAAATATGATAGGGCCCATGCCAGTTGGCTTCAAGCTTATTATTTTTCTAGAGCACATTATTTAGCACATAACTCCCTTCTTTAAGTTGGTCGGATTCATCCTTTTATTGTAAAACCAAGTTGTTCGTTGCTGGTAAGATGCATTTCTCAAAGAAGCGTCTTCTTGCACTTCTTCTAGCATATCTAAATCAAACCTTCGCATCAGATCACTCACATGAGAGTTAAAATTTAAAAATCTATGGGATGGAAGACCCAACTCAGCAGGTATGACTGTTTAAGTCCCAAATGCCAGCATGTATGGGGATTCTCCAGTTGCATTCCTCGGGGTTGTCCGGTACGCCCATAAACCAGAATGTAGCTCGTTGATCCGATTTCCCTTTACATCATCAATACTTTTTTTTGACTCATTCAATAAAGTTCTATTTGTAACTTCAGTTTTCCCATTACTCCGAGGGTGTCCTGAAGCACAATGTAATTTTTAGATATTAAGCACAATAGGCTGTGAGTTCTTCGTTGTCAAACTGCATTCCATGGTCAGTGATGAAGGCATAAGGAGACCCATATTTGTAAATGATTATCTTCCAAATGAATTGGTAGACCTTCTCATAAGGCATGTCTATCAATGGCTCTACTTCTACCCACTTTATAAAGTAGTCCACTGCAATAACCAAGTACTTGAATCTTCCTCGGGTGGTCGGTAATGGCCCTACCAAGTCTATTCCCCACATGGAAAATGGATAAGGTGAAGTGATTAGGGTGAGTGTAGCCTGTGGGGTCTTGCGAATGCTGGAATACCTTTGGCATTTGTCATAATTTTTAGCAAAAACTGCACAATCTTCTCGCATAGTTGGCAAGTAGTATCCTTGAGCACTTATTCGTTACAGAAGTGTTTTTCCTATAATGTGACCTCTTGAACTAAGTCTAGAACCTCAGACGAATGAACACAGGACTGCAAATTGACTGTCAATCCTCTCCAATATAAAACCCCTTTGTCTAGCTTATATCTGACAACTTTATATTTCAACTTTTTAGCTTTAACTATATTTGCTGGCAAAGTTCCTTCTTCAATATATGCTCTTATGGGATCCATCCAAGATAGCTCCATATCTACAGCAATAAAATTGATCATAAAATCTTCATCTATACTCCTATTGGCCAAAATCTCAATAGGAATAGTTTATCGGAGTCAACTCTTATTGCTGAAGCTAGCCGAGCAAGAGCATTTGCTCGAGCATTTTCCACTCTTGGAATTCTATTCATATGAAAAGATGGTAATTTTGCTATTACCTCCATTTCTTTGGACAAGTATCTAACTGTCAATTCGCCTTTAGCTCCATACAAGCTCAAGATTTGATTTACTACCAGCTGGGTATCACTATGTGCCACAACTTTCTCGCCATTCAGTGATTGGGCTAGACTTAAGCCCACAATGAGAGCTTCGTATTCTGATTCGTTATTTAAGGCTTGGAATTGAAATCGTATAGCATATTCTCTTGCTTCCTCACACTTCCTTATCATATCCTTTATTTTTTAAAAGGAATCTAGTAGGTTGGAAATGGCTTCTCCGATAAAAGTTCCTCAGAAGCTTGATTGTCAATAACTTTATTTTCACCTGATCCTTGCTCAGACTGCTGGTTTTATTGCTCAGGTACCTCGGGGTAAGTGAATTCATCTATGAAATCTGCTACTTCTTGGCCTTTTAAAGAAGACTTTGGTTCATAAATAATGTCATACTCCCCCAATTCCACTGCCCAGTACATTAACTTGCCATATTTCTCTGGTTTGTGTAAAGCCTGCCTTAGTGGCATATCAGTTTACACTACTATCGTATTGGCTTGAAAATAGGGTTTCATGCGTCTAGATGCTTCAATCAATGCTAATGCCAAGTTTTCTAGGTGAGGATATCTGATTTCTTCTACTCGAAAAGCTTTACTGGTGTAGTAAACAGGCTTTTGGACTCCAGTCTCCTCTCTGATTAAAGCAGAGCTCACAGCTGATTCAGAAATAACTAAATACATGTACAATTTCCCCCCCATAATTGGTCGAGAAAGCAGTGGAGGTGACCCCAAATACTTCTTCAATTTCAGAAAATCTTTCTCATATTCTTTAGTCCATTCAAAACTCTTTCTCATTACTTTGAAAAATGGTAGGCACCTATTTGTAGCTCGGGAAACAAACCTGTTCAGAGCTTCTACTCGCCTAGTTAGCCTTTGCACATCTTTCTTATAAGTTGGGGACTACATCTCAAGTAATTCTTTGATCTTATATGGGTTTGCTTTAATTCCCCTCTGATTTACTATATACCCGAGGAACATTCGTTCATGTACTCCAAAGATGCACTTGATCGGGATTAATCTCTTTTGGTACTTCTCAATTTGATCAAAAGTCTGGCTAAGGTCGGCAATATTTTTAGACTATTTTTTGCTCTTTGTAAGCATGTCATCCACGCATACTTCCATGTTTTTGCCTATTTTCTCCTCAAAGACCTTGTTCACCAACCTTTGATACGTAGCACCTGCATTTTTCAAACCAACAGGCATAACATTATAACAATAAGTTCCTCGGGGAGTAATGAAATAAGTGCTCTCCCTATCTTCGGGCTTCATCTTGATCTGATTATAGCCAGAGTAAGCATCCATAAAACTAAGTAACTCATGTCCTGAGTTAGCATCCACAAGCTGATCTATTCTGGGCAAAGGAAAATGATCCTTTGGGCATGCTTTATTAAGATTTGTGAAGTTTACGCACATCCTCCACTTGTTATTTTTCTTCTTGACCATAACTACATTGGCCAACCAATCTGGATATTTCACCTTGTTAAGGAAGGATGCTTTCTAAAGCTTTCAACTTCCTCCTATATATCTTGGTTCTCCTCGGGGCTAAACACCCTTTGCCTTTGCTTCACTGAATTGATTTCTTTATTAACATTGAGCTCATGGCAAAGAAAGTTAAGATCAATCCCTGGCATATCTTCATGACTCCAGGCGAACACATGCTTTCTCTATCTAAGGAAGCTCACTAGTTCATGTTTAAGAACTAAATCCAGCATTGTTCTAACTTGAGTTGTGCGCTCTGGTTTGTCATCATCTAGCACGATGCTTTCTGTTGTCTCGACAATCTGACCCTTTACCAGCTATGTCTCCTCTATTGGATCTAAGGTTTCAACCTCATATTCTTAATTAGGTTCAGAGGTATCCACATGATAAGTAGTGGTTTTCCTCTTTATTTCTTCCAGATCCTCTGGCTCGACAGAGGAGTAGTATCATTCCCGAGCTACTTTTTGATCTCGCTTCACAACTCCCACGCCAAAGTTGGTTGGGAATTTCAAGCATTGATGAATAGTAGAGGGCACTGCCTCAAACTTCTTCAATCCAACTATTCCCATAATTACAATATACGCTGAATGGACATTTTTATCCATTACAAAGAAATAAATTTTCTCTATTCGGATGGCTGGCCATGTACCAATCATCACTTCCATCTAGATAGTTCCTAAAGGGAAAACTTCCTCACCTGCAAAACCTATTAGTGGACGATGATAGGGCTCTAACTGGCTGAGCTTAAAGTTCAAGCTGTTGAAACAAGAATAGAACATGATATCTGTCGAGATGCCATTATCTACTAACACTCTAGAGACAATGCTATCTTCCTTTCTGATTTTAATTACCAGAGGATCGTTATGGGGGTAGAATACTCCCGATAGATCATTTTTAGAAAAGCCTATTACCAGCTTATCTTTATTAACCTTCCTTGTCCTGTCTTTCTCGGTAAGATTAATCCTCTGTATGTACGAGCAAGCTTCAGCCTCCTTGAGGTAAGCTTTTCGCTCTGTTGTATAATTTCCTCCTCCTGCATCTCCACCTGTAATCATTTGGCAATGAAAAGAACCAAAACTGAGTGTGAATACCTTGCGTTTCGATTATCGGGGCTTTTTGGGTAAGTCGGGATCACCATCCTGGTCATCTTCATTAGCCCTCTTCTTCTCCTCTCTAGATCTGCAAGGAGATTTTGTTATGTGCCGAGCTCCTTTATTGTTTTGTCAATCAACAAACTGATTCAGTTTTCCTCTTCGAATGAGAGTTTTAATCTCATTTTTAAGGGCAATTCAATGATCCGTCGTGTTACCATGATCTTTATGGAACTCACAATACTTAGTTTTATCCCTCTTGGTAGGGGAACTGCTCAACTTATCAGGCCAATGCACATCTTTGTTATGTTTAATCCTTTCCAAGACATGATGAATGTCCATGGTGAGTGGAGTGTAGTTGTGATACTTCTTGAGTCTTTTATTAATTCCTTTCTGTTTTGACTCCCTGTGCTCCTCGGAATCTTTGTGATCCTTCTTGTCATTTTTCCCCTTAACGTTTACTCCCGAGCTCCTCTTGGCTACCATTACTTCCTCACCATTCATGATTTTGGCTGCTTTGGCTATCAACTCTGCCATGGTCTTGTGAGGATCTTTAGCAAGTGTATAATAGAGTTTCTCAGGGAGCAATCGACTCATAATGGCTATTATAGCAATTTTTCTTCATAATCCACGCCCTCTAGCTTCTCGTCGTTAAAGTGAGTGATGTAGTCCCTGGTGCTTTCTCCTTCCTTATGTCGTATACTAAGGAAATGCGCCACCCTTTTTACAGTCTTGGCCCTAAAATAAAAGTTGCTAATAAATAGCTCGGCCAACTGGTGGAAGCTGGAAATATGTCCCCAAGGAAGGCTATTATAACAAATTTTTGCAGATCCAGTAATTGTTCCAGAGAATGCTCTACACCTGATTTTAATGGGAACTGCATAAATATTAGTTACTGCTTTGTATTGTTCTATATGGAGGACTAGATCAATTTTCCCATCGTATTTGGGTGTAACTACTAGAGCTTTGAATTTTGATGGAGTGGGGAAATCCATAATTGATTACATAAAGGGATAACCTTTTACAAAGCTTCTTTGTAGTGGGTTTTTGGCCTTAGCCATCTCTCCTAGCCTGTCCTCCAATCTCTGGATAGAACCTTTTCAATCATTGTTACGAGCATTAGACCTATGCATTGTAGTTTTGAAGTTCATCGAACTCTCCTCTTAGGATTATTGCTCAGCCCGAGCAATATATCGAGCGTTTGATCTAGACTAGGCAAAGCCTTCCCTTCGATCAGATGGTCATCGAGTGTTTCCTGACATTTCCCTAGGAACATTTCTATTCCTCCTGGGTCCCAAATAATCAAAGGGATAAGCACGACTTAGCCTTTCTGGAGAGTAGGGATGTGTATTAAAAGATTTTTGACTCCCTGGATATTGAATTTGATCCTGGACGATAGGATGTATCCCCTGTAGTTCTTGACTGACTTCGCCTGCCAACTCTTGGTGGTGGGGGGGGGGCATATTTCCATGGGTAGACAGAGCAGGTGATCTTGCTTGAAGAGTTTGTGCGAGTTTCCTGATAGTGTCCTGCATAGCTTCTTGGCCTCTTGCAAGATTGACCAAAATTCTAATTAACTCATTCGCCATTGGTGGGCAGAAGGGACAGGCGGAATTCCTTCATTCCTGGGACTTGATTCAGGAATATCAACCATTCAAGTGTTTGTATGGATGAGAATGACTAGAAATACATTCCCACAGATGACGCCAATCTGTTGATGCAAAAAACTAGATTGTCCTAATTAATTGATCACAGATAAATATGAATATAAGAGATAATTTTTTTTTAAAGTGGTTCGGTTGGAAGAAAGAGCCTACGCCCACTGTTATGTATTGCCTTGGGATTATTTAATTGCCTCTTGTCTCATTTTTCCCATGTCCCTTGGATGTAGGGTGTACAATGTATTATAGTCCTTTGAGGGTGTACATGTGTTGGAATATTATAAGCTGGAATGCCTTTATAATACAGGCATTTACACATGTACAGTGTTAATGTATACAACTCTTAACGATTTGCTGTCATTGTTGGTTGGTCTTCCTGGTGTTGGTCGGGCTTCTTTAACCTGTAGGTCGGCATTCCTTCAATTGGTCGGTGACTCGTCCTTGCTGACTTGGGTTAATGCCCAACTTGATGACACGTGTTCATACATGATTTGTCCACGTAGTACGATAATTTTTGGTATCAACACCAACTAAAACAACAAAAAAATGATTATAACTTGGGATACCTGTGATCAAGGAGTAAAATGGAATCCAAAAGTTCTTTTACATCCTCGCGTAAACTTGGGATACCTGGGATCCAAGAATCAAATGATTTTAAACATATGTAATCATGTGTATATTGGTGAATTATATTATTCCTCTTAGTTTTTGAAGAAGATGGTATATTGGTTTCAATCTACAAAACATATGTGTATCCCAATGTCCCTTGGATTCCATATGCAATACATGAAGTGAGCAATTATAATACATGAAGTCCAAAAATAGAGCTATAGGAATATGTCCAAGTAAAAATAATATCCATATCGTACTGATACACAAACCTGCTAATATAATATTTTTAAAAACAAAAACCAAATAGAAGCATATAGACCCAAATATCAACAGTCCAATAACATGATTTTAAAACTAAATACATACATAAGAGGAGGATAATTATACCTCATTGTAAATTAAAGAATAGCCCAATCACCTGGAAAATTAAAAAAGATTCATCAATGATAACAAATCTATAAAAGTGTGGAGTATACTCGGTTGTTTTTTTCTCCTTATAGGAACATCACTGTAAATCTATGTGAATATGCACAATAAGATTATCTACAAATTAATCATCTTTATAACAAAAAAATAATTCAAACGTACAAATAGATATAAAGGACACGCGAATAATGTATGGGATAAGAAAGCTAACAAAAAAATATTGAGTACCTTTAAATAACAAAATAGTGTCACTGGTTTGCCAAAACATTCCAACAGCTAGCACTTGATCACCAGCCAAAAGAAAATTGAGGGTAAATGCCCCCCTCTCACTAAAACACACAAAGAAAGTCACAATAGTTAGGGTGTTGGGTAAAAAAAAATATCCAAAAAGAAAAGAAAAATGTGGTGAATATGTGAGTGTGTGTCTGTGACAGTATGAAAATAACAAATTTAAACCCAAAATCCCCACCCCCGCCTAAAAAAAATCAAATTAATTAAACATCAAATATAATAAAAAATGGAAAAAAGTATAAAAAATACCATCATACTCGCGTCATGTCCCCTTCACCAAAACAACTCTAACCCTAGAAAAACCTAAACAATAGCAGACATTATTGAAACCAATCGCACCCTTACCCCAACCCCCCCAAAAAATCAATTTTATTGTACATCAAATAGAATTAGAAAATGGAAAAAAGTATATAAAAAAGTACCATAATCTATTTATATTGAACAAAATCACCCCCCAAAACGAGGAGCTACAAATCAACATCAATGGACGTAAAAAAGTTAAATGAAAAGAGCTGAGTGGAGAAGGTTGTGGGAAGATTGATGGAGATGATTGTGATTCCTGAATCAACCCCATATTACTTAAATCCTACAAATCATAACCAAAACAAAATTGGAGCAAATTACAAATCTGAACCAAAGCACAGAAAATACCAGCAAAAATC
This sequence comes from Sambucus nigra, assembly GCA_949130495.1. Lineage (NCBI taxonomy): Eukaryota > Viridiplantae > Streptophyta > Magnoliopsida > Dipsacales > Adoxaceae > Sambucus > Sambucus nigra. The sequence goes on along the minus strand of OX422211.1, from coordinate 416,985,244 downwards.
TCATAAATCGCAAATATCTTAGCCATAATCCTAGACTTGTAATTGAAAAAACAAAAAGAAGAGAGGGTGAGAGCTTGCCTCAAGTTATGGTCCATGGAGGAGAGAGGAATCGAGTGGGAAAAGAGTATTCTACCAAAATAGGGTGGGAGAGAAAAGAGGAGATTAGTGAGATAGGGAAAGAGAGAGGCTCGTGAAGCGTGTACAATGGGAGAGAAGTCAGAAAATTTTTTTGAGCAGGATAATGAAATTTTTAGACTCATTATAGCCATTTAATTTCTCCTAGAAAATATGAGCCATCATTGTGCTTTTACATTTTTACCAATTAAAAAATATCCTATCTTATTATATATATATAATAAGAATAAAAGAAGGAAATTCCAAATAATAACAATGTCATAATGAGTTTGTCAAAAATAAAAGTGCTCAAAAAAAATTCACGAGATGTAAAATTTCCTTTTGGATAACTTTCTTTTGTGTCTTAACCAAAAATTATTTAGACCCATATATAGGGTATTTTCTGTTCAAAGATCGGTAACAAAAAAAAAGAAAATAAAAAGAAATAACTTAACTTGAGTTGAGTCAGCTAGAACTTTGGACGATTTTCATCCACTTGAGTTGGCATATGATATCATTACTACATGTTTATGTGATATTTGAGATGATTAGGTGTCATATAGGTTGATTTATAAGGGATACCTACCCCATTTTCTTCGATTTATGCAAAATAAAAATCTGCATTAAGGATATTCCGAAAAATATTCATTCTCTCCACCATTTTCACTCAACAAAAGATTGTTAATTCTTTATATAGTTAACTCATACTATACCACACAATTATCCTTATTAAGGGTTTTCAAGTATTGTAGATGTGTTATTTTGGGTCTGCAAGATGATTTATAGAAGAACTTAATTTCAGAAAGTTGGAAATTTATTGGGTTTTCTTTTCTGCCTCTTCATCAAAGTTAATATCTTCTAGAGTTAGGGGTTCTACACTATTTTCAAGTTTGAATCAAAGCACGCTGTACACACACACACACACACACACACACACACACACACACACATACACACACACACACACACACACACATATATATATATATATATATATATATATATATATATATATATATATATATATATATATATATATATATATATATATATATATATAATTCACATGCTTATTTATGCCTATTATCACTACATATGATATTATGTCGAAAAATATGTGATAAAATGGTTGAAAGTTAAAACATGAAAAAATGATACATTTTATAATGTTTAAGCTAATTATTTCTTTCATACATCATGTTAAACTTTCGTATTCCGTGATAAAATGTTATACTAAACTTATAAAGATATAGTAGGATGTGTTTGTTGGGTTTTATTGACATAAAAATTCACTTTCATGAACACAAACTCCTGTAGTTGGGATAAATTGGTTAAGTATGGTGAAATTGTATCACAATTAGTTTTTGAAATGAAATGGTAAATTTGATGAATTCAAAATATTAATCATATAAAATAATATATTTTATGTGAAGAAAATCTTGAAAAAATATGAAATAATGGACTAAAAGGGAAACTAGTAAAGTATTTGGTGAATAGGTATGAAATGGTATAATGTAAACACATAAAATGGTAAGAAATAAGATATAAAGTTTAAAGTTAACAAGTTTAAATGTAAATATTAAAATGACAAAAATAATATTTTAATACAAAAGTGTCATTTTATGTGACAAATCGATTTATGAATAAATTTTCCAAATGAAAGGATTCTACTTAGACAGTTGGATTTTATGTGGTGAAAACTCATGTTTTAGAAAGAAAAGAAACAAGTATTTTTAGATAAGAGTATAAAATCTAAGTTTAAAAGTGAGTGTTAATAGTGAAATGCACATTAAAGCGTAGACACGAATATTTGAACTCAAAGGTTAAGTTCCACAAGAAATGATAAATAACATTCTTTTCAAAGGCGAAATATCGAGTTAAAGGTAAAATGAAAATGAACTTTTTAAAAAGTGCGAAACTTGAAAATTAAGTGTTGGGACTAGTCTCGTCCTGGGTATTTGGCCTTGTCCGTCCATAAAAAAGAAATAAATGAAAAAGGCTTAAGAGAGAATGAGAAAGAAAGAAAAAGTGTTACAAAGATGTCACAATGAAAAGATACTTGGAGGTAACCATTTGAGGAGTTAACAGAGCCCTAGGGTTCAACTTAATGATTAGACCTATGTCCACTCATTAGGAGCACATTGAGGCGTGGTGGTAGTTTGTGAAAGGCCATATAACACTCATGGATTGGTGCCCCGTTTAATAAAGTGAAAAGATGAATTTGATAAGGACACTCATTAATATAAAGAAAACAATTGAGAAGGACACTCATTTAACAAACCCACTAAGGTACTTTAGTTAGAGGAAACACCACGAATAATGAAGAAGGAAAGTAGATTTATCCACACAATTGGATCTCTGTCACAACTCATTCTCATTCTGTAATTTAATTTTGAACAATGATTTTTATCATTTTACTTTGAACCAAGTATATTCAATTTAGGAGTGTAATAATTTAAGACTATATGAATTCAACTTCAGTGGTTATTTATTCTATTGAAACTGCGAAACTCTTTTATTTCTAGCATTCTTATAAATTTCATAAACTGGACATCATTTAATTAATTAAAGTAAATGAATTTAACGGCACAAATGAATAAAATGAATGTTTATTTCAAAGGAGGATTTCCTTAAATAAAATCATAATATAAAAAGGTTTTCCACATTCACGCCCGATAATGTGGTATCACAAAATGAGAATTCTAATTTTATGGGAATTCCAAATCAGGAATTACAAGTCCCCCGAAGTTTTCAACCAAAAATTATAATTCTAAACGAAAGAATTTTTATATTTCCTTTCGAAAGCTCGACCAGACGTGCGCTTAGAAGGGTTATAACATCATTGCGTGAGCATCATTGAATGGAATTTTGGGCAAAAGATAAAAGAAATAGATGCAAGAATAATATTGTTTATCTTTTAAGTGTTATTTTTAATTGTTGATCAAAATTAAGGTCAAGTCTAATATCATATTAACAAAATGAAGTTTTTTTTAAAAAACTTTTAATCCTACAAATACGACATTTAATATTTTTTTATAAAAATTGATGATTTAAAATATCATTATACAATAACAAAAAGTCACTTATGGTCAATTCATCTGGTACATAAAAAGTACATGATAAGTATCTCTCTTGAGTGCGCAGACACACGTTTGATGATTATGTTGAAACTTAAGCCCTGTGATTTCAAGAAGAATGGAAAACCACTAATCGAGAAACCAAATATGTCAGGCTTATGTTTATAAATTAACATAGTATACAAAATCTTATCTAATTATTCTAATGTATATATAACAGAGAAAGTGACAATGATATGAAGGGATGAAGTTATTGTTGATGACGTAAGTGACGTGTTGCTTGGATGTAATCATCATACTTGTTATGATTTCTTGATTTGAATTTTAAATAGTGCTTCTAATTTGAAATCAATTTTTTTAGATTGAGAATATTGTGTACTTTAATTAATTTACAAAGTAAACAATGAAATAAAGTTCATAACATTGACTCGACAAGCTCAAATTTGTAGCGAAGAAGTTCCAAATTTTAAAAATCTACGTGTTTAGCAATTGGCGCGTTGGTAAGATGATAAACATTGTTTTGATTAATATTTTCTTGTAGTAAATATTTATTACCAAGTTAAATATTTACTTCACTAGCGCACTGTGTTAACATTTTTTTTTTCAAAATGTTATAGGGGGTCATAGATTTTGTTTGACATGTTTCAATTAGTAGGTTTTATAAATATCAGAACATTTGAAGGGATGAAATGTAATTTTTAAAAGTAAAGATGCTTTAATTATAAAACGGTTGTCTGTATCAAATTAATATACCAGGAATTAAGTAAGTAATAAAATAAGACTTACCCAGTGGATATATTTTTAATTGGGACTTGTGTAATGAAATCATATATAAATGAGACTTATATGTAAAAGTCTCATGTTTTTTCCTCTTTGAACAAAGTGGAGGATAATTTTTACCATACCAAAATGATTACATATGGTATATACATCGACCAATCCATATTTATGTGCAAATATTACATCTTCCAACTAAACCTTAGGCAAAAATATGAGAGGGGTAATACCTCATCCATATAAAACTGATACTATTGGATTATTTTTTACATTTATTCAAATTACTCGTCCTTTTCAAATAGTATATACATTTAACACCCCGTATTTTTGTGCATTTAATATTTAATTAATTCGGGAAATTTTGAATTACTTGTGTGTCATAATTTAATTGAATTAATTATGATAATATTTATTTAAATGTTAATCAGAGAGTAAATGGTTAGTATTTAGGGAAATTTAAATTACTAAGTGAATAGTAATAAATTATTTAAATGCAACTAGTCTGGGTGTCCCCTATGAAAGGGGTGATGAGGTTCGGCAAGAAGGGTAAATTAGCACCGAGGTACGTGGGACCTTTCCCTATTATTGAGAGGGTGGGACCGATAGCATATAGACTGGGATTTCCAGAGCATCTTCAGCGGATACACGACGTATTCCATGTGGCATCTATGAAGAAATATCGAAGGGGCGAGAGGGCCTTCTAGCATATTCCACTCGAGGCAATTGATTTACAGCCAGCCATCTCGTATGAGGAAAGACCGGTGGCTATTTTGGACCGTAGTGAGCGTAAGTTACAATCCAAGGTTGTTCCACTAGATAGAGTACAGTGGGGTCATCACAACGTTGACGAGTCTACCTGGGAGCGGGAGGAAGATATGCGGGAACAATATCCAGAGATATTCACCACAGGTACGACCTAATTTCGGGGATGAAATTCCTTTATAAGGGGGGGAGTATGTAAAATCCCGTATTTTTATCCATTTAATATTTAATTAATTCGAATTTTTTTGAATTACTTGTTTGTCATGATATAATTGAATTAATTATGATAATATTTATTTAAATGTTAATCGGAGAGTAAATGGTTAATATTTAGGGAACTTTAAATTACTAAGTGAATAGTAATAAATTATTTACGTCATTACGGGTATTAGTGACGGGGCATTTTGTTATCTCAGCCGGGAGTCGGTATAGTCTAATTTGGTTGTGAAATAAGGACTTTTATAAATTAATTTAGATGCCAATTCTGAGTATACGGTTGAGTCCAGATGGGCCGAGATATTCGAAAAAGTGTACCCGGGGGTAGTAAACGGGTCACGGGACATTTTTAGGCATAGCCAGGCCCACACGGGGGTATTTGGGTCACTTGAGCTTGGCCCATTAGGCAAAAAAGAGATTAAGCCTAATTACTTAATTAAAAGGAAAAGGAAAATGGCTGATTGAAAATTAGAAAACACTTAGTGGGAGAGAAAACCCTTAGAAGTAGTTAAATGCAATTTGGGGGACAAAGGAAAGAGCCAAAAGAGGGGATTTCATCTTCAACCTTGAGAATCACAACTCCAGATCAGACCCTACGAAACCATAAGGAAAGTGGTTAACTTGCTGTAACATTTAATTATGTTTTCAATTCATATTTATGTGACGTGAATACCTAAAATTCGTTTTGATGAAAATTGGGTACAAAAATGGGGGGTTTTGTAATTGGAACACAAGATGAGAATTGGTGTAGGAATTTATGGTGTAACATAATTCTGAACGGATATTTGCCTTAGTGGTAATAAACCCAGATGAATTAGGAATGAAATTGAGTTGGTAATTCAGTGTTGTGACTGATTTACGAATAACTCGGATTTTTCCCAAATTTAGAAAAATAGTAGAGAACGTAAATTAAACGGGGTATGGGGACTTTATAGGGGCCCCTTATGGTGTTCTTGACGTGTTATATTGATGAGAAGGCTTGGGTTGGACTATAGAAGGAGTTGGAAATTTAAGGTTTTCGTCCATGGCTGAAATAGGGACTCGGAGAAGACGAAGACCTGTTTGATCGATGGCTGGGATCGATCGATCGATGGTCTGGGATTTTTAACAGTTACGCCAGTTTTAATATATAAGGGAAATTAATTAGAAATTCTCCGCCATACTTTAGTTAGTGAGAAATAAGTATGGAACATTAATTCCTAACAAAAATGAAGGAAAGTAAATTGGTGTTGGGAGGAATTGATGTGTGACACGTTATGGAAATTTTGGGAAGAATATTCCAAAATAATTAAATACGGATCGAGCGGGCGAGTCCGGGTATATTAGTAGGGATACCAAGGCGTTAAATTAATTTATATTGAAAACTAATTAATTTGGAGTCGGGGATTGGTACTCGGGTATTGTTTTATTTCGGGCCATGAGAGCGAGTCCGAATATATTGGTTGGAGCAACACCAAAAGTAATTTAATTAATTAATGTGCAATTAATTAATAATCAGAGTTGGGCCATAAACTCATGATAATTTTTATAGTCTTGTGTTACGGACTTAGTACACGGTATAGCCGGTGTATTTTATTTTTATATATATATACGGTGTGTGATAGTATATATATATGGTGTGTGCATTAATATCAGTGGCTAGATATTATTATTATTATTATATATACTCTAGTGCTATCAAGGGAGGTTGCGCATAGAGGGTGAATCCCCTAGCTTGAGGAGTAGGGCGAGTATATCCCCAGGTCATAGCGTCCATTATATGGGTGAGGGGCATCTCACTTTCAGGGAAGGAATATAGCCGCCTCCTATAATTATGTAATTTTACCAAGTTAGTGCGCAATTCTGACTTGGGGTAACTAGGTATGTGAATACACCTAATGGGATAGTACTTTAGAGAATATACATCCGGTGAGTTATTACTCAGGAGGATATCCATTATTAATTATTATTTCAACATATGTGTGAATGTTGTAATATGACTATACGTATATAATGAACTAAATAATTATATACGGGTAAATTAATAAAGGCTGTGAATTGTATCATATATAGTGGATGTGAAAGTTATATGAATATAAAAAGGGAAATGATTAATTAAGTTAATGATGACAATAACTTGGAAATCATAATTTTGGCATACTCGGTTAGAGTAGGGTGGTTGCAAGGGGTTATATCGGTTATCTAGTTAAGGGATAAATGACTATAGAAATTAATTACGGCGTTAATAGTGCACAGTAGAGGAGGGGTGAGGAGGTCCTCAAGGGAGTGCGACACTAACTAAAATATAAAGAGCATGCATACATATTTATTACTGCAAGTTAATCATTTGCTAAATGCTTTCCAAATGTTTTTGGTACTAATCCTTGCTATAAAAACTTTTAAAAACCTTTAGGTGTCCAGCCACAGAGACGCCATACTTGACTCATTCCGGGGATCCGTTGCTGCAGCACATGTGGATGTTGCGGGAATTTGATAGGTGCTTCATTCTTTTCATTTCTAGTGTAGAAATCTCCTATCAGTTACTCGAGCATGTCGCTCACTGTTTTATTCAGTACTTATGTCTGACTTGTTGAGATTTATTACTTGTCTTTACTTTTGTTGGATTTGAGCCGATGGTTTATTCGGTCAGTTATTTAGATGTGAATGGTGAATTTCTGTTAATTGTGATTGTTTAAATTATTTTGTTTCCGCATCGGTATTTCATTAAATTAATGAAGGACAAAACTTGGCACCAGTCTAATTTTCTCACTTGGGTGGTTAGTAATTAAAAAGGCGACAGTGATGCTAAGAATTTACCAATTGAGAAACCCATTCTAATTTAATTTAGGACTGATCACCCGGGGTTAATTATGCGGGTTGTCACAGATGGTATCAGAGCATCAGGTTCTAGTTTCCTTAGGATCTGTTGGGCTTACTACGTTTCAACGTAGCGTTCGGTTGTTATAGAGCCCTATTATTAGGACTGTTGATTCAATTTTTGCTTTTGAGATATCGTATTTCTGCTATTAGATTTTTTTTGTATAAATTGTGTACTTATACGATTCGATTTATTTTCAGATGCCACCGAAGAGACAGAGAGCGGAGAGGGATGAGGCTTGGGATGAGCTCAGGGAGGCTCATCAGGAGCCACAGGTACCGCCACTCCCACCTCCACACCCACCCCCACCCGAGTTGATCTCCACTACTCAGGTCACAATGATAGTGGCCCAGGCAGTTGAGACAGAAATGAGGGCTATGACAACCCATTTTCCTCAGCCCCAGGCACCACCTCTAGTGGCACCAGCAGTTCAGGCTCTAGTGGGATCACCATCTTGGCAACGAGTTAGGGAAACCTTTCAGTTAGGGAGACCTTTTAGAAGGGTCACCCACCCGAGTTTCGGGGTAGTACCGATGTAGTAGAGGCTTGTGACAGGAAGAAGAATATTCAGCGCCATCTGTGCATGTTGGAGTGTACCGATGTACAGAAACAAGTTCTTGCTACCTTCCGTCTGTCGGGGGCAGCCTTACAGTGGTGGGATTCAGTTACCACCACTGAGGAGATGGATTTGATGCGATATCCAAGTTTTGGGTGCGGTTCGATCGCAAATACTTCCCACCAGCGGTAGAGGCTGAAATGAGGAAGAAGTTCAACGAGTTAGTACAGGGTGACCGTTCAGTGGAAGATTATGAAGAAGAGTTCACCCGTTTGGTTAACTTTGTGCCAAATGAGGTGAGCGACGAGGAGCAAAGAAGTCGAAGTTCATGGATGGCCAGGCCTGGAGGATCAGGCACCACTTGATTGGTAATCCGGCATTGGCGACGTATACAGATGTCATTAATGCCGCCCTTATACATTTCCAGGATCATCGCTTCCATGCAAAGGGGAGCAAGAGAGTAGGGGAGCCGAGGCAGTAGGGCAAGGCAGTCGTTGGTGGTGACATAAGTGGTACTCAGCAACAGACTAGCAGTCAGTAAGGGAACCAGGCTAAGAAATTTAGGCCTGGGGGTTCCGACCAGGAGGACAAAGATTCAGGCAGGGCCAGCTGGGCCCAAATCAGCAGCAGCAGGTTCCTTAGGGCCGTCAGGGCTAAGGGAACAATGGGGAAGGCCAACAGGGTCAGCCACATCAGGGAAAATAGGGCCAACGACAGGTGGACGGTCAGAGACGCTGCTTTGTTTATGGACAGGCAGGACACTTCAAGAGGGAGTACTTGCATAGGGGCATAGGCCAATAGCAGGGTGCCCAACAGGGGTAGCAGGGTCAAATACCGCCAGCAGCACCGGCTCCACCAGCCCCACAACAGTAGGGGCAAATGCACTACAGGCGTGTGTATAACGTCCGGTATGTTCCCAATCCTCTAGCACAGCTGGCGCCGCCAGCAGTTGAGGGTATGTTTCTCATCCCAGGTCATGAGGGTAGTATACTTTTTGATACGGGAGCATCTCATTCATTCATTAAATCTAAATTTGCTAAACGGGTCGGGTTACTAGAGACCGCGGGTAGTCTTCGTATGTGTGTAGAGTCGCCAGTAGGTAGCAGGGCATTACTTCACTCGATTTGTCGGGGGGTAGAAATTTTGATTGGGAGGCTTAGTTTAGTGGCGGACCTCTTAGTTTTAGATATGGAGGGGTATGATGTCATCCTAGGTATGGACTGGTTGGAAGGTTATCGGGCAACTATGGATTGTTACGAAAGGACAATCGTGTTTTCCATTCCGGGATAGGAGATGTTCCTAATAACAATGCCTCTACTTGAGGGAGGGTCACGCACACACTTGTATTATATCGAGGAGGAGACCTCACAGGAGGTGGTAGTTCCGTTGAATTAGATTCCAGTAGTGAGGGACTTTGAGGATGTGTTCCATGAAATACCAGGGTTGCCACCCAGTAGGGAAATCGAGTTTGTAATCAATTTAGCACCGAGGATGAGGCCGATTGCTCGAGCACCTTACCGTATGGCCCCTCTAGAGATGTGTGAGTTGAGAGAGAAGATTCAGCATCTCCTGAGTCAGGGTTTTATTCGGCGGAGTACATCACCGTGGGGTGCACTGGTGTTATTTGTAAATAAGCGGGATGGTTCACTTCGATTATGCATGGACTATAGGGAGCTGAACAAGGTGACGATACATAATAAGTATCCGTTACCTAGGATTGATGATTTATTTGACCAATTAAGAGGGGCATCTTACTTCTCCAAGATCGACTTGAGGTTAGGGTATCATTAACTATGTATTCGAGAGGAGAATGTTCCTAAGACCGCTTTTCTATCACGGTATGGATCTTACGAGTTCAGGGTGATGGCATTCGGGCTCACCAATGCGCCAACAGTGTTCATGGACCTCATGAACAGGGTTTTCAGGGAGTATCTCGACCAGTTTGTCATCGTGTTCATTGATGACATCCTGATCTACTCGCGCACCGAGGAGGAGCATGCAAAGCATCTGCGTATGGTTCTACAGACACCGCGGAATCACCAGCTTTATGCCAAATTTAAGAAGTGTGGAATTTGGCTGCGGGAGGTACAGTTTCTTGGTCACATGGTGTCAGACTGGGGTATTGCGGTGGATCCAAGTAAGGTGTCGGTAGTGAGGGAGTGGGGACAACCCACGTCATCGACTGAGGTGCGCAATTTTCTGGGATTGGTAGGCTATTACAGAGGGTTCATTAAGGGGTTCTCAAAGATTACAGACCCTTTGACGAATCTGACTCGGAAAGGGGTGCCTTTTATTTGGAGTGACCATTGTCAATTAGCTTTCGACGAGCTAAAGGACAAGTTGACATCTGCACCAGTACCTGCTTTGCCGAGGGGAGGACTAGAGTATCGGGTTTATACCTATGCATCCTTACAGGGACTTGGGGGTGTGCTCCAGCAGGAGGAGAGGGCCATAACTTATGCATCCAGAAAGCTAAATCCCCATGAGAGGAATTACCCCACTCACGACCTAGAGCTAGTAGCGGTCATTTTTTCCTTGAGGATATGGAGACACTATCTGCTGAGGGAACAATTCACTTTATTCACGGATCACAAGTCACTTCAGTATGTCTTCACACAGAAGGATATGAATATGAAGCAGAGGCGGTGGCTAGAATTCATGAAAGACTACTAGTTTGATATTCAGTATCATTCTGGTAAGGCTAATGTATTCGCAGACGCATTGAGCCGGAGACCAACTGGGGAAATATCAGAAGTCTAGAAAGCGAAGTGGAGAGAGCTTCGATATGAGGATGATGTAGCCAGGGCTTGCATGTCAGTTTTATCCATCACACCAGAGATCAATATGTGAGTGGTGAGGGCTTAGGCAGAGGACTAGATATGCCAAGATAGGGTACACCAATTATTAGGTGAGGGAGAAGAAGGTTACTCGATCAGCTCGAAAAGAGGCCTACGCCTAAACGGGAGGTTAATTGTGCCAGAGGATAAGGAGTTGAGGCACACTCTTATGACAGAGTCCCATGGTTCAAGATTTGCGGTACATCCTGGTGGGGATAAAATGTACCAGGATATGAGGAGGCAGTATTGGTGGGCAGGAATGAAACGGGACATGGCAGAGTTTATCTCAAAATGTGCCACATGTCAGCTCGTGAAAGTTAATAATCAGAGACCATCAGGGATGCTACAACCACTAGAGATTCTCGTGTAGAAGTGGGAGAGCATCTCTATGGACTTCATTACAGGGTTACCGGCATCACAGAGAGGTCACGATTCCATATGGGTCATTATGGATCGGTTGACCAAGGTAGCCCACTTCCTGTCGGTTTGAACAGACTTTGAGGCGATGCGTTATGCGCAGCTATTCATAGCGGAGATTGTTAAGTAGCATGGGGTGTCGATAAATATTGTGTCTGACAGAGATAAAATTTTTGTGGTCCATTTTTGGCAAAGCTTTCAGGAGGCCATGGGCACAGAGTTACGTTTGAGTACAACCTATCACCCACAAATCGACGGCCAGACTGAGAGAGTCAATAAGATGCTGGAAGACATGCTCAGGATGTGCATTCTAGACTTTGGGGGAGGATGGGAGAGATATCTTCCTTTGGTAGAGTTTGCGTATAACAACTCTTACCAATTCATGATCCGCATGGCACCGTTCGAGGCACTGTATGGGAGACATTGTCGTTCACCCGCTTATTGGTTAGAGGTGGGGGACAACAAGAAATTGGGACCGAAGATTGTCCAAGAGACGTCTGCCAAGATAAAGTTGATCCGAAGGTGGATTCGGATAGCTCAGGATAGGCAGAAGAGTTATGCTGATGCTTCACGGAGACATGTGGAGTTAGAGGTTGGGGATCAGGTATTGGTCCGGGTGTCCCCTATGAATGGGGTGATGAGGTTCAGCAAGAAGGGTAAATTAGCATCAAGGTACGTGGGACCTTTCCCTATTATTGAGAGGGTGGGACCGGCAGCATATAGACTGGGATTGCCAGAGCATCTTCAGCGGATACATGATGTATTCCATGTGGCATCGCTGAAGAAATATCGAAGGAGCGAGAGGGCCTTCAGGCACATTCCACTCGAGGAAATTGATTTACAGCCAGACATCTTGTATGAGGAGAGACCGGTGGCTATTCTGGACCGTAGTGAGCGTAAGTTACGATCCAAGGTTGTTACACTAGTTAGACTATAGTGCGGTCATCACAACGTTGACGAGTCTACCTGGGAGCGGGAGGAGGATACGCGGGAACAATATCCAAAGATATTCACCACAGGTATGACCTAATTTCTGGGACAAAATTCCTTTGTATGAGGGGAGTATGTAACACCCCGTATTTTTGTGCATTTAATATTTAATTAATTCGGGAAATTTTGAATTACTTGTGTGTCGTAATTTAATTGAATTAATTATGATAATATTTATTTAAATGTTAATCGGAGAGTAAATGGTTAATATTTAGGGAAATTTAAATTAATAAGTGAATAGTGATAAATTATTTACATCATTACGGGTATTAGTGATGAGGCGTTTTGTTATCCCAGCCGGGAGTCGGTATAGACTAATTTGGGTGTGAAATAAGGACTTTTATAAATTAATTCGAATGCCAATTCTGAGTGTACGGTTGAGTCCGAATGGACTGAGATAGTCGGAAAAGTGTACCCGGGGGTAGTAAACAGGTCACGGGACGTTTTTAGGCATAGTCGGCCCTCGCGGGGTATTTGGGTCTTTTGGGCTTGGCCCATTAGGCAAAAAACGAGATTAAGCCTAATTACTTAATTAAAAGGAAAAGGAGAACGACTGATTGGAGATTAGAAACCCAAATATGACTTTTCCAATGCCTCTCCATGTTTTACAACTAATAAAAAGGAATTATACAAGAAAGTTTAAGAATTGAAACTCTTCAACTTCCAGAATTAATTTCAACTTTGACTTTCTTTCTCCAACTTTGACTTGCCATATCTTTTGATCCAGAGCTCCGATTTGACTTTCGGTTTTTCCAATGTTCTTGTAATTTAGAGATCTTCGACTTTCTAGTTTTCCCCACCTCCGGAATATATATGTAAAATTACGAAAATGCCCTTCAACTCTCCGTTTCTTTGTTTCTTTCACTATTTTGAGTTCTCTTTGGCACAAAATAACTGTAAAAATAGTAAGAAATACATGAAACTCAGGGTACTTGTTAGAAGAAGTCATTAGTAATGATATGGGATAAAAATAAATCAATTATGTTGTTCGAGTTACTAAAACTACCAACTTAAGAGGATAAATTCAAAAGAATTTATGCGTAGTCAAAGGTATAACTCGAACCAAACCCTTAACTATTTTACATATTATTGTTTTAAAAGAATCTTGTATGATTAAAAATCACCTAAGAATTTTTAGCATTTGTTAACCAAACAAATCTAGACTTAACAAGAGAAATTCAAGATTGGACTCTTACAGACACTAAAGATAAAGAACTTATAGAATCTTCTTGGGAGAGAAATACCTAAGAAGCAGTTAAAGGCAATTTGGGGGACAAAGGAAAGAGCCAAAAGAGAGGATTTCATCTTCAACCTTGAGAATTAAAACTCCAGATCAGACCCTACGAAACCATAAGGCAAGTGGTTAGCTTGTTGTAGCATTTAATTATGTTTTCAACTCATATTTACGTGATGTGAATATCTAAAATTCGTTTTGGGGATAATTGGGTACAAAAAAAGGGTTTTTGTAATTGGAACACAAGATGAGAATTGGTGTAGGAATTTATGGTGTAACATAATTCTGAACAGATATTTGCCTTAGTGGTATAAACCCAGACGAATTAGGAATGAAATTGAGTTGGTAATTTAGTGTTGTGACTGATTTACGAATAACTCGGCTTTTTCCCAAATTTAGAAAAACAGTAGAGAACGTAAATTAAACGGGGTTTGGGGACTTTATGGGGGTTCATTATGGTGTTCTTGACGTGTTATATTGATGAGAAGGCTTGGGTTGGACTATAGATGGAGTTGGGAATTTAAGGTTTTCATCCATGGCTGAAACAGGGACTCGGAGAAGACGAAGACCTGTTTGATCGATGGCTGGGATCGATCGATCGATGGTCCAGGATTTTTGACAGTTACGCCCGTTTTAATATATAAGGGAAATCAATTAGAAATTCTCCCCCATACTTTAGTTAGTGAGAAATAAGTATGGAACATTAATTCCTAACAAAAATGAAGGAAAGTAATTGGGGTTGGGAGGAATTGATGTGTGACACGTTATGGAAATTTTGGGAAGAATATTCCAAAATAATTAAATACGGATCGAGCGGGCGAGTCCAAGTATATTGGTAGGGATACCAAGGTGTTAAATTAATTTATATTGAAAACTAATTAATTTGGAGTTGGGGATTGGGACTCTAGTATTGTTTTATTTCGGGCCACGAGAGCGAGCCCGAATATATTGGTTGGAGCAACACCAAAAGTAATTTAATTAATTAATGTGCAATTAATTAATAATCAGAGTTGGGCCATAAACTCGTGATAATTTGTATAGGCTTGTGTTACGAACTTAGTACACGGTATAGCCGGGGTGTTTTATTTATATTTATATACGGTGTGCGATAGTATATATATATATATATATATATATATATATATATATATATGGTGTGTGCATTAATATCAGTGGCTAGATATTATTATTATATATACTCTAGTTCTATCAGGGAGGTTGCGCGAAGAGGGTGAATCCCCTAGCTTGAGGAGTAGGGCGAGTATATCCCCAGGTCATAGCGTCCATTATATGGGTGAGGGGCATCTCACTTTCAGGGAAGGAATATGACCGCCTCCTATAATTATGTTATTTTACCAAGTTAGTGAGCAATTCTGACTTGGGGTAACTAGGTATGTGAATACACGTAGTGGGATAGTAATTTAGAGAATATACATCCGGTGAGTTATTACTCTGGAGGATATCCATTATTAATTATTGTTTCAACATATGTGTGAATGTTGTAATATGACTATACGTATATAATGAGCTAAATAATTATATACGGCTAAATTAATACACGATGTGAATTGTATCATATATAATGAATGTGAAAGTTAAATGAATATAAAAAGGGAAATGATTAATTAAGTTAATGATGAAAATAACTTAGAAATCATAATTTTGGCATACTCGGTTGGAGTAGGGTGGTTGCAAGGGGTTATACCGGTTATCTTGTTAAGGGATAAATGACTAGGGAAATTAATTAAGGCGTTAATAGTGCACAATAGAGGAGGGGTAAGGAGGTCCTCAAGGGAGTGCGGCACTATGGGTTAGGGGTGTTCAAAAAAACCGCCCGACCCTAAAATCGAACCGAACCGAACCGGCCCGAACCGAACCGAAACCGCCGGTTTTTTTTAGCCCGGTTCGGCCTACGGTTTACGGATATAAAAAACCGACCATGTCGGTTCGGTTGTCGGTTTATACGTGGGAAAAACCGACTCAAACCGAACCGACCCGAAACCAATATATATATTAAAAAAAACCTAAATAACTTATATTTTTATATCCAAAAACCATTACCCACCTTTAAAAACCGACCCAAACCGAAAACCGCCCTTAAAAAAACCGGCCCAAACTTGAAACCGTCGAAAACCGACCCGAAACCGAACCGAACCGAAACCGCCGTGAACCGAAACCGACGGGTTTTTTCATAGTCAGTTCGGTTTCGGTCTGACCTTTTCCAAAACCGAACCGATCGGTTCGGTTTGAATTAGGGGCCAAAACCGACCCGAACCGACCCGTGAACACCCCTACTATGGGTACTCGGATTTGCCATTATGCGCCCAGACGAGTAGCTTAATAAAAATGGCCCAAAGTCAGGACCCCTCGCACCTCAACTAAATTCAGTTATGACTTAGTCCTCTCCTGCAATCTCGTAAGGAGATATTCCAGGAGAGAAAGATGGACATGGGGGAGTCCAACACCCCCACTCCCCGAGATAAACATGTATATAACAAACCCTAAGCCTGGGGCAAAGGGCACGCACTGTATTCTCTGTAAAACGCTCCCCGGAGTATATGGAAATAATACTGACTGCACCACCGTAGACGTAGGCATTCTAGCTGAACCACGTACATACTGTGTTGTGTGATTGGCATTTTATCTTCTTTATTTCCTCTCGTGATTGCGCGTTTTTTATTTATTTGTGTTGAATATAATTGTCACCACAATTGGCGCCGTCTGTGGGAAAGTTTGTCTTTCCTGAGAAAGCCCTCACCAACAAAGAAATTTGAAATGTCTGGCCACAGCAGTAATGCCCCTCAAGCAGGAGATATCCAAGAACAACCTACTCCTCGCAGGATTCAATTTGAAGTTCGGCATTCAGATCAAAGGGCTCGCCCAGAGAGGCCAGCCTCGGAGGAGAGCCAAGGACCAGAAAAGCCACACAAATCTCCAGATTGATTGATGCTTATGAGGCAAGGCTCCAAGAGCAGAGGGAGTCCGCTCGTAAGAAAGAGGATGAGAATGCTCGCCTCAAAAGGAAACTAGAAAGGATGGATAAAGAGCTCCATCGCAGCACTAGGCGACGTCCATACCGCACTCATAGCCCTCAGGCGAGCAAGTCTCACAACCGAGGAAGGAGCCCTAGACATGGATCCCAGAAGAGTGAGAAGCGTGAGTCAAGCGATGACTCGCTCGATCACCAGTGACCGACTCGACGTTATAGGAGCCCAGCTCACAGCGATGAGAACATGTGAAATTTGGTCCAAAGGGAAATGGACCAACACCCAACACATCATGGTGCAAGATCGACCAGGGAGCTTTCTAGACGAGCTCTCAAGACCCAGATGAAATCCCTTTTCTCAAGGGAGATAGAAGAAGATGAAGCCCCCAAGAAATTTTCTATTTCGAGATTCAAGATCTATGACAAAAAAACTGACCCTATTGATCACGTTAGGCAGTACAAGCAAGCTATGACTCTCTAGAACCATCGAGATGCACTGATGTGCCAGATTTTCCCCTCGATTCTGCATGATGTGGTGCATAAATGGTTCGAGAGGCTCCCTCATAGGTCTATCAGGAGTTTTGAGTCCCTGACCGAGCTCTTTATGACCCGCTTCATTACTAGTAGCTCCCATCCCTACATGATGGATGCTTTACTAACAATGAAAAATACGCCTCAAGAGAACCTCCGGGACTACACGAAGAGGTACTGGGAGTTATTCAACGAGGTCGAGGACTGCTCGGAGTAGGTAGCAGTGGACTCTTTCAAATCAATGACCTTATGCATCGCATCGAGAAGTACGCCAAAGTGGAGGATGTGACCCACCTTAGCACAGGGGAAAATGGTCGAACTAAGCTCGCTTCCAAAGGCAACGACAAAGATGAGAACCAGAAGAAAGGAGGCAAGAACGGGGGAAAGAATGGCTCCAAGAACAGAGGCAGGAACGATGTTTCGAAAGCTTTTTAGGTAGTCAACACTGTCTTCAAAGAACCAATTTATAAGATTCTGGCAAAGATCAAAGACGAGCCATTTATTAAGTGGCCCAGAAAGATGGGAGGAGATCCCTAAAAGAGAAACTACGCGCTGAGATGCATTTTTCATAAAGAGGGAGGACATAAGACTGAGCACTACAAAGATCTTAAGTCCCACCTCGAAGAACTGGCCTAGCACGGGCACCTAAATGAGTTTGTGGAGAAGAAGGTAGAGAAAGTAGCTGCCAATGGAGAATCAAGACCTGATAACGTACTCGAGGACGATGCTATCCATGAATTCGCAGTTATTCATGGCGCATATGATGTGAAGCAGATTTAAGGAAATTCGGCTTGGATGGAAGTAAAAAAGCTTACAGCGGTGATGAAAGCTTTTCAGATCGATCCAGTAAAGACACAATTAGGAAAGCATCGGCGAGCAGATGACGTCGACTATAGCAAACACATCATGTTCACAGATGAAGATCTGGTGGGAGTGAGAACCCCACATTATGATGCCTTGACCATTACGCTCAGGATAGCCAACTACGACATCGATAAGTTGCTTGTCGACCAAGGAAGATCATCCGAGGTGTATCTCGACCTGTTCAGAAAATTAAAGTTGAGCATCGTCGACCTGAAGGAAGCCACTGTCCCTCTAGTTGGCTTCGCTGGAAAAGTGACTATTCCATTGGGAAAGATTGTGCTACCAATAAGGCCAGGAAGTATCTCCAAGATGATTGAGTTTCTGGTAGTCGATATTGACTCTCCATACCAAGCTATCCTCGGTAGAGGGTGGCTACATGCGATGAAGGCAGTCCCCTCGACCTACCATCAGAAACTCAAATATGTGACCGAGCGAGGAGTAATGGAGATCCATGGCGATCAAGCGATGGCAAGAAGGTGCTTCATAGTGGCCATCCGCCCAAGACCAGAGAAGAAGTTCGAAAAGCCCAAAGAGAAGGTCGAGGAATAAGAAGGCCTGATACCTTCAAAATAGCAGTTAAGGTACAAAAGACCCGGAGTGGAAGAGACCAGGCTCCTCCCCTCTGAGCGGGTCGTCAAAAACCTGGAGGAAGTTACAGCTGGTGGTAGCGAGAAAGACATGATATTCTTAATTGGATCTTCTCTCACAGATCAAGAAAAGAAGGAATTGACGATTCTGTTGAGAAGCAACGTAGACATTTTCACGTGGGAACCATACAAGCTCCCTAGAATTGATCCCAGTGTGGTTTGTCATCGGTTACATGTCGACCCCACTTTCAAACCTATCATGCAGAAGGCACGACAAACCGTGCCTGAGAAGGCAAAAGCCGTAGAAAAAGAAGTTAAAAAACTACTGGATGTAGGATCCATACGGGAGGTTCAATTCCCTAAATGGTTATCCAACCCAGTAGTAGTTCCGAAGAGTAATGGGAAATGGAGAGTCTGCATTTACATCACTGACCTAAACAGGGCATGCCCTAAGGACAGTTTCCCTCTCCCAAAAATTGACCAATTGGTGGATGCCACAGCAGCTCACGAAAGAATGAGTAATCTGGACGCATATTCGGGGTATCATCAGATCCCTCTGTATGCACCAGACTAGGACAAGACATCATTCATCACCACCGTCGGATTATACTGTTACAAAGTCAAGACCTTCGGGCTAAAAAACACAGGGCCAACCTACCAGCGGCTGGTCACTAAGATGTTCAAAGACTAAGTGGGAGACACCATGGAAGTCTACATCGATGATATGCTCGTCAAGAGCAGGAACAAAGAAGACCACCTTTCAGACCTATCAAGAACCTACAAAATCCTCAGGAAATATCGAATGAAGCTCAATGCGAGCAAATGTTCTTTCGGTGTCCAGTCAGGAAAGTTTCTTGGGTACTTGGTTAGTAAAAGAGGCATCGAGGCTAATCCTGACCAGTCCAATGCAATCAACAGGATACAGCTCCCTCGCACAATACGGGAAGTACATAAGCTCACCGACATGCCCACTGCCTTGAACCGTTTCATCTCGAAGTCCTCTGAGAAGTGCAAACCATTCTTCCAGCTCTTTAAGGGAAAGAAGACAGTAGAATGGAATCAAGATTGCTCACAAGCATTGGATGAGCTCAAGGCTTACCTTAGCTCACCACCCCTGCTCGTCATACCTCAATAAAGATATTCCTTGTACTTATACCTCGCAGTTTCTAGCCACGCCATCAGTTCTTGCACTGGTGTGCGAGAAAGCAGGAATCCTGCACCCCGTTTATTATGCGAGCAAGACCTTATTTGATGCTGAACAGTGGTACCTACCACTAGAGAATCTTACCTTTGCACTCATAGTAGCTTCGAGGAAGTTAAATCACTACTTTGAAGCTCACATTATCGTCGTCCTTACATCACACCCCCTTAAAGTAGTCCTGCGGAAAGCGGATTTATCGGGCAGACTGACTAAATGGTCGGTCGAGCTCAGACGATTTGACATCCAATTTTAACCAAGGAATGCAATCAAAGGGAAAGTCCTTGCTGATTTCATAGCCGAGTTCACAGGCGAGCAACCTGTCGACTAATGTTAACCCATGAAGCAAAGAGAGAATCGCGCAACAGAGGGAGTTTGGCGATTATTTATTGATGGAGCCTCCAACTCAAAGGGGCAGGAGTAGGCATTGTGCTTGTTACTCCAGAAGATACCTTCCTCGAACAGGGAATTAGGCTTGGATTTAAAGCCTCCAACAATGAGGCAGAGTATGAGGCTTTGTTAGTCGGCCTCCAGAAGGCACAGAGGTTGGGGGTGAAGCAGTTATAGGTGTTCGGTGACTCACAATTGGTCTCCAATCAGATAAGTGGGGATTACAACGAAAAAGATGAAAGAATGGCAGCCTACCTCGCCTTGACAAAGAGGCTAATGTCCACCTTCGAGGAAGTCAGTGTCCAGCAGTTTCCCAGAGGTCAGAACAGCCATGACGACACCCTGGCAGCCCTGAGTTCGGTAATCAATTCCAACTTAAAAAGAACGATCCCCATCGACTTCCTCACCCATCTGATTATCAACCAGAGCGATGAGCTGCCAAGCGTGGAGCATGTGGTCCAGATTGAGTTAGCACCTAGTTGGATGGACCCTTTAAGGGACTATTTGAAAGATGGCGCACTTCCAAACGATAGGAAGACCGCTCACCTGATAAGAGTCAAAGTTGCTCGCTTTCACTTATCTCCTGAGGGCAAACTTTATAAGAGATCGTTCTCCGGCCCTTACCTTCAATGTGTTCACCCGAAGGATGTCGAGAAAATTCTACACAAGCTCCACGAAGGAATTTGTGGAGTCCATATTGGAGGAAGATCACTATCTTTTCGAGCTATGAAGGAAGTCTACTGGTGGCGATATATGCAAAAAGATTCGGCAGTATACACTCGTAAATGCGAAAAATGTCAACTACATGCTTCTATGGTTCACCAACCTGCCAGCGACCTGAGATCACTCACCAGCCCCTGGCCTTTTGCCAATTGAGGAATGGACATCGTAGGCCCAATTCCTATCGCCACCGACAATCGCAAGTATTTGTTAGTCGCAACGGATTACTTCACCAAATGGATCGAGGCAGAGCCACTGGAAAACATCCAAGATGCAGATATGATGAGATTCATATGGAAAAACATAATTACCCATTTTAGAATCCCTAGAACCATCATCACTGACAACGGAACACAGTTCGAGAGGGGCCCTTTTCAGAACTTCTGCAATGAACATGGGATCAGGCACTATTTCAGCTTAGTGTCATACCCCTAGAACAACAGTCAAGTAGGGGCTTCTAAAAAAATAGTGATCGATGGGCTGAAGAAACGACTAGGACGAGCCAAAGGTGCATGGGTGAGTGAGCTGCCGCATATTTTATGGGTTTACCGCACTACCCCACGGCGAGCAACTGGGGAAACCCCATTCTCACTAACGTACGGAATGGAAGCAATCATCCCCTTGGAAGCTGGTCTACCAACGATGAGAACCGCCCTTGTTGACCAAGGCCAGTACGATGCAGCATTACTCACTGAACTTGATCTACCTGACGAATGCAGAGACCTAGCCCTAGTAAGGCTGGCGAGCTATCAACAATAGCTCGCTAAATAATATAACAAGAAGGTCAATCCGAGGGCATTACAGGTTGGGGACTACGTCCTAAGGAAAGTCCTTAGCAGCGCAGTAAAACCATCAGACGGAAAGCTATGACCGAACTGGGAATGACCATTCAAGATAATAAGAGACGATCTACAAGGAGCCTATCACTTAGAAACGCTGGAGGGCAGAGAGATACCCCGAGCATGGAACGCAGCCAACCTAAAGAAATTCTATTTCTAGATTTTTCTTTTTCTTGGCTCTCTTATCAAATCTTTGGAATAGGTAACTCATTTTTTATTTACTTGTGAATTAATGAAAGATGTTTGGGAGTTGCATTCTATTAAGTATTGCTAACTTTATAACTTGCACACCCTTTCCAAATAACAGGCACCTTACTCAAAGCATAAAAGCAGGGTATCACCCTCCTCAGGTATTTGTTATGAAACACGAACAACCTCCTAGCATTGCCCCGACAATATATGAAGCCCTACAGGGGATCCTTAGGCAATTAGACCAAAAACAAATTGGTCACCAGACTATGTTTGGATCAAAAAACCTACTCGGATAGAACATCCAGCGCCAGGTGTGTCCTCGCCATTGCCACACTTAGGCCTAAGGAAGTGTGACGACATGACCTAAAAGGTAAAGTGAGGTAGAACGGTATCTCATAAGCATACTGGACTGGGAGGACACTAACTCAACATTGCAACCCTACCGATCTAATCGGCCATCAAGGGCCTAAGATAATTAAGTGAGAGATAAATGATAAACGTATGTTTAGTCGGCGAGATTGCCCAAAACATAGATATTATATTACTTCATCACATTTACAAAAAGAATGTACAACCCGTGTTTAGTCGACGAGATCGCCCAAAACATCAATATTACATTACTTCATTACATATATACAGAGAGTTACAGCTGGTAAAATCCTAATGAGGCTGAGGCCTCTAAACAAGATAATCAACCACTTATGCTCTTCGGCCATCGTCCGGATGAGGAGCCAGTTCATGCTCGACCTCACTGGCGATTGGATGTAATAACTACCTAGGGATAGCAATGATAGGGATCCATTGGCCGTCCCTCCTGAAAGGGTTAGGTTGTAAAGTTGAAGGAGAGATCTCGTGACGGTACCAAAGTACTGAGTTCTTTGGAACTTGCAGCTCCCTGAGGGCACTCAACCATCCCCTGATAAATGCGAGCACTTCAAACTCTGTCAGCCTCGTCGGAGAATCTGCCCAACCTTGGTTGTAACCATCAGCACACACTCTCCGAGGTCCTTTCTTAAACATATGCCTCAGCCACGTGACATCCCTTTGGAGCCCAGCAGCAATCACGTATGCTCGACAGACATCTTCAAGGAGCTCGTCTATTTCCCTAGTGGACTTCTTATGTTTGGACCAGCTCGTGGAACAGTTGATGGGATAGAACCTCATTGAATAGGAGGAGAATCGCTTGGTCCTGTGCCAACTTGTGATGAAGAGGAACCCCTTAAAATGCAAGGCGCGGTGCTCGACGCATGCTCCCTGAGGCACAACACTTCCCTCCTCAAGGACTCATTTTCCTGTTGCAGAACTTCTCCGACTTGGTTAATCTCAGTAGCATCGAGGAGTATTGCTCTCAGAGTGATCACTTCCTCTTGAACAGAAGCTCGAACTTCTTCCATTTCCTGAAGCCTGTCTTTTAGTTTAACAACGAGCTCCGACTGATCCATGAAACTCTTATTCCTTGATCGTAGAAATTTGCAAATTCTTAGGAAGGTATGGCGAACTTGAGCACTCACATCAGGATCGAGCATTCTTCCCAGTTGAGAAGTGGCTGGTATAAATTCATCTACATCAATCGACTACAGGCCATAAAAGAGTAGTTTTCCATTTCATTCATACATAAAGGATTAAAGTACATTGAGAATTAGAAAGGAACATTACAAACAAGTCAAAAATATAAAAGCAATCCTAAGAGAAGTCTAAATAGCCACCTCAGCTTGTTAGGAGGAAGCCAGCTGCTTTCCCTTATCAGCAGCAGTAGGAGCCTCACCCTCAGAGGGAACAACTACTGTTCTATGGGTAGGAAGAGCACCAATAGGAACAGTCTGCGAGGTAGGGGAAACACCTTCAATGATTGGGCAAGGGGCTTCATCTATAACAGAATTTGGGCCTGGATCATGCTCATCAAACAAGGGTGAGTCAGTATCCACCCCAGCAGCCAGAAGAGCCTTGTTCCAGCCCTTCTTGAAGTTCAGTCGACTGATGTAGCCAATCTGAAAATCGTCATCTTCATACGCCATGACCCAACCATCATTATAAGAACTCTCCTTCAGAGCAGCTGCCTCAGACTCCTTATCCTTCAGCTTCTCCACCAGCACTTTATTCTCCCCTGCCACCACTAGATTGCTCGAGCAGACTAAATCATAGGCCTGCTGCAGCTCGTTCAGACCCTTGACCGCTGCCTCCCTCGCCCGATTGGCTTCAATAAGGGAAAGATTAGAGGACATCCGAGCAGTATCAGCAGTCTTCAAGATGGCCTCGAGCTAAATTCTCTTTCCCTTTAGAGCAGCATTATGCTTCTCCAACTCAACATTCTTATTCACCAGCTCATCGCGAGAGCGATAGAGCACGGCGAAGTTAATCACAAACTGCAAGTAAAAAGGAAGCATTAAAAGAAAGAAGCAAATAGAGTTTTACAAGTGTTAAAGAAAATAAATATACTTACCAAGGATAGCCTCTGGCTTGCTTGCAAAGCTAGCAGGTCAGTCCCCATCGCCCTTTGGCAATCAGCAAACAGAACTGCTCTCTCGAGCAGCGCAGGAGCCAGTTGGGGAGAGATGGCAACCGAGGCCCCCTCTGGCAACGCAGACACAGGCACTAGAGCTTGCCCAGCCTTCATCCTCGGTTCCACTCTTCTCCTCTCCTCCTCTCTCTCTTTCTCCTTCTCTGCCCTTTTCCTCTCCTCCACCTTCTTTTTCCCCTTAGTCTTCTTACTCTCCTCTTCTCTCTTTTTCTATCTCTTTCTCAACTGCTCTTCTTCTTTTCTCTTCTTCTCCTGCTCATGAGCAGCAGACTGAGAACCAGTAGCAATAGCCCCACTGCTGGATTTTTGCTTCTTCAATCGATGAGCGAGAAACACATTATCCTCGTCATCATTATCACGGATCAGGTTCCTCCTAGGGGGAACCATTTTCTCACTAGAACTGCTTGATGTACTTGAAGACTCTTGAGCCTCAGAAACCTCTTCTGAACAAGAAGAAATTTCATTACTGGATCTCGCCTCACCAGAACCACCTTCAACACCTCCTCTAATATCACTTTCGAAACTGCTTTCTTCCTCGTCCAACTGGATGAGGTCAACAGTAACTTCGTCAGTAATATTTAGGACAGGAATGTTGTCTACAGGCCATGCGATGAAACTGTACCCGATGTTCTTGTACTCCAGGAAAAAAGTGGCTGACCGGGGATGTTCACCTTCAGCCAAAAGCTCTCTCATGTTCCAAGCCTTGATCAGCTCAGTAGCTCGAACCTCACTAAGAGCAGGTTCCAAATTCTTTATCCTTGCTGAAAAAAAGAGAGAATAATATCGTAGAAAGCATACATTAACAAGAAGATCGAAAGAGAAGAGAGAAGATTACCTATGTACTCTTCCCCATAAAAGGAAACAATGAATCTATCAGACCTCGCCCCCTCAATCTGGGGGGAGAGCTGCCAATTCCTAGCAAGAAAGCCCTCTTGCCTGTAGTCCTTGTGGGAATTAGGTAAATTTACTACCAATACCCTGTCAGGACTCCTGGCCTTAAGGTAGAGAAGACCAGAGCTAGTTTGAGATAAGGAATAACAAAAACAAATTTCAGTAAGCCCTAATTTGGTGCCATAAAGTTGATTTATCCTATGGACACCATTGACTATCTTCCAGACGTTGGGCGAGCACTGTGTAGGGACGATGTTGAAATAACTAAAGAAATGCAGAAACAAATTATTTGGAGGAAAAGTAAGACCTCATTGGCAAAGAAACATGACATGAATCCAATGAGTGCCCTCTATCTCTCTAACATTCTTAGGGATAGATACACATTTAATATCTACCCATTCAGGGATATTGTAAAACTTCCTAAACTCAGGCACTGATCTATTACCTATCTTCATCATGTGTAAACTCTAAATTACAAATTCGAAGAAAACTCAACAGAGAAAGCACAAAGAGAGAGCAAAGGGGACTTACGAGATGAAAGTTTGGCTTGGACAACACGAGATCACAAGCCTAGACGACGAGGGAGATTGAAAGAAAAGAAAATGAAGACCCAAAGAGGAGGGCACAACGGCTAAAACTCGCAGAAGATGAGGAAATGCTAAGAATCTTGAAACTACAATATAAAAATGCCACTCCAAATGACTCCTTAAACGTTCTCAATCATGATGCACAGAACACGAAACAGGCTGCCGCCAAAATCAAAGTAAAAAGCTCCAACATTGGAAATAGTTACACAATTTACAAAATAGCAATTATGACAATTCATTTAAATTTATTGAGCCCAAATTGTTGCCCAACAACTTTAGGGGAAATTGTGGGTACCCAGATTTTTCATCATGGGCCCAGACGAGTAGCTTAATAAAAACGACCCAAAGTCTACAGCCCAAAGCACCTCAACTAAATTCAGTTATGACTTAGTCCTCTCCTGAAATCTCGTAGGGAGATATTCCAGGAGAGAAAGATGGACATGAAGGAGTCCAACACCCCCACTCTCTGAAGATAAACATGTATATAACAAACCCTAAGCCTGGGGCAAAGGGCACGCACTGTATTCTCTGTAAAATGCTCCCCGGAGTATATAGAAATACTACTGACTGCACCACCGTGGACGTAGGCATTCTTACTGAACCACGTACATACTGTGTTGTGTGATTGGCATTTTATCTTCTTTATTTCCTCTGGTGATTGCGCTTTTCTTATTTATTTGTGTTGAATATAATTGTCACCATAGGCACTAACGAAAATATGAAGAGCATGCAAACATATTTATTACTTCATGTTAATCATTTGCTAAATGTTTTTCAAATGTTTTGGGTACTAATTCTTGTTATAAAAACTTTTAAAAACCTTTTAGGTGTCCAGCCACAGGGATTCCAGACTTGATTCATTCCAGGGATCCGTTGCTGCAGCACATGTGGATGTTGCGGGAGTTTAATAGGCGCTTCGTTCATTTCATTTCTAGTGTAGAAATTTCCTATCAGTTACTCGAGCATGTATCTCACTGTTTTATTCAGTACTTATGTTAGACTTGTTGAGATTTATTACTTGCCTTTACTTTTGTTGCATTTGAGCCGATGGTTTATTCGGTCAGTTATTTAGATGTGAATGGTGAATTTCAGTTAATTGTGATTGTTTAAATTATTTTGTTCCCGCATGGGTATTTCATTAAATTAATGAAGGACAAAACTTGGCACGAGTCTAATTTTCTCACTTAGGTGGTTAGTAATTAAAAAGGCGATAGTGATGCTAAGAATGAACCAATTGAGAAATCCGTTCTAATTTAATTTAGGACTGATCACCCGGGGTTAATTAGGCAAGGTGTCACAGATGGTATCAGAGCATCAGTTTCTAGTGTCCTTAGGATCTGTGCGGCGTACTACATTTCAGCATAGAGTTCGGTTGTTATAGAGCCCTATTATTAGGACTGTTGATTCACTTTTCGCTTTTGAGATATCGTATTTCTGCTATTAGATTTTTTTTGTATAAGTTGTGTACTTATACGATTCGATCTATTTTCAGATGCCACCGAAGAGATAGAGAGTGGAGAGGGTTGAGGCTAGGGATGAGCTCAGGGAGGCTCATCAGGAGCCATAGGTACCGCCACCCCCACCCACCCCCACCCGAGTTGATCTCCACTACTCAGGTGGCAGTAATAGTGACCCAGGCAGTTGAGACAACAATGAGGGCTATGGCAGCCCATTTTCCTCAGCCCCAGGCACCACCTCCAGTGGTACCACCGTCTTGGCAGCGAGTTAGGGAGACCTTTCAGAAGGGTCACCCACTCGAGTTGTCACAATACAATCAGGTGAACTTACAAAGATATACATCTGAACAATATCGCGAGAGAAAAATGATTCAAGTGCTTTGAAACATGTATACCATTGGTTGAACATAATCCCTAATTATATATAAACTTTAGAATCTTGATCTTTATGTTTTTGAACTGTATTCATAAAGCAGAAGATAAATAAACAGACCACAATCTATCGTAATGAATATCTTAGAGATAAAAATATAATCCAGAACATGCCTGTCAATATTGAATGGATTTCGTAATCTTGAATGTGTACATAAATTTTTAACTTTTATAATTTACTACAGACTTCAATGTTGTTTTCTTAGTGTTCATAATTGATTAGGCTATTCACTATTTATAGGCTTATAAAGGATCAATCTCTTAATTAGACTTGAATTATACTTACCATTCAAGTGCTAATATATTAAGAAAATAATCGTTTTAAAAGCCAATCATATTAATTTAATGACACATCATTAAATCATGATACTATATACAAATAAAATAAGGACCGCAACATCTCATTAAACTAGGCTCTTATATGGAACTTGTAATAAGTCCATGACTATGAAAATATAATAATCCCAAGTTAAATAATTATGCATTATGCATAATATTTCCTATAGTCTCCAAATTGGTCCATATGATAATATCACCATATAACTTTATATGAGTACTATAAGGCGATAAATAAATATTGAGTCAATATTTATAAATGGTTAATCAGAAACACTATAAATTTAATAATGTGTCTTATCAATTATGGTCTCATAACGTTTTTATAAAAAGACTATTCTTGTCACATTAATTCATTCACATGAATTTATTTAATTGTTACAAGAAAATAATATGAATTTCTGAAACACTTAATTGATATCATAATGTAGTGTCAAATAAATTATCAATAAGCAATCCATAACACTAAAACTTTATTGGCTATATGTAACACCCCGTATTTTTGGTGCATTTAATATTTAATTAATTCGGGAATTCCAAGTTACTAGTGTGTTGTAATT
Organism: Sambucus nigra; assembly: GCA_949130495.1. Lineage (NCBI taxonomy): Eukaryota > Viridiplantae > Streptophyta > Magnoliopsida > Dipsacales > Adoxaceae > Sambucus > Sambucus nigra. The sequence continues at coordinate 416,956,319 of OX422211.1, read as the reverse complement.
TTAAATGAATTAATTATGGCAAAATATATTTAAATATTAATCGGGGAGTAAATTGTTAATATTTAGGGGAATTTATTTACTAAGTGAATAGTAATAACTTATTTACGTCATTTCGAGTATTAATAACGGGGTATGCACTTATCCCAACCGGGAGTCGGTATAGACTAAAAGGGGAGGGGGATAAGTATTTCTATAAATGAATTCGGATGCCAATTCTGAGTGTACAGTTGAGTCCGGATGTAGCGAGATAGTCGGAAAAGTGTACCCGGGGTAGTAAACGGGTCATGGGACGTTTTAAGACATAACCGGGCCCACACGGGGGCATTTGGGCCACTTGGGCTTGGCCCATTACGCAAAAAATGGGATTTAGGTTAATTGTTAAATTAGGAGAAGTAAGGAAACGGCTTATAGAGTTTTAGAAAAAGGCTAAGTGTGTTAAGGAACCCTATTAGCAGTTAAAGGCAGTTTGGGATCACTAGAGAGCCAACAGGAGTCATCTTCAACTTGGAATTCATCTCCAAATCAGACACTACGAAACCTAAGGCAAGTGGATAACTTGCACTAGTATTGAATATGTTTTTCAATTCATATTTATGTCATGCGATTGATTAAAAATTCGTTTTGGGTGTTCATGGCAGAAACATGGGATTTTAAATACATTAAATCTGATTTACGAATTTGAGTAAGGATTCATATGAAACCTGATATTTATAAGTTGATACATATATGGTAGGACGATATCTGGACATTTAGAAATGAATTTGATGAAGGAATTTGGAGTGTAAATGGGTTAAGGGTTAAAGAGGAATTTTGTCCCAAATTCAGAAATCGTAGTTAATGGACAAATTAACAATGTTAATGGACATTCTGGAGATCCCTAATAAGGTTTCTAACATGTATTAATGCTAAGAGGGATTGAGGTTACTGGTAGAAGAAACTAGGGTTTTAAGAAATTCGTCCATGGCTGAATCTGTCTTCGCGAAGAAGACGAAGACCTGCTCGATCGATCGATCGAAGGTCTGGGGTCGACCGATCGAGGGCCGACAGATTTTGACAGCTTTGCCCAGTTATATATATAAAAGGAAAAATTTATATTATAATCTTTTATGTCATTAATTATTGAGAAATTAATACATGAGTTTAAATCAAGTTAATTGTGAGTAAAATTAATTTGGATTTGAGGTCGAAATTGTGTGGCACAACATGATTAAATACGGAGTTCGTGGACAAGTCTGGGAATATTGGTTGAGTGATACCGAGGGTAATATTTTGTTTAAGTAGAGGCTAAATAACTTAGAGTCGGGGATTTAGACTCGGGTGAGGTTATTTCGGGCTACGTGAGTAAGTCCAAAATTTATGGGGGGGGGGGGGGGACACCAAAAGTAACTTAATTAATTAATGTGCAAATTAATTAATAATTAGGGTTGGACCATAAACTCTTAATAATTTAAATAGACCTGTGTTACAGATTTAGTACACGGTGTAGCCAGGACATTTTATATTTACATATATATACGGTGTGTGATAGTATATCTATATATAGTGTGTGCATTAATATCAATGTTAGATATTAGAATTCTAACTCTAGTGCTATAGGGGGAGGTTGCGCGTAGTGGATGAATCCCCTAGCTTGAGGAGTAGGGCGAGTATATTCCTAGGTCATAGAGTCCGTTATATGGGGTGAGGGGCATCTCACTTTCAGGGAAGGAATATGACCGCCTCCAATCGCATGTTAAACCAAGTTAGTGAGCGATTCTGACTTGGGTAACTAGGTTATGTGAATATACCTAGTGGGATAGCATTTTAGAGAATTTATATCCTGTGAGTATTTTTACTCGGGCGGATGTTAGTTATTTAATGTATTTCAGTATGTTTGTGAATGCTGCAATATGACTAAGTATATAATTAGGTAGTTAATTATATACGGGCTAATTGATACAAAGCATGAGTTGTTTTATATGAATAACAAGTGTAGAAGTTATATGAAATTAAAAAGGGAAATGATTAATTAAGTTGATGTTACTAATAACTTAAATCGTAATTTCGGTATACTCGGTTAGAGTAGGGTGGGTACAAAAAGACTTTATTAATTATCTAGTTAGGAGATTAATAACTAGGTGATTAGATCAAAGCGTTAGTAGTGCACATTAGAGGAGGGGTGAGGAAGTCCTCAAGAGAGTGCGTCACTAACTAAAATATGCAGAACATGCATATTTATTTATTACTGCAAGTTAATCATTTGTTAATTGTTTTCAAATGTTTTGGGTACTAACCCTTGCTATAAAAACTTTTAAAAACCTTTTAGGTGTCTAGCCACAGGGACGCCAGGCTTGACTCTATTCCAGGTATCCGTTGCTGCAGCACATGTGGATGTTGCGGGAGTTTTGATAGACGCCCCACTCTTTCATTCTAGTATAGAGACTTCTATCAGTTATTTCGAGCATGTCGCTCATAGTTCATTTAGTATTTGTCATACTTGTTGAGATTTATTACTTGTCCTTATTTTATATTTGTTGGAGTTTGGGCCGATGGTTTATTCGGTCAGTTAATAAATTGTGAATGGTTGTTTTAGTTAGTGTGATTATTGTGTTATTTTATTTTCCGCATGCGTTTCGTTTTAGTTAATGAAAGATAAAAACTTGGCACCAGTCTAATTTTTCTCACTTAGGTGGTTAGTAATTAAAAAGGCGACAGTGATGCTAAGAATGATCCAAATGAGAAACATGTTCTAACTTAATTTAAGACTGATCACCCGGGGTTAATTAGGCGGGGTGTCACAGATGGTATCAAAGCATCAGGTTCTAGTGTCCTTAGGATCTGTGCGGCTTTTTACGTTTCAGCGTAGCACTCGGTTGTTATAGAGCTCTATTATTAGGACTGTTGATTCATTTTCCGCTTGTGATATAATCGTATTTCTGCTGTGTATATTATTGTGTAAATTGTGTACTTATTCCGCTTCAATCTATATCATATGCCACCGAGGAGATTGAGAGAAAAGAGGGTTGAGGCTAGGGATGAGGTCAGGGAGGCTCAACAGGATCCACAAGTACCGCCACCCCCACCCCCACCCCCACCGGAGTTGATTTCCACTACTCAGGTGGCAGTGATAGTGGCCCAGGCGGTCGAAACAGCAATGCGAGCTATGGCAGCTCACTTTCCACAGCCCCAGGCACCGCCTCAAGTGGCACCAGCAGTTCAAGCTCCAGTGGGGCCACCATCTTGGCAGAGAGTTAGGGAGACCTTTCAGAAGGGTCACCCACCTGAGTTCCGTGGTAGCACAGATGTAGTAGAGGCTTGTGACTAGAAGAAGAACATTCAGCGCCATCTGCGCATGCTGGAGTGTACCGAGGTACAAAAACAGATGCTTGCTACCTTTCGTCTGTCAGGGGAAGCCTTACAGTGGTGGGAGTCAGTTACCACCGCCGAGGAGCGAGACTTGATACCGATAGCAGAGTTCTGGGTGCGGTTCGACCTGAAATACTTCCCACCAGCAGTAGAGGCTGAGATGAGGAAGAAATTCAGTGATTTAGTACAGGGTGACCGATTAGTGGCAGACTATGAGGAAGAGTTCACCCATTTGGAAAACTTTGTGCCAAATGAGGTGAGCGATGATGAGTGGAAGAAATCGAAGTTTATGGATGGTTTAGCATGGCGGATCAGGCAACATTTGATTGGGAATCCGACGTTAGTGACGTATACAGATGTTGTTAATGCCGCACTTGTACACTGTCAGGATCATCGCTTCCATGCAAAGGGAAGCAAGAGAACCGGGGAGCCGAGCCAATAGGGCAAGGAAGTTACTAGTGGTGACATAAGTGGTGCTCAGCAGCAGATGGGCAGTCAGCTAGGGAATCAGGCTAAGAAGTTTAAGCCTGGTGGGTTCCGACCGGGAGGACAGGGGTTCAAGCAGGGGCAGCCGGGCCCGAATCAGCAACAGCAGGTTCCTCAGGGCAGTCAGGGCCAAGGGAACAATGGGGGAGGCCAGCAGGGCCAGGACCATCCGCGTCAGGGCCAACAGGGCCAACGACAGGGGGATGGTCAAACACGTTGTTTTGTCTATGGCCAGCCAGGGCATTTCAAGAGGGAGTGCCCACAGAGGGGCAGAGGTCAACAGCAGGAGGCCCAATAGGGGCAACGGGGGCTAATACCTCCAGCAGCACCAGCCCCACCCGCCCCACCATAGCAGGGGAAGATGCACTATGGGCGTGTGTATAACGTTCGGGATGTTCCCAATCCCCCAGCGCAGCAAACACCGCCAGCAGTTAAGGGTATGTTTCTCATTCATGGTTATGAGGGTAATATTCTTTTGATACGGGAGCATCACATTCATTCATTAAATTAAATTTTGCTAAACGGGTCGGACTACTAGAGACCGCGGGTAGTCTTCGGATGTGTGTAGAGTCACCAGTATGCAGCGGGTCTACGATTCACTCGATTTGTCGGGGTGTGGACATTTTGATTGGGAGACTTAGTTTAGTAGTGGACCTCTTAGTGTTAGATATGGAGGGGTATGATGTCATCTTAGGTATGGATTGGTTGGAAGGTTATCGAGCGGTGGTGGATTGCTAAGAGAGGACCATCGTGTTCTCCATTCCGGGGCAGGAGATGTTTTTTATAGCAATGCCGCTACCTGAGGGAGGGTCACGCACACACTTGTATTACATTGAGGAGTAGACCTTACAGGAGGTGGATGTTCCATTGGACTCAATTCCAGTGGTGAGAGACTTTAAGGATGTGTTTCAGGAGATACCAGGATAGCCACCTAGCAGGGAAATCGAATTTGTGATCGATTTAGCACCGGGGACGAGGCCGATTGCTCAGGCCCCATACCTTATGGCCCCTTCAGAGATGCATGAGTTGAGAGAACAAATTCAGCAACTTCTAGGTCAAGGTTTCATTCGACGGAGTGCATCGTCGTGGGGTGCACCGGTGTTGTTTGTGAAGAAGCGAGATGGCTCACTGCGGTTATGCGTGGACTATAGAGAGCGAAATAAGGACACGATACGGAATATGTATCCTTTGCCTAGGATTGATGATCTATTTGACCAGTTGAGAGGGGCGTCTTACTTCTCTAAGGTCGACTTGAGGTCAGGGTATCATCAACTACGTATCCGAGAGGAGGATGTTCCTAAGACGGCTTTCCTGTCGCGGTATGGATCTTATGAGTTCAGGGTAATGCCATTCGGACTCACCAATGCACCAGCAGTGTTCATGGACCTAATGAATAGGGTTTTTAGGGAGTTTCTCGATCAGTTTGTCATTGTGTTCATTGATGAGATCCTGATCTACTCGCGCACCGAGGAGGAGCACGCAGAGCAACTGCGTATAGTGTTACAGACATTGCGGGATCACCAGATCTATGCCAAATTCGGTAAGTGTGGATTTTGGCTATGAGAGGTTCAGTTTCTTCGCCACGTGGTGTCAGGCCGGGGTATTATGGTGGATCCGAGTAAAGTATCGGCGGTGAGGGAGTGGGAGAAGCCCACGACACCGACTGAAGTACGCAGTTTTCTGGGATTGGCCGGTTATTATAGGCGGTTCATCAAAGGATTCTCAAAGATTGCGGGCCCTTTGAAAAATCTGACACAGAAAGGGGTACCTTCCACTTGGAGTGATCATTGTCAATTAGCTTTCGACGAGTTAAAGGACAAGTTGACATCTGCACCCATGCTTGCATTGCCGAAAGGAGGATTAATGTATCGGGTTTACACTGACGCATCCTTACAGGGACTTGGGGGTGTGCTTCAGCAGGAGGAAAGGGCTATAGCTTATGCGTCCAGGAAGCTAAATCCCAATGAGAGGAATTACCCGACTCACGACCTGGAGTTAGCAGCAGTCATTTTTTCTTTAAGGATATGGAGACATTATATCTTCTGGGGGAGCAGTTCACGCTATTCACGGATCACAAATCACTTCAGTATCTCTTCACTCAGAAGGATTTGAATATGAGACAGAGGCGATGGCTAGAATTCATGAAAGACTACCAGTTTGATATTCAGTATCATCCTGGTAAGGCTAATGTGGTAGCAGATGCATTGAGTCGTAGACCGACTGGGGATATATCAGAAGTCTGGAAAGCAAAGTGGAGAGAACTTCGATATGAGGATGATGTAGCCAGGGCTTGTATGTTAGCATTATCCATCACACTTGAGATCATTATGCGGGTTGTGAGGGCTCAGGCAGAGGATCAGACCTGCAGGGTTAGGGTGAGCCAGTTGCTAGCTGAGGGAGCAGAGGGTTACTCGATCAGGTCGGAGGGAGGCTTACGCCATAATGGGAGGTTGATTGTGCCAGAGGATGCAGAGTTGAGGCACGCTGTTATGACGGAGTCTCATGGGTAGAGATTCATGGTACATATCGGTGGGGATAAGATGAATCAAGATACGAGGAGGCAGTATTAGTGGGCTGGAATGAAACGGGACATAGCTGAGTTTGTTTCAAAATGTGCCACGTGTCAGCTCGTGAATGTTGACCATCAGAGACCATTAGGGATGCTGCAACCACTTGAAATTCTCGTGTGGAAGTGGGAGAGCATCTCTATGGACTTCATTACAGGGTTATGGACATCGCAGAAGGGTCACGATTCCATATTGGTCATTGTGGATCGGTTGACCAAAGTGGCACACTTCTTGCCGGTTTGCGCAGACTTTGAGACGATGCGTTATGCGCAGCTATTCATAGCACAGATTGTTAAGCTGCATGGGGTACCGATAAATATTGTGTCGGATAGGGACAAGATCTTTGTGGCCCACTTTTGGCAGAGTTTTCAGGAGGCCATGGGCACGGAGTTACGTTTGAGTACAGACTATCACCCACAGACTGACGGACAGACTGAGAGAGTCAATCAGATGCTGGAAGATATGCTCAGAATGTGCATATTAGACTTTGGGGGAGGTTGGGAGAAATATCTTCCTCTGTTAGAGTTTGCGTATAACAACTCTTACCAATTCACAATCAGCATGGCACCATTCGAGGCACTATACGGGAGACCTTGTCGTTCACCTGCTTATTGGTTAGAGGTGGGGGACAACAAACTATTAGGGCTAGAGATTGTTCAGGAGACATCTGCCAAGATAGAGCTGATCCGAGGGAGGATTCGGATAGCTCAAGATAGGCAGAAAAGTTACGCTGATGCTTCACGGAGACATGTGGAGTTAGAGGTTGGGATCAGGTATTGGTCCGGGTGTCCCCTATGAAAGGGGTGATGAGGTTCGGGAAGAAGGGTAAGCTAGCACCGAGGTATGTGGGACCTTTACCTATTATCGAGAGGGTGGAGTCTGTAGCCTACAGGCTGGGATTGCCGGAGCACCTTCAGCGGATACACGACGTGTTCCATGTGGCATCGCTGAAGAAATATCGCAGGAGCGAGAGGGCCTTCTGGCACATTCCACTCGAAGAAATTGAATTACAGCTAGACATCTCATATGAGGAGAGGCCGGTGGCTATTCTAGACCGCAGCGAGCGAAAATTACGATCCAAGGTTGTTCCACTAGTTAGAGTACAGTGGGGTCATCACAACATTGACGAGTCTACCTGGGAGCGAGAGGAAGATATGCGAGAACAATATCCAGAACTTTTCATCACAGGTATGACCTAATTTCGGGGGCGAAATTCCTTTGTAAAGGGGGGAGTATGTAACACCCCGTATTTTTGGTGCATTTAATATTTAATTAAATCAGGAATTCCAAGTTACTAGTGTGTTGTAATTTTAAATGAATTAATTATGGCAAAATATATTTAAATATTAATCGGGGAGTAAATGGTTAATATTTAGGGGAATTTATTTTCTAAGTGAATAGTAATAACTTATTTACGTCATTTCGAGTATTAATGACGGGGTATGCATTTATCCCAACCGGGAGTCGGTATAGACTAAAAGGGGTGGGGGTAAGTATTTTTATAAATTAATTCGAATGCCAATTCTGAGTGTACAGTTGAGTCCGGATGTAGCGAGATAGTCGAAAAATTGTACCCAGGGGTAGTAAACGGGTCATGGGACGTTTTTAGACATAGTCGGGCCCACACGGGGGCATTTGGGCCACTTGGGCTTGGCCCATTAGGCAAAAAACGGGATTTAGGTTAATTGTTAAATTAGGAGAAGTAAGGAAACGGCTGATAGAGTTTTAGAAAAAGGCTAAGTGTGTTAAGGAACCCTATTAGCAGTTAAAGGCAGTTTGGGATCACTAGAGAGCCAACGGGAGTCATCTTCAACCTTGGAATTCATCTCCAAATCAGACACTACGAAACCTAAGGCAAGTGGATAACTTACAATAGTATTGAATCTGTTTTTCAATTCATATTTATGTGATGTGATTGATTAAAAATTCGTTTTGGGTGTTCATGGCATAAACATGGGATTTTGAATACATTAAATCTGATTTACGAATTTGAGTAAGGATTCATATGAAACCCGATATTTATAAGTTGATACATATTTGGTAGGACGATATTTGGACATTTAGAAACGAATTTGATGAAGGAATTTGGAGTGTAAATAGGTTATGGGTTAAAGAGGAATTTTGTCCCAAATTCAGAAATCGTAGTTAATGGACAAATTAACAATGTTAATGGACATTCTAGAGATCCCTAATAAGGTTTCTAACATGTATTAATGCTAAGAGGGCTTGAGGTTACTGCTAGAAGAAAATAGGATTTGAAGAAATTCGTCCATGCCTGCATTTGTCTTCGCGAAGAAGACGAAGACCTGCTCGATCGAAGGTCTGGGGTCGATCGATCGAGGGTCGGCAGATTTTGACAGCTTCGCCCAGTTATATATATAAAAGGAAAAATTTATATTATAATCTTTTATGTCATTAATTATTGAGAAATTAATACATGAGTTTAAATCAAGTTAATTGTGAATAAAATTAATTTGGATTTGAGGTCGAAATTGTGTGGCACAACATGATTAAATATGGAGTTCGTGGACAAGTTCGGGAATATTGGTTGAGCGATACCGAGGGTAATATTTTATTTAAGTAGAGGCTAAATAACTTAGAGTCGGGGATTTAGACTCGGGTGAGGTTATTTTGGGCTACGTGAGTAAGTCCAAAATTTATGGTGGGGGCGACACCAAAAGTAACTTAATTAATTAATGTGCAAATGAATTAATAATTAGGGTTGGACCATAAACTCTTAATAATTTAAATAGACTTGTGTTACGGATTTAGTACACGGTGTAGCCAGGACATTTTATATTTATATATATATACGGTGTGTGATAGTATATATATATAGTGTGTGCATTAATATCAGTGTTAGATATTATTATTCTATACTCTAGTGCTATAAGGGGAGGTTGCGCGTAGTGGATGAATCCCCTAGCTTGAGGAGTAGGGCGAGTATATTCCCAGGTCATAGCATCCGTTATATGGGGTGAGGGGCATCTCACTTTCAGGGAAGGAATATGACTGCCTCCAATCGCATGTTAAACCAAGTTAGTGAGCAATTATGACTTGGGTAACTAGGTTATGTGAATATACCTAGTGGGATAGAATTTTAGAGAATTTATATCCTGTGAGTATTTTTACTCGGGCGGATGTTAGTTATTTAATGTATTTCAGTATGTTTGTGAATGCTGCAATATGACTAAGTATATAATTAGGTAGTTAATTATATACGGGGTAATTAATACAAAGCATGAGTTGTTTTATATGTATAACAAGTGTAGAAGTTATATGAAATTAAAAAGGGAAATGATTAATTAAGTTGATGTTACTAATAACTTAAATCGTAATTTCGGTATACTCGGTTAGAGTAGGGTGGGTACAAAAAGACTTTATTAATTAGCTAGTCAGGAGATAAATAACTAGGTGATTAGATTAAAGCATTAGTAGTGCACATTAGAGGAGGGGTGAGGAAGTCCTCAAGAGAGTGCGTCACTAACTAAAATATGAAGAGCATGCATATTTATTTATTACTGCAAGTTAATCATTTGTTAAATGTTTTCAAATGTTTTGGGTACTAACCCTTGCTATAAAAACTTTTAAAAACCTTTTAGGTGTCCAGCCACAGGGACGCCAGGCTTGACTCTATTCTAGGTATCCGTTGCTACAGCACATGTGGATGTTGCGGGAGTTTTGATAGACACCCCACTCTTTCATTCTAGTATAGAGACTTCTATCAGTTATTTCGAGCATGTCGCTCATAGTTCATTTAGTATTTGTTAGACTTATTGAGATTTATTACTTGTCCTTATTTTGTATTTATTGGAGTTTGGGCCGATGGTTTATTCGGTCAGTTCATAAATTGTGAATGGTTGTTTTAGTTAAGTGTGATTATTGTGTTATTTTATTTTCCGCATGAGTTTCATTTTAGTTAATGAAAGATAAAAACTTGGCACCAGTCTAATTTTTCTCACTTAGGTGGTTAGTAATTTAAAAGGCGACAGTGATGCTAAGAATGATCCAAATGAGAAACCTATTCTAACTTAATTTAGGACTGATCACCCGGGGTTAATTAGGCGGGGTGTCACACTATACTCAAGACCCATATATTAAGAATGGTACACTAATGTATTTCGATTTCCCTTTTATTGGTGAAAAGTATATGTTAAAACTTGTACTTATGTGTCAATTTACACTCATACTTCCTGAATTTCTTCTTTAACAAAAAGGTATTTCAATTCAATGTGCGTACATCCTTTAAAATACACATTACTTATTAGATAAAGAAGATCAGAATGATGATACCTTAATATATTTTGGTGACTTAGTGATAGTGTCAGGAACTCCAAGTTTTGAAACAAAGTTCCAGAACCATAATCTATAATACGTTGACCCAAAGCATTCTACAAACTTAGTGTTCGTAATGTATTAAACAGTAAGAGTATATGTATAAAGTAATAGTACGTGACCAAACTATGTAATCAAATGGATTAATTATTTTTAGACATTATTAATTATCGATTTTATACTTAAATACAACTTTATCTAAAATTTAAGACTTCGCCCAAAATGGTTAAAAAATCTATTAACTTTGGTAGACACGTGGCATTTTAAATTTGAATAATTTAAACAATCTAAAAAATTTAGAAAACTAAAAAGAAATTGAACTTTAATTAAGTAATAATTCTAAAATAGAAAAAGAAAATAAACCCTTCATATGTGTCTTCCTTCGTCAACGTCCAATCACCCCCATCCAGCACCACAAAATAGAATCACCTATTCACCCACCACTACCACCACTATTATTCGTCTCACCACCACACACCGGCATTACCCCCGACTTTGACAATAATCATTGTGACACACACACAAACACACACACACACACACACACACACACACACACACACACACACACACCTGAAACCTACTTTCGACTCCTCTCTCTTACCCACAACCATCTCCTCCCACTTGCCTCCACCACCACCACAAACTGAAAATCAATAAGAAGTTTTCACCCAAAAAAATATTTTTATATTTTTCAAATTTAATGAATAAAATTTTAAACAGATCAAACCTGATAAAGACCTATGCACCAATTTAAAACTGTTTGTTTTGAATACTCATTTATCCAATTTCATCTTTTTAACCTAAAAATTCATCTAGGCGATATTAAATAAAATAAGTAAAAAATCACACAATACATCAATGTACGGGGAAAATCCACACCGAGAAAAATCTCGGATGACCCATCCAAAAAGATCATAATGATAATGTTTTACAAAGATAGATAGTGTGGCCATCCCGAGATCTTACCCCTTCTTTTTTTCCTCTCTTCGAGCGCCTTCGGGAGGAGGATAAAGAAGGAGAGAAAAAGACCCATGCCCCTCGCAACATTCTGGGGTGCTTCGATCGTCGTCGGTTTTGGGGTGATGTAAAAAGATAGAGTCGCCAGCCCATTTTGCATAAAATAGGCAAAAGAACATGTCGTTTCCTCAAGATAGTGGCATCAGAGACAAACTGATGCTTGTAAAACTAATAGGTCAGAGGTTCAAGGGCCAAGTTACATAATGGGAAGGTGTTAGGCACCCATCCCTTTCGGTCTCTTATAGGCTTTTGTTACCATTTTCCTTAATTTTTCTGTGAAGTGTGTGTGCCTGTATATATAAATGGAGATTATAATCGTTCGACTCGCATCATGGAAAAGATGGAGCGAGGTTGTCCTTAGGAATGTTCCCAAAATAGTATTTAGAAAATATGATGTGTGCGCTTATCCAGATATTAATCGTTATGATGAAACGATAATATGTGTTAGATAAGATGAAAATACGAATTACACGTATGATATATATGAATAATATATGGATAAAATTGGAAAAAGATGAAAAATATGAAAATAAGACTCGAGTTTCGGGTTTTAGCACAAAACACCTATGTAGCCTATAAAAGCATCAAAGTCCACGTAAGTTCGTATCAGACACAAGGGTGGGGTTTATCCCATAGATTCAAACGGGAGTTTATTATATGTGTGTGTGTAGAAATGATATTTTTAGTTTAGAGAAAATGTGATGAAGAATCCCATCGGAATTTATAGGTGTAACCCTTTTTTTTATAGAAAATAAATTATGTGCAATATAACTATTAAAGGACGAGGTATTAATGTGTATTATTTAAAGTAAAAGTTAAACTGAGAGTTTATATAACTAATACGAAAATAAAGAAATTTAAAGAGAGAAGAATGTTTCGACTTTCTTTGGAGACTTGAAGCTTGACCTTGATCCTTTATGAGCTTCCTTGCAAGTTGGGATGAATGTATGATGAGAGAGAATGATAATTTTGCTAAATCTGGTGTGAGAATGATGGGAATGAAACGTGGAAAATAATTTCACAGAGGAAACTACATTGATTACAGAAGAATGTTGCTGAGATCACTGATATTGATGGATCTTGGGTCTTGAAAGTGAGATCATGATCTCCTTATATAGGGGAAAGGTACTTCCAATTGGTATATTCCTTTCCCAACCAATCGACAGGTGATCCTAGACACACTACCGATAGGCATGAAAATGGACTTACCAATTGGCAATCTCGTGCAGATATTTTTGGAAAAACGATCGTAGAACGCAATTCGTAAATCCAAATTGCCCATGGGGCATACGATCAGAAAGTTAATTCAGAGACCTTTGAGAATCCTTGGGCCTTTCCCTGGTCCAAAAGTTGACTTTGGGTCAAACGGGGCTCGGAAGCGCCCATTGATCTCTAGGAAAAGAGATTATCGGATGATAATGGATCGTTAATCCAAACCATAAGCCTGAATCATGCATGGGGTAGACCATTGTAAATTTTATCATTCGTGCCGATGTTCCAAAGAGCTTCGCCCGATTTGAAGAGTTGACTCAGGTCAAATGGGGCTTGAAAGTTCTTAGTGACCCTTCGGAGTAAAATGGATCGTTCGTCCATATCGTAAGGCTGATTCATGCACGGGGTAGACCATTAGAAAGAGTATTTAGTTCCCTTCGGAGATTTATCTAGTCTTGTTCGAGCTGAAGAGTTGACCTTTGTCAAATGGATCTCGAGAGTGCCCGGTGGACTTCGAATTAGTTTTCAGGGGAAAATGGATCGTTCGTCCAAATTGTTATGCCATTTTGCACATGGGGCGAACTGTTAGAAAGAGATTTTAGTGCTGTTCGAAGATTCATTGAGAATTTTCTCTGACGATGAAGTTGACTGAGGTCAAATCCAAGCTCGGGAGTTCTCAGTGGCCTCTAGATCAATTTTTGGTAGTAAAATGGTTCGTTCATTTGAACTATTATGCCATTTTATGCACGAGGTGGACCGTTGGAATGGGGATTTATATCCCTTTGAAGATTCATTGAGCTTTTTCTCTAATGATGGAATTGACCGGAATCAAATGGGGCCCAGGAGCGGTTAATGGCCTCTAGATCTGTACTCGGAGTATGACATAGGGTTTGTGTTGAATGGGGGGGGGTGCTAGGGACCTAAGAAGAGACTTAGAGGTGGTCCTCGAATGTGGTGTCTATAGAGCCCCTCAACGGATGAGCTTGGAATAAGTGAAAGCTGTCAAATAGACACCACATAATGTTTAGGAAATAGGCTGATTCTGAGGACCTAAACGGATGAGGATGACCGATTCAACAGGTCGAGGTCGATTCTGAAACCTAAGGTAATGCTGGGGATGGTAGATTCTGAGGGTTTAGTTCAATTATGAGGACCTTAAGTGGGAGTGACCAATTCTGAGGGTCGAGGCTAATTTTGAGGTCCAAAAGTAGAGGCGACCAATTCTGAGGGTCAAGGTCAATTCTGAGGACCTTAAGTGGGAGCAAATAATTTTAAGGACCTAAAGTTGGGGTGACTAATTCCTATGGTCGAGGACAATTCTGAGGATCTTAAGTTGTAGGATCGATTCTGAAGGTCGAGGTCAATTATGAGGACCTTAAGTACAGGTGACCGATTCTGAGGGTCGAGGTTAATTTTGAGGTCCTTAAGTTTAGATCGACCAGTTCTAAGGATCGAGGTCAATTCTGAGGACCTTAAGTGTGGGCGACCAATTATGAGGGTCGAGGTCAATTCTGAGTACCTTAATTAGGAGTGACTAATTCTAAGGGTTGAGGTCAATTATGAGGACCTTAAGTATGGGTGACAAATTCTGAGGGTCGAGGCCAATTATGAGGGACTTAAGTAATGGTGACAATTTCTAAGGGTCGAGGACAATTCTAAGGACCTTAAGTAGGAACGACTAATTCTGAGGACTTTAAGTTGGAGCGATCAATTCTAAGGGTCGAGGTCAATTCTGAGTACCTTAAGTAGAGGCGACCAAATTTGAGGGTCGAGGTCAATTGTGATGACTTTAAGTAGGGGTGACCAATTCTGAGGGTCGAGGTCAATTCTGAGGACCTTAAGTAGGAGCGACCAATTCTGAGGACCTTAAGTTAGATCGAGAAATTTTGAAGGTCGAGGTCAATCATGAGGACCTTAAGTAGAGGCAACCAAATCTGAGGGTCGAGGTCAATTATGAGGATCTTAAGTAGGGGTGACCAATTCTTAAAGTCGAGGTCAATTCTGAGGACCTTAAGTAGGAGCGTGGGGAATAACTCTCTCGGGGAGTTGTACATTTTCCTTTTTTGAGACTATACTAAGGAAGAGACATCTGTCTGGGGATTTTATCTTTTTAAGAAGAGCTAGAATCTTAGTCTGGAAATTCCACTTAGGGAAACAATTGATAACTTGAGGTATTGGGATTATGCTGGGGAATTTATTGATGGGGAAATATGTCCGGTTAGGGATTCTAGCTTTGCTTGGGGGAAATTGTAATTTAGTTTAGGAATTCCTCCTGGGAAAATGGATAGGATATTACGTAGCTCTACTCGAAAAAAAAATTGATTACCGTTGAGGATGAGGTTTTTAGGATGTGGGTGCGATGAGCTAGGTATAACATGGTATAAATTCGATTGGGATTTGGGATCTTGGAAAATGGTTTTCTTGGTGAAGAAATGTTATGATATTTACTGGGCAATTTTAGGAATTTTCCAAGATTTTTTTGGAACTTTCTAGAATTTTTGTACGAAATTTTAGGTGTACTACCGAGCGAAGGGTGGCAGGAATTACCAATCGGTAGTGGTCTGATCATCTGGGCTGCCTTGGGAAGGTAATAGGCAGGCACCGATCGGTATGAGCAGGGTTTAACGATTGTTGGGGATTGATTGAGAGGGCTTTCAGATAGAGGTGGATCGTATGCAGAGGATGACACCGGAGGCAGGGCAGGCGGTGTTGGGTAGGATAGATGAATCTATCTTGGGGATGTCTCCTTAAGATACAGGGGTGACGGGTCAGCATACGCAGATGTGATAGTTGATGGGTTGTGAGTTTGGGTACGTCTAGTACCTTGGAGAGAGGGTTACCTGACTGATTGTGGAGGATGAGGCGGCATCAAATCCTGGTACTTTCCCTTAGGGATCTTCTTGCAGGTTCATCGTTGACCGTGGGACTTGGTGTTGACCATATTGCATGCTTGATGTAGCAGTATTGCACTTAAAAAGAGACTTAAAAAAGGCAAAAAGATATGCATATTCCTTTTTATTATCTTGATTTAGTAGCTTACTCTACATGCACTTTAATTTGCTGTTGAGTTTTTATTTTGAGAAAGAGTAGGAAAAATGTAATTTTTTGGAATTTTTTTGAATATATTTGAGTAGAAGATGGACTTAGAGGCTTAGTTGAAAAAGAGCCTCCCTCTTGAAGGGATTTATTTTGAGACATGGTAAAAAATGAGTTTTTTGGAATTCTTGAGTAGAGGAAGGTCTTGGAGGCTTGGTTGGTATATAGATGAGGAGATAGAAAATTAGGTTGCAAAGTGGGGTTTGTCACCTTCATTGGATTGTGCTGAATCTGGTGTGTTGAAGAGACTACATTGATGTTGGAGTTATTACCCTTGGCTTAATCTTTAAAGATATTGCTGGTGACCAGGGACCTGATGGTGGACCCTAATTGGCTGCTATTACAGCATGGATGTCATATCGTCGCAATCCTATGGCGGTGATATTGGAAGAGACCATAAATGATCTAAATGGTTGGCGAAAAGACCGTTCTGATTTTCTGAGTGGATGCCCAATTATGCTGTTCACGTGATTGGCTGAAAGATTCCGTTTGGAGGTCCCTACTGAATATCCCTTAGAAGTTGTGCCAAATTTCTTCATTTGTTATTTCATCAACTTTGGCCCATCCATAGAGAACTAGGTAAAGTAGTTTGTGGAGCACGGAGCTCGATGTTGCACTGGTCGGTGCCCTAGTGGTGGGAATTGCAGCCCATTCTGGAATCAGAGGAATGCTGGTATGTTCAGTTAGTTGGCCTTCGACAGACCTCATTCTATTCCCCCTTGAGGCTCCTGCATCAAGTTGGATGAGAGCAGATTGTGCCTTCCTGTACCTTAGATTTTTTCATGTAGAGGATTTGACTGAAGGTTTGTGCATGCGATTGGGATTTCTGTGGGAGAATCGTCGACCGTTAACCCGCCCTTCTCAATCTATTGGCAGGGTTTGGCATGTTTCTGAAGATTATACGAAATTGCTATGGAAGAGGGTAGTGGATAAGATCTTGACAGAGGAGACTGAGCAGAGATCGTTCATCATGTTTGACACTATGGAGGGAGCGTAGTGGTTTTGTCCAGGATGGTCCGGGCTAATAGTCCCATGGAGTGACTTTGGCATACCATCCAAGAGGGGGAATTTTGAGGGCCTCAAGGAGCTAATGATGATGGGGTCGGGTCTTTCGGTAGCTGTGGAAGGTCTTTTGTAAAGTTGGTGATTATTTGTGAAGTTTTTGTGATGGTTATATGTTTGGTTATTTTTGATTTTTTGGAAATAATTTGGGAAGGTTTGTTTGTTTAGGAGTAGTTTGGTTTCATTTATTTTAGGATAGTCAGCTTGGCAGGGGTAGTTGTTTTACTCCCTACATTGATATTTCCTATAATTATGTTAAATTTTCCCATGATGGAATAAAAAGGGATTTTAATTATATTGTTGTGCCTCTTGATGAGTTTTACATTTTGAATTATCTATACTAATCACTAAGGCATACATAATCCATTTGTTCTTGTAAATGATAAAATGAACTGTCATTCTCTAAGGTAAGAAAAGAATAGCAATTCGTGCCGATGTAAAGCGTGTGAACTACCTATGTACCTCTAGGGGTTTTAAAAAAATTGAGTTTAATTTTTGAAATCAAAAAGATTTTTTTTAGAGGATCAGGCCCCATGTAGTTCTGAATAGAGGGAAATGAAGAATTTTTTTAATAGAAGGGGGATGAGAGAAGTCGTAGCATCGAGATTTTAGACTAGGGGTAGAATTTTTTAAGACAACCTGGACGTGCCATCTCTTGTTCATCAAGGTCAATGAGCACAGCAGTGCCACCGGATATGATCTTCTTCTCGATGTAGGTGCTAATCTGGTTTGGATTGAATTCCCCCTTGGGGTCCCAAACGGGTTCTATGATTTCCTTGAGGGATAAATCCCCTTCTTGAACACCACGATCCTTGAATCTCCTGTTGAATAATTGCGCTATCCAATGATGGTACCCGTGTATATGATATAGAGCCTTTAGTAGCCTTTCGTCTAAAAGCGACAACTCATCAAAGCGGCTTTGATTCTAGTCTTCCTCGTTGACTTTACTTTCAAGCATGATGCATAATGAAGGTATTTCTAGTTCAACGGGTAGGACTGGTTCCATGTCATATAGGAGGGAGTAAGGGTAGCCCCAGTTGACACCCGAACTAAAGTATGATAGCCCCAAAGGGCGTAAGGTATCCGATCAGTCCAATCTCAACAATTCTCAATCATCTTTCTAATTATTACTTCGAGGTTCTTGTTAGCGGCTTCAACTACACTATTGGTTTGTGTCGATAGGGAGAAGATTTGTGTCTCCATCGATAGATGATGTTCTTTCGGATGACTTTGGCTACCTTTTTGGCATTCATCACTGCGTATGACTTGGCTTCAACCCATTTGGTGAAGTAATCAATGGAAAATAGGATGAACTCGTGCCCATTAAAATCTTTGGGTGTGACTTTCCCTATGATATCAATGCCACATATGGAAAATGGCCATGGAAAAGTCATGTTGTATAACTATCGCGGTGGCAAGTGCTGGTGATTGGAAAATTATTGGCATTTAAGGCATCTTCGGACATAGGTGGTGCAATCTTGAACCATGATAGTCCAATAGTAACCTTGTCAGATAATATTCTTGGCGAGCATATGGCCGTTCATGTGGGGTCTATATTCCCCGCTGTGGATCTTTTGCATCATCTCTTCAATGTCATTCCCTGCAATGAAGTGTAAGTGGGTTTCATCAAAGTTTCTCTTGAGCAGTTCTTTATTACAGACAATGTACTGGGTAGCCAGTTTGCGAAGGGTTACTCGATCTTTCTTCTTGGCATCCTGGGTGTACCTACCATTCTTGAGGAAGCACCCAATGTCTTAGTTCCAGCATTCGATCATATCGGAGTCCTCTTCTTTGAAGAGCTTAATGTGGTAATAGTGGATCGGTTTATCCTACCTTTGGACTATGAATGGGGCCATCATTATTCCCTCAAGCATGGAGACCATTGAGGCCAGGGTAGCAAGGACATCGGCTAAGTTATTCTTTGCTCAGGGTATGTAATGGAAGGTGATATCTCATAACTGATAGTCCAGCTCTTATAAATGGGCGTGGAAGGGTAAGAGTTTTTCACCTTTGACTTTCCATCTTCTAAGGACCCGGCCAATGATGAGGGATGAATCTACGTAGACATCTAGGCACTAGATACCTTTATTGAGAGCGACTTTGAGGCCTACGATGAATGACTCGTATCAGGTCATGTTGTTGATGCTAGAAAAATCTAGCTTGATGGAAATGGAAGTGTGAGAGTCATCAAGGTCGATCAGGAGTATCCCAATGCCGTATCATTTTTATTGTTAGAGCCATCAAAGAACATTTACCACCGAAGGTCTTCTTGAGAGGTGCAAAAGATATCTTCATTCGGTAATTCGGAGATCCAAACATCAACTTCTTTCATGAGTTAGTTAACAAGGTAGTCAGAGATGGCTCTCCCTTTCATGGCTTTTTACGTGACATACATAATATCAAACTTGGCTAGTAGTCCATTTGTCTAGACAAGGTAGGTTTCTCGAGTAGGTATTTGATGGGATCCATTCGGGACACAATTTTGATGGGAAAAGTGAGTATGTAGTGCCGTAATTTTTGAATGATCCAGACAAAGGTGACACATGCTTTCTCTAAGGCAGTGTAGTTGACTTCTTACCCGACTAATTTACGACTGGCATAATAGATGGTCATTTGTTTGTGAGATTATTCAAGGTATTGGGATAGAAAAGCCCGAGTTGCAGTATCTGTTACGGTCAAGTATAGGAGTGGAGGGAGACCAGGCTGCGGTATCATGAGTATCAGAGGTCGAAGATACAACTTGATTCGGTCAAAGGCTTTCTGACAAGATTCATTCCAGACTTTGGGAGAATCCTTTCGGAGGAGTTTGAAGCTGGGTTCATAAATAGGAGTCAACTGGCTGATGAACTGACTAATATATAGTAATTTTCATAAGAATCCCTGCACTTCCTTCTCTGTTTGGGGTGGTGGCATTTCGAGTATGACTTTCATCTTGGCACGATCTGCTTCAATCCCCTCCTCACTAACCATAAACCCCAAAAGCTTTCCTTTGGTAATGCCAAAAACACATTTTTATGGATTAATTCGCATTTGGTATCGCCATAACCATTCAAAGATCTTCCACAGAGCGAGAACATGACCTTTCCTAAGTTTTAGACTTGATAATCATATTATCCACGTAGACGTCGACCTCTTTGTGTATCAGATCATGAAGGATGGTTGTGGAAGCCCTTAAGTAGGTAGCCCCTGCATTTTTTTTAGACCAAATGGCATAATTGTGTAACAGATGGTTCCTCAAGGGGTGATAAATAAGATTTTTTCTTGATAATCAGGGTGTATCTTGATTTGATTATATCTGGTAAACCCATCAATGAATGATTTGCGAGCGTGACTAGCCGTGTTTTTTACGATTATGTCGATATTGAGAAGTCGATAATCATCTTTTGGAAAGGCTTTGTTCAAATCTCGGTAATCAATGCACATGCGAGCCTTTCCTCCTGATTTTGTGATGGGTACAATATTAACTAGCCATATGGAATATTCGATCACTCGGATGAAGCCTACATTCAATTGTTTCACCAGCTCCTCTTTAACCTTGAGTGACCATTCGGTGGGGGAGTTTTCACTATTTCTGTTTGACCAGTTTACATTTCGTGAAAGTTAGAATCTCGTGTTGAACTATTTCAGGATCGATGTTTTGCATGTCTTCGTAGGACCATGCAAAGACATCCATAAATTATTTCTGTAGTTCTTCGAGTTGCACGCACTCATGCTCGTCAAGGTTGGACCATATCCTAATCTCATGCAGTTAGCTATTGGAACCGAAATTGATAACAACTTTTTCATCTTCATTCATTTGAACGTGGTTATGTTGTTTGTTATTAACCTTATTAAGATTAGTTAATAATTATTCATTTGCAAAATCATCATCATTAAGAGTTTGATTAGAATCAAGACAATTACATTGTTATAAAAAAAAAGGGAGGAACAATAAAAGAGGAAGAAATAGGATAAACATATGGGTTGGGTTGCATTTTAGCTGGTGGAAATGGTATAGCATTACAGTTGAGGAGGGGTGCATCAGCAGTCTTGATCAAGATGGATGCATCCGATAATGTAGAGCTTGAGTGGATCATGCAGAGTTGTCAGACCCAGTGTCTACAGATTGAATGAGTCCTCGGAGTTAATTACCTTGAAAACCTCGATAACGGATGCAATTTTCTTAATGAGTGATTGCACATGATGCTAGGAACTTTAGATCCATGAGAAGGTGTCTTAGAAGAATATATCCAACCCTGGCTTTATCTTCTTATCCACATGATCATACCATGTCTCAGGAAAGCCACAAAAGGGAAAATCTTCACCCTCTTTGACGAATCTTCCGTTCAAGGAATCCCTTAAAATTGTCTTGGTACTTTTTAACCTTTGCTTTAACCGGGGTTGGTGAAGAATTTCGAGTTCCTCAGATGAT
This sequence comes from Sambucus nigra, assembly GCA_949130495.1. Classification (NCBI taxonomy): domain Eukaryota; kingdom Viridiplantae; phylum Streptophyta; class Magnoliopsida; order Dipsacales; family Adoxaceae; genus Sambucus; species Sambucus nigra. The sequence goes on along the minus strand of OX422211.1, from coordinate 416,934,785 downwards.
GGTGGATAACATAGGCCATATGGAGGAAAGGCATTTTTTAGCACTATGGGTTTCAGTATTCACTGTTGTCGTTATCCCAGCCCCAGTCCGAGCATGAAGTGTATATTCTTGAACATCTGTATCACGTTGACATTGCCATGAGGGTTGTGCTCTGGATAGAATCTGGATAGACATTGTCGTGAGGGCAGAGGAATTGGACTCTAGTACTGCCTCCCAGATCTTGTTATATAGATCACGGGGGAGGGGAAGAACAAAAACTCATTTTTTTTATCTATCTTAGGATGTTTGGACACTTTGTTTAAATCTCCTAGTAGATCTTCAAATAATATCATCCCACATACGCTGATCACTAGGCTAACCCTTTCCTAGATTGGTTCTTCATCTGAAATATCAAATTTATCTCCCCATCCGATGATAATGATGTCATCCTTCTATGATAAGTCAATGCATTCCACAACCTCAATCGCTTCTTTATATAGATCCTCCCACTCAACGAGGAGACAGATAAGTGAAAGGACCAACGCTATTGTAGCTTTACAGCATCGAGTAGCTTGAACATCCTGAAAATATCATTGGTTTGTGAGAATAAGCCTGCCATAATTTACACTGCGTCGTCTAAACTGACTTCATCAACGGATACCACCCAATTATCTAACTCTCGATCCCACTTTTGGGCTTCCATGAACAGTGTGTTGAAATTATGGCAGTCAATGGTCATTTCAAAGGGCAATGCCAACCCAAACTCTAGAATCTGATTCAATACTGTTGGTAATTCCATATCTTTCCCTCTGGAATGGTTATGAACGACAATAAATGCTCTTGTAAGAAATGATAGGGCCTGGTCATTAAAATTAGTAGGGTGTAAGAGAAACGTGTACAAACTTTAAGGGGTTTGGGTGAAATAGAGAGATCGAACTTCGAGTTATTTTCTAAGAAGATGGAATTTGCATGATTTGGAAGTGGATTGTGGGTGGTGTTTAGTTTGGGATATGATGGTGGGGAGATAACACCCCGATCAATAAGACCTTGGATTATATTTTGGAGATGGAAGCACTGATCAGTGGTATGGCTGATGTTTTGATGGAAATCACAATGGGCATCGAGTTTGAAATTTTTGGGAAGTGGGTTTGGTAATGGACGAGGGTCTATTGGATTGATGAGATTTCAGCTTAGTAGGACTTGGTAGACTTCGGATAAGGGAGCATGAAGCTGGGTCTATTCTTTTTTGGTTGGGTTGGCATGACTTTCTAGCACCCAAAAGCTAGCAGGCTATGATATATTATTGATGGATGAGACTGTAGTAGGCTTCTCATATTTTATTGGAGTGAACTGTACGGATACTATCTTTATCTAAGCTTCTGCCTTAGCAAGACTTTCTGTAATATCCACTCCTACTTCCCTGAGGGCTCAGAAATAGTGCTAATATTTTCCTCCCATCCTCGCTCGGACGTGGGGTAATAAGGTTTTCTTCATAATACTAACTCGCCCCTCTTCGAAAGGCTGGTTAGTCATGGTGGTCGCTTTCTCCTTCCACCTTGATGTGAAATTACTATTAGTTTCTTCAAGATTCTACTTGAGAAGTTCTAAACGCGTAACCTCCAATTCCTCGTTATATTTGTACTGCGACATGACTTCATGGGCAATATCCTTCCAATTGGAAATTCTGGATTCCTCGAGGGATAGGAACCAACGAAGAGCGATGTCTTTCAGAGTCTACTGAAACATTTGGCCTATTATTTCCTCAGAGGCACCTAGGAGTGTCATGGCGCGGTGGTAGCTTCGAAGATGAACAATTGGGGACACTCTACCCCTAAACTTCTCAAAGTTGGACATCTTGAATTTCTTCAATAGCCTTGCTTTAGGATAGGGAGACGTATGGGTGTAATCCATATAGTTCTCGAAGATTCGAACTTGGTCAAACTTCTTAGTCAGCAACTTAAGGTTCTCCTTGAACTTTTTCAATTCTTTTTCCTTTGGATCGACGGGTACTGGTAGGATAACCCCTGGCTGTGCAAGATTTGGCATAGGGAGTTGAGATGGAAGTGGCCCATTAACAGGAGTGGCACGTGGAGTGTGCTAATATTCTTTCGGGACCTAAATAGGCTCAGGTGCAGTCAGAACCATAAAAGGAGGGAAGAGGACCTCAGGATCTTCAGTAATAGGGACCTACTTTCACTTTATGTCGTGAACCTCGATTTGAAGGTTGTTAATCTTGGTGGTAAGTTAGACTGGGACCGTTATCAAATCAGGCTGCACAGTTGATATATGTATTCTCCATGGGGAGGGGGTGAATGTGGATTCTGGATTCAGAGGAAGTAATTTTGGGATGGTTCGATGGAAGATCAAAGCCAATAGGGAGCCAATCCAAGGGTCGAGTGTGTGATTGAACTGAGAGGGAAAAATGATCCGAAATTATTTTTGAAAAAGAAAAGGAAGAATCTTTTATTGGAAAAGAATAATTTTTTTTTGATAAATTGTTTTAGAAAGAGGAGGACAAAATTCTTTTGGTATTTTTATAAAAGAGTGGAATATGTTTTTTTGGGTATTTTGATAAAAGAGGAGGAAAAATATTTTTGACACTTTAGTAAGGAAGGAGGAGAAATGAAAAAAGAGTCTCAACATGATTATTATTATGCATATATTTTCACTTGTATTATGTTTATCTAAATGAAAAAATAAATTTTGGATGAAACCCGAGCCTGGGAAAAATTAGGTTTGAAAAATATGTAAAACACGGTTTGACTTGTTGCCAGGCTCATGGATAGGGTCCCATTTTGGGAAAAGATGAAATTGCACGAAAATTTAGGTGACATGTTGACTCAGTATTTCTGCAGAGTTACAAGTAGTAATAAAAAAACTAAGTATGAGTGACCTAGGTTTGATGTCTATATGAGGGTATGCAGTTGTTGGGTTAGTGGAAAGGTTCCCCCCTTTGGCGTGACTTGCACGATATACGTCTTGCTTTTGAGGGAAATTGGGATGTGTGGACAAGCCATTTGATATACCCGAGTGTACACGAATTATCTCACTATATACCTCGTGGAGACAGTACATGTGAGAGAAAATTTGATATACTCGATGTACATGAATGAGTTCCCTTCTATATACCTCCCGTCATGACTTCGGTCAAGCGGTACGATGCAGGGGGAACCATTCGATATACGCCTAAGGTACTTGGCCAATTGAAGGTGAGAGTCATATTGCTTAGGCTCACTACAACCTTCCAGACAAGTGACCATCACAAAGTGACCCCTCAGTACGGGGCAATTTTTGGTCAATAGCCATGCTCTTGGTGATGTAGTAAAATGCATGATTCTTAATTAGTATATTATGGAGAGACTATTTTATTTGGCAAGATGGGCACTATACTAATTAGGAAGAATGTATAAGCATCATGAAAAGTAAATCTAACATGGAGCATGAAGATTGCACTAAAACTGTATACGCTAGTGAGTGATGTGAGAGTATCTATAAGTGAGTGTGTGGTATTGAATCTAAACATGGATCAACTATCAATGGTGTGTGATAAGTGTGAGTGAGCATGGATATATACATGTGTGATAAGTGTAGATGTGTGCTAGTGAAACCTAAGCATGGATATTCTAAGTGGTGTGTGCAACATGTGGACATAAGTGAACCTATATACAAGTGTAGGTAGTGTGAGGTGTACATGAAGATTGTTTACAAGTGTGTGAAGTGATAGGTGATATAAACATGAGGTAGATATATACAAGAAATAATAGAGGAAAAAAAGGGAACATACATGTAGGTGCATATGCACACAAGCAGAAAATGGTAACACCCATGCAAAAGAGATTATAGCCCTTTTATGACAAGTTAGTCCCCAGCAGAGTCGCCACTGTGCCCATCCTGAGATCTTCCCCCATCTTTTTTTTCCTTTGTCCGGGCGCTTTTTGGAGGAGGATAAAGAAGGAGAGATAAATGTCCCGTGCCCCTCGCTACGTCGTGGTGTGCTTCAGTTGTCGTCGATTTTGGAGTGATGTAAGAGATAGAGTTTCCATATTATTTTTCACAAAACATGCAAAAGAACATTTCGTCGCCTCGAGAGAGAATCATCAAAGACAAACTGATTCTTGCGAAACTAATAGTTCAAAGGTTCGTGGGCTAAGTTACGGAATAAGAAGGTGTTAGGCACCCATCCCTCCCTTTCGGTCTTTCACGGGCTTATGTTACTATTTTCCTTAATTTCTCCATGAAGTGTGTGTGCGTGTATATATAAGTGGAGATCGGAATCGCTCGACTCGCATCATGGAAAGATGGAGCGAGGTCATCCATAGGAATGTTTCCAAAATAATAATTAGAAAATATGAAGCGTGCGCTTATTGAGATATTGATCGTTATGAGGAAATGATAATATATGTCAGATAAGACTCAAGTATGAATCACAAGTATGATGTATATGAATAATATATGGATAAAATAGAAAAAGATGAAAATATGAAAAATGCTACTTGTGTCTTGGGTTTTAGCCCGAAATGCCTATATAGCTTATAAAGGCGTCAAAGTCAACGTAGTTCGCATGAAACACAAGGGTGGTGTTTATCCCATAGATTCAAATGGGAGTTTATTTTATGTGTGTGTGTGGAAAAGATATTTTTAGTTTTGAGAAAAAATGATGAAGAATCTCATCAGAATTTATAGGTGTAACCCACTTTTTCTTTATTTTTTTTATAGAAAATAAATTATGTGCAATATAACTATTAAAGGATGAGTTATTAATGCGTATTATTTAAAGTAAAAGTTAAATTGAGAGTTTATATAACTAATGCGAAAATAACAAAATTTAAAGAGAGAAGAATGTTTCGACTTTCTTTAGAGACTTGAAGCTTGACCTTGATCCTTGATAAGCTTCCTTGCAAGTTGGGATGAATGTAGGACGACAAAGAATGATATTTTTGCTAATTTGGGTATGAGAATGATGGGAATGAAAGGTGGAGAAGAATTTCACAAAGAAAACTACGTTGATTACAAAAAAGAATTTGCTAAGATCACTGATATTGATGGATCTCAGGTCTTGAAAGGGAAATGGACCTACCAATAGGTAGTGTCGTACAGATTTTTCTAGAAAAATGGTCATAGAACGCAATCCATAAATTCAAATCACACATGGGGCATACCGTTATAAAGGTAATTCAGAGCCCTTTAATAATCCTTTGGGCCTCTCCCGGGTCCAGAAGTTGACTTTAGGTCAAACGTGGCGCGAAAGTGCCCGTCGGTCTTTAGGATTGGTGATCGTCGGACGTTAATGGATTATTCATCCAAAATGTATGTCCAAATCACGCACGAGGTAGACTATTAGAAATATTAAGCGAGTCACTTCAATCTTCCAATGATCTTTTCTCGGTTCAGAGAGTTAACTTTAGTCAAACGGGACTCGGAAATGCCTGTGATCCTTCAAAGTAAAATGAATCGTTCGTCCGTATCGTAAGGTTAATTCAAGAACGAGGTGGACTATTGGAAAGGGTATTTAGTTCCCTTCTAAGATTCATTCAGTATCATTCAAGCTGAAGAGTTGACCTTGGTCAAACGGTTCCCGAGAGCGACGGTAGCCTCCGGATCAGTTTTCGGGAGAAAACGAATCGTTTGTCCGAACCATTATGCCATTAAGTGCATGGGGTAGAATGTTGGAAAGGGGTTTCAATTCCCTTTGAAGATTCATTGAGAATTCACTCTGATGGTGAAGTTGATTGAGGTCAAATCGGGGCCCGGGAGTGCCCGGTGGCTTCCAGATTAGTTTTTGGTAGTAAAATGATTCGTCCGTCCGAACCGTTATGCTGTTTCGCGCAACTGGTGGATTGTTAGAAAGGAGATTTTTTCCCTTCAAATATTAATTGAGCTTTTTATCTAACAATGGAGTTGACCGGAGTCAAACGGGGCCTGGGGGCGCCCGACAACCTCTAGATTTGTACTCAGAGTATGAGCTATGGTTTGTGTTGAATGGGGAGGTTCTAGGGACCCAAGGAGAGACTTAAGGGGGTATTAGAATGGGATATATACTAATAATATACTTACATAAGGACTCGTTGCCCTCGCAAGCCTTGACGCTCTTCTATATTTATTCTCTTCTCCATAGAGAAATGCGGAAGTCCACCCACGCAAGCTGCCACACCGCGGAAGTCCACACATGCCTCGATATCCACTAATGAGGCTCAACAACCATCTACTATTTCGGAACAAGGAATCACCACTTTTTCACCGCAACGTAGCCAACCAAGTATGGAGTTCACCACACAAAATCTTTTCTCTATCAAAATGATGAGAAACAAACTATGGTGCGCCCTTAAACAAAGATCTCAAAGCATAAGAACAATGAAGCTTAGATCTTTAAACACTTTGGGTGAAACTAAGATTTCAGAATTTTTGTAAATATATAGGAAAACCTCATTAGTCAAAAGTTCTTGTAAAATCTGAAGCCAGAACGCCTATAAATAGAAAAACATGAATTTTGAGGTGGAGGGATCATTGAAATGAAATCATAGGGTGTTTTTAGAATTAAAGGTTTATCTCATTTAAGAAAACCCTAAACTCATTTGAACAAACAAGAATTTTCATTGAAATGACCTTTGAACGAGCTTCTAACGAGTAGCCCACTATTAGAAAAAGAGTCCCCGTTGGATGTTAGTTTAAAGTCCATTATAAAGAAGCCCTTAATTCATTCCAAAAAACCAACACTTTGTTCGAATGGAACTCTTATTTCATTCTAACGAAGTTGAACTTTCGTTCAAACAAACTGAGCAACAAAAAAAATTCATTTTTTCTAAAAAACATTTAAAAAATAGTTCTAAACATTTTGTTCAACAAAAAATCACCTAAGATAAATTTCCAAGGATCAAAATCAAATGCATCCATACTTGAGAGATCCTCGGAAATGCGAAGATAAATGTGGCACTAAACACTATACAACATGTAACAATAGTTGAAGCTTGTACACTACTTTTAAACACGTCATAGGATTACGATTTCTACAATACAAAGCCTGACGTATGACTCAAATGTTTGGTCCATAATTAATCCAACAAATAAATTAACTGAATTGTAAATTTTCCTTATATATCTCCCCCTCTGGCTATTTTGGAACAAAATAATAATGAAACACTAATGGGTCATCAAGCTCTCTAAAACACTTAACCCCCAACCCCCAAAAGAAAAGGTCTAGACGCTCAATAGACACCTAAGTTGAGTTGCCCTGCTTTCTTAAAAACTTTGCCGCATGTTGAGATACTGTACAATTAAACACAACTTTAAAAGAAAAGATAATATAAAATTTATAAAATCTTCATAGAATTAAATTTTCCAATGTCTAACAATCTCAATCTAGGTAAGTCGTCTCCCTTTAAGCTAATGATATCCTTATCATGAAGGGAAATATACCATTCCTCCCCCCTTTTGTTTAGGAATATATGAAGTAAGAATGCATAAAACTATTTATCCCCCATAAATCAAATCTCCCCCTAAATATGTGAGCATATGATATCAAGCGAAATTACAGAAGAAGCAATAATATCTTGCAACGGTGTGAAGTGCAACAAACACACTACATGACAATAAATGCACAAAAAATTCAAGCAACGAAAAAAAAAATTCAATATTGATGCAAATAAGATCATACTTGAATACACAAGAAAGCATGAGATTATAATGCAAAGATCCAGTAAGAGATACGAAGACAACGACATAACATGCGAAATATATTACAAAGAAAAAGAATATGGAAAACATGGATTAAATGAAAGTGCAACGACAAAAAACAAAACAATACCATATATATAAATATAGAAAATATACCAATGACACACCCGAACATATATATATATATATATATATATATATAATAAAGTAGAAAACTTATGTATGTCATAAGCTTAAAAGATGATGTCATCAATATAAGTTTTTTTGCATTTCCTATTTTATCCTTGAAAATTTTGGTTTTCCTCTCTTCTAGCGCACTCTAATTTGTCCCCCCCCCCTTTCAAAATTCAAAATCGAGGGTAAAATAGTATTATAACATTTTGAGCTCATTATCTTCTCTAAAAAACCCACGATCACTTTTATCTACCTTTACCTTCTCAGACATTGTCTTCTCTCATTTCTCACTAGAACCCCAAGTCCACCTCTTCCTCCACCGCCTCAACCCCTGCGTCCTCCTCCCATGCTCTTGCGGTGCCTCCCTCTGCCAAAAAGTCTCTCTCTCTCTCTCAGGTCTCTTCGACTTCTCTCTGGGATACTATTTTTTGTTAGGGTTTGGGTTCAATCAACTTGTGGGTTTTATTTACAAGTGCTTATTTAGGTTTTCTTTCACAAACATGTTCTTAAAATCAAAGTTTTGAAATTATATGAGGTATTCATCTCATTTAGTGGCAGGATTTTGATCTTTTGGTGACTTAGGTATGAAAATGACCTGTTCTGATTTCTAGTGACTTAGGTATGAAACTCATTTCAATTTTACAAAGGTTTCATAATTTTCTAGGCATACAAGATCTTCAGGAACTAATGTTTAATGTATTACATTGCTTAATTAGAGTTTTAACCCAATGTGTGAGCCCCTAGATGATTGTAATTGTAAAGAACATTTTAATTTGATTTTTTAACTTATATTGTTGTTTTGTATTCTATTTTTTTTATAAACTGTGTGAATGCCAAGCCGATCGTCATTCTCTTTGAATGTTAAACTGGAGTCGAAATTAAATCATTGCAAGCCTTGAATGGTCCTATTATTGAATCGTCTTCTCATTCGATGAGTTTATAGCTATGAATTTATTAATCGATCTTTATAACTAATTTTTTCTTTTCTCAATATATATGTGCAATAGTGTAAGTATGGGTATATGGCTATTTGGAAGAATTATTTTGGATTACCACTTCATGTTCGATGAATGCCTTTTGTGGTGGTGGCGGCGGCTAATTTTTTCAATATCTAAGATTTTTTTCTTTTATATATTTCTTATACACTTACATATACACTAAATATTTATTTGATAGGTTACAAGGTGCCATTTAAGTCCATACACATTGTGTTTTAAGTCATCTTTTTTTTCTCCCATAGGCCGAAATCAACTGTGTTCGACACATGAATGCTTCGACACATGGTTGGGGCATATTTAATTATTTGAGTCTGAATTTTCATTTGGAGTATTGCAGTTTGAGTGGCTTACATATTTAACACATTTATTATGCCCCGCCCCTATAGTTAGGAATGATGCTGAAGAAAGGGACCCGATGCTGAAGCCGCAACCGTGGCGAGGGTGCTAACTCTACTGCTCACGTTCATATTGGCACTGCTAACCCACCCTTCGGTCACGGCTTTAGGGGCAAGCGAATTCTCAGTATGAATTTGATTTAGATGTTCATATTGGTATTGAAGTTTGATTGTTTGTTTTCTTTTTTCCATGCTGCTATATCAGTGTTGCTCATCTGCGCTGAGGCAAGAAATTTAAAGAATTTTTTTACCGATTGCAAGCTTTTTTATATAAGATGTTTGTTGAGATTTCAGAGTTAAAGTTGTGAACTCAATTGTTTTTAACCATTATCTTCTAACATAACTGTGAAATACAAGCAGATGATAGACTCCTATTATGTGTGCACACTACTTTTGTAATCATAACTGTGAAGTACATTTTGTACTTTGGTACCTTTTTCACTGATCATCTCATTTAATCAACATTGATATAGCATTGCAAGCAGATAATATAACATTGATATAGCATGTGCATCTAATTTACCTATTTTTGGTCTTAGATTGGACGATGTGTTAAACATTTAATTCTCCTACTTGATTTCTTATTGTACTGTGGGCACCCTGTTTATTTGTAGGATATACTCGGAACGTGAAAGGATTTTCGCGATTTTAGCTGCTGTCGAATACCTTCCTATTCTCCAATTTCCCTACATAATGTGCCTGTTGTCCATTTTTCAAAACTATCTCGAAATTAAATACCAGCCAAATAGCTTAGCATAAAATATAGAAACACAACATGTAGTTCTAGATAAGCCCCTGTAATTTCGATATAGTTTTACTACCTGCTAACTTAATTTTAAAATTTAATTAGTTGTCTTAAAAATATAAATTCCACATCAAGAGTTCAAGGCTTTGCACCAAAATTTCTAAAATTCTGGGAGTTGAGCAATTCCAATAGAAAATGAGTTGAATAAGCAAAAAAAGAGTACACATACAGATACATCAGCGTGCCATACAGATTTGTTACATAATAGCATGTTTATATGCCATACAGATAGCATACACATTATGTGTATGCTACCTGTATTAGCTTATGTGTATGTCATGTATAGCTATCTGTATTAGCTTAAGTGTATGCTATCTGTATTAGATTATGTGTATGCTATCTGTATTATCTTATGTGTATGTTATGTGTATACTATCTGTATTAGCTTATGTGTATGCTATCTGTATTAGATTATGTGTATGCTATCTATATTAACAGGATTATGTGTATGCTATTTGTTACATATTTTTTCACATAATAGCATGTTTATGTGCCACAAGCAGGATTATATGCCATACAAATTTGTTACTCCCAGAGTGTGAAAGAAGGTTTAGTTTCCTTAGTTGGGGCCGATGGGATGAAAGCTAAAGTAGTAGCAGTGTGCCATACAGATACATCAGTGTGGAACCCAAAACACTTGGCCTTTCAAGTGCTCAAGGTTAAGCCAGGAATTGTTCCAGTTTGCCATTTCCTTTCTGAAGGATCATGTTGTGTGGGTCCCTTACTAGATTTTTGTAGAAAGGGGATAATGAACTTCATTTCTGCAGAAAGGGGATAATGAACATTCATGTTTATTGTGATTTTTAAACCAATATTTTATACCAATCATTTTCAAACAGTAATGCTTTACTTTGGGATTTAACCAATATAATTCCTTTGCTCAATATCTTATATGCCTTATATGTGACTTCTCCTTGATTGTTTGCGTTATTATGTGAGGTCTCCTTAGTTGAAGATGGTCGATCGTTGACAGTTGAAGATGGGCTTGGGGAAGAATCATTCTATAGTGGTCGAGACACGAGGACTTATGAGCTAATCAAGCTGATAAAACAACTACCCAAGGTAAGACAACTGATCCAAACAGTAAAAATAATTCGGTAGTGTGAGTAATGGCCAACAGCTTCAACAAGATTAAAGATTGTAGGGGGATTTTAATGTAATTTTTATTGAATTAATGTAAAAATCTTCATCGAATTCTGCATATCTAAGGATTTTAGTTTTTTAAATTTCTTTTATTAAGAAATTATTACTCTGTTTATATGTTTTTTAAAGGTTGCAGACCGATGGATTTTAATATGCTGCGTTGAGCTGCCAACAAGGGGCAGAATGAGGTCGTGTTCATGGAGTTGATTCTATCATGAAATCCCACAACACAACACTGATTTCTTAGTGTGGGTACATATCTACTAAGTATAAAATAAATTTTCATCAACTCATCTGTTGAAGTCATTTATTCTCATTTTTTAATTCAAGGTTCCTAAGCGTTTATGTGTCATGAACTAATTATTGATGTACCTTGGTATTTTAAATTGACATCCCAATAAGAGATAATAAGACTCATTTGTTGTAATCATTGCTCTCAATAGGTTCGTTTGTTGATTTGATTTTTACAGGAAGTATGCATAGTCAAAACTAAATCCGAAGAACAAATAAGACAAAGTGGTTATACCGAGTCCCAAACTTTACAGTAGTAGCAAGCACATAACTTTACAGTAGTGGAAACAAAAAAAAATGTTACGAACTATGGTGCGAGAAAATTATAGCAACTTATGTGAAGATAACTTTATCCGATGAAAAATTGGCAGGTAGAATACTCCACGCCTAACGAAGAGGCATAATTTCCTGAATTACTCTAGAGTTGTTATGCCTGCATCAACAGCCTCATGGGTGCTGCTGTGTCCTCCGAGGTCTTTTGTCCGGCATTTTCTTTATGATATTACGCCATTAATAGAAATTTACAATAGATAAACAAATGACGGGAACTGGAGATGTCTCAGAATCATGGCTGACGAGAGAAGGGCCATTGGGCAGTTTGTAGAAGGTCTAAATTTACTTTCAATTTTCAAATGCTAACTTTTTACTCTGTTTTGTACATAAGATTTATGAGACCAATTTAGCTGCTTTGTTTTTTGTTGTTGTATTTTATATTTTGTTTATATTAAATGAAACCACATTGAACTTTTTAACTACTTCATTTGAATATATAACATTCATTAGTGGTTGTGCCGATTTTGCAGGGTCATGTTAGTTTTTTTTTCTACTACTCTAATATGGGCTTTTGGTTGATATTTTTAAATACTGTTTTAATATGAACTGTTGATATTAGAGGTTGTATTGACAACATTCAGATTTTAAGCTGGTGGTCATCCATGGTCCATGATAAGGGATAAATTCAAGGAACATCCTAAATTCATCTGCATTTAGTTTTTGTGTAAAACACAAATATAAATATAGTGTAGAACTCACTACATAACCATAAACAAAAAAATGGATAGCAACAAAACATTAATAGAGTATTAACATCTCAACTAACATCTCAACTATAAACATGTATTCATTTTTGTTATTTATTTATATAAAATAAAGTTCCAATTACATGACTTCTCAAAGCAGCCAAAGGGATTCTAAATCGAGGTTAGAATATCCAAAATGGTGCACTTGAAACAGATGCGTGAGACCTCAATATGTATTTCTTTGTTTAACCACATGTACTTATTGTGATGAAGCAATTACAGTTGAACTTTACTTCTATGGATCCTTAAAAGGGTATTTTTTATTAGAAACCCATGACGTTCATTTTTTTCTTTCTACTGATTTGTTTATTGGGTACTTTACCATAGCTATTCTGATTGGTTTGATGTGTTTTGATGATGATTACAAATCATGAGATGGTAATGGTATATAGAAGTTCATGAGACCAAAACACGTATCGAACTATTTTTGGCTATTTATCATTGCTGAATTGTTGTATTGATTTGTAATTTTACTGCAGTCCAAACGTGTGCCTTTTACGAAAAAGGAGATCTATAGGTGAGGTTTAATACTCTACGAGGCATCGTTAATATTGGTATATAGGCAGGGCTGCCCTAATGATTTTTGGGGCCTCATTCGAAAAATATCTCACTGGGGAACCTTACAATGGATGCCAACTTCAACACTATAGTAACTGTTGCCAAATGGAGTCGTGTTAACAACAGGTACTCCCCTCTTAAGAGAAAACCGAACATGTGCTTCATGAGATTCCCTCGGAGCAAATGACATTGTTATAATATTTCTTTTCTAAACATAAGTTCCCCAACTTGCAACCTAAGCACATCCATTGTAATAGGGACAATAATACAGAATAAAGAGAGAAAAAAATCCACACAAATAATTTCTTTATTGTCTTTGTCATGTATCTAATGGCTCAAATCCACTCACCATGTATTGAAACAGTTTGTTGTCCTATTTCTTCATTGTTTTTCTCCTGTAACTAATTGTTGGTCTAATTGCCTATAGGAAGTGTAGGTTTTTTTTTGGTCATGTAACTAATTGTGTGTGTGTTTGTTATATACATATTGAAATCATATCTTCCTTCTCCTTTTATTGTTTGTGGTCCTTAATGGTGTATATGTTGATCTAACAATTTTTTTTTATGATTGTGTAAGTTTACTAATTGTGCTTGGTTTTTAGTGGTTGTTAGTTGGTTCATGTGCATCCATTGGGTTGAAATTAATAATAGTATAGTTGATATTTTTGTTTTTAAACAGGGAAAATTGTTTTACAAATAAAGGAAATTTTGTCCAAATTTTGTAAATTATAATATTTAGCATTAATAATAATATAGTTGGTATTTTTTTCTTAAAAAGGGTAGAATGTATCATAAACAAAGGAAATTTTGCCTAATTTTTTTAAACTAACAGGTTCGTACTGTAGTTTATTTGCAAAAGTTGTTTATCAATTGCGAACTAAATATGACGTATGATCCTATCAACGATTTACACTTTCAAAAATTAGCATCTTGCCTTCAGGCACGGGCATACCCTAGTTTATATATAAACAAACACAAATCATGACACAAAACACATATGATTTACACACAAGCATAATATCGATGTGATAAAAATATGTGAAATGTGATGTTTGGGTGTGAACAAGATAGAAATGAATTATGACTAAAACACTCAAATATGTCGAAGGATTTCTATTTGTGTTCAAAATTTAATCAAAATAAGATTTATCCTTAAGTGATAAGACATAGTGAACTCAATGAACGAACAAGTACAATGCGCACAAGTTTAGAATATTAATGATTCTACAAATCAATATCGTTATGATAAAATAAGCATAACTATGATTCATTATGCATACCCATTTATCTTCAACTACAATAGCCTCAAAATCTAAACATATACCATATTTTTTTTTCACTCAATTCTTTTGAATTTATCACTTTTGAAAATCAAATAAACAAGACTTGTTGGCCTTGGAATTTTTCTATTATTATTGCCTCTAATATTTTATTAGGATCTTGCCAATGGTGGCTTTCCCGCAAAGTATATTTTCTCCATCTGTATCCATTTCTCATGCATTCCCATAATTTTCAATAAAAATCAAGCTATCTCATGGGAAAAATTTCTTATATGCATAAATCCCCATAGTCACAAAATATGTAGATGACAAGATTGATGGGAAAACATCTCACGTAGCTTAAATATAGCACGTGAAATTAAAATTCAAAAGGTCTCGTGTATATTTGTGTGGAGGCATATACAAAGCGAATCCATTAAACAATTCAAATTCGAAACAACTCTTTGAAAGGATGACTACGAACAATCTAAGCATTGACAATCATAACAAAATGTATAAGTCACATGTAAAACATGGAATGATGTGGATTCAAACACGTTAATATTCCACACAAAATGTGTAAAACAAAAATACACAATCCAAAAATATTTTTGAGTTTGTAGAATTTTTGAAAAAATGCCAATTTAAAAAACTAATTCAAAAGACAAACAGAATCTTATTGCATTTTTCAATATGACTGAATAAATAAAAAATCAATATACAAAAGACTCAAACAATATATAAATAGAAAACAAATATATCATGAAGTACAAAAGCTAATGTATGCAAACATCATAACACAATTAACCATAAAATAGAGCATCAGAGGTATCATGTGCAAGCAAACGAGAATCAATATGTCTAATATACAAAGCCTCCAAATCGAATTTCTTAACCTACTTAGGTGTAACATGACGCTCTACAGTTTTAGGAACCTTGGTGACTCTAGACTTCGACATTATAGGACCATTTTTATGATCAAAGAAAAAATGCTTAAGGTGACCTTTCCTACCGCAATGTGTGCATGTGTAGACACAAAGAGGGGTGTTACCTAAGTGTTGACCTTTACCAACGTTCCTAGAAATGGTCAAAATTTTGGTCTTGGCTTGGGTAAGTATTTGGAATATCGTAACCAATTCCACCCTTGTCATGTTTAATTGGGATGATGCCTAAAATTTTATCCAACTTCTTCGAACTACATTCCAAATCAAATTTGACACGACTTGAGTCTCTCAATATCTCTTCTAAATCCATTATCTGAGACTCAAATAAATTTTTAGACTCTTCAAAATCAAGAATCTTTTTCTTCATAACCTCTATTACAGCTTAAAGGTTATCTCTATCACCCTCAACATACTCTAGATTCTCTTGAAGATTCCTCTCACTTTCCCTAAGATCCTCAATTAAAACACTATCATCATTTACTACGACACATATCTTAAACATATATTTTAACTTCAAGTTAGCCTTCTTCACTTTTAACGTATTCGCATTTACCTCATGAATGGCATCTTGGAGTTCACTCTCCTCCTTCTGCTCCTCCTCATCTTCTTCATCCTTATTATATTCTCCACTCTCTCTACCTTCACTCATTTGGGATTCAAACTCAATGGCCTTAAAAGTGTCGTTCTTAAAAATATCTTCATTACAAGATTTCTCATTAAGGCTCATATGACTAGCAATGAATGCAGTGTAGTTGCTCTCAATAGGGGAATCATATCCCTCTTTCGGATCACTATCACTAAGGGTCGCATTCTTCACCTTTCGTTTCTTCCTTCCTTAATTTAGTGGGGCACTTAGCTACACTAAGGCCATATCGATCGTAACTAAATCCTCTTTTCAATTCACCCCTCTTAAAGTTATCGATATAATTTTTAGTAAAGTGGTGGGCCTTGTTATGCAAGTTTTTTCTCAAACTTTTTTACATCTTTCGATTTCCTTTGAAACTTGAAAATTTTCTTGAATTTCTTTACTAACATGGTCATATCTTTGGACTCAGTGTCAAACTCATCGCCTAAAACATGTGCTTCCCACTTTTAGGATTTCAAAGCAATGCCCTTGTTATTCTTCATCACTGTTTTGGAGGAAAACATGCCAACTTTATAAGTTTATACGTCACCTAAAAGCTCTTTAAGTTTTGTAGAGTCTAAAGTACTCAAGGAATTCAAAATTGTCACTTTTGAATTAAATCTTTCATGTAAAGACCATAAGATTTTCTTCATTACTTTTTTTTTGGGGTATTATCTCTCCCAAGTTAAAAAAATGAGTTCACAATGTTTGATAATCTAGCATAGAATTCATCAAAGTTCTCACTCTCTAACATCTTAGTGGTTATAATATGAGTGGTGAGGTTTTTGAGTTTAGAAGCCTTAACAACACTAGTTCCTTTGTGGGTGAGTTAGAGCATGTCCCAAGTTTCTTTCACCACCTCACATGTAACAATATGGTGGACCTCCTCTGGGTGACACAATAAAATATAAAATTTTGACCACATGAGTTATAATTTTCTAATCTATGCTCAATCTCACTATATGAATCTACGAGTTTGGGTATCCTATTTTATGCATTTTCCAGTAAGCGTAGTTTGAAACATCAAACATACGATCCCCAGGGGTCCAAAGACCATTAAAACCACCAAAATTCCTGCTTAAAACACCGGATCTAGAATGATAACATAGTGTTATAGCTATGATACCAATTTGAAAATGCCCCCTCTATATTAGGAAAGGATGATCTCACTAATAAAAATTCTATTTTTATATTTTCCAAATTTAATGAATAAAACTTTAAACAGATTAAACCCAATAAAGACTTACGTAAAAATTTAAAACAATTTTTTTGTGAAAATCGATTTAACAAATTTTTATCTTTTTACCCTAAAACATTCATCTAGTTGATATTAGATAAGTAAAACAATCGCACAACACGCTGATGTACAAGGAAAACCCAAAATGGGAAAAACCTCAGATGGCCCAGCCAAACAGTTCACTGTGATATGGTTTTACAAAGACAGACAATATACTTACAAAACGACTCTTCACCCTTGCAAGCCTTGATGTTGTTCTATCCTTGACCTAACCTCCATAGTGCAACGAGGGAGTCCATCCACACAATCTACCACAACGTGTGGGTACACACACGGCATGGTATCCACTGATGAGGCTCAATTACTATCTACGAAGTTGAAACACAGAATCACCGTTTCTCATCGCATCAAAACAAATCAACGGAGTTCACCACATGAAACCATTTCCTTATCTGGATTATGATAAATAGACTATGGTGCCCTTAAACAGAGATCTTAGATCTTTAAACACTTTGGGTGAAACTAGGGTTTTGGAACTTTCGTATACAAATAGGAAAATGTTTTCTCCAAAAGTTATTATAGAATCTGAATCCAATATGCCTAGAAATAGAAAAAAATGAATTTTGAGTTGGAGGATTCATTTCGAACAAAATTATAGGGTTCGTTCGAATGAAATTTTTATCTCATTTAAACAAATTATGAACTCGTTTGAATGAATAAGCATTTTCGTTCAAATGACCTTTAAATGAGTTTCTAACAGATAGGCCACTATTAGACAAAGAGTACATGTTGGATGTTATTTTAAAGTCCGTTATAAAAAAACCCCTAATTGGTTCCAAGAAACCAACACTTTATTCGAGTGAAACTCTGATTTTATTTTAACAAAGTCAAACTTTCGTTTCAAAAAAACTGAACAACAACAAATTTCTCCGAAAAAACATATTAAAAATAGTTCCAAACATTTTGTTAAAAAAAAATCACCCAAATTTTTTTCCAAGGATCCCAACTAAATGAATCAATACCTAAGAGATCCTCGAAAATGTAAAGACAAGCATGCCACTAAACAATGAACGATATGTAACAATTTTTTAAGCTTGTCCACTACGTCTTTATCAAACACATCATAGTCTTACGAGTTCAACAATACAAATCTTAACCTATGACCCAAATGTTATATTCGGAATTAAGCCAATTACGAACAAATTAACTCAATTAGAAATTTGTCCTTGTCAAACTGAAACAAAAATCAAATCCAAATCGAATAGAAAAATACACCAAATATAAACCAAAACAAAATAATAACATCACCTGCAAATCCAAAAGTAGACATCCAAATCCTATATCCTTATCTCTACAAGCTCTCTCACCATAAAAAAGATATAGAATTGTTCTTCCCATTGCGGCCTTCTTTATTTCACCGTTGACTATTGTCATGGTAGTGAGGGCTAACACCCGGTGAGGCGAGATAGGGTGGTTGGGTGTTTGTGTGGAGGCTGTCCTGTCATAAGTAAGGATCACTATAAGAAAAAAGCTTTTTTATGACATTTTTAAGTGTCATAAAACGCATTTTATGACGCTTTATTTTTCAATAAAAAGTGTCATAAGTTTGGGTGTCATAATTGATACCCATAAAAAGTGTCATATTAGGTAACGATTATATATGACTTTTTTTTTAAAAACTGTTATATCTGCTACAAAAAAGGGTCATAATATACTCTACAAGTTATCATATTTGATTCGTCATGATAAATAATTTTCAAATATTTAAAAAGGTCATATAAAATATTTCATCATATGAGGGTTTAATATAAATGGTCATAAATTAAACATATAATAAAAAAATATAATAACCAATATTAATGACATAGTTGACAAATAAATTTAAACAAAAATAAAAAATCATTGTAATGTAAAAACAACCTTGATTTTTTTTTGTATTCGAAGTCACGTACAATCTAAAATGCACCAAACCAAGTCATTTGTCCATATAAAAAAATAGTGGGACACAAATAGATATACCCACCATCTACATTATTCACAAAAAAATAATGACCTACTATACGTATCATAAGTAAATATACCCACTATGTACATCATTAAAAAAAATCTGCAAAAAAATTTACATAAAAAAATCACTTATAAATGTGTCGATCTCCCTTTGGCTTTCGCAAAATTATGTAGACACCTCAAAAGCTCCAAATCATATAATATAAGCCTGAATAAGCTTTCATCATGGACTTGCTTCTTCAAAGCATCCTACAATAAAGAAAATTATCAAGAGTGTTGTTAAATCATATTCTTTTAAATCATCTTATGTAGTATATGTCTAAATTTATAAAGATTGTATAAAAAAATTATGTTTACTTAACTTTTGAAAAAAACTCACAATTTTTTCACCAACTTTATTGGTTGCATTGTCTTGATATTCTCTATTTCTCGATTGTCGAGCGATTATCCACATTAGAGACTTATCATCCCCATCAAATGCATCTCCATGTGTCTGTTTTTGTCCCAATTATAAAATAAAATATAAGAAATTAAGCACACAACATAAAATCCCCACATTGAATTGATTATGGTTGTATACTCTACAAATAATACAAGAATTCAATCACATGCCTCTAATCTAACAATGATACGCCTTTCATATGCCTCTAATTAAATGCTCCTGCATCAGTTCAAAACAACATATATAAATCTCTAGTGAAACGTAAAACACTACATATAAATTTTAGTTTTTCCAAAGTATTACGTCGTGCATAATGTAAGTCAACGAGATTTTTTATATAACACAAATAATTGTAAACAATTTAAATTTTTTTGGAAGAGTTTCCTTCGTTAATAGGACTATCCGCCCTGTTTAAGAAATAAATAAAAAACTTCAATAATATTCAAAGATGCCCAATTTATCAAATAAACTTCGATATTATTTCATTCAATAATAGGGAAAATAAACCATTGACACGTTGATATTTCCGTTGTGTTTCACATTAAAAAGAGTCAAATAATACTATCCTCACCTTCAGGTAATTGATGCTCAACCCTGAAAATAATTGCTTCCATCCTTGCTTTTAGACAACCATAATAAGACTTTCCATTGTTTCCTCCATCCCTCTGTTTTTAGATGGAAAGAGTCTGTGGACATGTTGATTTATCTCGTTAGCATTCAGAATTATAAGTTACACGGAAAAAACAAAGAAGTTAGTATTGCAAGAAGCAATTTAATGTTACTGAGTAGTGAAAGCATATATATAAAAGGTAAGGATGCACATGTATGGAAACCCAACTTATCAACGTGGTCCATTGTAAAGTTTCACATGAATTTTGTCAAATAGGAACTAAGAATGAAAACAAGAGTGACATTGTCAAATTTATATGAAAATTAAACTTACAAAGATAAGATTTTCTTAACAAGAAGGATGTGCCTTATGCATCTGACTTGAATCTTCAATTCTTTCATATCAAGCTCGTTCCTACAATACATGAAACATAAACATAGATGTAGTGCAAGCAAAATAAATGAAACAGACTAAAACAAAAAACATGCAAGCAAAATAAATGAAATAGACTAAAATAAAAAACAATGTGTTGATTACCATAACTATACATCCAACTTTAATTCTTTCGATATAATTATTGCTCAGACTTGAAAATTATTCTTAATATAAGATAGACATAACTGTGCCAAGTACATCAGCATACTTAAAACCATAACATTATAATGTAATTTGAAATATAGGTTTTGTTTAGTTTCTACTATTTCTGCAACAACCAAACAAGTATGTACCATGTAATTTAAATCTTCAATACTCCACATGGTAAAATACTAGTATTTTGCCTACCTATTAAAATCTTAATTGCTATAAGTGTTAAAGAAGAATTTGAGAAACTTCCCAGTGAAAAATCTTCATTGCTATAGTGTGTAGATCAGTATATCATCAAAGTGCACGACGAGAAAATTCCCAACGAAAGAATGGTAAAAATGAGTCATGATCTACATGAACGTAAAAAGGACCAATGGACATACCAAAAAATATGTTTTTCACTCGTATAATTCATTATCTTAAATGCAGTATTCCATTTATCACCAAATCTCGCGTGAATTGGGTGGTAGCCCCATTTATCACCAAATCCCATGTGAATTGGGTGGTAGCTCCTCTTGAGATCCTACCTAAAAAATTCTCAGGATCCGTATAGCTAATCTAAAATTTCCTCTAGATAAGGAATCAGTAATAGAGACTTCATTGCAATCCTGTGGATTGCAGGGCTATCAACATATCCATTAACACTCTTACTTCTTGTGAGTAAGTAGGGTTGGCACAACACAAAGAGACATGCTTTCAGACTAAAAAAACCCGATCATAAAACTAAGTAACCTACCAGAATAACTACTCGTTCTCTTAATGTCGTACGTTCAATAATGAAGGTTTGAGAATAAGGTCAATGGGCATTGGATGTCTCTGCAAATGAACCTTGTACAGGCAGCTGAACCGGAGGGATACCTGTATCAATCATAGACACAGTTCTCACAAGTGCATAATACATGGCAATCTTTGGTCTTTAATATCAAAGAATATTTTGATACTAGCAAGGTTGATGATTGCAAGTGCGAAGCTTTCGCCTAGGTGCACATGTCACAACTGGAAAACTCCCCCCACACACACCCAACACCCTAAACAAAAAAAGATGCTCAAAGTCGGACCACTCGTATCAGAAAAGGACATAACAAGAATACAACATGATCAAATAACGATGCTCAACACTGCTAGTTCAGAATAAAAACATATTTACTGGTACACCAAAACAAGTCCAAAGAGGAAGCCAATAGAAAGTTCCTGCGAGTTAAATATATGATATCCCACAAGTAATATAAAGAAAAAAAATATGTAAAACAAATGATCAGAATGCTAGATAACCTTTATTGAGGCTTAATTGTCATGCTACACTTTCTAAAAAGTACCTTGGATAAGCTTGCAATGGATGAAGATAGTTTATAAATTGCATCCTCAGTTTCCTTTAAAAAAGATAATCCCAGACGAGCTGCGATTCTCAAGCCTCGCAAGATTCTTGCTGCATGAAAGAGCACATTTTTTAATCAGAAATTAAATAATTAATATTCCCCAGTCTAATTATGTAAAACAATCAGCTACTGTCATTTCGCATGGTGCTAAACAAATTAATACATGGGAAACAATGCACTTACCACAGTCGTCTTTGAATTAAAATTGAGCAGGCAATAGTGTTTGTAACTAAAAACGTATTACACACAAAAATAACTAACTTATCAAACTTCAAATAAATGAATTGAGTAAACTGCATAGCAAAAAGTAATGAAGAGTCACCTTTAAGGACCTTAAATCCATCATTCCGTTGGCGTAATCATAGATTTTATTCACGAAAGGGTTAAAGAAAAAGATACTCAACAAATTCCAAAACAAAATATTATAAGGGTTAAAGAAAATAATTTTCACCGATATATCTTTCCCTCAGGTGAGAAGTATTTTACCCAGAATCGAAAGTTGCCTAAAAGTAAATGCACCAACCAACCTCAATAACATAGCCTTTTACATGCACTAAACAGATAAGAAAACGTCGTCAAACAATTTTCGAACAATGAAACTACTTCTTTATCTAAGATAAATAATACATAATCACCACAAAAAGTTTGAACCACGCCATGCACTAGTTACACGAGTTTCAAAGAATTCAAAACGGAGTCACACACCTTTTGCAGTGAAGCTGTGATGATGACATCATAATCTTTTGGTATTATATATAGGAGTGAATCTCTCACACATCCACCAACCAAGTAGGATTCAAACCCTTCATATTATTTTTTTGGATGAGTATCTAACAAATAACTGTACAAGTTGTTATCAGTGAGCAGGACAATAATATATATTTGTATATATTATCTTCTTTTAATCTTGTTCTATCTATTATACTTATTATAACTTCACAAAGTTTATGAAATATGAGATAGGCATATTCAGCGATAGGCATACGAGACCTGCATCCTTGAATTAATTATAAACGTATGATTTATATTAGTTTAATAATCAAAAGTAGTCGAAACTAAATTACGTTCTTCTCTTAAGCATCACATCCCTAACATTTTAAATTAAATCATAAAAATGGTGGAAAGTTACTATGTTAATTGTTCGATTTGTAAGATAACACAATCAGAGAAGCTTAATTTTCATAGATGATGCATGATCCACTAGATTTCAGAATATCATAATGTTCATATAATCAGCTATTACAATTCTAATCAACTTTCGCCTTATATGAAAATTCACACCAATGGTTTAAATGCACACAAATAAACACAAAAATTCATGGGAAGCCTTTTAAATACGCACAAATAAAAAAGTACTAAACCAACATTTTTACACTCCTGGTTTCCTGGAAATAGGTAGAAGCAGAACATCTCTCTTCATATAAGAAACCCAACTTTCTCGCTTGTCTACGTACCTCCTAAAAATAGAGAAAAGAATCATGTGAGTTAAGTAACACAAAATATTAATTATAAAGTCTAATAGTTATTGAGAAAAAAAAGTATCACCTTCATTCATTGGGCCAGAGTTAACATTAAGTTGTATCTTTTCTTTTTTGGAAATTTTCTTTACAACAGGGGTGACAAATTCGGGGAAGCTAAACGGTATGCTCAAGTTAGAAGTGGAGGAAGGAGACATGTACAGGGGAATATATAATCATAAGGTACCATTTAAAACAGAAGAAAAGAAACAATCCAAAGCAAGAAGCACCAAAGTGACATAATTGATACAAAAATATAACTAATTCTCATAATACAGAATATGAGTCCAGTGTCGCTCTGGCAGAGGGATCATATATAAAAGAGGGAGAAATTCAAAATGAGAGGAAGCATTTGAATAAGTAGAAAGCATACTTCATTTATCCCCTAGGTAGATCCCATCTCCCCCTCCAGATAATGAAGATGGCTTTGTAATAGTCGAATACAAAAAGAAGAGCAAGATAAAAAAAACGTGTAGTTGTGAGAATTTTAAGATCCAACTCGAAAAATTCTAACAACCAATATCTAAATGTTAAAATGGATTTTGTGGAATGTTAGGGGGTGTCCAAGAAAAGAGGAATAAATAGATTAAAGAGAATTCATAACACATCCATGTTAGTAATTATTGAGCCTAAAGTTAATAAAGAGAAGGTGGGGGACTATGTGAGTAATCTTGATTTTGAGTTTGATGTGGCCAACGAATCAAACTGTATATGGATTCTTTTGAATCATGGCCTTAAATTTATTCTCATTGCAAATGGCCCAATGCATAACTTTGCAAATGTATCACCCTAGGATCTCCTTTCCAGTTCAGGTTTTAGTTGTGTATCCTAAGTGTTCTAAAATCGAAAGGCTGCCTTTATGGGAATATTTACAATTGGTAGATGTGAATACTCCCTCTGGGGGGGGGGGGGGGGGGGGGATTCAATATTGCTCTTTCCTCTAGCAAAAAAGAAGGTGGGAACCCGATTAACATCAATGTTACTGATTTTCTTGTGCTGGCTTGCTGGACATAGGGTACTCTCGATCTAGATTTAATAAAAGAGATGGTGCTATCAGAATTTGGTTTGGTTAAATAGAGTGCCTGTGAAACCTCAATGCAGTCTATATTTTTGTCTGCTAAGGTGGTGCATCTTAATAGAACTACATCCGATCAATCCCCCTTCTTATGTCTATTCTATGTGGTAGAAGTGGTGGCTATAAAAGATTGTAATTTCTTAATTTTTGGACTAAGAATATTAATTTCAAGAACTTAATTCATCATCCTTGGATGAATTACACCTCTTGAAATCCTCTATACACTTTAATTAAAAAATTAAATAACATGAAGTACATTTTGAGCAGGTGGAGAAAAGAGACACTTAATAACTTCTTCCAAACTTCTATCAATGCGAAAGATGAGGTCTTCTTGAGGGAGTTGAAATTTGATATGAACCTATCGGAATCTCATAGAGAAAATTATTCCAAAGTTAATCTCAACTGAACAAAGGGTTGGAACCTCAAACCAACCCCCAACATTGTCAATTCATACTGGTACCCAAGTAATCAACTACTTGGGGCTGAATGACCATAATTTCTACAGTGGAGCCTATATGGCTTCACAGATAACTAAATAAGACTTGGCAGGCATCTGTAAGAACTATAGGGCATATAAGTTCTTATATACTTATATTCCCTATAGTTTATTTGATAATGGAGGAAAATGGGATTCCCTTAGAACAAACTAAGGTCAAAACCCATAACGAAGCATAAATTTGATGATTTCCCATATTTCTTTTTTAACTATCTCCTTTCCTTCAAAATTCAGTTATTTCTTCCCTTTCAATTGTTCCAAGCCAAGGATAACATAATGCGTCTATAAAGAGCTCACCTTTTTACACTTCCCTTCAAACATAATTATTATGTTGAACCATTGATGCCAAGAAGGGAGAGCCCCTACCAAATTAAGCTGCCTATGAAGATTTGCCCAATCTAGCACTTAGTGAAGAAGTATGTCACATGACGGGGATAAGCATACTTTTTACCTCTTTAGTTGAATCAAGTTACAAGCACTACATGGGGAAAATGCATGTTTTGGCCTCTAATAATTATAAATAAGATATTTTGGAGAAGTGAGTGGAGATTTCACAAGGAAAAATATTCCATGTGGTATTCTGTTATCAATGGCATTTATGGGTTTGGTCATATTTCACAACCAAAACATGGAATATGACCAAACACTGGAGATGACCAAATATTCTTTGGTATTAAGCGTGGGCTGTCAAGACATGACAATGACTTGTTTATGGTGGAAATTGTTAGTCATAGTGGAAAGAAGAGACAACGAAAGTCATGGACATGTATAGTGTTGGCAGCCTTTAGGATTTTATGGAATGAAAGTAACAGAAGAATTTTTTAAAATACGAAGATTAAGAAGGAGGCCATTTCGAGAAAAAGTCAAATTTTTTGCAACATCTTGGGCTTCTCAGTCTTCAGTGTTTAGTTGTCTTCCATTTACTGTTTTATCTTTAAGGTGGTATAATTGTAATATGTAATCTCTTTGCACATTGAAGTTATTATTTCTTTTCTGTGATGAGGGGTCGCATAAAGATTACCTGGTTTAGGTGGACATCTTATCCCCTTTAGTATGTACTCTCTTTTGAACTTTAATTTTGCTTCTTTGTTTCCTATAAAAAAAAAGCTTATGCTACTGTCATTGTGATATCATATCTAGTTTCATATTTGAACAATTCTTCTTCTTTTGCTAACAAAAAACTCATCTTCATTACCAATGTTTTTCATTCTCATGTGGGAGAATG
This sequence comes from Sambucus nigra, assembly GCA_949130495.1. Lineage (NCBI taxonomy): Eukaryota > Viridiplantae > Streptophyta > Magnoliopsida > Dipsacales > Adoxaceae > Sambucus > Sambucus nigra. The sequence continues at coordinate 416,908,295 of OX422211.1, read as the reverse complement.
TTAAAAAATGTAGATCAAATTTGAGATTGTAAAAAATGAGGATCAAAATGTTTGGACTAAAAGATGCAAACAATAAAGAAGTATCGGACACGTGTTCAATAGTATCCACAAAGTATCCGATACATATCATACGTGTATCCGATACTCAAACAACATGTTTCCTTGATAGAAGTATGCGTGCTTCATAAATCTAGACACTTCCATGTAGGACACAAAAATTTATTTCTTCCAAATGAACAAGCACATTCTTCACGTGAGATGCCATTAATACTTGAATTACTTTTCATTATAGATTTAATCTACAAAGCCATCTTGATATGCAGAGTTTTGATTAGACGCATCTATCGTTTCATTCCTAGTGTAGGAGTTTATTCCAGGATTTTAGTTTGGGCATGTTGGCCCCATTTGAGACTTTATTCATTAAGTATTTCAGTTTCAGACTTGTATTCAGATATTCTTATTAGTTGGATTCATTATTTGGTTTGGGATTTTTAGCCGCTGGTTTATTCGGCAAGACTATATTTATTTACTTGAGATGTTTGGACTCTAGTATTGTGTGAATGTTCTAATTCAGTTTTTTCGCATATTATTATTTAACTGTTTAATGCAAGATAATATTTGGCACCGGCTTAATTAACGAATAGGTGATTAGTAATTAATTTTGTTTCCGACAGTGATGCTAAGAATGAACCAATTTTTAAATCATGTTTTAATTAAATAAATGCCTGATCACTTGGTATTTAATTAGGCGAGGTGTCACAATTTTCTTAATTGCTCAGTTTTTATATATATTCTCTTCCAAATTAAAGACGAGTTAACTGTAGCGGACAATCTAGCGTGAACTCATCAAAGGTCTCATTCGCCAAAATCTGAGCGGTTTCAAACTGAGTGGTGAGGTTTTAGAGTTTGGAAGACTTAACAACACTAGTTCGTTCATGGGTGAGTTGGAATATGTCCCAATCCTATCTTGACATCTCACAAGTAATAATAAGACGGAGCTCCTCCGGGGTAACAACACAAAATAGAGCATTTAAACCTCAAGATTTATAGTTTTCTAACCTACGCCCAACCTCACTCCATGATTATAACGGTTGGACACTCGATTCTCTCAATCTAAGGTAGTAGGTGAAGTCAAAACATTCAGTACATCTTGCCATACCCATTCATTTAAAGCCTTAAATGGTGATTTCATACGCATTTTACAGTATTCGTAATTTGACCCATAAAACATTGGGGCTCTCAGACAATCAAATCCTCCAAAATTCATGATTAATAACACGGGATCTAAACCAAACAACTTAGAGTTCCCTCTGATACCAAGTCGAGGAAGCAAATTTGATATGATGGTTAAATAATTACACAAACCATTTTTTTAATAAAAATTCAAATTAATTTTTTCTTAAACAAAATTAGTTCAAATTAATTAAGCAATAAATAAATTAATCATAAATGATTAAGAAAACTTAAAGGACTTTTTTTGAAGAATTTGAACACTCAAATGGATGGAAAAGTCATTTTCGTAACTTCTGCTCCAAACGAGTTATAATCCTGGGGAGGGGGGGCAGAGATCGTGGGAGTAGTGGGAAAAACTGTTATTTATTAAAAAGCGCATCAGGTTGTTCGAACGACATGGTACTCATTCGAACAGGGATCCAACGATTGTTCAAATGAGACTCCAGAGAGGAGAAAAAATGTGTCATTAGAAGTTTAACATATCTCGTTCGAACGAGGTACCCATTCTCGTTCGAATGAGGTACTTATTCATTAGAATAAATTCTAATGACGTATCCGATGAGAAAACAACAAAGGCTAAAATTGACTCGATTTGAAGTTCCATTGGATCCAGGGTCTAACAACACCCACAATGACTTATAAAAAATTTCTAAAAACCTTTTTATAATTAGATTGAAATCATCTTAACACCCAATAACAAGGCTTTACATAAAATATGCATTCATACCTGAGAAATCCTTGAAATGTTGATGACGAAACATGGCACGAAACACCAAAAGATGATGTGTTCTCTTTAGAATGGTCGTTATGTCTTCAACAAACATTTCTTAGGCTTGAAATGCCATTAACTCAAGTACTAACCTATGACTCAAAATGTTTTGTCCAAAATTAAGCCAATATATACAAATTGACAAGATTAGAAATTTTCCTTATAAATCTCCCCCATGGCAATTCCGAGACAAAATTAAAAACAAAAACACCTATGGATTGTCAAGCTGATTTAAAAGACTCAATCTCAATGAGGAAGCAAATTTGATGGGGTGTCTCAAAAATTACACAAACTAAATTTAAAAAAATGAATGTCCAAATGAACTTTTTCTTTAACTAAAGTAGTCCCAATTAATTAAGCAATAAATAAATATTAAACTAAATTTAACCTAAGGTTAAACTTTGCACAAATTAAATGAGTTGTGATTAGACTAATTTTATCTTAAACCTAAACATTCATATAGGTGAGTATAAATAGATAAGATAAGGCAACCACAATGTCGTATGTAAGAGAAAAACCCAAATAGGAAAAACCTTGAACAACCCAACCACATGAAGTCCATAAAGTATAGAACTACAAAAGTACACGACATAATACTTACAACACAGACTCAACTCCCTCGTAAGCCATGACTATCTTCTTTTCTTTAACCTTTGCTCAGTTACATGCAAGAGTCCACTCGAAAAGTTGCAACAACGTGTGAGTCCACAACACCTCGGAATCCACCGATATGGCTCAGTAACCATCATGCACATAGATCCCACCATATGTAAGCCAACGATCACAGAATCCTCCACAAGAAAAAAAAATCTCAACAAGATGTAGATAATAAGCCATGGTGCCAAAAACAGCATCTCAAAACATATTCATAATGAATATTGGATCGTAAACTAATTGGGTGTAAACAAGGGTTTGTGTTTGGAAAAATTAATCATAAATGATTAAGAAAAATTAAAGGACTTTTGGAAGAGTTCTAGCACTCTAATGAACGAAAAAGTCATTTTCATAATTGATGCTCCACACTACTTAAAAGGGAGGGAAAATAGAGATCATGGGAGTAGTGGGAGGAGTTAGAAAAAAATGGTGTTTTAAAAAAATGCATTGTACCTTGTTCGAATGATGTACCCTTTCTCTTTTGAATAAGGATCTAATGAGAGTTTAAACGAGATCCCAGAGAGGAGAAAATTATTCGTTAGAAGTTTAAGATATATCGTTCGAACAAGGCACCCATAATCGTTCGAATGAGGTACATATTCTCGTGAGAACAACTTCTAACGAGATATCCGATGAGAAAACATTAAAGGCTAAAATTGACTCGATTTGAAGTTCCGTTAGATCCGGGGTCTAATCACACTCAAAATGACTCATAAAAAATTTCTAAAAGACCATTTTATAATTAGATTGAAAACATCATAACACCCAATAATAAAATATCTACGGCTCAACATAAAATATGAATTCATACCTGAGAAATCCTTGGAACGTTGATGACCTGACTTGGCACGGAACACAATGTGCTTATGTGTTATCTTTAGCTTAGCCATTATGTCTTCAATAATTATGTCGTAGGCTTGAAAGATAACTAACTCAAGTCCCAACTTATGACTTAAATTGTTTTATCCAAAATTAAGAAAATATATACAAATTGACTGAATTTGAAATTTGTCCTTACTAGTAGTTTTATCCAATATTTGGGAAGGAAGATAAGGACCTAATGTAGTGATATGAAAAATGTCAAAGTTTCTCCTTAGTGCCAAAATATCCAACAAAGAAGATGGCTCTAATTTTAAGTCCATCGCCCTTTTTTCTCAATGGGGAGTGAATTTGGTAGGACCTCTTCCCTTCAGCAAAGGATAAAATAAGTTTTATATTGTGTCCATTGATTAATTCGCCAAGTGGACTGAGGTTGATACCTCAGCTGCCATCGTGTTAAAGAAAAATAAACAACTTGATTTGGTTGAACATCATCTTTCGATTTGTCTTGCCCAAGGCCATCATCTCAGATTATGACAAATAGTTCAATAACCATGATCTTCTCATATTATGGCATAAGTAACCCTTACCCCTAGGACATCTAAAATACAAAGACCAAGTTGATGTAACCAACAAAACCCCCTTACATAAATTGAATAAGATCTTATAAAAGTCCAGGGGCTTTGGGTTGAAGAGTTACATAGCACTTTGTGGGGATGAAGAGTTATCGAACATTTTATTAGCCTACACAACCACAGTGAGAGGTCTAATATGGGAAACTCCAGTCTCCCTGACCTTTGGTGATGATCCCAGCATAATAAAAAGTAAACAAACAAAGGGTATCTTAGTTTAAAACAAAAGCCAATGATGAAGGACTAAAGAGGTATCTAGATGCATGAGAAGAAAAGAGGGAAATCTCTCGGATCAAAATGGCTACATACAAACATATGACAACATACGACTTCAACAAGAAGATCGTTCACAGAGAATTAAAGGTAGGGGTCTTGCTCTTAAGAGAAGTAACCATTGAGACCAGTATTCCAAGTGAAGGAAAGTTAGTCCCGAAGAGGGAAGGCCCATATATAGTGACTAAAATTGCGAGGGGGCTATTATCATCTTAAAGACATGGAGGGGTATGGGCTTCCTCAACCCGGGAATGTAGATTACCTCAAAAAATACTTCCAATATTATACTTTAAAATGAAATGAAAATAATTATTTTTGTTACTCATGATGTTTCGATACAAGTGTTATTTCAGTTGATTAGGAGGAGATACCCAGAAGTCTCTCATAGTGTAAAAATATAGCATTTTTGTTTCTAATTATTTCCCTGATGCATTCGGAGTCCCAAAATGGTCCCAAAATATCTTGTAAAGGGGGACTATGGAGAATAAAAAAACTCATAGCTTGAACTACTAGGTGATAGGATATCTTCAAAAAAATTCATGAGCTTTGCTTTAAAGGGGATAACTAGAAGTCACACGTATATACCATATTTGTTTCTAATTATTGGCCTGACTCATTTTGAGTCCTAAAATGGTCTAAAAATATCTTTCATGTGGAATTACTAAGGGCAAAAAACTTATAGTTTAACTTACCAGGAAATAGGACATCTTAAAAGAATTCACGAGTTTTGCCACGAAGGGCATACTAAGAAATCACGTGTAGTAAAAAATTATAATGTTTTTGTTTCTAGTGTTTCCATGATGCATTTAGAGTCTTTAAATGGTCCAAAAATATTAATTGCGACATTTTTGTTTCTAATTTTTCCTTGATGCAATTAAAGATACAAAATGGTTCAAAAATATCTTGCACGGGGACTATAAAGAGCAAGAAACTTTTGACCTACCAAGAAATAGGTCATCTTCAACAAATTCACAAGTTTTTCTCAGAAGAGGGTACTTAAAAGTGGGAAAAGTGTAAAACTACAACAGTTTTTGTTTCCAATTATTTCCTGGCACATTCAAAGACCAAAAATGGTTAAAAAATATGTTTTACGGGGGTTTACAGAGGGCAAGGAATTGATTGTTTGAAGTAATGAAAAATAAGTTGTCTTAAAAAACTCACGAGTGTTGCTTTAGAGGGGACTAAGTCGGGCAAGAAACTAATAGTTTGGACTATCAAGAAATAGGTCATCTTAAAAAAATTCATGAGCTTTGCTTCAAAGGGCATACCAAGAACTCGCCCGTAGTTTAAAAATATAATATTTTATAATTTTTGCCTGATGGCTTCGGATCCCTAAAATTGTCTTAAAATATTTCGTATGGGGAACTACAAATAATAAGAAACTCGTACTTTGACCTACTCGAAAATAGTTGATCTTAAAAAAATTCCCGAGTTTTTCTCCAAAGGGAGTAGGGTGAAGTTGCACAAAGTGGAAATTTATAACATTTTTATTTATAATTCTTTCCCTAACTCATTCGGAATCCCAAAATGGTCCAAAAATATTTAATACCGAGGACTATAGAGGGGATGGAGATAATAGTTTGACCTATTGAGAAATAGGTCATCTTAAAAAATTCTTGAGTTTTGCTACAAAATGGATACCTAGAGGTTGCGCATAGTGTAAAAATATAATATTTTTGTTTCTAATTATTTACTCGATGCATTCGAAGTCCCAATACCAACCATATCATATCCTGTGGACTACGAAGGAAATGAAACTAATATTTTGACCTACCAAAAAATGGTTGTCTTCATAAAATTCACGAATTTTGCATTACAGGGGATTCATAGATTTCGTGCATAGTGTAAAAACACAACATTTTTTCATAACTATTTCCTTGACTCATTTGGAGTTAAAAAAATGGTCAAAAAATATCTGGTATTGATGATTACAAAGAAAATTAAACTCATAGTTTCACCTACCAAGAAACAGGTCATCTTAAAAAATTTACGAGATTTTCTTTAAAGGGGATGCCCAGAAGTCATGAATAGTGTAAAAAATAACATTTTTGTTTCTAATTGTTTCTCTAACTTATTCGTAGTCCCAAAGTCGCCCAAATATATCTTGATGATATATACATAAATAGATCAGTCAGAATATGGAGAACAAATCGGTAAGAATATGGAGGTGTATGTTGATGACATGCTTATTAAGTGAAAAAAGGCCACCGAGAACATTAGAGATTTGGGGCAGACCTGGGCTTCATAGTTAACTTAGGTGGAATTAAAGCCAACTCGAACAAGATTGAGACACTGATCAATATGCAATACCCCACGAGCAAGAAGGAGGTATAAAGACTAACTACTCGCGTAAGATCACTGAACATATTCACGCACAGGGCCATATATACATGCCATCAATTTTTCAAAGTGTTGTGAAAATTTTTCGAATAGAACGAAAAGTGCGAACTACATTCCTAGAGTAGAAACGGTATTTAAGGTTCGTACCATTGCTTTCAAGACCAGTTTTAAGAGAAGAGTTGTATCTATATTTGTCTTTATCTGAATCTACGGTCAGTTTGACCCTGATCTGTGAAAAAGATGGAATACAAAGGCTTGTGTACTACACCAGCAAAGTATATCGTGGAGAGGAATTTTGGTATCCTAGATTGGAGAAACTATAATTAACCTTCATCAAAGATTCTAGGCGGATGAAGCCATACTTTAAGGACCACAAAGTTATTATCTTTAAAGACCTGCTTCTGGGCAAAGATATTAATAAACTTGAGAAATGAGTCAGACATATGGCTTGGACCATAGATTTTGGATAGTATGAAATTCAATACGAATTGAAAACATCTACTAAGGGAAACATCATGAAATATTTCATTGCAGTATTCACGTATGAAGAAAAAAAATTGAGGATACTTCTACAAAAGAGAGCTCAACAACAATGGTGGCAAAGCATACTTTTAAAAAAGAGAGCTTAACCCCAAATCAGACCAACTAGACATTTTCAAAAGAGATCTCACCAGTTAAACTAAACGAGCAGACTCCCAAGAAAGATAGCTCTATCACCAAACCAATCAAGAAAATTGGTGACGAACCTAAATCATCGATCAAATAAGAAGAATTGCTCATGATTTAGAGAAAATAACAAAGTTGTTCATATATGGAGAATTATTCAGAGCCAATTTTGAATAAGAGGTCCCTATTTGGAAAATGTTTGTTGATGGATCATCCTGTGCCATGGGTAGTTGCGTCGATCTGATAATTACGACACTAAAAAATATCGATGTTGAATATGCTCTCAAATTTTAGTTTGAGGATTCCAATAGTGCGGCCAAATAGGAGGCACTTATTACATGATTTGGGATAGCGGTATCCCTTGACGCCGAGTAGATATTGGCATACAATGATTCTCAGCTCATAATGAACCAAGTGCTAGGGATTTATGAGGAGAGGGAATAATCTATGGAAAAATACTCGGCTAAAGACAAAAAGTTATTAGTAGTATTCCTCATAGTTCGGATAGTCGGAGTGCCAAGGATTGAAAATGATCAGGCATATTCACTCACACGATAGGCTTCTGCCATAAGGATAGAGTTAAGGAGAATAGTCCTAGTGTAAATCCTCATGCACCGGAGTACTGACGAGGAGAATGTCAAAGTGGTGGAGATGGACTTAAGACCATCGTGGATGGTTATAATACGAACATATTTGGAGACCGACACTATCCCAAAAAAACCTAAGGAAATTAGGAGATTACGGTACAAGGATGCAAAATATATGCTGGAAGGAGGAGTCTTGTTCAGGAGAGGGTTCGTCATATTAATTCTAAGATGTGTCCATTTAGCCAAAGTAGCAAACTTGATAAAAAGATGTGCATGAGGGATCTTATGGAGCACATTTCGTAGGAAAATCACTTGTAAAGAGGGTGTCCACACAAGGCTACCTCTAGCCCACTATGAAGGCAAACTGTGCAGACTATGCTGGGAAGTGTGAGAAGTGCCAGAGATATGCCTCTATCCATAGAAATCCATGGATAGATCTTACACCAATCACTTTCCCTTAGCCATTTATGATGTGGGGAATAGATCTGGTCGGCCACTTAAAAAATCGGAGGAATATTTAAATATTTAGTGGTAGCGATGTATTATTTCATCAAATGTGTAGAAGTTGAGTCCTTAGTAGAGATTCCATATCAAAAGGTCTTCCAATTCACCTGAAAGAATATTATTTACTGATATAGGAAGCCATATGACCTCATCACTAACCACGATACACAATTTGATAACCAAGAGTTTGAATACTTTTGTAACCACTCCAAAATCTAGAAACTACATTCTGTACCGGGACATCCACAGTGTAACTGGTAGATAGAAATGACCAATAAGATGTTAGTGGATGGAGCAAGAAAAGGTTGGACGACGCCCATGAAAACTAGACCAATGAACTACATAGTGTCCTTTAGGCGTACTGAATAATGCCACTAATGATGACTGGTGAAACCCCTTATATGCTTGATTTTGGCATAGAGGTAGTAGTTTCGATAAGAATTGGTCTACTTAGTAATCACGTCCTCAACTTCGACTCACCATGGAGCAACCTGATGAGAAGATTGGATTTGGATATGGTAGGAGAAGTCACAGAGCATGTAACACTTAGAGTGGAAGTGTACTAGTAGATAATTGCATGGTTTTATAACATAAGAGTGAAACTGGGCACTTAAGGGGACTATGTACTGAAGAATGGCATCCAAAAGGGAAACAATATAAAACCTAAATGGCATAACTCATATAGAGTATCTGATGTTATGCAACCAGGAACTTATAGATTTAAGACCTTGGAAGGAGAACATCTTAAAATTTTGTGGAACTCCGAACATCTAAGGAAGTACTACCTATAATGAAATATAAAGCCTTTTCCTTATTTGTAATCCCACTCAGTGATGAATAAAAAGATTTGATTTCCCCAAAAATGTTGCCACTTACATTATTTTTGGTTTTGTGGGTGTGGGATATGTACATATCAAACAACAATGAACAACTCTCAATATTTTTCAACAAAAACTTCATGTATGACTTTGACTCTAAACAAGTTACAAACGAGAAGTTGTTCAACTTCATGTACGATCTCGTCTTATGACAGATCGCGAATAAGAAGTTTGTCAAACCTAGGGAATCTATCGTAGTCTTATGGACGATAAGATCCGACAATAATCAACTAAGTCCGGGATAGATCTTAGTACATTTGGTCAACTCTGGTGATTAACATTATCACTTGGTCAGAATGACAAGATCCATCTGAATGACCAGTATGTTGGTGTAAGTTTAAACAAAACTCGGGACATGGACAACCAAAGTTCATCCAAAATTGATAGGTTAGTAAGGCTAATTAGGTAGGAAATAATCCAATCGCATGGTCATATGACTAAACTACTGGCAGACCTATCTCAAACACCTAATAGTTAGTAAGATAAAGCTAAAAACTAATTGTTCTTAAAATTTTGGTCGCTCAAATTTACTTACAAACTAACTTAAGTAGAAAATTTGGACGACCACAATTACTTATGGAATGATTTTTTCAAATTTGCGCTGATCATAAACATAACATGAAATTTTTACAATGGACATATTCATACAAGAAGAAGGTGAGAAGCTACAAATATTAAAAATCCTACTCATATATTACAAATGTGTTCATTATGAGAAAAGAGAAATGTCCAAAACATAAGAAATATATATCAAGGGTTTCATAGAAAAAACATAAAGGCTTCATGTACGAGGGCATTAGTAGCATTAGTATCTCTAAGGGGAAGAAGAGGGGTATCAGCGATAGGAACCTGACCAACTTTGTCAGCTCGATCAACTATGGCTACAATCTCCTCTAATTCCATCAACTACTCAGCAGCAAGGGCCATGGCCTCATCATTATCACCTTCCCATTTACTAAATTCCTTGGCTATGTCAGGTTAATGCTTTATAACCCTCTTCTTTAACTACTCATAGACATCTAGGTTAAAATACAAGTTATCCAAGTTATAGTCGAGAAAACATTTATATATTTCTATCGTTGTCTGCTCATCCTTTTTAAGAGATTCATCGGCCCTTGTAAGAATTTTATTAGCATCATACAAATATTTTTTAGATCATGCCAAGTCATAATTAACCTTCTTCAGAGCTTCCTCTAATCTCTTAAACTTCACAGCATCGATCTAAGCCTGGCCCTTCAACTTGTGGACCTCCTCTTTGGCCTGGCTGAGGGAGACCGTGTAGACAACTAATATGAACCAAAACATCTCAAATTATAGATAAAAAATAGCCACAAATATGAATCATCAATATCAAGAATGATGTGACTAAACAAAATCAACGCAGTATAATAATGAAAGCATGAAAAAGCAATATCGACTACATCAGAACTGTCTAAAACAACCCAGAAGTACCAAAATAGTGTAATATTAGCATATATGTGAAGCAAGTACAAAACAGAATGAAGACAGAAAAAGTCAACATAGGTCATTCGAATGACAAATTAATGTCATTTGGATGATAGAAATATCTCGTTCGATCCAGGCTAAGAAATGACCAAAAACAGTAGCATGTTGCGCGAAGTAACCATTTAACGACCTATCTTGAGACCATATTTGACAATTAATGTACCTTATTTCTAATGTCGTTTGATCCAGTGATCTAATGATGTGGACTAATCGTTCGAACGATAATCACAAGTCAATCTAACGACTTAATTTTTTTTTTTATTTCAGCTCTAAAAATATGCAGGATTTGCCCAGTGAAGAAATTTTCCGAAAATAACAAATGAAAGTACAAAACTGTAACAAAAAAGACTCAAAACATAAAATATAAGTTACATGCTGCCATAGTATCAATGCGACTAAACATGGGTATGGAATGAATGGGCGTGAACTACAACAAATGAATAATATCTTAAACACATTCAAATGATCAAGAAGCTCATATCATCAAACTATGTTTTAGCCATATGTGACAATTAATATATTGAGCTTAATGAATTAAACTAACATCATCCACAAAAATCCTAAATTTTGACGATTCTACCAAACAAATAGCATCATGACATGATTTTTCAACATTAGGATTCGTAGTGCAAACCCGTTGTACTTTTCCATCCAAACTCCCTCATATATTCATATTTCTTTTTCTAAATCTTTTGAGGTTTCTACTTTCTCTCCTTAGAGAATTCCTATTGGACCTTTTTGGTATATATATGATCTTTTAATTGCCTTAATATTTTCTTGGACTCTTTTAAACGGTGACTTTCACGATGAGTTTATTATACTCTCGCAATCGTTTCTCGTGTACACTCATCATTTTTTCAATTTAAATAATTTGTATCCTCACGGGCAACGGTTCTTACATGCACACCTCCTCCTAAGTCTAATTACGCATAGATGACAAAATTGAGAGGAGAATTTCTCACCAAACTAAAATATGCATGAGAGGTCAAACATTCATGTAAGCTCATGCATGTCTGTTCAATGCCATATATACAAAGTCGAATCCAAATGCAAATCAACTTCGAAACAACCCCTTTAATCAATGGTTAAGATCATTCTAAGCATCTAAAATTATGAACTAATGTACTAGCCACATGGATAATAAAACGATGGGGGTCCAAGCACACAAATATGCCACATCAAACATGGGAACTCAAAACTCAAAAATCTTTTTGTGTTTTTCAAATATTTTTGCCCCCCAAAAAAACATAATCTTTTTGTATTTTCTTAAAAATGTATAAAACCAAAAATTTATTGTATTTTTTTAAAAGACTCAAATAAATGAAAAATATAATACAAAGAGATGAACACTTCATAACACTAGCAAATATATATCATGAAGCAAACTAGCGTATGATAAACATGATCATGCAAGCAATCATACATAAGAAATAGCATGTGAAGCATCATGTGATAGCTTGTGAGAATCAACCAATCTAACATTTAGTGTCTCCAAAACATATTTCCTATCCCAAACAATTATACACCTAACTCGAGGGGTTTTCGAAACTGAAGGGGAACTACACTTAAAGTTCCTAGGGTCTTTTCCAAGATCAAAATAAAAATGCCTACAGTGACATTTCCTACCGCAATGCAAACACATGTGAACACGAAGAGGAATGGAACCTTTGGGTTGACCTTTTGTAACACCCAAGGATTTAATTGACCCTCTAAAACAAACTATGGTTTGGCTTTAACATTCTAAGCATTAGAACAAGGCGATCCATTACCAATACTACTCAAGTGTTTTAAATTATTTTCAACTTCAAAATTTTAGACTCAAGCAAAGAATTAGACTCCTCAAATTTTAGGGACTCCTCTTTCATTTTCAATTACCAGTAAAATATTATCTTGATCCCCTTAATATGAGCAAACTTATCCCTAAGAGTCTTCTCACGTGCCTTATAATCATTAATTAAAACATTCTCTTTAATGACACAAACATCCACACTAGAATTTTAACATCATCTAACTCTTTCTCCAAAACATGGACTCCCTTCTAACTCTATTCCTTGTCTAATTTTAAAGTTTTAAAGTCATCATATAAAGCAACGAACTTCTCACGAATGATGTCTCTTTGAGTTTGAAACATTTGCAAATATTCAATCATATTTTGAAATGAGAATTTTCTTCTTCAAGAATTTCAATTCTTTTTGCAAACTTCAAGTTCAAGAGATTTAATTCGTCAAAGCTAGAAGAATCCATAGAGAGAAAAACAAACACATGAGTGAAACAAATAACCACCCAATAAGCACAAAAATAAATATCTACACAATAACTGAGTGCAACCCGCTCTGATACCAATTAGTAAAGGCAGGTAAGCCCTAATACCAATTTATAGAGGCCCTTTTTGTGTGTCCTTTAGGTGAAAATACTTTTTCTAAAAACTTTTTTCAATTTTAATATGCACCCATTTTACTTAACCCAATTTTATCTTGTTAATCCTAAACATGAATATAGTGTGATTAGACAAGTAAAATAAAGTAAAGTCCACAAAACGTGCCGATGTACGAGGAAACCACTAAAGGAAATAACCTCGGATGACCCAAGCTAGACAATCACTATGATATGGTTTTATCAAGTACAAATAGTAGACATACTCAATGATTCGATTCCCACATGCCATGATGCTCTTTTATGCTTCAACCTATCCTCCATAGTGCAACGCAAGAGTCCACCTATGTCAGGTCCATAACACACGAGTCCACATGTGCCTCAATATCCATCGATTCAGCTACGACAATGGTCTATGATTAGGAATGAGGAGTCCACTGTTTCTTCATCGCAAAACTCGACGAACCAATTTGTGTTCAATAGGATGAAAAAACTCCAATAGTGCAAACCAAGATCTTTATAACATAATTTTATGAAAGTTCGGATCTTGAAACAATAAGGATGGTTTTATCTTTGAAATCCTTTGTAAACAAATTGCATAAAAACGTATGGTACTGTTCTGTATTTTATGTTATGCACTCTCAAAATTCAAGAAACAGACACTTTAAATAATAACTTTAAGTCGGCACATCATTTAAATGATATTGGCTTATCGTTCAAATGAACTGGCCATCTTGTTAGAATGAGACGTCAATGTAGTTTGAACGACTTCCACATGTCGTTTGAATGACTACATAAGTCGTTTGATCCTTCAAAACTCAACAAAAAGATCCATTCGACTCTAAACAAGATTTATCTTAGAAAAACTCAATTTAAAAACATTTTAAAATCATTTTAAATAAAATATTATCCTTAAAAAATATTTGCGAATCTTATAATCATTATGCCTTCATACCTGAGAGATTCTCAGAACATGATATGAAGACGTGAAACATGCACTAATAAACATGTCATGATCTATTGAAGATTTCTCGCTACGCCTTTAACACAACATCATAGACTATATAGGAATCATGACAAGTAAAATCTATCTATGACTCAAAGTGTTTTTTGGCCAGAATAATGCCAATACATAAAAATTGACACTATTTGGAAATTTGTCAATACAAAAGTTACTGTAGATTGTCGTATATAAACACTTTTGAAAACACTCAGCAAGAAAATGACCACAAAGATTGTAATAGCTACAATACAAATGCGAGGTTGGCTTGCCTTTATCTTTTAAACCATTAAAAATAGGTTTGGACGCATTTTGAAAATGAGGTTTAACTCCAAAAAATTTTGAGTTTTCCCAAAATTCTTTAATGTGTGTGTGTGTGGGGGGGGGGGGGGGGGGGGGGGGGGGGGGACATACTTCACTTTATTATCAGGCATCTTCTTTGATTGCCACACAGTCTTAGTATATTGTGAGACTCATTTTTTCAAAACATTTTTTTAGAGATTTTTCAAATTCTTAAACTGTGGTGTGTTTGGTAAAGTCCCAAAAGAAACAAATATAGTTTTGGAACCACTTTAAATAGCATCCTTTGTTACTTTAAGGTTTTGATCAAATGCTAAGCCAATTTTATCATCTGAGTTTATTTTGTTAGAACTGGTTGTTTTATCATATGATTTTGCATTGGTCTCAAAATGAAGACGATTCTTAAAAATAGTTGAGACTTTTTGTTTTGATTCTTCGAGTTCCACCAAAGTAGACTTGTATTTTTCTTCTCAAATATATTTTTTCACAAAAAGTTCATTGATTTTTTAAAGTAAGTTTTTAGTTTCAGTCTCATGAGATCCACGCATTGACTAGTATAGTCCTCAGAGTTCTGGGTAACAACCTTACTTAAGCCACCATCATTGGACTCACTAAGTGAAGTGTACGTGTTGTTTCTTAATGATTCAATTTGAGGTTTGGAACTCACACACCCATTAAGTTCATCACAATGATTTGCACTTTGACTCATGCACATGATAGAATCATCAGAAGTGTTAATAACATCATCATTTGATAGTTTATTCACACGAACAACATGTGTAGAATCAACAACAACATTAAATGGTAAATATTCTTTATCATCAGAATACACAATTTTATCATAAAAGGACATTCATGATTCATGTATTTCGAGTGACTCAGACTCATCATCATCGGAATCACTAGAGTCATCCAAAGGCTTACAAACACGGGCCTTAGGTGTAGTCCCAATATCAGATTTCCATCTATTGGAATAATTACCCATGTTACCACATTTGTGACACTAAAATTACTTAAGTCCTTCTTGGGTCTCCGATTATTATTGAAGGTAGGTCTATCATTATTATGGTCATGGGGTTTGGGAACTTAAAAGTTTTTGTAGATAGCCTTTCCTTGTTTAGTTGACATATCATTCCTAAACATTGTAAGTTTTTTGTAATGTTTAGATCATGAGGGATATCTAATTATTAATACTCTGAAGGTCATAGTCCTCATCTAACTCTAAGTCATAATTAAGCACATTTAACTTAAATATTATCATTTAAGAATAATAAACTATATTAGATCCAGAGGATCTTTTAACAATAGAATTCATTTGCTTCTTATGATCTAACTCCATATTTATAGTCCTTAATTTGCTACTTAACACTTCTGGAGTCAAGTTTGGATCATTCATTTCCTCTATAGCATAACGCGTGTAATCAAATTTAGCAAGTAAAGATTATTTTTAGCACAATTTACTTTATATCATAGATTATAGCATTCAGTTTAGTAATAATGTCTGTGAGCTTATTATAGAAGTCATCAAAGATCTCTATGTTGTCCATTATGAGGGTGTGTACTGTTACACAAGCATTTGAGTTTTTCCATCCTTAACACGCTTGTCACCCTCATGGGCAGTGATAAGGGTGTCCAAAGCTTCTTTGGATGTAATGAAAATGGATATTATCTGGAATTCGTGTTCATTTACAGACATATATATACAATTTTTACCCTTATAATTGTATAGAGCCATCTGTTTCACATTGTTTGTAAACTCAGTAAGAAGTTTCTTAACCCATAGGGTATTACCTTCGGTTAAAGGTTTAGTAGGGTGTGAGTATCCATTTTCAATAGTCTCCCAAAATTCATCACCCAAAGTACCTTCAATTAACAAAATCATCCTTACTTTATAATAGGGAAACTTATGTCCATTTGTGGCCGTCCCATTCTCTTCCCGGGGTCGTCACTCGTGTGCATGGGGAGGGAGAAAGAAGGCCCCGCTCCCTTCATGGGGGCGCTTCGATCGTCGTCGTCAATTTTAGGTGGTGTAAAGAGATAGATTTTCCAGCCTATTTTGCATAAAACATGTAAAAGAATTATTGCAGCCTCGAGAGAACGACACTAAAGACATACTGATGCTTGGAAAACCATTTAGTTCAGAGGTTCAGGGATAAGTTATGAAAAGGGAAGGTGTTAGGCACCCATCCTGCCCTTTTGATCTCTTATGGAAATATGTTATTATTCACCTTAATAACTCCGTGAAGTTTGTTCATGTGTATATAAATGGATATTTGAATCACTATACTCTCATCATGGATAAAGGCGGAGTGAGGTCATCTATAGGAGTGTTCCCAAAAAATAAGAATTAAAAATAGAAAATGTGCTTATCGGGATATCGATCGTTATTGTGAAATGAGAATATGAGTTAGATAAAGAGCGAACGTGAATCGCAAGTATATAATATAGAAATAATATATGAATAAAAATAGGAAATGAGGACTCGAGTCTCGACTTTTGACCCGAGAGGCCTACGTAGCCTAAAAAAGCATCAAAGTCCACATAGTTCGCATGCAACACGATGGTGGGGGTTATCCCATAAATCCAACCGCGGATTTTATTTATGTTTGTGTGGGAAAATGATGTTTTGGTCTGAGAAGATGTGGTGAGGAATCCCGTTTATAATATATAACGAAACCCTCTTTTTCTTATTTTTGTTTCTTTAAATAGAAAATATAGTATGTGCAATACTACTAATAAAAAAGTGGGATATTAATATACATGAACTAACAAAGATGAAATACTAAAGTAAGAATTAAATGACTAATGCAAAAATAAGGAAATTTAAAGAGAGAGTGAAAGATTTGGACCTTCTTTGAAAGCTTTAAGATTGATATTTACTGTTGAAGGTTTGATATTGCAAGTGGATGGAGGTGGTAGGAGGAGAGGGAATGTAATTTGGTAAATTGGGTAAGAAAAGGATGGAAATGGAATGTGGAGGAGAAATTTCAATATAAAAACAACGCTAACTTCGAGAGAATGTTCTTGAGATTATTGAGAGGGATGTTTCTAAGGAGCCTTTCAAAGTAAGCTCATGATCTCCTTATAGAGGGTCAAGGGGTGATGATCAGCATTATACTTGACCAGCCGATTGGAAGGTAACTCCATACACATTATCTAAAGGCAGGGAAATGGGTTTGCCATTCAACAGTCTCATGTAGATTTTTTAGAAATATGATCATAAAATGCAATCTGTAAGTCTGAATTGCTCATGGGATGTATTGTTGGAAAGGGTATTCAAAGACCTTTAAGAATACATGGGCCGATCCCATGTTCAGGAGATGACTGTGGTCAAATGAGGCTCGACAGTGCTTGATAGTCTTTTGGACAAGAAATTCCCAGAGGAAAATGGATCATGTCCATACCGTAAGGTTGATTCATGCATGGGGAAGATATTTGTAAAGGGTTTTTAAATTCTTTCAAAGATTCATTCAGTATTATTCGAGCTGAGGAGTTGACGGGAGTCAAATGGAGTATGGGAACACTTGGTGGCCTCTAGTTTAGTTTTTGAGGAAAAATGGACCTTTCATCCGAATCGCAAGGTTGATTTTTGCATGGGGCAGACAGTTAAAATGGGAATTGAGATCCCTTTGAATATTCATTGAGATTTTGCTCATTTTAGGAAATTGTTGGGTCAAAACGGGGCTCAGGAGCGCCTGGTGGCCTTTAGATTGGCTTGCAATAGTATAATTGATCGTTCATGCAAATTATAAAGATGATTCGCGCATGAGGTTATCCATTGGAAAGGGGATTCATATCCTTTAGAAGATTCATTGAGCTTCAGCTCAGATGAGAAAGTTGAACGGAGTCAAACAGGGCTCGAGAGCGCCCGGTGGCCTCTAGATTGATATTCGACAGTAAAATGGACCGTTCTTCTGAACTGTAAGGCTGATTCATGCAAGGGGTGGTCTATTGGAAAGAGGATTTATGTCCTTTCGAAGATTTATTGAGTTTTTACTCAGGCGATAAAGTTGACCGGAGTCAAATGGGGCTCGATAGTGCCCGATGGCCTCTAGATCGATACTCAAAGTATTACCTAGGGTTTATGGTGAAGGAGGAAATCTAAGGACCTAAGGATATTCTTAGGAAGGTCCTAGAATATGGTGTTTATAGATACCCTCGATGGGTGAGCTTGGAACAAGTGAAAGTCATCGAATAGACACCACATGGATGTTTAGGTAAGAGATAAATTCTACGGACCAAAAGGATGAGGATGACTGGTTTAGAGGGACAAGGTTGATTTTGAGGACCTGAGGTTATTTTGGGGATGATCGATTCTATGGGTCGAGATCTATTCTGAGGACCTATAATTGCGATGATCGATTTTGGGGGTCGAGGTCAATTCTTAGTACCTAAAGTTAAGGAGACCGATTCTGCAGGTCAAGGTCAATTCAGAGGACCTATAGTTATAGCGATCGATTCTACAGGTGGAGGTCAATTTTGAGGACCTAAAGTTAAGGAGACTAATTATATGGGTCGAGATCAATTATGAGGACCTATAGTTAGGACGATCAATTTTGAGGTCCTAAAGTGGTGACGACCAATTCTGGGGGCCGAGGTCAATTTTGAGGACCTAAAGTTATGAAGACCAATTCTGAAGGCCAAGGTCATTTTGAGGACCTATAATGATGATAATCGATTTTGCGAGTCGAGGACAATTATGAGGACCTATAGTTGGGATGATCGATTTTGAGGACCTAAAGTGGTGATGACGAATTTTAAGGGCCGAGGTCAATTTTGAGGACCTAAAGTGATGACGACCGATTTTGGGGGACGAGGCCATTTCTGAGAACCTATAGTGATGAGGACCGATTCTGAGGGTCTAGCTCAATTCCGAGGATGTATAATTGTGATGACTAATTTTGAGGGTCGCGGTAAATTATGAGGATCTAAAGTTAGGACAGTCGATTCTGAGGGCCTAAAGTGGTGACATCTGATTCTGTAGGCCAAGGTCAATTATGAGGATCTAAAATGATGACGACGGATTATATGGGTTGATGTCATTTTTTAGGCCCTATAGTGATGACGATTGATTCTATGGGTTGAGGTCAATTTTGAGGACCTAAAGTTGAAGAGACCGATTCTATGGGTTGAGGTTAATTCTGAGAACCTATAGTGATGACGACCGATTTTGTGGGTCGAGGTCAATTTTGAGGACCTATAGTTGCAACGTGGGGGGTTCACCCTCTACGGAGTCTTTAATTTACCTTTGTACTTTTGGTTCTGTTGAGGATTATGTTATTCTAAGATTCTACTAGGGAAAGACATTTGGCTAGGGATTGTCTTTTTGAGAGGAGGTAGCATTACTGGGGGGAAATGAAATTCTTATGGTGGATGTATTAGGGGAAAGTTTAGTTTGGACTTTCCTCTGGGGATTTGGAAGGGTATTATTTTGTAATCCTATTAAGGAAGCATTTTATTTGAGGTTTGGGTTCCGCTGGGGAAGACTTCAGATTTTGGGATTCTGCTGGGGAATTGTAGCGGACTTTTAGTATGCACCATTTTGCGAAATATGTTTAGTGTTTTATGTTGGTGATAAGAGTGTAATATTAATCCGATTGAGGATTTTGGGAGATTAATGGTTTTCTTTGGTGAATAAATGTTCTAATACTTGTTTGGTATTTTTAGGAATTTTTCGAAGAATTTTTGGACTTTTTGGCATTTTCAGTACAAAATTTTAGGGGGTATACTGATCGGCATATTGTAGGGGTTGCCAGTTGGCAATGGCACAGACTCCCTGGACTTTCTTGGGAAGAGCAATAGGTAGGTGCCAGTCGGTATGAGTAAGGGTCTGCCGATTGGCATGTCGTTTAGTCCCCTATAAAAAGGGGCTATCCCTCCTCATTTTTCACATCTTTTTGCATCTGAATCTTCTTATTATTCTCTATAAAATCCATTTTTAGGTCCTTTCTTCAAGACTTCAAATGGCGAGTTCTGCCAGTGAGGAAAACAACATGGAGTGGTTGAAAGTTGATGACTAGGAGGGCCTGGAGTAGTGAGTTATTGTGCCCTTTCTTTGGGCAATGAGAATGATTTTGACTTGTTTAAGGCCGTTGTTGATGATCACACTGTTCTACCTGAGCCCTCACATCACCGTTCATCTAGGGTGAGGAACCCTATTGGCTATGTAAGTATGATGACATTTGGCATTCTTTTTCTTTCTTTCTTTTCTTTATTTTCTTGTGCTAATGAAAAGTTTTTTTCTTTCTTTTTGGTTTTGGCAAACTGACATTGCCCCTTCGAGCACGCGTTCAAGGGGGATGATTGGGTTGAAAGATGAATGGGAGAATGGAAAACTAAATATGAGTGCCCTTTGATGTACGTCATGGGACAATACGTGTGAGAGAGAATTTGATATACTCGATGTACCTGAATGATTTACCAGCTATATATACCTCCCGTCGTAGGTTCGGTCAAGTGGTACGATGTGGGGGAACCATTTGATATACGTCGAAGGTACTAGGCCAATGGAAGGTGAGAGTCATATTTCTTAGGCTAACTGTGACTTGTTAGACCAGCACCCATCAGAAAGTGAACCCCCAGTACAAGACAAAATTTTGGTCAATAGCCATGCTATTAGTGATGCAGTGTGCAAAATGCATGATTCTTAATTACTAGATTATGGAAATAGTCTTTTATTTGGCAAGATGAGTAAAAAGAGCACTATACTAATAGGGAAGAATGTAAAAGTATCATGAAAAGTAAATCTAGCATGAAGGCTACACTAAGCATGGATACATGTGAGGGAGTTATGTGTGAATATCTACAAGTGAGTGTGTGATAGTGAACCCAAGCATGGATCAACTACAAGTGGCGCGTGATAAGTGCAAGTGCGCATGGATATAAACATTTGTGATAAGTGGAGGTATGAGCTAGTGAGACTTAAGCATGGATATTCTAAGTGGTGTCCGAAACATGTGGATCTAAGTGATCCTATATACAAGTGTAAGTAGTGTGAGGTGTATGTGACACCCCGCCTAATTAAATACTGGGTGATCGGTCCTTTATTAAATTAATTTAAAGTGCCCGGTTGGTTCATTCTTAGCATCACTGTTGTAAAAGAATTTTCTTTATTAATCACCTAATAAATAATTAAGCTAAGTGTCAAAACATTTAATTTAATTTAAGTCCGATTGTTATTATTTACTAAGAAACAATTTTTCATGAATACAACTGATAATATTAAAACCCAACCATCTGAATGAAATGACCAAGCTAGATAAATATACCTAAGTAATTAATCCCAATCGCAGGACAAAATAACAAGTAAAATAATCTCAACAATAGCTGAATACATAAATAATAAAGAGTACAAATCTCTCTCAACTAAAAGAAATATGGAAATGGGCGACACATGCCTTAACTAGAGATGACTAAATGGGAGAATGAGAAGACAAGGATGAAGTCGTCTACTGCAAGGACCTGCAACTCCCAAACTGGCTTCAGCACATCAATGGTCCAAAGATCTAGGCCTCACACCCTCGTGGTTGGGCACTTATAATATATATATATATATATATATATATATATATATATATATATATATATATATATATATATATATATATATATATATATATATAAGTGGGAGAAACGATAACAGAAAACGGGTCAGAGCTCGAGTGTAAAACAACTTTAAAATATTTGAGCAAGTATTTAAAATGCTCACCAGTTGATATTACATACATGTTAGTATTTCGACGCTCACTCGAGAATTCTCACCTCTTAACAATCTTAATTCATGTGACCGCGTAACTAGGATTTATATAAGCTAACCTTACTTATGAATTTACCAAGTTGGATATGTACATCACAATATAGCTTTAAGTTCCCAAACACTTAATTTGTTTAATATCAATTATTCCATTATATCTACCTACAAGCATAATAGATGAATCACAAGTATATATATATATATATATATATATATATATATATTCATCACTCATATAATATATATACAAATCGGCCACCCCACATAAAGTCAATGGTGTTGGTATACTCTGCTATCAAGTCCCCGTATCTCTCGTGCAAAAAAGGGAAATACTAGTTCGGAATCACTCTTGAACTGTGTTAACACAAAACATATATATTGGAGGCGAAGCATAGTTCCAAGTCACTAAGAGGTCATCACATACCCTCACGTCTCTTAGAATCGGTGATTATCATTCTCTAATAGCCTGTACCAAGGAATCCTATGTTCTAGGGTATGAGTCAATATCCCCCATAAAGGTCCCATCGAGATAAGATTGTCCCGGCGTGGCAACCTCCGTGATAACCAGTAGCTTGGGTATGATTACACACATATATTCACATACTATATATATATATATATATATATATATTATATATATATATATATATATATATATATATATATATATATATATATATATTCACGTTATTCAACTAGGTGCACCCATGACCCATAATATATTCTAACCATACGGGGCACATAACGCCCGAGTCCTACGTATAATTTTTTCATTCTTTTTATTTTCACAATTATCGTAAATACTTAAGTGCTCCTCGACTCTCGAAGTGTATCGTCTGGATAAACATAAAATCAGTAGGTGTACCCTCACTACCCTAATGGTATAAGTCTTTCTCAATTCTCTCAAGAACTACTATAACGTACGCTCGATTTCCCACTCAATATATATTCTTGAAACCCCACGTTTAAATCTCATATAAATTCGTTTTACCCAGACCCTACTTATACCCTACTGGTCCTTCTCATATCCCCTTAAGATATTTAAATTATGCCCAAAGGTCCTTACACATCGGGATTGGATTAACATTTAAAAGGAGAAAATTTTCCATTTTTATCGATGAAGGGAGTCGATTGATCGATCAAGCAGTTATTGCTCAGATTTCTGCAAATCAAACCTACAGGTTTCGTCAACATAAATCCTCAAAACCTCTATTAATTTGTCCCAAATAATTAAACCAACAGTTATATCATCATACATACATGATTTCTAATGTAAAACATATACGAATTCATCAAAGGCTATCAATTAAAGCGGTAATTCAACTTAATATATCAAGAACCCTATTTTTATCCTCATGATCAATATCTTCCTAATTCTTCCAGAATTTAACCTCTGCTGGACATCGATTTCGTGGCTAATCATCTACATATAACAATAGGGTTGTCCTAACATGATTTCTATTCAGAATTTCAATATGAATCTCCCAAATATCTTTGATCTTTTATGAAAACAGAAAATTATCATCTCCTACACTAGCATGGATGTGTTATCAACTTAAAGAACAACAAGTTAGATACTTGACTGGAAATCGAAGGTCTGATCTGACGAATTAGAATGGTATAAGAATGATTCCCTACTTCCGATCTACACATTGGTGGTGGAATTAGTGAGAGTGGTGTAGGGATGGTGCCTCTCCTCCTTGGAAGCCTTCACTGTTCTCTCTTCCTTAGCCTCTTTGCAACTCCAAGGTTTATAACCCTCAAGGATTCTAACTCTCATCAGATATAAACCTCAATTTTCGTCCATAATTAAGGCCAAAAAGGGTTAATTACCAAAATGTCCTCCCGGGTTACCGGTTAGGCCTAAAAATATCCCGAGACCCCAACTAAACCCCCGGGTACACTTTTCTGACTATCTTGACCCTTCCGGACACATTGACGCACTCGAAATGACCATACGGGTGACTTATAATTAATTTACATTTTATTCAATTAATTTAGTCCCGACACGACACATGCACGTCTCGACTTAATTTCCATTATTGTCGTATTATTCACTCGCAACAAATTTAATAAATACAATCTCATATATTATTTTACTCATCTAGTAATATTCAACATAATTCTTATCAATAATTACTAACTCTCATCACGCTAGTAAATATTCAATTTAAAATCTCGATTAATATTAAATTAATTTATCCCAATTAAATTTAAAGAATCCCATAATTAAATGCCTTAAAAATATAGGGTATTACATACTTCCCCCCTAATAATGGAATTTCATCCTGAAATTCGGAAAATAAGGCCTACTTGATGACACAATTCTGGATACTTTATCAGTACACAAAACTAACTTTAAACTAAGGCACTCAATCACTATAGCCCCCGCATCACAGTAAGCTTGTTTAACACTCTCAACACTTTATCAATTATAGGGTCATACCTCAATAATGACACCTCAATTGTGATCCTACCACACAACATTCTAACTAAACTAGCCTATACATCATTGGCCCCATTGTCTCAATATTATTGGGAGGTTTCACCTCACCTCGTATCAACTCCCGTATTTATTTAAACAGAAAACCCCTGTCTTGGGAGAAACTATATTAACATCTGACTACTCTTGTCAGTTCTTTAAATCTCAATTCCTGGCGACGTAACTCTTATGATAGTTAAAAAGGTTACCTAAGACAATATGTCTTTATTCCACTTTAGTCATCGGATTCTAACTCTCGACCAATCCACAATTCTGATTATCCGCTCGCCTCTAAATAACTCGAGGAAGAATAGTTAAGGTTTTTCCACACAAAACTTCAATAAGGAGTTTGTCCACAATAAACAGGTACGAGTGTTTACATACTACTCTACCATTAGGTAATAACTTCTCCCAAGTACCGTAATATACGTTACTAACCAACTATAATTGTTGCGGATGTGAAATGACCACAATGAGTCCAAAATTATATTCATACCGCTCCACTAGTCATTTATCACCTTTTGCCTACTCCTCG
This sequence comes from Sambucus nigra, assembly GCA_949130495.1. Lineage (NCBI taxonomy): Eukaryota > Viridiplantae > Streptophyta > Magnoliopsida > Dipsacales > Adoxaceae > Sambucus > Sambucus nigra. Next base: position 416,882,991 of record OX422211.1, on the reverse strand, counting down.
GGCTATAGGTGATGCAACCTGCTCAATGAAATGTCATCCCCACTGCTTCCTGAAATCCTGTATTGAAGGTGGGTTTCAAGAATCTCATTCTAGTTCAGAGCAATACCGGGAAGGACCACTTACCGAAGCGATCCTTCTATTCAAAAAAATACTGGGGCATACTGTCTAATAGTGTAAATCACCTGAAAGAAAAATAATTACTTTATTTTAGGTCAACTTGTCCCACACATTTGAAGGGACTTGTGAGCTTATCATGAGATTAGCAACCCATAAAAGAAAATTAACAACTTGACTGCCCTCTTCAATTACAGGATTTGTCGACTTGCTACAAAATTCTCAGGCTGATCCTCTTGCTCCAACCGCTTTCTATCTATGAGTGGTGCATGTAGAGACTACTCACTATGTCCCGCTCAACATCAACTTCTACTTTTATACCTTAGTAACATCATTATTATTTCTACGCGCAAGTCGCTCTCAACATTAGACTAGGTAAAACTCCGCTCCAAGTGTTTTCCCATAATAGTTAAATTTTACTTTTCTCAAGGAATGCCCCTTTTTAAATGGCTTCCCACAACCTTTCAACTAAATTTGGGTGTGCTATCATGATCGCACATGTATATATGGATTATCGTCCTTCCTACACGACGCTTAATCCCCTCTACCACTTCCACTTCGTTATATTAGTCCCATAGGAACATATTTTACACATCTATTCTCACGCCCCTTTAACTCGGAGGATTCTGACATCGGCTAACCAAGATGCCCACACACCCTATAAACCGTGTCTACTTGCATAAACATCACATACGCTTCACACATACACACCTAATTCTTTATTTCCCTTGTATTCACAATGTGGATATATCACTTGGGTATTCCCAATCACCCCAGAAATTGAAATTTTAAATCCTCCTTAACATCGTTCCACCCTTCAACTCGTGGTGATAAACAAAATTTTTAATGCTTCCTTACCACACAACTGGCTCCACTGGCCTTAAATCCTAATTTAACTTCCAACTTACAGTTATAACTTCCTACTCCTATAATGATGGAGGTACCAGACTCGTGGACTAATGACCAAACATCACCCTACTTCCAACCTTATGCTAAGTTTCATGCGTGGGATGTCTAGTAAAGTGAAATCCAAATAAGGAACCCCCCCCCCCGATACACTAATACCTAGCGTCGTCGGTTATCAAAATCAGTCAGGCCCTCCGTCCATAACATATACCCCTATATTCCCGTCTCTTGGCATAAAATCTACATCTCCTCCCACAATTACACTTAAACAAAGAATATTTTGCCAATTGTACTATCGCTCCACCTTGGCAGTAATCACAATCCATAAACCTCGTACACATACAATCGGGACTCTCGAAATCCTATCCCCAAACATATGAATATCAGTCTTAATTCCCACATCTCCAAAGGATAGATATAACAATGTGCTCTTCCTATCACCAAGTCCTGAGCATTAACATAATAATGGGTTAAATCTTTTCGCTCAACAGTAAGAACATTACTCACCAAATCAAGACAATAAAGTCTTTACACACCCCGGGACTAAGCATTTCGATAACACTATACCCTTTGAAGTCTCTATAATATGTGGTATACATGCGAGCCCTACCCTCTCGTAGGTGAGGCTTCGCCGGAACAAAACATCATGCACTACGACAGCAACCCCGATATACTTGCGATATCCGCCCACTATCGGTCTAATTATAACTATAAAATAATAATTAAGATAATATCATATTCGTGTAACACATCACTAAAACTAGTAACCTCAATAAGGTATATACCACTATCAATATACCCATTCATGCTCCGCGGATAACACTAATGATAACGCCGCAATACCAGGGAGAGCATTAACATAATAATAACATTATCGATGTACGCATCAAGCTCATCTCACGTGCGAATCTAGTAAAAAAATCAAAATATAGTGACACGTTCGTATCACATAAAGCACGCTTTGTCCTCCGAGGGTAGAACTCATACTTCTACTTTTTCCAATCGCCCTGGCTGCTCAGATGGTTTCCGAACATAACACACTTGTCCGAACCAAAAGAAAAACTACTTTAATCATTGCCCCATGCTAGGCACCATGCTCTTGTCCCTTTATTTCCTTCGGGAAAATTAACGCATGTGGTTTCACTCCCCATAATAAAACTCCATGCACAATCCACTTCTCACTGATCATACTGACCATATTAGGGTTGTCCTTCTCTCAGACTTTGGTAGGTTCGATCCCTATGGCTACCCCCATTATTTCCTTATCTTTGTTGGCCCTAAGGAACACACTACTGGATTCGACAGCCCTTGCTGAATTTACCATAGCTTGGTAAGGATTTAACTACCTGAATTTTTTAAATGGGTCCCCTAATGGTTCTCCCCCTTGTGGCATTTACCTAACTGCTTTTCATCCAGTCTTACTCCCCAACTAAATCGTTCAATTCCTTTAGCTCCCTTCACAAAGAAGCGTTAAAATCTCTATGGACAATGCGTGACATTGCCACCATATGGATCAACTATCTAGTAGAATTATCTTTAAGTGTTGTCAATTTTTCTTACAAATCGATTTCCCACTTGAAATCCTCTTCTCCATTTGTATCTACTTTATCCGGTACAAGGTTCGCTAAATAATTAAATTCATTTTCACACATGGACCTCTGTCCGGCCCCTCTCGTGATGAGTTCAGGACAACATTCACATCTTAACCTGAACATCTGACAAGGGAACTCGCAGCCAAACCATAAATCGTACTTAAGATCCTTCCATTTATGCAACATTCAACTTCTAAATGTGGTGGTTGATCCCCACCACCATAACTTTGCTCCCACGAGTCAAGAATTTTTTTTTTACCCCAAATTTTCACTTCCGATTAACCACACTCCGCCATATGCCCAAGCCTTTGAACATTTTACCTTCGTCGGTTAACATACACAATTCCCGCATTTATGGATCTTCCACTGATGGTTCTCCTCAATGCTTCGTTTAACTCTCTCCGAGTCGTACCACTTTGGGTGAGTCTAATTTGGCACTACTTTCGACCATAGTAGCACTTGGAAATCATATGCTGAGCCATAGCCATCTTTATAGTCTTGGCTTCTCGTACCATAATAGGGGTGACCTCGATTATGGTCATTATCTTCGAATATACTTTACAACCTCAACTAAGCCCTGCCTCCTACTGTCCACCCGATGGCCCTCACCTGTTGTACTTCATTGTTCTAACACACCCGAACACAAATAAGATTCACTAATATATATACGTCAGAGCAGGAGAACGAAATCTCTCCATAGAAATCAACAATCCCAAACATAGGGCTCTATATGAAACAACGTAACACTGGAAGCATAATATGCCGCACAGATCCTAAGGACACTAGAGCCTGATGCTCTGATACCATATGTGACACCCCACCTAATGAAATACCAGGTGATCAGTCCTTTATTAAATTAATTCAAAGTGCCCAGTTGGTTCATTCTTAGCATCACTTTCGTAAAAGAATTTTCTTTATTAATCACCTAATAAATAATTAAGATAAGTGTCAAAACATTTAATTTATTTTAAGTCCGATTGTTATTATTTACTAATAAACCATTTTTCATGAATACAACCGATAATATTAAAACCCAACCATCTGAATGAAATGACCAAGCTATATAAATCAATCCAAATAATTAATCCCAATCGCAGGACAAAGTAATAAGCAAAACAATCTCAACAATAGCTGAATATAGAAATAATAAAGAGTATAAATCTCTCTGAACTAAAAGAAATATGGAAATGGGCAACACATGCCCTAACTAGAGATGACTAAATGGGAGAATGAGAAGACAAGGATGAAGTCGTCTACTGTAAGGACCTGTAACTTCCAAACTAGCTGCAACACATCAATGGTCCAAAGATCTAGGCCTGACGCCCCTGTGTCTGGGCACCTGTAATATATATATACAAGAGGGAGAAACGTTAATAGAAAATAGGTGAGAGCCCGAGGGTAAAACAACTTTAAAATAGTTTAGCAAGTATTTAAAATGCTCACCACTTGATATTACATACATGTTAGTATTTCGACGCTCACTTGAGAATTCTCACCTCTAAACTAATGTGTACGCCTAACGTACCACTGAATTACACTAGATGAAGCTAACCCAATTCACTAGTTTAACCCAAATCTCCATTTAACAATCTTAATTCATGTGATCGCGTAACTAGGATTTATATAAGGTAACCTTACTTATGGATTTACCAAGTTGGCTATGTACATCACAATATAACTTTAAGTTCCCAAACACTTAATTTGTTTAATATCAATTATTCCATTATATCTACTTACAAGCATAGTAGATGAATCACAAGTATATATATATTCATCACTCATATAATATATATACATATAGGGAACCCCACATAAAATCTATGGTGCTGGTATACTCTGCTATCAAGTCCCCGTATCTGTCATACAAAAAGGGAAATACTAGTTCATAATCACTCTCGAACTGTGTTAACACAAAACACATATATTAGAGGCGAACCATAGTTCCAAGTCACAAAGAGGTCAGCACATACCCTCACGTCTCTTAGGACCGCCTGACTATCATTCTCTGATAGCTTGTACCAAGGAATCCTATATTCTAGGGTACGAGTCAATATCCCCCATAAAGGTCCCATCGAGATACGACTGTCCCAGCGCGGCAACCTTCGTGATAGTAAGTAGCGCGAGTATGATTGCACACAGATGTTCACATACTATATATATATATATATATATATATATATATATATATATATATATATATATATATATATATATATATATATATATATATATATATTTACATTATTCAACTAGGTACACCTATGACCCGGAATATATTCTAACCATACGCGGCACATAACGCCCGAGTCCTACGTATAATTATGTCATTCTTTTTATTTTAACAATTACCGTAAATCCTTAAGTCCTCCTTGACTCTCGAAGTGTATCGTCTGGATAAACAAAAAATCAATAGGTGTACCCTCATTACCCTACTGGTATAGGTCTTTCTTAATTCTCACAAGACTACTATAACGTACGCTCGATTTCCCACTCAATTTATTTTCTCGAAACCCCACGTTCAGATATCATATAAATTCATTTTACCCGGATCCTACTTATACCCTACTGGTCCTTCTCATGTCCCATTAAGATATTTAAATTATGCCCAAATGTCCTTACACATCGGGATTGGATTAACATTTAAAAGGAGAAAAGTTTCCATTTTTCAAGAGGAGTCAATTGATCGATGAAGGGAGTCGATCGATCAATCCAGTCGATTGATCGACATTCTTGAGTCGATCGATCGATCGATCAAGTAGTTATTGCCCAGATTTCTGCAAATCAAACCTACGGGTTTCTTCAACATAAATCCTCAAAACCTATATTAATTTGTCCCAAACTCCCAAATAATTAAACCAACAGTTATATCATCATACATACATGATTTCTAACGTAAAACATATACGAATTCATCAAAGACCATCAATTAAAGGGTTAATTCAACTTAATACATCAAGAACCCTATTTTTATCCTCATGATCAATATCTTCCTAATTCTTCCAGAATTTAACCTCTACTGGACATCGATTTCGTGGATAATCATCTACATATAACAATAGGGTTGTCCTAACATGATTTTTATTTAGAATTTCAGTATGAATCTCCCAAAAATATTTTATCTTTTATGAAAACATGAAATTATCATCTCCTACACTAGCATAGATGTGTTATGAACTTAAAAAATAGCAAGTTAGATACTTGCCTAGAAATCGAAGGTCTGATCTGACGAATTAGAATGGTATCATAATGATTCCCTACTTCCGATCTACACGTGGTGGTGGAATTGGTGAGAGTGGTGTAGGGATGGTGGCTTTCCTCCTTGGAAGCCTTCTCTCTTATCTCTTCCTTAACCTCTCTGCAACTCCAAGGTTTCTAACCCTCGAGGATTCTAACTCTCATCAGATATAACCTCTCAATTTTCGTCCATAATTAAGGCCTAAAATGGGTAATTACCAAAATATCCTCTCGGGTTACCGGTTAGGCCTAAAAACATCCCGACACCCAAACTAAACCCCCGGGTACACTTTTGTGACTATCTCGACCCTTCCGGACACATTGACACACTCTAAATGACCATATGGGTGACTTATAATTAATTTACTTTTTATTCTATTAATTTAGTCCCGACACGATACATGCGCATCCCGACTTAATTTCCATGATTGTCGTACTATTCACTCGTGACAATTTTAATAAATACAATCTCATATATTACTTTACTCATCTAGTAATATTCAACATAATTCTTATCAATAATTACTAACTCTCGTCACACTAGTAAATATTCAATTTAAAATCTGGATTAATATTAAATTAATTTATCCCAATTAAATTTAAATAATCCCATAATTAAATGCCTTAAAAATACAGGGTATTATAATGTACAAAGAGGATATTTTCAAGTGAGTAAAGTGAAAAGTGAGTGATAGGTGATATAAGCATGAAGTAAATATATACAAAAATTAATAGAGGAAAAAAGGAACATACAGGTAGGTGCATACATACACATGCGAAAAATGATAAAACCCGTACAAATAGAGTCTATCCCTCTAATGACAAGTAAGTCCCCAGTAGAGTCACCACTGTGGACATCATGTTCTCCTATCGGGGTCAACGCTCGTATGCGCAGGGAGGGAGAAAGAAGATATCGCCAACCTATTTCGCACAAAATAGGAAAAAGAAATATTGCCTCCTCAAGAGAATGGAACCATAGACATACTGATACTTGCGAAACCAATTAGTTCAGAGAATCGGGGGAACATGTTATGAAAAGGGAAGGTGTTAGGCACCCATCCCTCCCTTTCAGTCTCTCATGGGCATATGTTATTATTCTCCTTAAGAACTCCGTGAAGTGTTTGCATGTATATATAAACGGAGAGTGAAATCACTCGACTCGTGTCATGGATAAAGGATGAATGAGGTCATCTATAGGAGTCTTTTGGATAAGAAATTCCTGAAGGAAAATGGATCATTTATCCAAAACGTAAGATGATTCATGCACTGGATGGACTTTTAGAAACGTTATTCAGAGCCCTTTGATGTTCCAAAGATCTTTGCTCAGTTTGGAGAGTTGACTTTGGTCAAACGGGGCTCAAAAGTGCTCGATGACCATTTAAATTAAATATGGGTCATTCATTCGTATCGTAAGGTTAATTCGCACATGAGGTGGACCATTATAAAGGTTTTTTATAGCCCTTCAAAGATTCATTCAGTCTCGTTCGAGTTGAAGAGTTTACGGGAGTTAAATGAAGTCCGGGTGTACCCAATGGCCTCTAGTTCTATTTTGAAGGGAAATGGACTATTTGTTCGAACAATAAGGTTGATTCACACACGGGGAATATCATTAAAAAGGAGCTTCAAATCCCTTCGAACATTTATTGATCTTTTGCTTAGGCGGGGAAGTTTATTGGGTCAAAACGAAGCCCGTGAGCACCAGTGTCCTCCAAATCAATTTTTGGCAGTAAAATAGACCTTTCGTCTAAATTGTAAGGCCAATTCATGTACGAGGTGGTCCGTTGGAAAGAATATTCAGATCCCTTCAAATATTCATTGAACTTACGCTTAGAAAAGAAATTTGATCAGAGTCAAGAGGGGGCCAGGAGCACCTAGTGGCCTTTAGATCGTTTTTAAGTAAAATGGACCATTCGTCCTAACTATTAGGTCGGTTCATGCACGGGATGGTCCATTATAAGGGTATTCAAATCTCTTTGAAGATTCATTGTGCTTCCACTCAGATGAGAAAGTTGATCGGGGTAAATAGGGCCCGAGAGCGCTCAGTGGGCTCTAGATAGGTACTCAGAGTATGACCTAGGGTTTATGGTGAAGGAGGAAGTGCCAGGGTCCTAAGGATATGCTTAGTAGGGTCCTAGAATGTGGTGTCTACACCATCAAACACATGGGGGTCTGGTGAGGTTACCAATTTTTTCAAATTTCTCATCCATTTTGAAAATACAAAAATAGCTTCAGGAGTTTTAGGATTAAAAACCACTCTGATACTACTTGAAATAACTAAGTCCAGATATTTAACTAAGTTAGAAGGATGATTGAGAATCCAAATAAATGCTTTGGTGAAACTCTTTTATATTTTAATATGATTTTACACAATATGTGTTAACTCACAAACATTGCATAAAACATATTATTTCAGATTTTTGATAACACGAAGTTAAAAGGTTTTAGATACCCCAATTAACCTTATTTGGATGAAGATATCATACAAGAATTAAGAAGAATTCGCAGGAAGTTTACACAGAGATTTTTAGCTGTTGGAGCGGCAGTCCAAGGGTCTATTCAATACGCGTATAGACTGAACTTAAAAAAATACACATGCGTGAAATCCTATATGGCATAATTAGGCTTTACCTTTCGTGATCTGTTTCATTTGATCTCATGTTTGTACAAACCGTATGTGATGATAGTGAATCAAGAATGCAGGCCCGGTGTTCCTCACGATCTTCAACCGTATTCTTAATATGTACAGTCATGAGCAAAGTGTGGCTCTATCTCTGTGACCACATACTCTTCTCACTTTTTCTCTCTTCTGTCTCTATTTTTCACAAATTCAAATTTGTGTCTTTTAAGTACCAAATTGTGACGTCTGGCTTAAGAAAAATGAGCAAGGCCTAAATATATAGGCTTCAGTAGGGACCCTAAGGAGAGATAAGGATGTGGATCCTAATGGGCCTGAGAAAACATAATCCTTCCCAGATCCTAATCCTAGTCCCTTAATTATAATTAATACCACAAAATAATTATAATTGCAACTCCACTCCTTAACTCAAAATTATATTTTGAGCACCTCTTTATTAATTACTTAATTCTCCCCACGTTAAGGTTACAGATACCCGTTAATAAAATAAATTACAGATAATTTATTTGATTGACATCTTTAAGTCCTTGAGCGGTTCAACTTAACTTATTTATAGTATCGAATTAACATAATCCACTACAGGGTTTGATACATACAAAACCTATAAGCATCTCAAGGTGGCATCATCTGCCTCTACATCGAGATGTGGATTCCATATATAAAAGACTTTCACCATACATCAATCACCGTTACCTAATCTATCAAGATTATTGATCCAATAATGAATCTCACTCGATAAGTCAGAGCAATAAATAACTTGTGCATGTTTTCATTAATCATATCCGGATTAAGAGACTTTCGTAAACCTAAAAATCACGAGGTTTACATTGTCTTATCAAATCAGTGTAAAGACAAAGACCTCAAGGTGGTCCCATTAAATACACAAAAAAGTGTACTAGCATAATAAGTTAAAAACTATATGGTTTCCCATAATTAAGATTGACCAACTAAAATATTATGCTACAGCCCTACTGAAGGTGTGTCAAGTTCCATATAAAACTATGAACGATAAAACTTATTGATAGACTGGGTTTTGTCGTGGATTCACATCACTAACGCCGATCGTTTATTATATTCGGATCACCAACTCTATACAAAAACCTAAACTACGACTACACTCTTTGAAGGGAGTATATCGGCCAGTCTGGGTATCGAAAATCCACAGAGACAAGTTGCTAGAATTTAATCGGTTTAATACTTTAGGAATAAAAGTGTAAAAGATATTTGTTAACAAAAAGAAAAGATAACTAGGCAAGTGTATTTAAACTAGATCAACAAAAGGAATAAAAATTATAGGCCGCGACAGATATCCCTCACCCCGAGTTAATTGGTATAAATGGTTACATGGGTTAAGATCCAATCTCGTTTCGTCAATTAATTAAATCAAGAGTTTTCACACCCCTAAATTCGCATAAAAGCCTACTATGATTTTGGCATCAACAAATACCCCAGAAATTACACATGCAAGGTCATAAATATGAAGCATACGTGAGATACCCTGTTAAATCTCCTAGGCATAATAACTAGGACAACCTATTAGAAATAAACTCGTGAAAACCCATCACCATAGTAAAACAACCAAATCAACCCTAGGTGAGTTCAATCTAACACGACCTAATTTAAGTTAGCCACTAAGCATGATGAAAGCATAAATTAAACTATGTTAGGACAACTAATTAATTAAAGCAAACACAAAATAAATTGATTACAACAATTATCTATGGCATGGAACTAATTAATAAAGCATGAAAATAAAGAGAGAAGACAGTGAATAGTGCAAGAAACTTACATTAAATGGGTATAAGGTATAAACCCCAAAGAAAATGGAGGAGAGGGGTGTCTCCACAAAAATCCCCTAAAAAGGTTCTCTAACCTTAGGCACTAAAAAAGAGAAAGGAAAAAATGAGATCCCCCTTACAAATAAACAAGTCTCCTTATTTATACTAAGTGTAGAATTAAGTAAAATAAAAGAGAAAACAAAAAGAAAAGAGAAAAATTAAAAAAGGAAAAAAAATAGAAAAGGAAAGAGGCATGCAGAATCTGGTATACCCGGTCGATCGCGGGTGAGAACCCGATTGACCGGTACCAAGGTCAAAGCTCACTATAAACAACCCACGGTAAAATCGGATTCACCGGTCGACCAGTGGGGCTGAGCCGATTGACCGGTCATAGCAGACCTGCTCACCCATTCTTCTCAAGACGAGACTTGCTTGTTTATGCCAAAAAACAAAACCTCCAACCAAGCTAAGTCCATGACCTGTTTAAACAATTATATCATCTAACAAAAACCAAGGCCATGGTTTCGGATAAGACCATCTACAAATCGTGCCAAAGACCTCTAATTTCTTGGTTAAATCGACGCCACAATATGGTAACAGTAAAGACCTGATCCAAACTGGATTGTGGCCAAGACTCGAGCTCCATAAAAAGACTTGCTGCAATTCTGGGGGAGAGAACACATTGGCCATTTATTAATTTATTTTGTTTTGATTGTTTCTTATATTTCTCCTCCGGATAAAGACATGCAACTTGTTCGTCAGGACTCTGATTCGCACATCGTTCACATCCACGCGAATCTTGTCACAAGAGCTTCAACTTCTGTGAATACTTTGGGCAAAAAATCCCTAAGTGCGAAATGACAATAATTCCCCTAAACGTGCGATTTGCGACGCGACTGTACCAGAATGCAACCAAACTTGATACTAAGCCCCGTAATACCTATAAAAACTCAATAATACCTCAAATAACATGTCAGCATATAAAACGGAGGTTGTCTGGTTATCGAGCATAATTATAGGAATTAAAGTTCCTGAGGGGGCTAAAATGCATAAGTTTCAAGAGTATAAAGTGTAATGATTCGGGGCGAATCACACCCCCTTACTTATACATTGCTAGTCCCTAGAAATGAAATTCAACGCACTAAGAACTATAAGAAAACCACAAAATAGGAGAAATATAGAGGTAAAAGTCATTTTTAAGGGCGAATGATTGCATTTAGCATATGCAACAAGTCGTTAAACCCCTAGGTTACCCTAGTGGACGAGTGTTATCTCGTGAGGATTTTCAGGGATGAAACCCACAAACATCATATGGTTTCCTCAAAATATGCCCAATCAACATGCGGCAAGCCCAACAATACGAAAAATATTTCAAACATGTTATTAGCAAAGTGAATGAATTCACACAAAAGTCCTAATTATTAACATTATAGAATGAACTTTGAGAATTGAAACCTTTAAATGTGGGAGGGGAGCGAGCACACGCAAAATATGATTTGGCAAAGACTTGTATAAACCGGATAATAAACATCAAATCATGCATATATCAATCCTCACCAGGTATTACACTCAACGAATAAAATCGCTCAGAACGGGAGGTAATACATGGGAGATGCGGGCATAAAGAGTAAATGTAAATAGAAACAAGGCCGCGCACATGTCAAAAATGAAGAATGCTATATATAACATGAAAAATTGCAATCTCAATGAAAGATACCACTCATTAAAGGAGTGAAATGCATTTTCACAGATTATCGCAATAATTTAGACTTTTGAATTGAATCATCTTAGGATCACATAGGACTTCATAGGGTTGTAATGTAGGTTTGGGGTTAAGGTTATGAAATAAAAGAACTATGTACGGATTCAAAGTGTTCGGGGATAAAAACTCGGGATAATGGAAAATGCGAGCAATTTCAAAATTGGAAAATAACTTCCATAACAAGCATTGAACATCACAATGGACAGAGTAAATAAAGCTTATTGAACACTATACATAACATATACAAATTTCTCTTTCGTTTCTTTTCTTCTTTTTCTCACTTCTTTATCTTCTTCTTTTCGTTTTCATTTCTTTCTTTTCTTTTCTTTTCTCACTCTCACATGCTTAATTGTAACCACAAGACAAAAACATAATTTAATCCCAAGTATCATTCCAAACAAAGGTACGAAAGGTGATATATATGGTTTATAACTCCAATTTGAAGTTGGTTATGGGATTTGGGGTATGAAACGAAGGCTATATTAAGGCTCAAAGGGGTTTATGAGGGAAAACATTTAAGGTGAGGTCAAGGTCAATATGGGTGATATAAAAAATATGGCCTATGATCATTTCCTAAAGTTTACGAAATTCTCGAGTATAAACAGAATTTGAAAATCATGCTCAAGTAACACATTTCATATATGAACTCAATTAATGAACGATAGCTGAAAGAATACTGAGATTACCAACGACTGTAACATTTTCAAAGAGGAAAGAGAAGTGTATAACACTCACAAAGGAAGAAAATCCCAAAGCTCACTAGGTGTTAGTATATACAATGCAACAGAAGATTATCGAGTTATAAAAATCTTAAACCAAATCAATAAAGCAAAAAAAGCTCATTTGCTCATGGGATTAAAGTTTAATTCATGAAGTTATTCATAATATCAATAATTGAGGACAAAAGTCTAATAAATTCTAAAAAATGCATCATTGAGTTGTCTATTGGATCGGGCATTTATTAAAATTTATTAGCGGAAACAGAGGCAAAATGCCCAACAAAGGAGAAAAAAGAAGGAAAATCTTTTTGAAATTTTTGATTTTCTACAACAAAAGCATGCTTGTAAAGAAAATATAATCAAATCAAAGAAACTACCAATGAATGGACAGAAAATCCCACACCCCTAACTTAAAACTTGACATTATCCTTAATGTGAATTAAGAACCAAGTTAAAGAGAGAAAAGAGTGATATTACCCAAAATGGAGTGATCTCGTGAAAGTACAAGTCCAATGATTCTACAAAACATGTTAGTACCCAACATAGCAAAAAAAAAAACTTAACTAATTACACTAGAAAATAAGTAAGAATAAAGAGAAAACAAGAAAATAAAACAAAATTATTTACAACCTACAATTTTAACTTCTAACTAACTATACACTAGAAGTTGAAATTTTTGAGGGTCCACCCAAAGTACGATTTGACTTTGGAGGATCAACGGGGGACTCTCCCTTTCATGCATACCTTACAAAAAATAGGAATTTCGTTCAAACAACAGAAGGCATGTGCAAGGCGGAAGAAATGAACCATCCCCAACTAAACTTTTTGGAGGGAGGGTGGGGGATTTGGATAAAATTGGTGACAAAAACACATTCGGGCCAAGAAAAATAGAATTATCTCCCAAATATTTTGAAATTGGAATGGGAGGTGGTGCACATGGAGGCAAAGATGCCTTCATGGAAGGAAACTCGAGCGAGTACTCCTCATCGGTGAAAAAGTTTAACACATTAAAGTTTGGGACTGATTCATCGGGTACTAGCATCGGTGTGACAATATAGAATAAAGATGGGGAGGTAATAATTTCAAACTCAAGAGATGAGTCATCATCGCTTGAAGATTGAATTTCGAAGGAAATAGGATCATTTTCAATGAAACTTTCTTCTTTGAGAATCAAAGAAGAAATCATTTCATTGCAAATGGATACTATGTCCATTTCTTCCTCAGTTTCAGTCTCTACTATACCATGGGCCAAGTCAAGAATGGTTTGTTCTAAAGTTGGCAAAAAATCCTCATTTAGTTCAAAACATTCCTCAACTTCAAAAGTCTCAGAAGAAAAATCATCATTGGATTAAAATAATAAATCCAACTCATGCTCCCAACAACGATTTTCTTCCCGATAATGATTTTTAATTTTTTTCATTTTCAAGCATACGAAAGCCCTCACCGAAAGTCATAGGACGAGGCGTAGATTCTTGAAAATACGAAACTTGAAAGTCATCATTGAAACTACTATCAAAATCATTAACATAAGAATTTTGAAAGCTAATGTATTTAGTTTCAACATTATTATTACAAGTATTTTGTGGCCCAACATCAGAATGATCATTCCCAAAATTTCCATAACCCAAAATTTGACTTTCGTAATACTCACCCAAAGACATTTTAGAATTTGCAATTTTTTGGTCCTGCATGTAATGACCAGAAGTCATAGGTTAGGGGGATTTTGGGAATTATCACTACGATTAACGAAAGAATCGAAATAAGACATGCTTACCCCAAAGAAGGCTCGAGATGAAAAATTCCACAAAGTGATGTGCGATCGGAAAATTCAAGCGTTTCTTAGCGCTCAAATGTAGAAGTTCTACAAAAATTGTTAGAAAAATACAAATAGAAAGAAAATATTACGAAATACTAAATCAAATAAATTCTAAAACAAACAAGTCCTCGGCAACGACGCCATTTGATAGACTGGGTTTTGCCTCGGTGTCGTGTCATCGACGTCGGTCGTTTATTATATTCACCTCACTCGCTCTATACAAAATCCTAAACTATGACTACACTCTTTTAAGGGAGTATAGCAGCCAGTCCGGGTATCGAAAATTCATAGCGACAAGTTGATAGAATTTAATCAGTTTAATACTTCAGGAATAAAAGTGTAAAAGATATTTGTTTAACAAAAAGAAAAGATAACTAGGCGAGTGTATTTAAAATAGATTAACAAAAAATAAAATAAAAACTATAGGTTGCGACAAATATCCCTCACCCCGAGTTAATTGGTATAAATGGTTACATGGGTTCACAAGTTATTAAGATCGAATCTCGTTTCGTCAATGAATTAAATCAAGAATTTCCACACCCCTAAATTCACATAGAAGCCTACTATGATTTTGACGTCAACAAATACCCTGAAAATTGCACACGTAAGGTCATAAATATGGAGCATACGTTATATACCCCGTTAAATCTCCTAGACATAATAACTAGGATAACCCAATCGAAATAAACTCGTGAAAATCCATCACCATAGCAAAGCAATCAAAACAACCCTAGGTGAGTTCAATCCAACATAACCTAATTTAAGTTAGCCACTAAGCATGATGAAAAGCATAAATTAAACTAAGTTAGGGAGAGTAATTAATTAAAGAAAATAATAAATAAATTGACTACAACAATTATCTATGGCATGTAACTAATTAATAAAGCATGAAAATAAAGAGAGAAGACAATGAATAGTGCAAGAAACTCATATTAAATGGGTATAAACCCCAAAGAAAATGAAGGAGAGGGGTGTCTCCATAAAAATCCCCCAAAAAAGGTTCTCTAACCCTAGGCACTAAAAAGATAAAGCAAAAAATGAGATCCCCCTAACAAATAAACAAGTCTCCTTATTTACACTAAGTGGGGAATTAAATAAAAGAAAAAGAAAACAAAAAAAAGAAAAAAAGGAAAAAGGGAAAAAAGGAAAAAAGGAAAAAGGAATAGAAAAGGAAAGAGGTGTGCATAATCTGGTATACCCGGTTGACCGTGGGTGGGGGCCCGGCCGAGTGGTCCCAAGGGCAAAGCTGACTGTAAACAACTCACGGCAAAATCGAATTCACTGATCGACCGATGGGGCTGTGCCAGTCGACCGGTCATAGCAGACCTGCTCACCCATTTCTTCTCAAGCCGAGACCTTCTTGTTTATGCCAAAAACCAAAACCTCCAACCAAGCTAAGGCCATGACCTGCTTTAACAATTACATCATCCAATAAAAACCAAGGTCATTGTTTTAGATAAGATCAACTGCAAATTCTGCCAAAGACCTCCAATTTCTTGGTTAAATCGATGCCACAATATGGTAACAGTAAAGACCCGATCCAAGAACCGAGCTCCATAAACGGACCAGCTGCAATTTTGAGGGAGATGACACATTGGTCATTTATTAATTTATTTTGTTTTATTTTGATTGTTTCTTATATTTCGCCTCTGGATAAAGACAGGTAAATTCTTCGTTAGGACTTTGATTTGCATATAGTTCACGTCCAAGTGATGCTTGTCCCAAGAGCATCAACCTCCGTGAATACTGTAGGAAAAAATCACGAAATGTGAAATGACGATAATGCCCCTGAACGTGTGATTTGCGATGGGACTATACCGGAATGCAACCAAACTTCATACCAAGCCCCATAATACCTACAAAAACTAAATAATACCTAAAATAACATGTTAGCATATAAAATGGAGGTTTTCTGGTTATTGAGCATAATTATAGGAATTAAAGTGCCTGAGGGGGCAAAAATGCATATTTCGCGAGTATAAAGTGCAATGATTTGGGATGAATCACTTATATTCTATAAGAACTAGTGATCTGATCATCTGTGTGTAAGACGGAATCTACACACCAGAATACCTAATGAGAAGAATAATTGACATCGACAATATATAACATTATGCAAACATTATGTCCATACATGATTCTCATTAAAATAAGAAAAACTAATTTTATGTTAACAATAAATCCATAACTAAAACTATTCCATGAAGCATGGTTTTAGTCTACTTCTCTAGTAATATCCAACTTTGACTCAAATCCATGATGCAATACATCTCAATTCCATCCCCTCTATGTTACTATTAAAAGTCTTAGCTGGGAAGGTCTTCGTGAAAGGGTCTACTAGGTTGGTCTCTGATGCAATCTTCATAACTACACCTCACTGCATAATTTTTTGAATGAGATAATCCTTACGCTCAAAGTGTTTACCTCTCTTATGGATCCTGGGTTCCTTTGAGTTAACAACCACAATGCTATTATCAAAATAAAGTGTAATAGTCGATTGAACTAAAGGTACCACTCCTAGATCCATTTTTCTAAGCCATACTGCTTCCTTGGTTGCCTCAGAGGTGGCCACATATTCAGCTTCCATGGTGGAATCAGCAATGCAAGATTTCTTGATTCTCCGCCAACTAATAGCTCCACCTTATAGGGTAAACACAAATCCAAAGGTAGACTTTCTGGAATCCTTATCAGATCAAAAATTCGAGTCGGTGTACCCAATAGGTACTAGACTCTCTGCCTGGTAAACTAGCATATGATCTGATGTTCTTTTCAGGTACTTGAGTATATCCTTGTGACACCATGCCTAATTAAATACCAGGTGATTAGGCCTTTATTAAATTAAAATAGGATTCCCATTTGTTTCATTATTAGCATAACTATCGAAAACTTTTTTTTAAACATTTTACCAACCACCTAGTATTCAAAAGGTCGGTGCCAAATTTTATCCTTTTTATTAAACAACTACAACGTATAGAAATGAATACCACAATCATATTCCATGCAATAATAGATAATCCAAACAACCACCAGATAAATAACTAAAATAATATAACACCAAATAAACCATCGGTTCCCAAATCCAATATAAGAGTCCAATATAAATGAAAATATGATTACAAAGTCTGATTGACATAAATGAAATATTGAGGGCAACACACCCGAATGAAATACTGAACTTCACCCTACACTAGGAATGAAGTAACTCAAGCGACTAAGTCCAAATTCTGTAAGCATCCAAAAATGCTGCAACTACGCATCCCTGGAATAGATCATCCTCCTTGGCGTCCCTGTGGCTGGACACCTAAACGATTTTGGAAAAAGTTTTGCAAGTACGGGTCAGAGCCCAAAGTCCTTTAAAAAAATTACCAAGCATTTAAATTGAAATATAAATGATCAGTTATTTGATACACATGTTAGGTTGTGAACACACCCTTGAGTTCCTCACCTCTCATCTATAGTGCGCACCTAACATTTGCTACTAAGCCCACCTAGTCATGCTACCCAAACTAACTAGGCCTGAAGTATCTAACTAACCACCAATCAATCTAGCTCACTCGTACCGCCCATACAATATGCTACGGTGAACCCTTAATTAACATTAAGCCCTGAGAAGAACTCAAAAGTGTATATTTTATGCCCCAAATAGACGTATTTTAGTTGCTAATTCTCGACAAAATGGGTCTTATGTGCGTTATTATTTATTTTGTAGGTCAAATGCATCTTACGGATTCAAATGCTCAAAATCAAGGCAGATGTGCAGTTAAAAGGAGCTAAGTCTAATAACCTGTCCCCGTACCTTAAGCCTGTCTTTATCCTGTTCCAAAACCATCACCCGAGTCCCGTGTGTGTTTTGTTTGTCCCCTTTTATTTATTTTATTATATTTTATTTTTTTAGATTTTTATTTATATCGTTTGTACTTATTTTATATGTTATGTTATGTTTTGATTCATGTATATATTTTTAGCATTTTTTATATTTTATTGTTACGAGTCGAGTAGTAGTTGTTATATTTTCCTTTATTTTATTTTTATTTGTTTTTAATTAGTTTATTTTATTAGTTTTATTTTTATGGTTTTATTTGAGTCGTGTTTATTTATTTGTTCATAGTTGTATATATTAGAGTTTTTATTGTGTGTCGTTTTATTTTTTATTTTAGTGAGTTCTTATTTAATTTTTATTTTTAGTTTAGTTTATTTTTATTTATTTATTTTTATCTTACATGTTTTTAATTTTATTTATTATTATTATTTTTATTTTGTGTGTTAGTGTATTTTTTTAGGGTCACAAATTAATCACACACACACCACCTACCATACACCACTCATACACCCAAATATTTTCCATCACCCACACACCCTTATACCATACACCTCATTCACACACAAACACACCCTCATTCACTATTCATCATCTTCTCTCCCACACATTCTCTCACATCCATTAACAACTCAATACCAATATCCATCGCCACCCTTATTCCACCTTAACCAAAACCCATCCACCCTATACCAATTCCTTAACCCAAGACCCATTTCATTTCCCACCTGCCTTAACCCGGCGAGTCCGTCATCACCTGCCACCACCGGCGGGTGGTGGCTCGAACCCCAGACTCCATAACCCGACCCCTGCCGATTTTACCCGATCGGATCCCTTCAATCTAATCCAAAGCCAAAAACCACAAAACCCATCTCTCAAAGCCAAAATCGGGTTTCTTGACCCGCATAAACAGAGACCCAAAGCCAATACCAAGTCAACATAAAACAAACCATTAAACCCACATGTGTTTAAACCCATTTTACCCCACATTCCAAAATTACCCCCAACTAAATCCTTTTACCCCAATAACCAAAATACCCTTTTAACAAATCTTATTTTTTCCTCACCCTTACCTCACACACCCCATGCACACTCTTATCTCTACCCAAACTACCCCTTAGCTCCATGTGCATTATATAAGAAGACCTAAGGCCATAAAAAAGGGAATCACCTAGAAATCCTAAGTGGGTTTTGAAAGAGGAGAATTCTAGAATTAGAGAGAGGAAGAAGGCCATTATTTTTAGAGTAGTTTAGTTTTTTTTTTTAGATTAGAAAAAAAAATATAATAATTGAGTGTTGTAATTATTTGAGAGATTTGTTGAAGAAGTGAAGATTATTTGCAATTCAAGTGGAATTTGGTTTGATTACTCTTCTCTAATCTTTCATTCAATGCTCTTAATTGATTATTATTTTATTGGATGATGATTATTGAGGTCTAATCATCTCATTCAAAGGATGAATTGAAATCCTCATGAATCCAATTTGATTTAATTTGTCAATTTTAATTTTGTGAGTTTCATTTGATTAGTAAATTTAATTCCTACTTTTTTTACGCATTGAGAAATGGAAAATCGTCCTTGAAAAAGGATTGAAAATTGTATTATCATTTGCTCATTTGATTCAAACTAGAGATAGGCGTATCACTTGATTAAAATGCTAGTATAATTTTCATCTACTCTTATTTTTATTACTGTCTAATTAAAATTAGTTGAATGAATTGATCCTAGCGGGTGATATGTTTGATTAATTTTAATTCAATTTGAGTAGTGTGTGCGAGAATTAAAATTACTTTTCTAAAAGAATATTCAATTAATTTATTAGTGTAATGAGAATTAGTTTTTGAATTAAATGTATATTTTGGAAATTGATGAAATTACAATAGTGCAAGCTAGATTGATTTGTGTAAATTGAGGGTGGATTTTCCATCCCTTGAATATTTTCTCTCATTTAGTTACATCTCACTCATTTTCATCACTCACTAGTTTATGTTTTTCATAATTTTAATTTAGTTTGATTATCATTTTCTACTTAGTTATTAGTTTATATTCACCTTAAATCTCAAAATTATTTTAATATTGAAAAGGCTAAAAAAATAGAAAAAGCAAAATGTACCAAAAGAAATTAAATAATAATGAATTACATTAGTTTTCCTCTCGTTTCACTCCTTTGATTCGGATTGATACCTCACTTACCACTATTCTCTTGTTTTGTTATATATTTTTGTAGGTAATTGAGGATTTTTATTAGAGGAGCTTTAAACAACGACGATATACCAAAAGTTTAGTTATCAAATGGCATCATTGCCAATCTTTGGATCTTGAAGCATTTGAGAGGATCAATTTTACGATTCATTTGTATTTTTCATTTTTCGTACCCTTTTTCATTTGTTTAGAAGGCTTGTATTCGGACTTTATTATTTGGCTTGTATTGCGGTGTTTGGAGACACCATTTATTTTTTATTTCAATTTATAATAATTAATTGTGAAGAAATGTGTGATAGGGAAACCGGACAAAGTAGAGAGAGGGAGTCCAGAGGCAGGGATTTAAAAGCCTCTCTACTTTGGGTCAATAGGACTCCCGGGGCCGACTGAGATAGGCGAGATCTCCCCCCGGTCGACTCAAATCGTTCATCACCCCACGGTGTAAAAACCATAGGAGGTACATTTCTAAAACCCTCGCGCCTTATTTTTTGTGTGTGACTACGTGCACTTGATTTTTATTATCGCATTTATTTTTGAATTTGTGTGATGAATTAATCAATTAAAACCTACACCCGGTCATTCACGAGAAGGGATTTCATCTCCCGAATCACTCGCTTACCATTTATGTGCTACCCTAGCTATCATTAATTTTAAAATCAATCCACTAGCTAGACCACTAGGAGAACATTTTTGCAAAGGCTATCACTCAGATAATTCCGTGATTTTTATCGCCCGCGAACTTCATTAAAATTTGGCTAACCTCTCACCTAAATTCAAGACTAAAATTGGCTATGTCTTAGTTAAGATTTATCCTTGACTTGTGTGTGTCCAATTCACTCGTACGGTAGTCGGGTTTTAGTGAGTTTGTCCATATTTTTCCATGCCTTTTCTTCCAAAAAAAATCCAAAAATATTTTCTTCCTTTATAAAAAATCCAAAAAAATCATTTCTTCTCCTCATTTTCAGACAAATCCAAAAATATTTTCTTCCCCTCATTTTCAAAAAATCCAAAAAATATTTTCTTCGTTTATTTTTCTAAAATCCAAAATATTTTATTTCTTTCATTTCTAGAAAAAATCCAAAAATATTTTCTTTCCTTTTGAAAAACATTTAAAAAAATCATTTTTTCCTCTCATTATGGCTAACAAACTCCCTTTACGAGAATACTTTGGCCATTTTCCATTCTCTCGAAGCATGTTTGACGTTGAGCCCGAATCGAATCTTCACAGTTTACTTAGTGGTTTCAGCTCCCAAATGCACGCCGTTGATACTCATGCGTCATCCCCGCACGCATCTCACATTTCATCGCCTCTGATGACGAGTATCAATGTGTCACATGCTCGACGTGCACATACTGCTTTCATGTCGATCACTTGTCCCATGAGTGTCCATACTTTCCATATCCATCCGAATCCACCATGGAACTTGTGTATCCATATGACACTGTTTCTGACCCCACATCGGCCTATTGTCATGCTATATCCAATCCCGAGTGGTGTGAGCAACCAAGCTATTCGTGGAGGCTTGATCACCCTCCAACGCAATACGAATCCCACCCCTATGTTGCGGATCCTCACATGTTCCAACAGTCATCATGGCAACCTACACCCATTCCCGATCAGTTCCCTCACTACGCACCCAATGATTATCAGCCTTTTGTCTCTCACAGAGATGCTTCTCCAGTGTATGACACACTTGACCCCCTTCCACACACTTCCTTTGAGTATTCTTCGTATAGTCATGATAATAGTGAGTTGTGTCCACCTCAACTACCACCACCATCCATTACTTCACCACCATCATCCACCTCCGCTCTCGAAAGCCTCTTGCAAAAGTTCATCCTCAAGAAAGATCAAGCCACTAAAATTCAAAATGCATCCCTCCAATGGCTTGAACAAAGATAAAATGAAATTGAGTGTGAGAGAGAGTTGGACTTCACCCCAAGTCAACCTGATGTTGCCCCCACGTGGAGTGATGATGCGTCGTCTTGTGCCACCGACTTTGAGTGTGACCAACCCTATCACCCCGAGAATATCGATGTTGAGACCATTCCGTGGTCCGGGCCTCTAGTTGCTAATTGTGTTGACTTATCCATAGATAATAAGACTGATCCCGCCTCTGTCACCAATAAAGAATCCATCCTTGAAATTCACATTGCCTTTCCCGAAGAATCCAAAAAAAGGACAAAGTCTACACCTATCGAGCCCGCCACGTGTGTTCCCGAGGAACCACTTCATCATAGGTTACCTCCGGATATGAGTGCTCACCATTTTCTCGAGATTGAATCCGAGATGGTTTCTACCTCTCCAGATATGGATGATGTCCCACTATGCATGGTTCCCTTTGAGCCCACTATTTCTAGTGACTCCTCTATCTTCAAACTTGGTGCCTCGTTTGAATTATCAACCACATTAATTAGTGATACTCTTCTGTCGAAGTTGACCACTCCGTCTTTAGAAACCACACTCGCCTGTGAGTTCTCCTTTACTCCTCCTACGATCACTCCAAGCCTCATGAGGAGTGTGTGTCTCCCACACTTGAGTTGGATCATCTTCCTCCACCCTTTATCCCACACGATCTACCCTTTATCCCACCCGACCCACCCATTGTCCCTTCTGTCCCCACTTAGTTTGGATCTAGATCTTGTACCTTGCATGTTCCCAACAATATATTTGGATCCTAACCTACAACCATCCCCCACCCATGAGAGTATTTGTGGTCCCATTCTCCACTTCCGTGACACCGAACTTGTTACTCTATGCCCACCACTCTCTTGTGGTCATGATTTTTTCCATCGATAGCTCCCTAGCGTGTCACGACTTGACCATTTTCATCATCCATTTATAGAACGGTCGTGCAATTTCTATAATCCCCACCACATCCCACTTAACAAACCATTTTGCCTTCCTCACCAACTAGAGCATCATTCTTATAGGGCCCTTGTTGCCCTCACCTTTCGACTTAATAAGGCACGTGATCGATGCTTATTCTCCCTTGCCTTTCTCACCCTTCCCCTAATACCCACCACCTGCCCATGGTCCACCGATGCTTTGCATCGCGTGATGCACTTTGCCATACAATTGCATTGACCATTGTTAGCCCAGATCCAACAAGACTGATGCTTCAGTCTTATTTGGGGGTGATTCTCATTACCCCATTTTTCTTCCACCCCGTGCTTTCATAGATCTTATCTTTAGGGTGAGAATGGTTCGGTCTGGCTAAAGATATTAAACTTAGCGCTACCGGGTGGTAGCCCACAGTTTCTTGTATGAGTCTCATCCTATCCGAGGGTGGTGTTTCACATCACCCAATGCTCTCCCATGTTATAGACTTGTACACAGTTTTATATTATATTTTCTTCAGGTTTCTTCTTTGCTTCATCTGTCCACTTCATTAACAGTTGATTCTGATAATCTCTTTCCTACCTTTTGCTCTCAATTATAAAAATCATTTTACTTAACATCGAGGATGATGTTCCTTTTTGTTTGGGGGTGGGGAAATTTATCAAAATCATACCTCTTTTGAAAAAATTAAATTTTTAAAACCTGATTTTTAAAATTTTCGTGCAGTTTCTTTCATCTCATCTAGTGATGTGAATTTTCTATCACCAATCTTTCAAGTCTAGGAATCAAGTTAGAGGATTTATTTTTTTCTATAAGCTTATGTAATACGTAACAAGGCATTTTGCACCATGAATTTCTAGACTCAATAAAATTTGCACACTTATCACGTTAATACGGTTTAGAGTTGAAGACTACTATAATTCTCAAGAAAACCTTAAGGATCACTAGTAGAGACTTTAGCTCGTGTGCCTTTCATCCCTTTTAGAGTGTTTTACACAATCTCTGAGTCACAAGTTGATTCAACTTCCTTTGGGTCCGCACTTAAATCGTTGTATGATCTCATTATTCTTCATTAAATTTTGGCTTGATTACTGAGAGCGACATCACTTTCGAGTTGTAAGAAACATGTGTCTTGAAATTTATCCCGATCACTAGATCTTGACCCATTACATTCCCATATTCCTCCATATTTCCACATATTCCCCACACCATCCTATCATCTCCATTCATATATCATCCATCATTTTTTAGAAAAAGAGTGTTTCCCAAATGTAAAATTTCTTCAGTGATTAAGAGTATAAAAAAAGAAAAAAAATATAGAAAAAAGAAGAAGAAAAAAGAAAAGAAAATTCTAAAAAAATAGAAAAGAAAAAGAAAGAGAAAAGAAGAGAAAAAGAAAGTTTGTAGTTAGTTTTTATGTAATAAAGACATTTATGCTCAAAGTATCATACACTCTTCTCGCGTACACATCCATCATTCATCATTCATAATCCATCCATCCTATCCTACTTCACCTTATACCATCTTTCCCAACTCATTTCCCCCTCATCCATATACATCCATATTTTCCCCTAGGTGTTCGGGCAAATGAAAGTCAACGTGGTGAATAACTCAACGTTTTCACTTAGTGATTAGCATTCTTTTATGAGATCATTTTTCTTTCTAATGTGTGTGAGACGTTTGAACTTGCTTACATTTACTCACCTCCTCACACACAAGAGCGATACACTTACCTAAATCTCGTGAGTTCATTTGAGAGAGATATATCCGTGAGATTTTGAAGTTGAAGCGATGATTCCAAAAGGCAATCTACGAATACTCTCATGATACTTGACCTGTTTTGACTAATTCACACACACACGTTAAGTTCTAGGAAGGATGTGCCTTGTGTATTCACAAATCTAAATTTTATATGATTCTAGCTTGTATTCCTCAAAATATTTATCTCATGATGGATTGTGCAATTATTCTTTGTCTAATGAGATATTGACTTCCCTCTTACAAATAAATGATCTTGTGGGTATATTCCCTGCAAACCCTCACGAGAAACAACTCGTCCTGTAGGGCAATATATAGGTTTAAAAGTTTGTTGCACATGCTAAGTACAATCACAAGTGCCCACGAAAGTGGTACACTTTTGGTTTCTTATCTTTCTCTTTCTCTCTATATTTTGCTCGAGGACTAGCAATGTTCTATTTGGGGGTGATGTGATAAGCACCCGAAAGTGTATATTTTATGCCCCAAATGGACGTATTTTAGTTGCTAATTCTTGACAAAATGGGTGTTATTCGTGTTATTGTTTATTTCGTAGGTCAAATGCATCTCACGTATTTAAATGCTCTAAATCAAGTCAGATGCGCAGTTAAAAGGAGCTAAGTCTAATAACCTTACCCCGTACCTTAAGCCTATCTCTATCCTGTCCCAAAACCATCACCCGAGCCCCATGTGTGTTTGGTTTGTCCACTTTTATTTATTTATTTAACTTTTCTATAATTTTATTTGTGTCATTTGTATTTATTTTATATGTTATATTTTGTTTTGAGTCATGTATATATTTTGAGAAATTTTTATATTTTATTGTTGCGCATCGAGTATTATTTGTTATATTTTCCTTTATTTTATTTTTATTTATTTTTAGTTAGTTTATTTTATCAGTTTTATTTTTATATTTTTATTTGAGTCGTGTTTATTTATTTGTTCATAGTTGTATATATTAGAGTTTTTATTGTGTGTCGTTTTATTTTCTATTTGCGAGATTTCTTATTTAATTTTTCTTTTTAGTTTAGTTTAGTTTTATTTATTTACTTTTATCTTACATGTTTTTAATTTTATTTATTATTATTAATTTTATTTTGTGTCTTAGCTTATTTTTTTAGGGTCACAAACTAATCACACACACACCACCTACCATACACCACCCATACACCCAAACAATATCCTTCACCCACATACCATTATCCCATACACCTCACCCACACATAAACACACCCTCATCCACTATTCATCATCTTCTCTCCCACACATTCTCTCACCTCCATTTACAACTCAACACCCATATCCATCACCACCCTTATTCCACCTTAACTGAAACCCATCCACCCTGCCCCAATTCCTCAACCCGAGACCCATCGCATTTACCACCTGTCTTAACGGAGCGTCCATCATCACCTGCCACCCCCGACGGGTGGTGGCTCAAACCCAAGACTCCATAACCCGACCCATGCCGATTCAACTACCCCTTAGCTCCATGTGCATTAGTAAATTTTGTGATTTTCATTTGATTAGTAAATTTTATTCCTACTTATTTGCGCATTGAGAAATGGAAAATCATCCTTGAAAAAGGATTGAAAATTGTAGTATCATTTGCTCATTTGATTCAAACTAGAGATAGGCGTATCACTTGATTAAAATGCTAGTATAATTTTCATCTACTCTTATTTTTATTACTGTCTAATTAAAATTAGTTGCATGAATTGATCCTAGCGGGTGATATGTTTGATTAATTTTAATTCAATTTGAGTGGTGTGTGCGGGAATTAAAATTACTTTTCTAAAAGAATATTCAATTAATTTATTAGTGTAATGAGGATTAGCTTTTGAATTAAATGCATATTTTGTAAATTGATGAAATTAAAATAGTGCAAGCTAGATAGATATGTTAGAATTGAGGGTGGACTTTCCATCCCTTGAATATTTTCTCTCATTTAGTTACATCTCACTCATTTTCATCACTTATTAGTTTATGTTTTTCATACTTTTAATTTAGTTTGATTATCATTTTCTATTTAGTTATTAGTTTATATTCACCTTAAATCTCAAAATTGTGTTAATATTGAAAAAGTTAAAAAAATAGAAAAAGCAAAAAGTCCAAAAAGAAATTAAATAAAAATGTATTACATTAGTTTTCCTCTCGTTTCACTCCTTTGATTTGGATTTATACCTCACTTACCACTATTCTCTTGTTTTGTTATATATTTTTGTAGGTAATTGATGATTTTGATTTGAGGAGCTTTACACAAAGCCATACATAAAAGTTCCTTTATCAGGCCCTTAGTTGAGTTTCCCCCTTAACTTACCCGTACCGCCCATACAGTACGTTACCGAACAACTAGCAATTAACGTTTCTCTTACGTTATTATTATCATCGTGTTAAGTTCTCCAACTTACTTTATCTTTAGATACTCACTATCTATCTTTTCTACAATTTACACTTGAGTAGATTAAGCATTGTTTTATATATACACTATCTAGCCTCCTTCTTACAACACATAAGTAAGATTAAACATTGTTTAGATATACACCATCTAATCTCATTACTATCACACATAGGTAAGATTATACATTATTTAGATATACACCATCTAGTCTCCTTCTATCACACATAAGTAAGATTATTTATATGGTATATATTTCACGCACAATATATACTATAAGTGCATACTTTGATATCATGTCGTCGTATCACACATTGAGGACTATTGGTTAGGAATGTTACCTCGACCCAAAATTTTGTTTCATATATTGGTTCAGAATGTTACCTCGACCCCAATATTCTTTTCGTATGATGGAGGCGATCATAGCACTAAGTCTTTGGGGCTGCGCACATACCTAATGTAGCCAAATAACTTGCCGGCTCACTATTTCTCTCACATAGTTATCCACTATCAGTACTAGTCTCCGGGGCACAAATCCATACCTGACTGGAATCGTCAAGGTGGGATCGCCCACTTCACGGGATCTCCGTGATAGTAAGTAGCGTAGGTATGTTCACATACACAAAAGAACATAATAGGCATACACACAACCTATCCATATATTCAATATAGGCACACACTAGACCTGTAATAATCTGTTATACACTCAACCTATAATAATTACCCGTACGTAGTATTTATCTCTCGAATACTCACCGTGCAAATCAATATACTATTATGACTCTCTATCGCATTTTCCCGAGGATTGATCTCTACTCAAAGGGATCTAGTTACCCCTTGATTAAATATTCGTAGCTAATACACTCCTACACTATTGGTTAAAATCATAGGTTCACTCATCTCTCCATGATTCGTTCTCATTCCCCCCGAATATACTCCCATTACAAATTATGCCCGATTATCTTTATCCTTAATTCTTCTCCCTTATGACTAAGACCCTACCTTAACATTGGACTACTAGTGATCATTATATCCCTCACTATAATTTAAAGGCATCTCAAAAGTCCCCTGAGAATTGTACACAATTTTAGGTCTTAAACAAGGAATATTGGACAATTATGTGTAACTAAATCGGGTCAAAAATTTTCTGGCAGATTAAACATCCTATAGTAAAATTTCGATTTCTCCCTCTATCTAACCCCAATTGACCTCATTAAAATATCATTGTAAATATAAGACATAGAAATTTCCAAAAATCTATGGCTTACACTCTAATTATAAGTATAATTAAAATGGCACACGTTTAAACTGACATAAAAAATTTTGTCAGATTACCATGTTGGCAGATCAAACACCCTATAGTAAAACATCGATTACTCCATCTACAGAAATCCGATTAACCTGATTAAAATCTCATTAGAAACATTAGACATAGAACTTTCAAAACATCTATGGTTTGCACTCTAGTTTTAAGTACAATTAAAATGGAACACGTTTAAAGTTACGTCAAAAATTTTGGCAGATTGACATCTTGTGTTTATCAACTAAACCCTAAGTCATTCAAGATTCATGTTCTTCAACCAAGAAACCATAAAGTCCATATTAATCATCAAATATATTCTAATGTCAATTTATATTAACATAGGGATTCATTCTACATGCAATCCTACATCGAATCTTGAATTCTATTAATTTAAATCCCAAGAACATAATTGAAATCATGAAATGGAAAACCCTACACTACATGGGTATTATAACTTCTTCAAAATATGAAAAATAAACACTTGCCTTATAATTACAGGTCTAATTTCATTGATATGTTGATAGAGCCGATCTCTCCTTTCTCCGATTACTATTTCGGCACTTCAGTGGTGAGAATTGGTGTTAAAAGCTCCAAGAATCCTCTTTCCCTCCTCTCTAATGGCCTCTTTATTATATAATTTGAGTTAACCCTAGCCTTTTACTCCAAGGGTCTTAAATAATATTTTAATTTTCGGAGTTCTCCAAATCAAAAACTCCTGAATGACCGAAATGCCCTTAAATAGTGTCGGGTTGGTCTAAAATCTCCCTGAGACCCAAACTATACACCCGGGTATACTATTTCGACCCTTTTTGAATCAACTGTGGCCTCTAAATCACCATCCGAGTCATTTTATATAATCATCTTATTTTCACCTCAAAACACGACATACGTGTAATTGAATTAAACTGAATTAATTAAATCTAAATCACCGAATTAAATAATTTCCCCAAATAAAATAAATTCGTAAATCACCAATTTAATTAATTTCCATATTCTCCAAAAGTACGGGGTGTTACAATGCCTTACCGCAGTCCAGTGTTCTTGCCCAGGGTTATACTGATATCTATTAACCATGCCAACAGCAAAGCAGATATCAGGTCTAGTGCATAGCATAATATACATAGGGCTTCCAACTTCCTAAGCATAAAGGATGCCTTTTATCTTCTCTATCTCATCAGGAGCCTTTAAACACCGATCCTTAGAAAGAGATATTCCATGTCTGAATGGGAGGAACCCTTTCTTGGAATATTTCATGCTAAATCTGGAAAGAATGGAATCAATATACACTATGAATGGAATCAATATATAATACTAAAAATACCACTATGTTTTCGTTGCATTTCTTGTACACACAAGACTCATTTAGACATTAATCAAAACAAAAAGATTTGATTGCCTAATCAAAACAAATGTTCCAAGTCCTAGATGCTTGCTTAAGTACATAAATGGACTTCTTAAGCTTATATAATTTATGATCTTGGCCTTGGGAAATAAAATCGTCTGACTGCACCATATATATACACTCATCAAGATTCCCATTAAGAAATGCAATCTTAATGTCCATTTGCCAAATTTAATAATCAAAATAAGACGTAAGGGATAAGATAATTCGAATGGACTTTAATATAGCTATAGACGAGAAGGTTTCCTCAACATCGATAACCTTTTTAAGAGTAAATCCTTTCACAACAAGTTGTGCCTTAAAGGTCTTAACCTTCCTGTCCACCCCTTTTGTCCTCTTATATACTCACTTGCATCCTATGGGTTCTATCCTTTTGGGTGGATCTACGAAATTCCAAACCTAATCGGAATACATATTACATCTTAGAATTAATAGCTTTAAGCCAAAGTTATGTATCTTTATCTTGGATAGCCTCGTTGTATTTATAGGGATCATCTTTGAGTTCATCAGGGACCTTGTCATAAGACTCTCCCAAGAACATAAACCATTCAGGTCACATACAACCCTCCCATTATGACAAGGTAGTCCATGTGTTGGTGTAATAGAGTCAACGCATTGTGTTATTTCATCCTGTACTGATTCTGTTAAAGAATCTTTTTGGTTCCCTCGCAACTCTTCAAGAACAACTTTACTTCTAGGTCTATGATCCATCATATAATCCTCTTCCAAGAATTGAGCATTGGTTCTAAAAATGACCTTCTGATCCTTAGGATCATAGAATAAATAATCCTTAGCTTCCTTTGGATATCCTACAAAGAAACAAACTTCTAATCTTGATTCCATCTTACTAGGATCTCTCTTCAACACATGTGCTAGACTACCCCAGATCCGAATATGTTTCATACTATGCTTGCGCCTAATCCATAATTCCTAGGGTGTAGTAGAGACTGCCTTTCAAGGTACCAAGTTTAGAAAATAAGTGGTCATTTCTAAAGCATGTCCCCAAAAGGAATCTAGGAGATCTGTATAACTTAACATGGACCTAATTGTATCCAAAAGAGTCTTGTTACTCCTTTCTGCTACACCGTTTTGCTGAGGTATACCAGGTGCAGACAATTGGGATATGATCCCTTCATCTTATAGATATTTCTAAACTCCCCCAAGAGGTACTCACCATGTAATGCCCAACTCAATGATGTATTTATCTTCTAATTGTAATCCACAATAAAAAAAATAGTAATAAAGGAATGAAGTTTAAGGTCTAAGCTCCTACTCTCTCATTTAAATTACTGCCTCCCGTATTAATAATATATATATATAAAGATATTAACAAAAATGAAATACACGTGAAGGTATTACTTTAAAGGAATCACACGTATGATGGAGGAAGGGATTGAGAGGATTGTATCATCCTATCTCGTTCAAACGATGAGCAGAGTCATTCTAACGACTTGATGCTGTCGTTTGTACAACGAGCATGGTCTTTGAACGAGATAACTGACCAGACAAATTAGAACGCTGTCAAGCATTCAGCCATCTATCCAAGGCTTTGTCAACTCTTGTAGACTGACAATAGTTGATACTCTCTTATTTTATGTCTTATGGATTTATCACAGACACAGACACACACACACACACAGACGTCTTATGAATTTATCACAGAGAGAGAGAGGGAGAGACGTGGTATGTTAACAGACCCATCAGACCTGCATTTTTGTTTTCCCATTGATTAAGGTTCCGTGTTAACTTCTGGGGTTTGGCTAGTTGGGATGAAGCAGTTATGTATATTATATGAGTTTTTATGGGCCTTGTTTGTAATATAAATGAGAGGTTTGGGGGATTAAAACTCACAGATATTGCTATCTCCTCCATCTCTATCTGTCAAGAACACCCAACGTCTAATTTCTCTCTTAAGGTATATCCCACCCTCTTCCTTAAGTTTTAGAAAAACTGAACTCACCATAAAATAACCATATCCCTATAGCCTTATCTCGTTCCAAGTCCACTTCTCCATGAGGAAAGCAGTAAAGCAATTTGGTGTGGAGTTACTAAGGAGATAGTTTTCTGGAGTAAAGGGGTCTTAAAACTTGGAAGTTTTCAAGTCGACATCCTTATATTTATCCTCTTCAAAACTAGAGGAAGGGTTTTTCTGTCCAAGCTTTCAAAGTTTTCTAACTATAACATTGGTGTATGATGTGCTAGATGATATTTTTATGACAAGAAAAATATGTAGTTATTGCAAAGCGTTTTGTTGTGAAATGATAACTTCCTTGAACAAAATTTAATGGGTCTTTAACACATAAGATAAAGTGGCATTTTCATACCTTGAGAGATAAAAGAAATCATGAAATATTACGAAATTATTATTGTGTAGAATAAAAATGCATATTGGGGTGTTTCTAGGTTGAAATCTCATCTTGACATGTAGAAATATATCGGATGCCAAATGGTTAAATTATGGATTGGAATGAATATGTTTAAAGGGGTTTTTAATATCCAAATTAAGAGTGTATAAAAACTGCCCAAACAGATTGAAGATGAATAAAAGAAGAAGAATATAAATATTAGGGTTTGCATGTGATTAAAAGGAACGGCTATGGACCTTAGTTAAATTTGACTTAAGTGTTGAATAATATTTTATGTGGTAATACATATAAAGGGATGAATATGGATTTAACACAAATTTTTAAAGAAAGGTGGCTAAGCCCTAATGGCCAAGGGAACTAAGACTAAATATTTGTCTAAGGTTATGTAAAAAGGGTGTATAGGGAGGTCCAGGCTTAAAGCTGATTAAAACAACGTCAACACTCCACAAAAAGGATTAGGGATAGTTGCTCGCATAAAGATGAAGTTGATCGAAAGATCTCCTATCTGTGACACCCCGCCTAATTAAATACCGGGCGATCACTCCTTTATTAAATTAAAATCAAGGTGAACAGTTGGTTCATTCTTAGCATCACTGTCGCAAATGAAAAACTTTTCCAATTTAAACACCCTAATTAATTAAGCTAGGTTTCAAAACCATTTTAAACATTACCCTTCAAATTTTTATTTCGAAAACAAGATTTAATTATTTACAACAATTTAATATATAACGAATCACACCACCATAATCCTGGAACATATAATCCAATTAATTTAAACATTCAACAACTAAATCCCAGCATATAAAACTTAAAGTAAAACATACATGCTGAATAAATCCCAAAGTAACAGTACTAGAGATAACTGAAATACAAATGTCCCAATAAAACAGATAAATAGTAGAAAGGGCGACACATGCCCAATAAGGAGAATGATAGGAGTGGAATCAAGTAAATGAAATCGTCTAAGCAAGTGGCCTGCAACTCCCACCTAAGCTACAGCACGTTCCTTCCAAGGGATCCTAAGCAAGACGCCCCTGTGGCTGGGAACCTGTAATATATACATATATTGTAATATCCCGTATTTTTATGCTATAGTAATTTGGGGGTTTTGTTAAATTTAATGAGAGTGAATTATTTAATAAATCCGGAAATTAATTATGTTATAATTATTAACGTGACGAGAGTTAGTAATTATATAAAAATTGTCGAATATTACTAATGAGCATAGTAATATATGATATGGGTTATATTAAAGGTCACAAGTGAATGAAATGTCAATTTTGAGAATTTTAGTCGGGACGCGCCTGTGTCGCGTCGGGACTAATTATTGAGATATAAAAGTAAATATTTTATAAGTTGTTCGTATGGTCATTTTGAGTGCGCCAACACGTCCGGAAGGGTCGAGATAGTCAGAGAAGTGTACCCGGGAGTTTAGTTTGGGTCTCGGGAGGTTTTTAGGCTTAATTAGTGACCCGGGAGGGCATTTTGGTCATTTTACAAAATGGGGTAATTAAACCCACGAATTTCAGCCATCCTTAGCAGCCATTTAGGTCAGCCTTTTAGGGTTAGAACATTCAGAACCCTAGAACGACCATTGGAGAAGAGAGGAGAGAGCTCTCAAGGTGATTCAAGGCAAAAAATACCACCATTTGCACCACCGTCACCACCAACGCATAGATCGCGAGGAGGAGAACGCAATCACACCAATATCAGCAGGAAACCAGACCTCTGAAATCCCAGGCAAGTGTTTAACTTGCGTATTTTCATTGTTGCAATATTCATATTAGTGTAGGAATGATTAGGAGTGTAGTCTATGGAAGAAAACCCCAATTTTGATAGGGATTTGCATGTAGAAAACATTATAACCATATTCTGGAAATATTATGTGAAGTAGATGATTAACCCACGAATTTGTGATGATATGTTAGAAGGAAATTCTGGAGAAAACTGATTAGAACAAAAGTTAAGAAAACATTAGGGTTCTTGATGTTTAAATGAGATTTTGGGTTGTTTAACCATGTTTAATGATGGATATACGCATGCTTAACGTTAAAAACATCTGGAAATATGTTATTATGTTTGTAGTAGGAGTTTTGGGACGATTAGTGTTGGGAAATATTGATTTGGGTGAAGAATTTTGGTAAAACCCGTAACTGCACTTCTGCAGGATTTCGCAGACCTGCTTGATCGATCGATCGAGCCTAGAGCTTCGATCGATCGAAGGTTCGATCGATCGAGCCCCAGACCTCGATCGATCGACCCTTCCTGGCAGACTCTTATTTCCCCTTGTTGAATTAATTGAACATGATTCATCGTGAAATAATTTTTGGGTTTTATGAATGAAATGTTTTGGGATATAGGAGAGACCAGTAGGACATATGATTAAGTGTTGAGAACTTTATTATGAGACGATAATTGTATCTTAGGGACAATTATTTATAGAATGAGGAAACTACGTAATTCAAGTGAGAGATTACGTCAAATACTTACGATAGTGAATAGACGTTTACCTACTGATTTTGCTACTTAGATGGATAGAATCCACGAGTGTCACGTAACTAGTGAGAAAACCCTTCGAGTTAAGGTTAGAGACGAAACCTTATACGTAATCATAATAATGGGAAATTAAGGATAAATGTTGTGACTATGGGTAACGGGAGGAACCTATATTAATATGATGAATGGGTATATTTATGTGATTGTGTGTACATATATTATATACATGTGAAAAACGTACCCGCGCTACTTACTATCCCTGAGGTTACCACGCTGGGACGATCTTATCCTGTGTTGCTTTATGGGGGATATTGATTCGTACCCTAGAAGTTAGAGATCCTAGGTACGGGCTATCAGATTGATAGTCGGACGGTCCTAAGAGACGTGTGGGTATGTACTGACCTCTTGGACTTGGAATCTATGCTTCGCCTCAACGTTGTTTTGTATATGTTAATACAATTCGAGAGTGATTCCGAACTTGCATTTCCCTTTGTGTGAGCGATACGGGGATTGGATAGCAGCGTATGCCCGCACCATAGTTTAGTTGGGGTGTTGTTATATATATATATATTATACGAGTAGTTAATATATATATGAGGTTATAAACTTTAAACTGCCTACTGTGATTTGATAAGTAGAACATGGTTGTTGACTCAAATTATTAAATACTTGTTTTGAGAAAGTATAAAATGTCACGGGAACTTTATTATTTTTATGAAGTTAAAAATAGAGAATTTTGGGCTACTGTTGGAACATCTTTTAAAGTGGATATCGTGTATTATAAATCTTACAAGTAATTTAAGTTAAGTTAAAGCTGTTAGAAAGACTAGTATGTTAGATGCTAAAACAAACCGTTGGGAAGGTTAGTACGATAGGTGTGCACATTAGAAGAGAGGTGAGTATTTCTCAAGAGAGAGACGCACTAATATGATTTGCATTGGCCTGTATCAATTTAAATACTTGCTTAACGTATTTTAAAATCAAACACACTTTCGGGCTCTGACCCGTTTCTTTTCCTCTCTCTCTCTCTCTTGTATATATATGTGTATATTTTCAGGTGCCCAGCCACAGGGGCGTCTTGCTTAGGATCCCTTGAGAAGAACGAGCTGCAGCTTAGGTGGGAGTTGCAGGTCACTTGAGTAGACGGCTTCTGTTATTGACTCCATTCCTATTATTCTCATTTATTGGGCACGTGTCGCCCTTTTCATCATTTCATTTGTTGTTGGGATTTTGTATTTCATTTATTTCCAGTATTGTTCTATGGGATTTATTCAGGATGGATTTGTGATTTTAGTTCCATTTGTTGACATTCGATTGACGAATGTATTATGTTATTTGGTTTATTGTGGTGTGATCCTTTATTGTAGAAATGTTGTTTTAATTAAAATAAATCTTTTTCTTTAATTAAAATTAGGAAAGTTTTGTATGGAAAATGTTTTGACACTTAGCTTAATTATTTAGGGTGTTAAATTGGATTTTTTTTTTTTTCGACAGTGATGCTGAGAATGAACCAACTGTTTACCTTGATTTAATTTAATAAAGGAGTGATCGCCCGGTATTTAATTAGGCGGGGTGTCACATATATATACAAGAGAGAAAGAGAAATAGGTACGGGTCAGAGCCCGATAGTGTATGATTGAAAAATTCGTTTAGCAAGTATTTAAATTGATACAGGTCAATGCAACAACATATTAGTGTGACATTCTCTTGAGAAATTCTCGCCTCTCTTCTAATGTCCACTCCTATCGCACTAACCTTCCCAATGGTTTATCTCATCATATATCACACTATTACAGCTTAAAGGTTATCTCTATCACCCTCAACATACTCTAGATTCTCTTGAAGATTCCTCTCACTTTCCCTAAGATCCTCAATTAAAACACTATCATCATTTACTACGACACATATCTTAAACATATATTTTAACTTCAAGTTAGCCTTCTTCACTTTTAACGTATTCGCATTTACCTCATGAATGGCATCTTGGAGTTCACTCTCCTCCTTCTGCTCCTCCTCATCTTCTTTATCCTTATTATATTCTCCACTCTCTCTACCTTCACTCATTTGGGATTCAAACTCAATGGCCTTAAAAGTGTTGTTCTTAAAAATATCTTCATTACAAGATTTCTCATTAAGGCTCGTATGACTAGCAATGAATGCAGTGTAGTTGCTCTCAATGGGGGAATCATACCCCTCTTTCGGATCACTATCACTAAGGGTCGCATTCTTCACCTTTCGTTTCTTCCTTCCTTAATTTAGTGGGGCACTTAGCTACACTAAGGCCATATCGATCGTAACTAAATCCTCTTTTTGATTCACCCCTCTTAAAGTTATTGATATAATTTTTAGTAAAGTGGTGGGCCTTGTTATGCAAGTTTTTTCTCAAACTTTTTTACATCTTTCGATTTCCTTTGAAACTTGAAAAATTTCTTGAATTTCTTTACTAACATGGTCATATCTTTGGACTCAGTGTCAAACTCATCGCCTAAAACATGTGCTTCCCACTTTTAGGATTTCAAAGCAATGCCCTTGTTATTCTTCATCACTGTTTTGGTGGAAAACATGCCAACTTTATAAGTTTATACGTCACCTAAAAGCTCTTTAAGTTTTGTAGAGTCTAAAGTACTCAAGGAATTCAAAATTGTCACTTTTGAATGATATATTTCATGTAAAGACCATAAGATTTTCTTCATTACTTTTTTTGGGGGGTATTATCTCTCCCAGGTTAAAAAAATGAGTTCACAATGTTTGACAATCTAGCATAGAATTCATCAAAGTTCTCACTCTCTAACATCTTAGTGGTTATAATATGAGTGGTGAGGTTTTTGAGTTTAGAAGCCTTAACAACACTAGTTCCTTTGTGGGTGAGTTAGAGCATGTCCCAAGTTTCTTTCACCACCTCACATGTAACAATATGGTGGACCTCCTCTGGGTGACACAAGAAAATATAAAATTTTGACCACATGAGTTATAATTTTCTAATCTATGCTCAATCTCACTATATGAATCTACGAGTTTGGGTATCCTATTTTATGCATTTCCAGTAAGCATAGTTTGAACCATCAAACATACGATCTCTAGGGGTCCAAAGACCATTAAAACCACCAAAATTCGTGCTTAAAACACCGGATCTAGAATGATAACATAGTGTTATAGCTATGATACCAATTTGAAAATGCCCCCTCTATATTAGGAAAGGATGATCTCACTAATAAAAATTCTATTTTTATATTTTCCAAATTTAAAGAATAAAACTTTAAACAGATTAAACCCAATAAAGACTTACGTAAAAATTTAAAACAATTTTTTTGTGAAAACCGATTTAACAATTTTTTATCTTTTTACCCTAAAACATTCATCTAGTTGATATTAGATAAGTAAAACAATCGCACAACACGCTGATGTACAAGGAAAACCCAAAATGGGAAAAACCTCAGATGGCCCAGCCAAACAGTTCACTGTGATATGGTTTTACAAAGACAGACAATATACTTACACAACGACTCTTCACCCTTGCAAGCCTTGATGTTGTTCTATCCTTGACCTAACCTCCATAGTGCAACGAGGGAGTCCATCCACACAATCTACCACAACGTGTGGGTACACACACGGCATGGTATCCACTGATGAGGCTCAATTACTATCTACGAAGTTGAAACACAGAATCACCGTTTCTCATCGCATCAAAACAAATCAACGGAGTTCACCACATGAAACCATTTCCTTATCTGGATTATGATAAATAGACTATGGTGCCCTTAAACAGAGATCTTAGATCTTTAAACACTTTGGGTGAAACTAGGGTTTTGGAACTTTCGTATACAAATAGGAAAATGTTTTCTCCAAAAGTTATTATAGAATCTGAATCCAATATGCCTAGAAATAGAAAAAAATGAATTTTGAGTTGGAGGATTCATTTCGAACAAAATTATAGGGTTCGTTCGAATGAAATTTTTATCTCATTTAAACAAATTATGAACTCGTTTGAATGAATAAGCATTTTCGTTCAAATGACCTTTAAATGAGTTTCTAACAGATAGGCCACTATTAGATAAAGAGTACATGTTGGATGTTATTTTAAAGTCCGTTATAACAAAACCCCTAATTGGTTCCAAGAAACCAACACTTTATTCGAGTGAAACTCTGATTTTATTTTAACAAAGTCAAACTTTCGTTTCAAAAAAACTGAACAACAACAAATTTCTCCGAAAAAACATATTAAAAATAGTTCCAAACATTTTGTTAAAAAAAAAATCACCCAAATTTTTTTCCAAGGATCCCAACTAAATGAATCAATACCTAAGAGATCCTCGAAAATGTAAAGACAAGCATGCCACTAAACAATGAACGATATGTAACAATTTTTTAAGCTTGTCCACTACGTCTTTATCAAACACATCATAGTCTTACGAGTTTAACAATACAAATCTTAACCTATGACCCAAATGTTATATTCGGAATTAAGCCAATTACGAACAAATTAACTCAATTAGAAATTTGTCCTTGTCAAACTGAAACAAAAATCAAATCCAAATCGAATAGAAAAATACACCAAATATAAACCAAAACAAAATAATAACATCACCTGCAAATCCAAAAGTAGACATCCAAATCCTATATCCTTATCTCTACAAGCTCTCTCACCATAAAAAAGATATAGAATTGTTCTTCCCATTGCGGCCTTCTTTATTTCACCGTTGACTATTGTCATGGTAGTGAGGGCTAACACCCGGTGAGGCGAGATAGGGTGGTTGGGTGTTTGTGTGGAGGCTGTCCTGTCATAAGTAAGGATCACTATAAGAAAAAAGCTTTTTTATGACATTTTTAAGTGTCATAAAATGCATTTTATGACGCTTTATTTTTCAATAAAAAGTGTCATAAGTTTGGGTGTCATAATTGATACCCATAAAAAGTGTCATATTAAGTAACGATTATATATGACTTTTTTTTTTAAAACTGTTATATCTGCTACAAAAAAGGGTCATAATATACTCTACAAGTTATCATATTTGATTCGTCATGATAAATAATTTTCAAATATTTAAAAAGGTCATATAAAATATTTCATCATATGAGGGTTTAATATAAATGGTCATAAATTAAACATATAATAAAAAAATATAATAACCAATATTAATGACATAGTTGACAAATAAATTTAAACAAAAATAAAAAAATCATTGTAATGTAAAAACAACCTTGAATTTTTTTTGTATTCGAAGTCACGTACAATCTAAAATGCACCAAACCAAGTCATTTGTCCATATAAAAAAATAGTGGGACACAAATAGATATACCCACCATCTACATTATTCACAAAAAAATAATGACCTACTATACGTATCATAAGTAAATATACCCACTATGTACATCATTAAAAAAAATCTGCAAAAAAATTTAGATAAAAAAATCACTTATAAATGTGTCGATCTCCCTTTGGCTTTCGCAAAATTATGTAGACACCTCAAAAGCTCCAAATCATATAATATAAGCCTGAATAAGCTTTCATCATGGACTTGCTTCTTCAAAGCATCCTACAATAAAGAAAATTATCAAGAGTGTTGTTAAATCATATTCTTTTAAATCATCTTATGTAGTATATGTCTAAATTTATAAAGATTGTATAAAAAAATTATGTTTACTTAACTTTTGAAAAAAACTCACAATTTTTTCACCAACTTTATTGGTTGCATTGTCTTGATATTCTCTATTTCTCGATTGTCGAGCGATTATCCACATTAGAGACTTATCATCCCCATCAAATGCATCTCCATGTGTCTGTTTTTGTCCCAATTATAAAATAAAATATAAGAAATTAAGCACACAACATAAAATCCCCACATTGAATTGATTATGGTTGTATACTCTACAAATAATACAAGAATTCAATCACATGCCTCTAATCTAACAATGATACGCCTTTCATATGCCTCTAATTAAATGCTCCTGCATCTGTTCAAAACAACATATATAAATCTCTAGTGAAACGTAAAACACTACATATAAATTTTAGTTTTTCCAAAGTATTACGTCGTGCATAATGTAAGTCAACGAGATTTTTTATATAACACAAATAATTGTAAACAATTTAAATTTTTTTGGAAGAGTTTCCTTCGTTAATAGGACTATCCGCCCTGTTTAAGAAATAAATAAAAAACTTCAATAATATTCAAAGATGCCCAATTTATCAAATAAACTTCTATATTATTTCATTCAGTAATAGGGAAAATAAACCATTGACACGTTGATATTTCCGTTGTGTTTCACATTAAAAAGAGTCAAATAATACTATCCTCACCTTCAGGTAATTGATGCTCAACCCTGAAAATAATTGCTTCCATCCTTGCTTTTAGACAACCATAATAAGACTTTCCATTGTTTCCTCCATCCCTCTGTTTTTAGATGGAAAGAGTCTGTGGACATGTTGATTTATCTCGTTAGCATTCAGAATTATAAGTTACACGG
Organism: Sambucus nigra; assembly: GCA_949130495.1. Classification (NCBI taxonomy): domain Eukaryota; kingdom Viridiplantae; phylum Streptophyta; class Magnoliopsida; order Dipsacales; family Adoxaceae; genus Sambucus; species Sambucus nigra. Next base: position 416,841,390 of record OX422211.1, on the reverse strand, counting down.
AAAAAACAAAGAAGTTAGTATTGCAAGAAGCAATTTAATGTTACTGAGTAGTGAAAGCATATATATAAAAGGTAAGGATGCACGTGTATGGAAACCCAACTTATCAACGTGGTCCATTGTAAAGTTTCACATGAATTTTGTCAAATAGGAACTAAGAATGAAAACAAGAGTGACATTGTCAAATTTATATGAAAATTAAACTTACAAAGATAAGATTTTCTTAACAAGAAGGATGTGCCTTATGCATCTGACTTGAATCTTCAATTCTTTCATATCAAGCTCGTTCCTACAATACATGAAACATAAACATAGCTGTAGTGCAAGCAAAATAAATGAAACAGACTAAAACAAAAAACATGCATGCAAAATAAATGAAATAGACTAAAATAAAAAACAATGTGTTGATTACCATAACTATACATCCAACTTTAATTCTTTCGATATAATTATTGCTCAGACTTGAAAATTATTCTTAATATAAGATAGACATAACTGTGCCAAGTACATCAGCATACTTAAAACCATAACATTATAATGTAATTTGAAATATAGGTTTTGTTTAGTTTCTACTATTTCTGCAACAACCAAACAAGTATGTACCATGTAATTTAAATCTTCAATACTCCACATGGTAAAATACTAGTATTTTGCCTACCTATTAAAATCTTAATTGCTATAAGTGTTAAAGAATAATTTGAGAAACTTCCCAGTGAAAAATCTTCATTGCTATAGTGTGTAGATCAGTATATCATCAAAGTGCATGACGAGAAAATTCCCAACGAAAGAATGGTAAAAATGAGTCATGATCTACATGAACGTAAAAAGGACAAATGGACATACCAAAAAATATGTTTTTCACTCATATAATTCATTATCTTAAATGCAGTATTCCATTTATCACCAAATCTCGCGTGAATTGGTTGGTAGCCCCATTTATCACCAAATCCCATGTGAATTGGGTGGTAGCTCCTCTTGAGATCCTACCTAAAAAATTCTCAGGATCCGTATAGCTAATCTAAAATTTCCTCCAGATAAGGAATCAGTAATAGAGACTTCATTGCAATCCTGTGGATTGCAGGGCTATCAACATATCCATTAACACTCTTACTTCTTGTGAGTAAGTAGGGTTGGCACAACACAAAGAGACGTGCTTTCAGACTAAAAAAACCCGATCATAAAACTCAGTAACCTACCAGAATAACTACTCGTTCTCTTAATGTCGGACGTTCAATAATGAAGGTTTGAGAATAAGGTCAATGGGAATTGGATGTCTCTGCAAATGAACCTTGTACAGGCAGCTGAACCGGAGGGATACCAGTATCAATCATAGACACAGTTCTCACAAGTGCATAATACATGGCAATCTTTGGTCTTTAATATCAAAGAATATTTTGATACTAGCAAGGTTGATGATTGCAAGTGCGAAGCTTTCGCCTAGGTGCACAGGTCACAACTGGAAAACTCCCCCCACACACACCCAACACCCTAAACAAAAAAAGATGCTCAAAGTCGGACCACTCGTATCAGAAAAGGACATAACAAGAATACAACATGATCAAATAACGATGCTCAACACTGCTAGTTCAGAATAAAAACATATTTACTGGTACACCAAAACAAGTCCAAAGAGGAAGCCAATAGAAAGTTCCTGCGAGTTAAATATATGATATCCCACAAGTAATATAAAGAAAAAAATATGTAAAACAAATGATCAGAATGCTAGATAACCTTTATTGAGGCTTAATTGTCCTGCTACACTTTCTAAAAAGTACCTTGGATAAGCTTGCAATGGATGAAGATAGTTTATAAATTGCATCCTCAGTTTCCTTTAAAAAAGATAATCCCAGACGAGCTGCGATTCTCAAGCCTCGCAAGATTCTTGCTGCATGAAAGAGCACATTTTTTAATCAGAAATTAAATAATTAATATTCCCCAGTCTAATTATGTAAAACAATCAGCTACTGTCATTTCGCATGGTGCTAAACAAATTAATACATGGGAAACAATGCACTTACCACAGTCGTCTTTGAATTAAAATTGAGCAGGCAATATTGTTTGTAACTAAACACGTATTACACACAAAAATAACTAACTTATCAAACTTCAAATAAATGAATTGAGTAAACTGCATAGCAAAAAGTAATGAAGAGTCACCTTTAAGGACCTTAAATCCATCATTCCATTGGCGTAATCATAGATTTTATTCACGAAAGGGTTAAAGAAAAAGATACTCAACAAATTCCAAAACAAAATATTATAAGGGTTAAAGAAAATAATTTTCACCGATATATCTTTCCCTCAGGTGAGAAGTATTTTACCTAGAATCGAAAGTTGCCTAAAAGTAAATGCACCAACCAACCTCAATAACATAGCCTTTTACATGCACTAAACAGATAAGAAAACGTCGTCAAACAATTTTCGAACAATGAAACTACTTCTTTATCTAAGATAAATAATACATAATCACCACAAAAAGTTTGAACCACGCCATGCACTAGTTACACGAGTTTCAAAGAATTCAAAACGGAGTCACACACCTTTTGCAGTGAAGCTGTGATGATGACATCATAATCTTTTGGTATTATATATAGGAGTGAATCTCTCACACATCCACCAACCAAGTAGGATTCAAACCCTTTATATTATTTTTTTGGATGAGTATCTAACAAATAACTCTACAAGTTGTTATCAGTGAGCAGGACAATAATATATATTTGTATATATTATCTTATTTTAATCTTGTTCTATCTATTATACTTATTATAACTTCACAAAGTTTATGAAATATGAGATAGGCATATTCAGCGATAGGCATACGAGACCTGCATCCTTGAATTAATTATAAACGTATGATTTATATTAGTTTAATAATCAAAAGTAGTCGAAACTAAATTTACGTTCTTCTCTTAAGCATCACATCCCTAACATTTTAAATTAAATCATAAAAATGGTGGAAAGTTACTATGTTAATTGTTCGATTTGTAAGATAACACAATCATAGAAGCTTAATTTTCATAGATGATGCATGATCCACTAGATTTCAGAATATCATAATGTTCATATAACCAGCTATTACAATTCTAATCAACTTTCGCCTTATATGAAAATTCACACCAATGGTTTAAATGCACACAAATAAACACAAAAATTCATGGGAAGCCTTTTAAATACGCACAAATAAAAAAGTACTAAACCAACATTTTTACACTCCTGGTTTCCTGGAAATAGGTAGAAGCAGAACATCTCTCTTCATATAAGAAACCCAACTTTCTCGCTTGTCTACGTACCTCCTAAAAATAGAGAAAATAATCATGTGAGTTAAGTAACACAAAATATTAATTATAAAGTCTAATAGTTCTTGAGAAAAAAAAGTATCACCTTCATTCATTGGGCCAGAGTTAACATTAAGTTGTATCTTTTCTTTTTTGGAAATTTTCTTTACAGCAGGGGTGACAAACTCGGGGAAGCTAAATGGTATGCTCAAGTTAGAAGTGGAGGAAGGAGACATGTACAGGGGAATATATAATCATAAGGTACCATTTAAAATAGAAGAAAAGAAACAATCCAAAGCAGGAAGCACCAAAGTGACATAATTGATACAAAAATATAACTAATTCTCATAATACAGAATATGAGTCCAGTGTCGCTCTGGCAGAGGGATCATATATAAAAGAGGGAGAAATTCAAAATGAGAGGAAGCATTTGAATAAGTAGAAAGCATACTTCATTTATCCCCTAGGTAGATCCCATCTCCCCCTCCAGATAATGAAGATGGCTTTGTAATAGTCGAATACAAAAAGAAGAGCAAGATAAAAAAAACGTGTAGTTGTGAGAATTTTAAGATCCAACTCGAAAAATTCTAACAACCAATATCTAAATGTTAAAATGGATTTTGTGGAATGTTAGGGGGTGTCCAAGAAAAGAGGAATAAATAGATTAAAGAGAATTCATAACAAATCCATGTTAGTAATTATTGAGCCTAAAGTTAATAAAGAGAAGGTGGGGGACTATGTGAGAAATCTTGATTTTGAGTTTGATGTGGCCAACGAATCAAACTGTATATGGATTCTTTTGAATCATGGCCTTAAATTTATTCTCATTGCAAATGGCCCAATGCATAACTTTGCAAATGTAGCACCCTAGGATCTCCTTTCCAGTTCAGGTTTTAGTTGTGTATCCTAATTGTTCTAAAATCGAAAGGCTGCCTTTATGGGAATATTTACAATTGGTAGATGTGAATACTCCCTCTGGGGGGGGGGGGGGGGGGGGGGAGGGGGGGATTCAATATTGCTCTTTCCTCTAGAAAAAAAGAAGGTGGGAACCCGATTAACATCAATGTTACTGATTTTCTTGTGCTGGCTTGCTGGACATAGGGTACTCTCGATCTAGATTTAATAAAAGAGACGGTGCTATCAGAATTTGGTTTGGTTAAATAGAGTGCCTGTGAAACCTCAATGCAGTCTATATTTTTGTCTGCTAAGGTGGTGCATCTTAATAGAACTACATCCGATCAATCCCCCTTCTTATGTCTATTCTATGTGGTAGAAGTGGTGGCTATAAAAGATTGTAATTTCTTAATTTTTGGACTAAGAATATTAATTTCAAGAACTTAATTCATCATCCTTGGATGAATTACACCTCTTGAAATCCTCTATACACTTTAATTAAAAAATTAAATAACATGAAGTACATTTTGAGCAGGTGGAGAAAAGAGACACTTAATAACTTCTTCCAAACTTCTATCAATGCGAAAGATGAGGTCTTCTTGAGGGAGTTGAAATTTGATATGAACCTATCGGAATATCATAGAGAAAATTATTCCAAAGCTAATCTCAACTGAACAAAGGGTTGGAACCTCAAACCAACCCCCAACATTGTCAATTCATACTGGTACCCAAGTAATCAACTACTTGGGGCTGAATGACCATAATTTCTACAGTGGAGCCTATATGGCTTCACAGATAACTAAATAAGACTTGGCAGGCATCTGTAAGAACTATAGGGCATATAAGTTCTTATATACTTATATTCCCTATAGTTTATTTGATAATGGAGGAAAATGGGATTCCCTTAGAACAAACTAAGGTCAAAACCCATAACGAAGCATAAATTTGATGATTTCCCATATTTCTTTTTTAACTATCTCCTTTCCTTTAAAATTCAGTTATTTCTTCCCTTTCAATTGTTCCAAGCCAAGGATAACATAATGCGTCTATAAAGAGATCACCTTTTTACACTTCCCTTCAAACATAATTATTATGTTGAACCATTGATGCCAAGAAGGGAGAGCCCCTACCAAATTAAGCTGCCTATGAAGATTTGCCCAATCTAGCACTTAGTGAAGAAGTATGTCACATGACGGGGATAAGCATACTTTTTACCTCTTTAGTTGAATCAAGTTACAAGCACTCCATGGGGAAAATGCATGTTTTGGCCTCTAATAATTATAAATAAGATATTTTGGAGAAGTGAGTGGAGATTTCACAAGGAAAAATATTCCATGTGGTATTCTGTTATCAATGGCATTTGTGGGTTTGGTCATATTTCACAACCAAAACATGGAATATGACCAAACACTGGAAATGACCAAATATTCTTTGGTATTAAGCGTGGGCTGTCAAGACATGACAATGACTTGTTTATGGTGGAAATTGTTAGTCATAGTGGAAAGAAGAGACAACGAAAGTCATGGACTTGTATAGTGTTGGCAGCCTTTAGGATTTTATGGAATGAAAGTAACAGAAGAATTTTTTAAAATACGAAGATTAAGAAGGAGGCCATTTCGAGAAAAAGTCAAATTTTTTGCAACATCTTGGGCTTCTCAGTCTTCAGTGTTTAGTTGTCTTCCATTTACTGTTTTATCTTTAAGGTGGTATAATTGTAATATGTAATCTCTTTGCGCATTGAAGTTATTATTTCTTTTCTGTGATGAGGGGTCGCATAAAGATTACCTGGTTTAGGTGGACATCTTATCCCCTTTAGTATGTACTCTCTTTTGAACTTTAATTTTGCTTCTTTGTTTCCTATAAAAAAAAAGCTTATGCTACTGTCATTGTGATATCATATCTAGTTTCATATTTGAACAATTCTTCTTCTTTTGCTAACAAAAAACTCATCTTCATTACCAATGTTTTTCATTCTCATGTGGGAGAATGTTAAAAAATGTAGATCAAATTTGAGATTGTAAAAAATGAGGATCAAAATGTTTGGACTAAAAGATGCAAACAATAAAGAAGTATCGGACACGTGTTCAATAGTATCCACAAAGTATCCGATACATATCATACATGTATCTGATACTCAAACAACATGTTTCCTTGATAGAAGTATGCGTGCTTCATAAATCTAGACACTTCCATGTAGGACACAAAAATTTATTTCTTCCAAATGAACAAGCAAATTCTTCACGTGAGATGCCATTAATACTTGAACTACTTTTCATTATAGATTTAATCTACAAAGCCATCTTGATATGCAGAGTTTTGATTAGACGCATCTATCATTTCATTCCTAGTGTAGGAGTTTATTCCAGGATTTTAGTTTGGGCATGTTGGCCCCATTTGAGACTTTATTCATTAAGTATTTCAGTTTCAGACTTGTATTCAGATATTCTTATTAGTTGGATTCATTATTTGGTTTGGGATTTTTAGCCGCTGGTTTATTCGGCAAGACTATATTTATTTACTTGAGATGTTTGGACTCTAGTATTGTGTGAATGTTCTAATTCAGTTTTTTCGCATATTATTATTTAACTGTTTAATGCAAGATAATATTTGTCACCGGCTTAATTAACGAATAGGTGATTAGTAATTAATTTTGTTTCCGACAGTGATGCTAAGAATGAACCAATTTTTAAATCATGTTTTAATTAAATAAATGCCTGATCACTTGGTATTTAATTAGGCGAGGTGTCATAATTTTCTTAATTGCTCAGTTTTTATATATATTCTCTTCCAAATTAAAAGACGAGTTAACTGTAGCGGACAGTCTAGCGTGAACTCATCAAAGGTCTCATTCGCCAACATCTGAGCGGTTTCAAACTGAGTGGTGAGGTTTTAGAGTTTGGAAGCCTTAACAAAACTAGTTCGTTCATGGGTGAGTTGGAATATGTCCCAATCCTATCTTGACATATCACAAGTAATAATAAGACGGAACTCCTCCGGGGTAACAACACAAAATAGAGCATTTAAACCTCAAGATTTATAGTTTTCTAACCTACGCCCAACCTCACTCCATGATTATAATGGTTGGACACTCTATTCTCTCAATCTAAGGTAGTAGGTGAAGTCAAAACATTAAGTACATCTTGCCATACCCATTCATTTAAAGCCTTAAATGGTGATTTCATACGCATTTTACAGTATTCGTAATTTGACCCATAAAACATTGGGGCTCTCAGACAATCAAATCCTCCAAAATTCATGATTAATAACACGGGATCTAAACCAAACAACTTAGAGTTCCCTCTGATACCAAGTCGAGGAAGCAAATTTGATATGATGGTTAAATAATTACACAAACCATTTTTTTAATAAAAATTCAAATTAATTTTTTCTTGAACAAAATTAGTTCAAATTAATTAAGCAATAAATAAATTAATCATAAATGATTAAGAAAACTTAAAGGACTTTTTTTGAAGAATTTGAACACTCAAATGGATGGAAAAAGTCATTTTCGTAACTTCTGCTCCAAACGAGTTATAATCCGGGGGAGGGGGGGCAGAGATCGTGGGAGTAGTGGGAAAAACTGTTATTTATTAAAAAGCGCATCAGGTTGTTCGAACGACATGGTACTCATTCGAACAGGGATCGAACGATTGTTCAAACGAGACTCCAGAGAGGAGAAAAAATGTGTCATTAGAAGTTTAACATATCTCGTTCGAACGAGGTACCCATTCTCGTTCGAATGAGGTACTTATTCATTAGAATAAATTCTAATGACGTATCCGATGAGAAAATAACAAAGGCTAAAATTGACTCGATTTGAAGTTCCATTGGATCCAGGGTCTAACAACACCCACAATGACTTATAAAAAATTTCTAAAAAACTTTTTATAATTAGATTGAAATCATCTTAACACCCAATAACAAGGCTTTACATAAAATATGCATTCATACCTGATAAATCCTTGAAATGTTGATGACGAAACATGGCACGAAACACCAAAAGATGATGTGTTCTCTTTAGAATGGTCGTTATGTCTTCAACAAACATTTCTTAGGCTTGAAATGCCACTAACTCAAGTACTAACCTATGACTCAAAATGTTTTGTCCAAAATTAAGCCAATATATACAAATTGACAAGATTAGAAATTTTCCTTATAAATCTCCCCCATGGCAATTCCGAGACAAAATTAAAAACAAAAACACCTATGGGTTGTCAAGCTGATTTAAAAGACTCAATCTCAATGAGGAAGCAAATTTGATGGGGTGTCTCAAATATTACACAAACTAAATTTAAAAAAATGAATGTCCAAATGAACTTTTTCTTTAACTAAAGTAGTCCCAATTAATTAAGCAATAAATAAATATTAAACTAAATTTAACCTAAGGTTAAACTTTGCACAAATTAAATGAGTTGTGATTAGACTAATTTTATCTTAAACCTAAACATTCATATAGGTGAGTATAAATAGATAAGATAAGGCAACCACAATGTCATATGTAAGAGAAAAACCCAAATAGGAAAAACCTTGAACAACCCAACCACATGAAGTCCACAAAGTATAGAACTACAAAAGTACACGACATAATACTTACAACACAGACTCAACTCCCTCGTAAGCCATGACTATCTTCTTTTCTTTAACCTTTGCTCAGTTACATGCAGGAGTCCACTCGAAAAGTTGCAACAACGTGTGAGTCCACAACACCTCGGAATCCACCGATATGGCTCAGTAACCATCATGCACATAGATCCCACCATATGTAAGCCAACGATCACAGAATCCTCCACAAGAAAAAAAAATCTCAACAAGATGTAGATAATAAGCCATGGTGCCAAAAACAGCATCTCAAAACATATTCATAATGAATATTGGATCGTAAACTAATTGGGTGTAAACAAGGGTTTGTGTTTGGAAAAATTAATCATAAATGATTAAGAAAACTTAAAGGACTTTTGGAAGAGTTCTAGCACTCTAATGAACGAAAAAGTCATTTTCATAATTGATGCTCCACACTACTTAAAAGGGAGGGAAAATAGAGATCATGGGAGTAGTGGGAGGAGTTAGAAGTTTAAGATATATCGTTCGAACAAGGCACCCATAATCGTTCGAATGAGGTACATATTCTCGTGAGAACAACTTCTAACGAGATATCCGATGAGAAAACATTAAAGGCTAAAATTGACTCGATTTGAAGTTCCGTTAGATCCGGGGTCTAATCACACTCAAAATGACTCATAAAAAATTTCTAAAAGACCATTTTATAATTAGATTGAAAACATCATAACACCCAATAATAAAATATCTACGTCTCAACATAAAATATGAATTCATACCTGAGAAATCCTTGGAACGTTGATGACCTGACTTGGCACGGAACACAATGTGCTTATGTGTTATCTTTAGCTTAGCCATTATGTCTTCAATAATTACGTCGTAGGCTTGAAAGATAACTAACTCAAGTCCTAACTTATGACTTAAATTGTTTTATCCAAAATTAAGAAAATATATACAAATTGACTGAATTTGAAATTTGTCCTTACTAGTAGTTTTATCCAATATTTGGGAAGGAAGATAAGGACCTAATGTAGTGATATGAAAAATGTCAAAGTTTCTCCTTAGTGCCAAAATATCCAACAAAGAAGATGGCTCTAATTTTAAGTCCATCGCCCTTTTTTCTCAATGGGGAGTGAATTTGGTAGGACCTCTTCCCTTCAGCAAAGGATAAAATAAGTTTTATATTGTGTCCATTGATTAATTCGCCAAGTGGACTGAGGTTGATACCTTAGCTGCCATCGTGTTAAAGAAAAATAAACAACTTGATTTGGTTGAACATCATCTTTCGATTTGTCTTGCCCAAGGCCATCATCTCAGATTATGACAAATAGTTCAATAACCATGATCTTCTCATATTATGGCATAAGTAACCCTTACCCCTAGGACATCTACAATACAAAGACCAAGTTGATGTAACCAACAAAACCCCCTTACATAAATTGAATAAGATCTTATAAAAGTCCAGGGGCTTTGGGTTGAAGAGTTACATAGCACTTTGTGGGGATGAAGAGTTATCGAACATTGTATTAGCCTACACAACCACAGTGAGAGGTCTAATATGGGAAACTCCAGTCTCCCTGACCTTTGGTGATGATCCCAGTATAATAAAAAGTAAACAAACAAAGGGTATCTTAGTTTAAAACAAAAGCCAATGATGAAGGACTAAAGAGGTATCTAGATGCATGAGAAGAAAAGAGGGAAATCTCTCGGATCAAAATGGCTACATACAAACATATGACAACATACGACATCAACAAGAAGATCGTTCACAGAGAATTAAAGGTAGGGGTCTTGGTCTTAAGAGAAGTAACCATTGAGACCAGTATTCCAAGTGAAGGAAAGTTAGTCCCGAAGAGGGAAGGCCCATATATAGTGACTAAAATTGCGAGGGGGCTATTATCATCTTAAAGACATGGAGGGGTATGGGCTTCCTCAACCCGGGAATGTAGATTACCTCAAAAAATACTTCCAATATTATACTTTAAAATGAAATGAAAATAATTATTTTTGTTACTTATGATGTTTCGATACAAGTGTTCTTTCAGTTGATTAGGAGGAGATACCCAGAAGTCTCTCATAGTGTAAAAATATAGCATTTTTGTTTCTAATTATTTCCCTGATGCATTCGGAGTCCCAAAATGGTCCAAAAATATCTTGTAAGGGGGACTATGGAGAATAAAAAAACTCATAGCTTGAACTACTAGGTGATAGGATATCTTCAAAAAAATTCATGAGCTTTGCTTTAAAGGGGATAACTAGAAGTCACACGTATATACCATATTTGTTTCTAATTATTGGCCTGACTCATTTTGAGTCCTAAAATGGTCTAAAAATATTTTTCATATGGAATTACTAAGGGCAAAAAACTTATAGTTTAACTTACCAGGAAATAGGACATCTTAAAAGAATTCACGAGTTTTGCCACGAAGGGCATACTAAGAAATCACGTGTAGTAAAAAAATATAATGTTTTTGTTTCTAGTGTTTCCATGATGCATTTAGAGTCTTAAAATGGTCCAAAAATATTAATTGCGACATTTTTGTTTCTAATTTTTCCTTGATGCAATTAAAGATACAAAATGGTTCAAAAATATCTTGCACGGGGACTATAAAGAGCAAGAAACTTTTGACCTACCAAGAAATAGGTCATCTTCAACAAATTCATAAGTTTTTCTCAGAAGAGGGTACTTAAAACTGGGAAAAGTGTAAAACTACAACAGTTTTTCTTTCCAATTATTTCCTGGCACATTCAAAGACCAAAAATGGTTAAAAATATGTTTTACGGGGGTTTACAGAGGGCAAGGAATTGATAGTTTGAAGTAATGAAAAATAAGTTGTCTTAAAAAACTCACGAGTGTTGCTTTAGAGGGGACTAAGTCGGGCAAGAAACTAATAGTTTGGACTATCAAGAAATAGGTCATCTTAAAAAAATTCATGAGCTTTGCTTCAGAGGGCATACCAAGAACTCGCCCGTAGTTTAAAAATATAATATTTTATAATTTTTGCCTGATGGATTCGGATCCCTAAAATTGTCTTAAAATATTTCGTATGGGGAACTACAAATAATAAGAAACTCGTAGTTTGACCTACTCGAAAATAGTTGATCTTAAAAAAATTCCCGAGTTTTTCTCCGAAGGGAGTAGGGTGAAGTTGCACAAAGTGGAAATTTATAACATTTTTATTTATAATTCTTTCCCTAACTCATTCGGAATCCCAAAATGGTCCAAAAATATTTAATACCGAGGACTATAGAGGGGATGGAGATAATAGTTTGACCTATTGAGAAATAGGTCATCTTAAAAAATTCTTGAGTTTTGCTACAAAATGGATACCTAGAGGTTGCGCATAGTGTAAAAATATAATATTTTTGTTTCTAATTATTTACTCGATGCATTCGAAGTCCCAATACCAACCATATCATATCCTGTGGACTACGAAGGAAATGAAACTAATATTTTGACCTACCAAAAAGTGGTTGTCTTCATAAAATTCACGAGTTTTGCATTACAGGGGATTCATAGATTTCGTGCATAGTGTAAAAACACAACATTTTTTCATAACTATTTCCTTGACTCATTTGGAGTTAAAAAATGGTCAAAAAATATCTGGTATTGATGATTACAAAGAAAAATAAACTCATAGTTTCACCTACCAAGAAACAGGTCATCTTAAAAAATATACGAGATTTTCTTTAAAGGGGATGCCCAGAAGTCATGAACAGTGTAAAAAATAACATTTTTGTTTCTAATTGTTTCTCTAACACATTCGTAGTCCCAAAGTCGCCCAAATATATCTTGATGATATGTACATAAATAGATCAGTCAGAATATGGAGAACAAATCGGTAAGAATATGGAGGTGTATGTTGATGACATGCTTATTAAGTGCAAAAAGGCCACCGAGAACATTAGAGATTTGGGGCAGACCTGGGCTTCATAGTTAACTTAGGTGGAATTAAAGCCAACTCGAACAAGATTGAGACACTGATCAATATGCAATACCCCACGAGCAAGAAGGAGGTATAAAGACTAACTACTCGCGTAAGATCACTGAACATATTCACGCACAGGGCCATATATACATGCCATCAATTTTTCAAAGTGTTGTGAAAATTTTTCGAATAGAACGAAAAGTGCGAACTACATTCCTAGAGTAGAAACGATATTTAAGGTTCGCACCATTGCTTTCAAGACCAGTTTTAAGAGAAGAGTTGTATCTATATTTGTCTTTATCTGAATCTACGGTCAGTTTGACCCTGATCTGTGAAAAAGATGGAATACAAAGGCTTGTGTACTACACCAGCAAAGTATATCGTGGAGAGGAATTTTGGTATCCTAGATTGGAGAAACTATAATTAACCTTCATCAAAGATTCTAGGCGGATGAAGCCATACTTTAAGGACCACAAAGTTATTATCTTTAAAGACCTGCTTCTGGGCAAAGATATTAATAAACTTGAGAAATGAGTCAGACATATGGCTTGGACCATAGATTTTGGATAGTATGAAATTAAATACGAATTGAAAACATCTACTAAGGGCAACATCATGAAATATTTCGTTGTAGTATTCACGTATGAAGAAAAAAAAATTGAGGATACTTCTACAAAAGAGAGCTCAACAACAATGGTGGCAAAGCATACTTTTAAAAAAGAGAGCTTAACCCCAAATCAGACCAACTAGACATTTTCAAAAGAGATCTCACCAGTTAGACTAAACGAGCAGACTCCCAAGAAAGATAGCTCTATCACCAAACCAATCAAGAAAATTGGTGACAAACCTAAATCATCGATCAAATAAGAAGAATTGCTCATGATTTAGAGAAAATAACAAAGTTGTTCATATATGGAGAATTATTCAGAGCCAATTTTGAATAAGAGATCCCTATTTGGAAAATGTTTGTTGATGGATCATCATGTGCCATGGGTAGTTGCGTCGATCTGATAATTACGACACTAAAAAATATCGATGTTGAATATGCTCTCAAATTTTAGTTTGAGGATTCCAATAATGCGACCGAATAGGAGGCACTTATTACATGATTTGGGATAGCGGTATCCCTTGACGCCGAGTAGATATTGGCATACAATGATTCTCAGCTCATAATGAACCAAGTGCTAGGGATTTATGAGGAGAGGGAATAATCTATGGAAAAATACTCGGCTAAAGACAAAAAGTTATTAGTAGTATTCCTCATAGTTCGGATAGTCGGAGTGCCAAGGATTGAAAATGATCATGCATATTCACTCACACGATTGGCTTCTGCCATAAGGATAGAGTTAAGGAGAATAGTCCTAGTGGAAATCCTCATGCACCGGAGTACTGACGAGGAGAATGTCAAAGTGGTGGAGATGGACTTAAGACCATCGTGGATGGTTATAATACGAACATATTTGGAGACCGACACTATCCCAAAAAAACCTAAGGAAATTAGGAGATTACGGTACAAGGATGCAAAATATATGCTGGAAGGAGGAGTCTTGTTCAGGAGAGGGTTCGCCATATTAATTCTAAGATGTGTCCATTTAGCCAAAGTAGCAAACTTGATAAAAAGAGGTGCATGAGGGATCTTATGGAGCACATTTCGTAGGAAAATCACTTGTAAAGAGGGTGTCCACACAAGGCTACCTCTAGCCCACTATGAAGGCAAACTGTGCAGACTATGCCGGGAAGTGTGAGAAGTGCAAGAGATATGCCTCTATCCATAGAAATCCATGGATAGATCTTACAACAATCACTTTCCCTTAGCCATTTATGATGTGGGGAATAGATCTGGTCGGCCACTTAAAAAAAATCGGAGGAATATTTAAATATTTAGTGGTAGCGATGTATTATTTCATCAAATGTGTAGAAGTTGAGCCCTTAGTAGAGATTCCATATGAAAAGGTCTTCCAATTCACCTGAAAGAATATTATTTACTGATATAGGAAGACATATGACCTCATCACTAACCACGATACACAATTTGATAACCAAGAGTTTGAATACTTTTGTAACCACTCCAAAATCTAGAAACTACATTCTGTACCGGGACATCCACAGTGTAACTGGTAGATAGAAATGACCAATAAGATGTTAGTGGATGGAGCAAGAAAAGGTTGGACGACGCCCATGAAAACTAGACCAATGAACTACATAGTGTCCTTTAGGCGTACTGAATAATGCCACTAATGATGACTGGTGAAACCCCTTATATGCTTGATTTTGGCATAGAGGTAGTAGTTTCGATAAGAATTGGTCTACTTAGTCATCACGTCCTCAACTTCAACTCACCATGGAGCAACCTGATGAGAAGATTGGATTTGGATATGGTAGGAGAAGTCACAGAGCATGTAACACTTAGAGTGGAAGTGTACTAGTAGATAATTGCATGGTTTTATAACATAAGAGTGAAACTGGGCACTTAAGGGGACTATGTACTGAAGAATGGCATCCAAAAGGGAAACAATATAAAACCTAAATGGCATAACTCATATAGAGTATCTGATGTTATGCAACCAGGAACTTATAGATTTAAGACCTTGGAAGGAGAACATCTTAAAATTTTGTGGAACTCCGAACATCTAAGGAAGTACTACCTATAATGAAATATAAAGCCTTTTCCTTATTTGTAATCCCACTCAGTGATGAATAAAAAGATTTGATTTCCCCAAAAATGTTGCCACTTACATTGTTTTTAGTTTTGTGGGTGTGGGATATGTACATATCAAACAACAATGAACAACTCTCAATATTTTTCAACAAAAACTTAATGTATGACTTTGACTCTATACAAGTTACAAACGAGAAGTTGTTCAACTTCATGTACGATCTCGTCTTATGACAGATCGCGAATAAGAAGTTTGTCAAACCTAGGGAATCTATCGTAGTCTTATGGACGATAAGATCTGACAATAATCAACTAAGTCCGGGATAGATCTTAGTACATTTGGTCAACTCTGGTGATTAACATTATCACTTGGTCAGAATGACAAGATCCATCTGAATGACCAGTATGTTGGTGTAAGTTTAAACAAAATTCGGGACATGGACAACCAAAGTTCATCCAAAATTGATAGGTTAGTAAGGCTAATTAGGTAGGAAATAATCCAATCGCATGGTCATATGACTAAACTACTGGCAGACCTATCTAAAACACCTAATAGTTAGTAAGATAAAGCTAAAAACTAATTGTTCTTAAAATTTTGGTCGCTCACATTTACTTACAAACTAACTTAAGTAGAAAATTTGGACGACCACATTTACTTATGGAATGATTTTTTCAAATTTGCGCTGATCATAAACATAACATGAAATTTTTACAACGGACATATTCATACAAGAAGAAGGTGAGAAGCTACAAATATTAAAAATCCTACTCATATATTACAAATGTGTTCATTATGAGAAAAGAGAAATGTCCAAAACATAAGAAATATATATCAAGGGTTTCATAGAAAAAACATAAAGGCTTCATGTACGAGGGCATTAGTAGCATTAGTATCTCTAAGGGGAAGAAGAGGGGTATCAGCGATAGGAACCTGACCAACTTTGTCAGCTCGATCAACTATGGCTACAATCTCCTCTAATTCCATCAACTACTCAGCAGCAAGGGCCATGGCCTCATCATTATCACCTTCCCATTTACTAAATTCCTTGGCTATGTCAGGTTAATGCTTTATAACCCTCTTCTTTAACTACTCATAGACATCTAGGTTAAAATACAAGTTATCCAAGTTATAGTCGAGAAAACATTTATATATTTCTATCGTTGTCTCCTCATCCTTTTTAAGAGATTCATCGGCCCTTGTAAGAATTTTATTAGCATCATAAAAAGATTTTTTAGATCATGCCAAGTCATAATTAACCTTCTTCAGAGCTTCCTCTAATCTCTTAAACTTCACAGCATCGATCTAAGCCTGGCCCTTCAACTTGTGGACCTCCTCTTCGGCCTGGCTGAGGGAGACCGTGTAGACAACTAATATGAACCAAAACATCTCAAATTGTAGATAAAAAATAGTCACAAATATGAATCATCAATATCAATAATGATGTGACTAAATAAAATCAACGCAGTATAATAATGAAAGCATGAAAAAGCAATATCAACTACATCAGAACTGTCTAAAACAACCCAGAAGTACCAAAATAGTGTAATATTAGCATATATGTGAAGCAAGTACAAAACAGAATGAAGACAGAAAAAGTCAACATAGGTCATTCGAATGACAAATTAATGTCAATTGGATGATAGAAATATCTCGTTCGATCCAGGCTAAGAAATGACCAAAAACAGTAGCATGTTGCGCGAAGTAACCATTTAACGACCTATCTTGAGACCATATTTGACAATTAATGTACCTTATTTCTAATGTCGTTTGATCCAGTGATCTAATGATGTGGACATATCGTTCGAACGATAATCACAAGTCAATCTAACGACTTAATTTTTTTTTTAATTTCAGCTCTAAAAATATGCAGGATTTGCCCAGTGAAGAAATTTTCCGAAAATAACAACTGAAAGTACAAAACTGTAACAAAAAAGACTCAAAACATAAAATATAAGTTACATGCTACCATAGTATCAATGCGACTAAACATGGGTATGGAATGAATGGGCGTGAACTACAACAAATGAATAATATCTTAAACACATTCAAATGATCAAGAAGCTCATATCATCAAACTATGTTTTAGCCATATGTGGCAATTAATATATTGAGCTTAATGAATTAAACTAACATCATCCACAAAAATCCGAAATTTTGACGATTCTACCAAACAAATAGCGTCATGACATGATTTTTCAACATTAGGATTCGTAGTGAAAACCCGTTGTACTTTTCCATCCAAACTCCCTCATATATTCATATTTCTTTTTCTAAATCTTTTGAGGTTTCTACTTTCTCTCCTTAGAGAATTCCTATTGGACCTTTTTGGTATATATATGATCTTTTAATTGCCTTAATATTTTCTTGGACTCTTTTAAACGGTGACTTTCATGACGAGTTTATTATACTCTCGCAATCGTTTCTCGTGTACACTCATCATTTTTTCAATTTAAATAATTTCTATCCTCACGGGCAACGGTTCTTACATGCACACCTCCTCCTAAGTCTAATTACGCATAGATGACAAAATTGAGAGGAGAATGTCTCACCAAACTAAAATATGCATGAGAGGTCAAACATTCATGTAAGCTCATGCATGTCTGTTCAATGCCATATATACAAAGTCGAATCCAAATGCAAATCAACTTCGAAACAACCCCTTTAATCAATGGTTAAGATCATTCTAAGCATCTAAAATTATGAACTAATGTACTAGCTACATGGATAATAAAACGATGGGGGTCCAAGCACACAAATATGCCACATCAAACATGGGAACTCAAAACTCAAAAATCTTTTTGTGTTTTTCAAATATTTTTGCCCCCAAAAAAAACATAATCTTTTTGTATTTTCTTAAAAATGTATAAAACCAAAAATCTATTGTATTTTTTTAAAAGACTCAAATAAATGAAAAATATAATACAAAGAGATGAACACTTCATAACACTAGCAAATATATATCATGAAGCAAACTAGCGTATGATAAACATGATCATGCAAGCAATCATACATAAGAAATAGCATGTGAAGCATCATGTGATAGCTAGTGAGAATCAACCAATCTAACATTTAGTGTCTCCAAAACATATTTCCTATCCCAAACAATTATACACCTAACTCGAGGGGTTTTCGAAACTGAAGGGGAACTACACTTAAAGTTCCTAGGGTCTTTTCCAAGATCAAAATAAAAATGCCTACAGTGACATTTCCTACCACAATGCAAACACATGTGAACACGAAGAGGAATGGAACCTTTGGGTTGACCTTTTGTAACACCCAAGGATTTAATTGACCCTCTAAAACAAACTATGGTTTGGCTTTAACATTCTAAGCATTAGAACAAGGCGATCCATTACCAATACTACTCAAACTACTCAAGTGTTTTAAATTATTTTCAACTTCAAAATTTTAGACTCAAGCAAATAATTAGACTCCTCAAATTTTAGGGACTCCTTCTTTCATTTTCAATTACCAGTAAAATATTATCTTGATCCCCTTAATGTGAGCAAACTTATCCCTAAGAGTCTTCTCACGTGCCTTATAATCATTAATTAAAACATTCTCTTTAATGACACAAACATCCACACTAGAATTTTAACATCATCTAACTCTTTCTCCAAAACATGGACTCTCTTCTAACTCTATTCCTTGTCTAATTTTAAAGTTTTAAAGTCATCATATAAAGCAACGAACTTCTCACGAATGATGTCTCTTTGAGTTTGAAACATTTGCAAATATTCAATCATATTTTGAAATGAGAATTTTCTTCTTCAAGAATTTCAATTCTTTTTGCAAACTTCAAGTTCAAGAGATTTAATTCGTCAAAGCTAGAAGAATCCATAGAGAGAAAAACAAACACATGAGTGAAACAAATAACCACCCAATAAGCACAAAAATAAATATCTACACAATAACTGAGTGCAACCCGCTCTGATACCAATTAGTAAAGGCAGGTAAGCCCTAATACCAATTTATAGAGGCCCTTTTTGTGTGTCCTTTAGGTGAAAATACTTTTTCTAAAAACTTTTTTCAATTTTAATATGCACCCATTTTACTTAACCCAATTTTATCTTGTTAATCCTAAACATGAATATAGTGTGATTAGACAAGTAAAATAAAGTAAAGTCCACAAAACGTGCCGATGTACGAGGAAACCACTAAAGGAAAAAACCTCGGATGATCCAAGCCAGACAATCACTATGATGTGGTTTTATCAAGTACAAATAGTAGACATACTCAATGATTCGATCCCCACATGCCATGATGCTCTTTTATGCTTCAACCTATCCTCCATAGTGCAACGCAAGAGTCCACCTACGTCAGGTCCATAACACATGAGTCCACATGTGCCTCGATATCCATCGATTGAGCTACGACAATGGTCTATGATTAGGAATGCGGAGTCCACTGTTTCTTCATCGCAAAACTCGACGAACCAATTTGTGTTCAATAGGATGAAAAAACTCCAATAGTGCAAACCAAGATCTTTATAACATAATTTTATGAAAGTTTGGATCTTGAAACAATAAGGATGGTTTTATCTTTGAAATCCTTTGTAAACAAATTGCATAAAAACGTATGGTACTGTTATGTATTTTATGTTCTGCACTCTCAAAATTCAAGAAACAGACACTTTAAATAATAACTTTAAGTCGGCACATCATTTAAATGATATTGGCTTATCGTTCAAATGAACTGGCCATCTTGTTAGAATGAGACGTCAATGTAGTTTGAACGACTTCCACATGTCGTTTGAATGACTACATAAGTCGTTTGATCCTTCAAAACTCAACAAAAAGATCCATTCGACTCTAAACAAGATTTATCTTAGAAAAACTCAATTTAAAAACATTTTAAAATCATTTTAAATAAAATATTATCCTTAAAAAATATTTGCGAATCTTATAATCATTATGCCTTCATACCTGAGAGATTCTCAGAACATGATATGAAGACGTGAAACATGCACTAATAAACATGTCATGATCTATTGAAGATTTCTCGCTACGCCTTTAACACAACATCATAGACTATATAGGAATCATGACAAGTAAAATCTATCTATAACTCAAAGTGTTTTTTGGCCAGAATAATGCCAATACATAAAAATTGACACTATTTGGAAATTTGTCAATACAAAAGTTACTGTAGATTGTCGTATATAAACACTTTTGAAAACACTCAGCAAGAAAATGACCACAAAGATTGTAATAGCTACAATACAAATGCGAGGTTGGCTTGCCTTTATCTTTTAAACCATTAAAAATAGGTTTGGACGCATTTTGCAAATGAGGTTTAACTCCAAAAATTTTTGAGTTTTCCCAAAATTCTTTAATGTGTGTGTGTGTGTGGGGGGGGGGGGGGGGGGGGACATACTTCACTTTATTATCAGGCATCTTCTTTGGATGCCACACAGTCTTAGTATATTGTGAGACTCATTTTTTCAAAACATTTTTTTAGAGATTTTTCAAATTCTTAAACTGTGGTGTGTTTGGTAAAGTCCCAAAAGAAACAAATATAGTTTTGGAACCACTTTAAATAGCATCCTTTGTTACTTTAAGGTTTTGATCAAATGCTAAGCCAATTTTATCATCTGAGTTTATTTTGTTAGAACTGGTTATCTTATCATATGATTTTGCATTAGTCTCAAAATGAAGACGATTCTTAAAAATAGTTGAGACTTTTTGTTTTGATTTTTCGAGTTCCACCAAAGTAGACTTGTATTTTTCTTCTCAAATATATTTTTTCTCAGAAAGTTCATTGATTTTTTAAAGTAAGTTTTTAGTTTCAATGTCATGAGATCCACGCATTGACTAGTATAGTCCTCGGAGTTCTGGGTAACAACCTTGCTTAAGCCACCATCATTGGACTCACTAAGTGAAGTGTGCGTGTTGTTTCTTAATGATTCAATTTGAGGTTTGGAACTCACACACCCATTAAGTTCATCACAATGATTTGCACTTTGACTCATGCACATGATAGAATCATCAGAAGTGTTAATAACATCATCATTTGATAGTTTATTCACATGAACAACATGTGTAGAATCAACAACAACATTAAATGGTAAATATTCTTTATCATCAGAATACACAATTTTATCATAAAAGGACATTCATGATTCATGTATTTCGAGTGACTCGGACTCATCATCATCGGAATCACTAGAGTCATCCAAAGGCTTACAAACACGGGCCTTAGGTGTAGTCCCAATATCAGATTTCCATCTATTGGAATAATTACCCATGTTACCACATTTGTGACACTAAAATTACTTAAGTCCTTCTTGGGTCTCCGATTATTATTGAAGGTAGGTCTATCATTATTATGGTCATGGGGTTTGGGAACTTAAAAGTTTTTGTAGATAGCCTTTCCTTGTTTAGTTGACATATCATTCCTAAACATTGTAAGTTTTTTGTAATGTTTAGATCATGAGGGATATCTAATTATTAATACTCTGAAGGTCATAGTCCTCATCTAACTCTAAGTCATAATTAAGCACATTTAACTTAAATACTATCATTTAAGAATAATAAACTATATTAGATCCAGAGGATCTTTTAACAATAGAATTCATTTGCTTCTTATGATCTAACTCCATATGTATAGTCCTTAATTTGCTACTTAACACTTCTGGAGTCAAGTTTGGATCATTCATTTCCTCTATAGCATAACGCGTGTAATCAAATTTAGCAAGTAAAGATTATTTTTAGCACAATTTACTTTATATCATAGATTATAGCATTCAGTTTAGTAATAATGTCTGTGAGCTTATTATAGAAGTCATCAAAGATCTCTATGTTGTCCATTATGAGGGTGTGTACTGTTACACAAGCATTTGAGTTTTTCCATCCTTAACACGCTTGTCACCCTCATGGGCAGTGATAAGGGTGTCCAAAGCTTCTTTGGATGTAATGAAAATGGATATTATCTGGAATTCGTGTTCATTTACAGACATATATATACAATTTTTACCCTTATAATTGTATAGAGACATATGTTTCACATTGTTTGTAAACTCAGTAAGAAGTTTCTTAACCGATAGGGTATTACCTTCGGTTAAAGGTTTAGTAGGGTGTGAGTATCCATTTTCAATAGTCTCCCAGAATTCATCACCCAAGTACCTTCAATTAACAAAATCATCCTTACTTTATAATAGGGAAACTTATGTCCATTTGTGGCCGTTAGATTCTCTTCCCGGGGTCGTCACTCGTGTGCACGGGGAGGGAGAAAGAAGGCCCCGCTCCCTTCATGGGGGCGCTTCGATCGTCGTCGTCAATTTTAGGTGATGTAAAGAGATAGATTTGCCAGCCTATTTTGCATAAAACATGTAAAAGAATTATTGCAGCCTCGAGAGAACGACACTAAAGACATACTGATGCTTGGAAAACCATTTAGTTCAGAGGTTCAGGGATAAGTTATGAAAAGGGAAGGTGTTAGGCACCCATCCTGCCCTTTTGATCTCTTATAAATGGATATTTGAATCACTATACTCTCATCATGGATAAAGGCGGAGTGAGGTCATCTATAGGAGTGTTCCCAAAAAATAAGAATTAAAAATAGAAAATGTGCTTATCGGGATATCGATCGTTATTGTGAAATGATAATATGAGTTAGATAAAGCGCGAACGTGAATCGCAAGTATATAATATAGAAATAATATATGAATAAAAATAGGAAATGAGGACTCGAGTCTCGACTTTTGACCTGAGAGGCCTACGTAGCCTAAAAAAGCATCAAAGTCCACATAGTTCGCATGCAACACGATGGTGCGGGTTATCCCATAAATCCAACCGCGGATTTTATTTATGTTTGTGTGGGAAAATGATGTTTTGGTCTGGAAAGATGTGGTGAGGAATCCCGTTTATAATATATAACGAAACCCTCTTTTTCTTATTTTTGTTTCTTTAAATAGAAAATATAGTATGTGCAATACTACTAATAAAAAAGTGGGATATTAATATACATAAACTAACAAAGATGAAATACTAAAGTAAGAATTAAATGACTAATGCAAAAATAAGGAAATTTAAAGAGAGAGTGAAAGATTTGGACCTTCTTTGAAAGCTTTAAGATTGATATTTACTGTTGAAGGTTTGATATTGCAAGTGGATGGAGGTGGTAGGAGGAGAGGGAATGTAATTTGGTAAATTGGGTAAGAAAAGGATGGAAATGGAATGTGGAGGAGAAATTTCAATATAAAAACAACGCTAACTTCGAGAGAATGTTCTTGAGATTATTGAGAGGGATGTTTCTAAGGAGCCTTTCAAAGTAAGCTCATGATCTCCTTATAGAGGGTCAAGGGGTGATGATCAGCATTATACTTGACCAGCCGATTGGAAGGTAACTCCATACACATTATCTAAAGGCAGGGAAATGGGTTTGCCATTCAACAGTCTCATGTAGATTTTTTAGAAATATGATCATAAAATGCAATCTGTAAGTCTGAATTGCTCATGGGAAGTATTGTTGGAAAGAGTATTCAAAGACCTTTAAGAATACATGGGCCGATCCCATGTTCGGGAGATGACTGTGGTCAAATGAGGCTCGACAATGCTTGATAGTCTTTTAGACAAGAAATTCCCAGAGGAAAATGGATCATGTCCATACCGTAAGGTTGATTCATGCATGGGGAAGATATTTGTAAAGGGTTTTTAAATTATTTCAAAGATTCATTCAGTATTATTCGAGCTGAAGAGTTGACGGGAGTCAAATGGAGTATGGGAACACTTGGTGGCCTCTAGTTTAGTTTTTGAGGGAAAATGGACCTTTCATCCGAATCGCAAGGTTGATTTTTGCATGCGGCAGACAGTTAAAATGGGAATTGAGATCCCTTTGAATATTCATTGAGATTTTGCTCATTTTAGGAAATTGTTGGGTCAAAACGGGGCTCAGGAGCGCCTGGTGGCCTTTAGATTGGCTTGCAATAGTAAAATTGATCGTTCATCCAAATTATAAAGATGATTCGCGCATGAGGTTATCCATTGGAAAGGGGATTCATATCCTTTAGAAGATTCATTGAGCTTCAGCTCAGATGAGAAAGTTGAACGGAGTCAAACAGGGCTCGGGAGCGCCCGGTGGCCTCTAGATTGATATTCGACAGTAAAATGGACCGTTCTTCTGAACTGTAAGGCTGATTCATGCAAGGGGTGGTCTATTGGAAAGAGGATTTATATCCCTTCGAAGATTTATTGAGTTTTTACTCAGGCGATAAAGTTGACCGGAGTCAAATGGGGCTCGATAGTGCCCGATGGCCTCTAGATCGATAATCAAAGTATTACCTAGGGTTTATGGTGAAGGAGGAAATCTAAGGACCTAAGGATATTCTTAGGAAGGTCCTAGAATATGGTGTTTATAGATACCCTCGATGGGTGAGCTTGGAACAAGTGAAAGTCATCGAATAGACACCACATGGATGTTTAGGTAAGAGATAAATTCTACGGACCAAAAGGATGAGGATGACTGTTTTAGAGGGACAAGGTTGATTTTGAGGACCTGAGGTTATTTTGGGGATGATCGATTCTATGGGTCGAGATCTATTCTGAGGACCTATAATTGCGATGATCGATTTTGGGGGTCGAGGTCAATTCTTAGTACCTAAAGTTAAGGAGACCGATTCTGCAGGTCAAGGTCAATTCAGAGGACCTATAGTTATAGCGATCGATTCTACAGGTGGAGGTCAATTTTGAGGACCTAAAGTTAAGGAGACTAATTATATGGGTCGAGATTAATTATGAGGACCTATAGTTAGGACGATCAATTTTGAGGTCCTAAAGTGGTGATGACCAATTCTGGGGGCCGAGGTCAATTTTAAGGACCTAAAGTTATGAAGACCAATTCTGAAGGCCAAGGTCATTTTGAGGACCTATAATGATGATAATCGATTTTGCGAGTCGAGGACAATTATGAGGACCTATAGTTGGGATGATCGATTTTGAGGACCTAAAGTGGTGATGACGAATTTTAAGGGCCGAGGTCAATTTTGAGGACCTAAAGTGATGACGACCGATTTTGGGGGACGAGGCCATTTCTGAGAACCTATAGTGATGAGGACCGATTCTGAGGGTCTAGCTCAATTCCGAGGATGTATAATTGTGATGACTAATTTTGAGGGTCGCGGTAAATTATGAGGATCTAAAGTTGGGACAGTCGATTCTGAATGCCTAAAGTGGTGACATCTGATTCTGTAGGCCAAGGTCAATTATGAGGATCTAAAATGATGACGACGGATTATATGGGTTGATGTCATTTTTTAGGACCTATAGTGATGACGATTGATTCTATGGGTTGAGGTCAATTTTGAGGACCTAAAGTTGAAGAGACCGATTCTATGGGTTGAGGTTAATTCTGAGAACCTATAGTGATGACGACCGATTTTGTGGGTCGAGGTCAATTTTGAGGACCTATAGTTGCAACGTGGGGGGTTCACCCTCTACGGAGTCTTTAATTTACCTTTGTACTTTTGGTTCTGTTGAGGATTATGTTATTCTAAGATTCTACTAGGGAAAGACATTTGGCTAGGGATTGTCTTTTTGAGAGGAGGTAGCATTACTAGGGGGAAATGAAATTCTTATGGTGGATGTATTAGGGGAAAGTTTAGTTTGGACTTTCCTCTGGGGATTTGGAAGGGTATTATTTTGTAATCCTATTAAGGAAGCATTTTATTTGAGGTTTGGGTTCCGCTGGGGAAGACTTCAGATTTTGGGATTCTGCTGGGGAATTGTAGCGGACTTTTAGTATGCACCATTTTGCGAAATATGTTTAGTGTTTTATGCTGGTGATAAGAGTGTAATATTAATCCGACTGAGGATTTTGGGAGATTAATGGTTTTCTTTGGTGAATAAATGTTCTAATACTTGTTTGGTATTTTTAGGAATTTTTCGAAGAATTTTTGGACTTTTTGGCATTTTCAGTACAAAATTTTAGGGGGTATACTGATCGGCATATTGTAGGGGTTGCCAGTTGGCAATGGCACAGACTCCCTGGACTTTCTTGGGAAGAGCAATAGGTAGGTGCCAGTCGGTATGAGTAAGGGTCTGCCGATTGGCATGCCGTTTAGTCCCCTATAAAAAGGGGCTATCCCTCCTTATTTTTCACATCTTTTTGCATCTGAATCTTCTTATTATTCTCTATAAAATCCATTTTTAGGTCCTTTCTTCAAGACTTCAATTGGCGAGTTCTGCCAGTGAGGAAAACAACATGGAGTGGTTGAATGTTGATGACTGGGAGGGCCTGGAGTGGTGAGTTATTGTGCCCTTTCTTTGGGCAATGAGAATGATTTTGCTTTGTTTAAGGCCGTTGTTGATGATCACATTGTTCTACCTGAGCCCTCACATCACCGTTCATCTAGGGTAAGGAACCCTATTGGCTATGTAAGTATGATGACAATTGGCATTCTTTTTCTTTCTTTCTTTTCTTTATTTTCTTGTGCTAATGAAAAGTTTTTTTCTTTCTTTTTGGTTTTAGCAAACTGACATTGCCCCTTCGAGCACGCGTTCAAGTGGGATGATTGGGTTGAAAGATGAATGGGAGAATGGAAAACTAAATATGAGTGCCCTTTGATGTACGTCATGGGACAATACGTGTGAGAGAGAATTTGATATACTCGATGTACCTGAATGATTTACCAGCTATATATACCTCCCGTCGTAGGTTCGGTCAAGTGGTACGATGTGGGGGAACCATTTGATATACGTCGAAGGTACTAGGCCAATGGAAGGTTAGAGTCATATTTCTTAGGCTAACTGTGACTTGTCAGACCAGCACCCATCAGAAACTGAACCCCCAGTACAAGACAAAATTTTGGTCAATAGCCATGCCATTAGTGATGCAGTGTGCAAAATGCATGATTCTTAATTACTAGATTATGGAAATAGTCTTTTATTTGGCAAGATGAGTAAAAAGAGCACTATACTAATAGGGAAGAATGTAAAAGTATCATGAAAAGTAAATCTAGCATGAAGGCTACACTAAGCATGGATACATGTGAGGGAGTTATGTGTGAATATCTACAAGTGAGAGTGTGATAGTGAACCCAAGCATGGATCAACTACAAGTGGCGCGTGATAAGTGCAAGTGCGCATGGATATAAACATTTGTGATAAGTGGAGGTATGAGCTAGTGAGACTTAAGCATGGATATTCTAAGTGGTGTCCGAAACATGTGGATCTAAGTGATCCTATATACAAGTGTAAGTAGTGTGAGGTGTATGTGACACCCCGCCTAATTAAATACTGGGTGATCGGTCCTTTATTAAATTAATTTAAAGTGCCCGGTTGGTTCATTCTTAGCATCACTGTTGTAAAAGAATTTTCTTTATTAATCACCTAATAAATAATTATGCTAAGTGTCAAAACATTTAATTTAATTTAAGTCCGATTGTTATTATTTACTAAGAAACAATTTTTCATGAATACAACTGATAATATTAAAACCTAACCATCTGAATGAAATGACCAAGCTAGATAAATATACCTAAGTAATTAATCCCAATCGCAGGACAAAATAACAAGTAAAACAATCTCAACAATAGCTGAATACATAAATAATAAAGAGTACAAATCTCTCTCAACTAAAAGAAATATGGAAATGGGCGACACATGCCTTAACTAGAGATGACTAAATGGGAGAATGAGAAGACAAGGATGAAGTCGTCTACTGCAAGGACCTGCAACTCCCAAACTGGCTTCAGCACATCAATGGTCCAAAGATCTAGGCCCCACACCCTTGTGGCTGGGCACTTATAATATATATATATATATATATATATATATATATATATATATATATATATATATATATATATATATATATATATATATATATATATATATATATAAGTGGGGGAAACGATAACAGAAAACGGGTCAGAGCTCGAGTGTAAAACAACTTTAAAATATTTGAGCAAGTATTTAAAATGCTCACCAGTTGATATTACATACATGTTAGTATTTCGACGCTCACTCGAGAATTCTCACCTCTTAACAATCTTAATTCATGTGACCGCGTAACTAGGATTTATATAAGCTAACCTTACTTATGAATTTACCAAGTTGGATATGTACATCACAATATAGCTTTAAGTTCCCAAACACTTAATTTGTTTAATATCAATTATTCCATTATATCTACCTACAAGCATAATAGATGAATCACAAGTATATATATATATATATATATATTCATCACTCATATAATATATATACAAATCGGGCACCCCACATAAAGTCAATGGTGTTGGTATACTCTGCTATCAAGTCCCCGTATCTCTCGTGCAAAAAAGGGAAATACTAGTTCGGAATCACTCTTGAACTGTGTTAACACAAAACATATATATTGGAGGCGAAGCATAGTTCCAAGTCACTAAGAGGTCATCACATACCCTCACGTCTCTTAGAATCGGTGACTATCATTCTCTAATAGCCTGTACCAAGGAATCCTATGTTCTAGGGTACGAGTCAATATCCCCCATAAAGGTCCCATCGAGATAAGACTGTCCCGGCGTGGCAACCTCCGTGATAACCAGTAGCTTGGGTATGATTACACACACACATATATATATATATATATATATATTCATGTTATTCAACTAGGTGCACCCATGACCCATAATATATTCAAACCATACGGGGCACATAACTCCCGAGTCCTACGTATAATTTTGTCATTCTTTTTATTTTCACAATTATCGTAAATACTTAAGTGCTCCTCGAATCTCGAAGTGTATCGTCTGGATAAACATAAAATCAGTAGGTGTACCCTCACTACCCTAATGGTATAAGTCTTTCTCAATTCTCTCAAGAACTACTATAACGTACGCTCGATTTCCCACTCAATATATATTCTTGAAACCCCACGTTTAAATCTCATATAAATTCGTTTTACCCAGACCCTACTTATACCCTACTGGTCCTTCTCATATCCCATTAAGATATTTAAATTATGCCCAAAGGTCCTTACACATCGGGATTGGATTAACATTTAAATGGAGAAAATTTTCCATTTTTATCGATGAAGGGAGTCGATTGATCGATCAAGCAGTTATTGCTCGGATTTCTGCAAATCAAACCTACAGGTTTCGTCAACATAAATCCTCAAAACCTCTATTAATTTGTCCCAAATAATTAAACCAACAGTTATATCATCATACATACATGATTTCTAATGTAAAACATATACGAATTCATCAAAAGCCATCAATTAAAGCGGTAATTCAACTTAATATATCAAGAACCCTATTTTTATCCTCATGATCAATATCTTCCTAATTCTTCCAGAATTTAACCTCTGCTGGACATCGATTTCGTGGCTAATCATCTACATATAACAATAGGGTTGTCCTAACATGATTTCTATTCAGAATTTCAATATGAATCTCCCAAATATCTTTGATCTTTTATGAAAACAGAAAATTATCATCTCCTACACTAGCATGGATGTGTTATCAACTTAAAGAACAACAAGTTAGATACTTGACTGGAAATCGAAGGTCTGATCTGACGAATTAGAATGGTATAAGAATGATTCCCTACTTCCGATCTACACATTGGTGGTGGAATTAGTGAGAGTGGTGTAGGGATGGTGCCTCTCCTCCTTGGAAGCCTTCACTGTTCTCTCTTCCTTAGCCTCTTTGCAACTCCAAGGTTTATAACCCTCAAGGATTCTAACTCTCATCAGATATAAACCTCAATTTTCGTCCATAATTAAGGCCAAAAAGGGTTAATTGCCAAAATGTCCTCTCGGGTTACCGGTTAGGCCTAAAAATATCCCGAGACCCCAACTAAACCCCCGGGTACACTTTTCTGACTATCTTGACCCTTCCGGACACATTGACGCACTCGAAATGACCATACGGGTGACTTATAATTAATTTACATTTTATTCAATTAATTTAGTCCCGACACGACACATGCACGTCTCGACTTAATTTCCATTATTGTCGTATTATTCACTCGCAACAAATTTAATAAATACAATCTCATATATTATTTTACTCATCTAGTAATATTCAACATAATTCTTATCAATAATTACTAACTCTCATCACGCTAGTAAATATTCAATTTAAAATCTCGATTAATATTAAATTAATTTATCCCAATTAAATTTAAAGAATCCCATAATTAAATGCCTTAAAAATATAGGGTATTACATACTTCCCCCCTAATAATGGAATTTCATCCTGAAATTCGGAAAATAAGGCCTACCTGGTGACACAATTCTGGATACTTTATCAGTACACAAAACTAACTTTAGACTAAGGCGCTCAATCACTATAGCCCCCGCATCACAGTAAGCTTGTTTAACACTCTCAACACTTTATCAATTATAGGGTCATACCTCAATAATGACACCTCAATTGTGCTCCTACCACACAACATTCTAACTAAACTAGCCTATACATCATTGGCCCCATTGTCTCAATATTATTGGGAGGTTTCACCTCACCTCGTATCAACTCCCGTATTTATTTAAACAGAAAACCCCTGTCTTGGGAGAAACTATATTAACATCTGACTACTCTTGTTAGTTCTTTAAATCTCAATTCCTGGCGACGTAACTCTTACGATAGTTAAAAAGGTTACCTAAGACAATATGTCTTTATTCCACTTTAGTCATCGGATTCTAACTCTCGACCAATCCACAATTCTGATTATCCGCTCGCCTCTAAATAACTCGAGGAAGAATAGTTAAGGTTTTTCCACACAAAACTTCAATAAGGAGTTTGTCCACAATAAACAGGTACGAGTGTTTACATACTACTCTACCATTAGGTAATAACTTCTCCCAAGTACCGTAATATACGTTACTAACCAACTATAATTGTTGCGGATGTGAAATGACCACAATGAGTCCAAAATTATATTCATACCGCTCCACTAGTCATTTATCACCTTTTGCCTACTCCTCGGGCTATAGGTGATGCAACCTGCTCAATGAAATGTCATCCCCACTGCTTCCTGAAATCCTGTATTGAAGGTGGGTTTCAAGAATCTCATTCTAGTTCAGAGCAATACCGGGAAGGACCACTTACCGAAGCGATCCTTCTATTCAAAAAAATACTGGGGCATACTGTCTAATAGTGTAAATCACCTGAAAGAAAAATAATTACTTTATTTTAGGTCAACTTGTCCCACACATTTGAAGGGACTCGTGAGCTTATCATGAGATTAGCAACCCATAAAAGAAAATTAACAACTTGACTGCCCTCTTCCATTACACGATTTGTCGACTTGCTACAAAATTCTCAGGCTGATCCTCTTGCTCCAACCACTTTCTATCTATGAGTGGTGCATGTAGAGACTACTCACTATGTCCCGCTCAACATCAACTTCTACTTTTATACCTTAGTAACATCATTATTATTTCTACGCGCAAGTCGCTCTCAACATTAGACTAGGTAAAACTCCGCTCCAAGTGTTTTCCCATAATAGTTAAATTTTACTTTTCTCAAGGAATGCCCCTTTTTAAATGGCTTCCCACAACCTTTCAACTAAATTTGGGTGTGCTATCATGATCGCACATGTATATATGGATTATCGTCCTTCCTACACGACGCTTAATCCCCTCTACCACTTCCACTTCGTTATATTAGTCCCATAGGCACATATTTTACACATCTATTCTCACGCCCCTTTAACTCGGAGGATTCTGACATCGGCTAACCAAGATGCCCACACACCCTATAAACCGTGTCTACTTGCATAAACATCACATACTCTTCACACATACACACCTAATTCTTTATTTCCCTTGTATTCACAATGTGGATATATCACTTGGGTATTCCCAATCACCCCAGAAATTGAAATTTTAAATCCTCCTTAACATCGTTCCACCCTTCAACTCGTGGTGATAAAACAAAATTTTTAATGCTTCCTTACCACACAACTGGCTCCACTGGCCTTAAATCCTAATTTAACTTCCAACTTACAGTTATAACTTCCTACTCCTATAATGATCGAGGTACCAGACTCGTGGACTAATGACCAAACATCACCCTACTTCCAACCTTATGCTAAGTTTCATGCGTGGGATGTCTAGTAAAGTGAAATCCAAATAAGGACCCCCCCCCCATACACTAGTACCTAGCGTCGTCGGTTATCGAAATCCGTCAGGCCCTCCGTCCATAACATATACCCCTATATTCCCGTCTCTTGGCATAAAATTTACATCTCCTACCACAATTACACTTAAACAAAGAATATTTCGCCAATTGTACTATCGCTCCACCTTGGCAGTAATCACAATCCATAAACCTCGTACACATACAATCGGGACTCTCGAAATCCTATCCCCAAACATATGAATATCAATCTTAATTCCCACATCTCCAAAGGATAGATATAACAATGTGCTCTTCCTATCACCAAGTCCTGAGCATTAACATAATAATGGGTTAAATCTTTTCGCTCAACAGTAAGAACATTACTCACCAAATCAAGACAATAAAGTCTTTACACACCCCGGGACTAAGCATTTCGATACCACTATACCCTTTGAAGTCTCTATAATATATGGTATACATGCGAGCCCTACCCTCTCGTAGGTGAGGCTTCGCCGGAACAAAACATCATGCACTACTACAGCAACCCCGATATACTTGCGATATCCGCCCACTATCGGTCTAATTATAACTATAAAATAATAATTAAGATAATATCATATTCGTATAACACATCACTAAAACTAGTAACCTCAATAAGGTATATACCACTATCAATATACCTATTCATGCTCCGCGGATAACACTAATGATAACCCCGCAATACCAGGGAGAGCATTCACATAATAATAACATTATCGATGTACGCATTAAGCTCATCTCACGTGCGAATCTAGTAAAAAAATCAAAATATAGTGACACGTTCGTATCACATAAAGCACGCTTTGTCCTCCGAGGGTAGAACTCATACTTATACTTTTTCCAATCACCCTGGCTGCTCAGATGGTTTCCGAACATAACACACTTGTCCGAACCAAAAGAAAAACTATTTTAATCATTGCCCCATGCTAGGCACCATGCTCTTGTCCCTTTATTTCCTTCGGGAAAATTAACGCATGTGGTTTCACTCCCCATAATAAAACTCCATGCATAATCCACTTCTCACTGATCATACTGACCATATTAGGGTTGTCCTTCTCTCAGACTTTGGTAGGTTCGATCCCGATGGCTACCCCCATTATTTCCTTATCTTTGTTGGCCCTAAGGAACACACTACTGGATTCGACAGCCCTTGCTGAATTTACCATAGCTTGGTAAGGATTTAACTACCTGAATTTTTTAAATGGGTCCCCTAATGGTTCTCCCCCTTGTGGCATTTACCTAACTGCTTTTCATCCAGTCTTACTCCCCAACTAAATCGTTCAATTCCTTTAGCTCCCTTCACAAAGAAGCGTTAAAATCTCTATGGACAATGCGTGACATTGCCACCATATGGATCAACTATCTAGTAGAATTATCTTTAAGTGTTGTCAATTTTTCTTACAAATCGATTTCCCACTTGAAATCCTCTTCTCCATTTCTATCTACTTTATCCGGTACAAGGTTCGCTAAATAATTAAATTCATTTTCACACATGGACCTCTGTCCGGCCCCTCTCGTGATGAGTTCAGGACAACATTCACATCTTAACTTGAACATCTGACAAGGGAACTCGCAGCCAAACCATAAATCGTACTTAAGATCCTTCCATTTATGCAACATTCAACTTCTAAATGTGGTGGTTGATCCCCACCACCATAACTTTGCTCCCACGAGTCAAGAATTTTTTTTTTACCCCAAATTTTCACTTCCGATTAACCACACTCCGCCATATGCCCAAGCCTTTGAACATTTTACCTTCGTCGGTTAACATACACAATTCCCGCATTTATGGATCTTCCACTGATGGTTCTCCTCAATGCTTCGTTTAACTCTCTCCGAGTCGTACCACTTTGGGTGAGTCTAATTTGGCACTACTTTCGACCATAGTAGCACTTGGAAATCATATGCTGAGCCATATCCATCTTTATAGTCTTGGCTTCTCGTACCATAATAGGGGTGACCTCGATTATGGTCATTATCTTCGAATATACTTTACAACCTCAACTAAGCCCTGCCTCCTACTGTCCACCCGATGTCCCTCACCTGTTGTACTTCATTGTTCTAACACACCCGAACACAAATAAGATTCACTAATATATATACGTCAGAGCAGGAGAACGAAATCTCTCCATAGAAATCAACAATCCCAAACATAGGGCTCTATATGAAACAACGTAACACTGGAAGCATAATATGCCGCACAGATCCTAAGGACACTAGAGCCTGATGCTCTGATACCATATGTGACACCCCACCTAATGAAATACCAGGTGATCAGTCCTTTATTAAATTAATTCAAAGTGCCCAGTTGGTTCATTCTTAGCATCACTTTCGTAAAAGAATTTTCTTTATTAATCACCTAATAAATAATTAAGATAAGTGTCAAAACATTTAATTTATTTTAAGTCCGATTGTTATTATTTACTAATAAACCATTTTTCATGAATACAACCGATAATATTACCCAACCATCTGAATGAAATGACCAAGCTAGATAAATCAATCCAAATAATTAATCCCAATTGCAGGACAAAGTAATAAGCAAAACAATCTCAACAATAGCTGAATATAGAAATAATAAAGAGTATAAATCTCTCTGAACTAAAAGAAATATGGAAATGGGCAACACATGCCCTAACTAGAGATGAATAAATGGGAGAATGAGAAGATAAGGATGAAGTCGTCTACTATAAGGACCTGTAACTTCCAAACTAGCTGCAACACATCAATGGTCCAAAGATCTAGGCCTGACGCCCCTGTGTCTGGGCACCTGTAATATATATATACAAGAGGGAGAAACGTTAATAGAAAGTAGGTGAGAGCCCGAGGGTAAAACAACTTTAAAATAGTTTAGCAAGTATTTAAAATGCTCACCACTTGATATTACATACATGTTAGTATTTCGACGCTCACTTGAGAATTCTCACCTCTAAACTAATGTGTACGCCTAACGTACCACTGAATTACACTAGATGAAGCTAACCCAATTCACTAGTTTAACCCAAATCTCCATTTAACAATCTTAATTCATGTGATCGCGTAACTAGGATTTATATAAGGTAACCTTACTTATGGATTTACCAAGTTGGCTATGTACATCACAATATAACTTTAAGTTCCCAAACACTTAATTTGTTTAATATCAATTATTCCATTATATCTACTTACAAGCATAGTAGATGAATCACAAGTATATATATATTCATCACTCATATAATATATATACATATAGGGAACCCCACATAAAATCTATGGTGCTGGTATACTCTGCTATCAAGTCCCCGTATCTGTCATACAAAAAGGGAAATACTAGTTCAGAATCACTCTCGAACTGTGTTAACACAAAACACATATATTAGAGGCGAACCATAGTTCCAAGTCACAAAGAGGTTAGCACATACCCTCACGTCTCTTAGGATCGCCTGACTATCATTCTCTGATAGCTTGTACCAAGGAATCCTATATTCTACGGTACGAGTCAATATCCCCCATAAAGGTCCCATCGAGATACGACTGTCCCAGCGCGGCAACCTTCGTGATAGTAAGTAGCGCGAGTTTGATTGCACACAGATGTTCACATACTATATATATATATATATATATATATATATATATATATATATATATATATATATATTCACATTATTCAACTAGGTACACCTATGACCCGGAATATATTCTAACCATACGCTGCACATAACGCCCGAGTCCTACGTATAATTATGTCATTCTTGTTATTTTAACAATTACCGTAAATCCTTAAGTCTTCATTGACTCTCGAAGTGTATCGTCTGGATAAACAAAAAATCAATAGGTGTACCCTCATTATCCTACTGGTATAGGTCTTTCTTAATTCTCATAAGACTACTATAACGTACGCTCGATTTCCCACTCAATTTATATTCTCGAAACCCCACGTTCAGATCTCATATAAATTCATTTTACCCGGATCCTACTTATACCCTACTGGTCCTTCTCATGTCCCATTAAGATATTTAAATTATGCCCAAATGTCCTTACACATCGGGATTGGATTAACATTTAAAAGGAGAAAAGTTTCCATTTTTCAAGAGGAGTCAATTGATCGATGAAGGGAGTCGATCGATCAATCCAGTCGATTGATCGACATTCTTGAGTCGATCGATCGATCGATCAAGTAGTTATTGCCCAGATTTCTGCAAATCAAACCTACGGGTTTCTTCAACATAAATCCTCAAAACCTATATTAATTTGTCCCAAACTCCCAAATAATTAAACCAACAGTTATATCATCATACATACATGATTTCTAACGTAAAACATATACGAATTCATCAAAGGCCATCAATTAAAGGGTTAATTCAACTTAATAGATCAAGAACCCTATTTTTATCCTCATGATCAATATCTTCCTAATTCTTCCAGAATTTAACCTCTACTGGACATCGATTTCGTGGATAATCATCTACATATAACAATAGGGTTGTCCTAACATGATTTCTATTTAGAATTTCAGTATGAATCTCCCAAAAATATTTTATCTTTTATGAAAACATGAAATTATCATCTCCTACACTAGCATAGATGTGTTACGAACTTAAAAAATAGCAAGTTAGATACTTGCCTAGAAATCGAAGGTCTGATCCGACGAATTAGAATGGTATCATAATGATTCCCTACTTCCGATCTACACGTGGTGGTGGAATTGGTGAGAGTGGTGTAGGGATGGTGGCTCTCCTCCTTGGAAGCCTTCTCTCTTATCTCTTCCTTAACCTCTCTGCAACTCCAAAGTTTCTAACCCTCGAGGATTCTAACTCTCATCAGATATAACCTCTCAATTTTCGTCCATAATTAAGGCCTAAAATGGGTAATTACCAAAATATCCTCTCGGGTTACCGGTTAGGCCTAAAAACATCCCGACACCCAAACTAAACCCCCGGGTACACTGTTTTGACTATCTCGACCCTTCCGGACACATTGACACACTCTAAATGACCATATGGGTGACTTATAATTAATTTACTTTTTATTCTATTAATTTAGTCCCGACACGATACATGCGCATCCCGACTTAATTTCCATGATTGTCGTACTATTCACTCGTGACAATTTTAATAAATACAATCTCATATATTACTTTACTCATCTAGTAATATTCAACATAGTTCTTATCAATAATTACTAACTCTCGTCACACTAGTAAATATTCAATTTAAAATCTGGATTAATATTAAATTAATTTATCCCAATTAAATTTAAATAATCCCATAATTAAATGCCTTAAAAATACAGGGTATTATAATGTACAAAGAGGATATTTTCAAGTGAGTAAAGTGAAAAGTGAGTGATAGGTGATATAAGCATGAAGTAAATATATACAAAAATTAATAGAGGAAAAAAGGAACATACAGGTAGGTGCATACGTACACATGCGAAAAATGATAAAACCCGTACAAATAGAGTCTATCCCTCTAATGACAAGTAAGTCCCCAGTAGAGTCACCACTGTGGACATCATGTTCTCCTATCGGGGTCAACGCTCGTATGCGCAGGGAGGGAGAAAGAAGATATCGCCAACCTATTTCGCACAAAATAGGAAAAAGAAATATTGCCTCCTCAAGATAATGGAACCATAGACATACTGATACTTGCGAAACCAATTAGTTCAGAGAATCGGGGGAACATGTTACGAAAAGGGAAGGTGTTAGGCACCCATCCCTCCCTTTCAGTCTCTCATGGGCATATGTTATTATTCTCCTTAAGAACTCCGTGAAGTGTTTGCGTGTATATATAAACGGAGAGTGAAATCACTCGACTCGTGTCATGGATAAAGGATGAATGAGGTCATCTATAGGAGTCTTTTGGATAAGAAATTCCTGAAGGAAAATGGATCATTTATCCAAACCGTAAGATGATTCATGCACTGGATGGACTTTTAGAAACGTTATTCAGAGCCCTTTGATGTTCCAAAGATCTTTCCTCAGTTTGGAGAGTTGACTTTGGTCAAACGGGGCTCAAAAGTGCTCGATGACCATTTAAATTAAATATGGGTCATTCATTCGTATCGTAAGGTTGATTCGCACATGGGGTGGACCATTATAAAGGTTTTTTATAGCCCTTCAAAGATTCATTCAGTCTTGTTCGAGTTGAAGAGTTTACGGGAGTTAAATGGAGTCCGGGTGTACCCAATGGCCTCTAGTTCTATTTTGAGGGGAAATGGACTATTTGTTCGAACAATAAGGTTGATTCACACACGGGGAATATCAG
Organism: Sambucus nigra; assembly: GCA_949130495.1. Lineage (NCBI taxonomy): Eukaryota > Viridiplantae > Streptophyta > Magnoliopsida > Dipsacales > Adoxaceae > Sambucus > Sambucus nigra. The sequence goes on along the minus strand of OX422211.1, from coordinate 416,802,750 downwards.
TAAAAAGGAGCTTCAAATCCCTTCGAACATTTATTGATCTTTTGCTTAGGCGAGGAAGTTTATTGGGTCAAAACGAAGCCCGTGAGCACCAGTGTCCTCCAAATCAATTTTTGGCAGTAAAATAGACCTTTCGTCTAAATTGTAAGGCCAATTCATGTACGAGGTGGTCCGTTGGAAAGAATATTCAGATCCCTTCAAATATTCATTGAACTTACGCTTAGAAAAGAAATTTGATCAGAGTCAAGAGGGGGCCAGGAGCACCTAGTGGCCTTTAGATCGTTTTTAAGTAAAATGGACCATTCGTCCTAACTATTAGGTCGGTTCATGCACGGGATGGTCCATTATAAGGGTATTCAAATCTCTTTGAAGATTCATTGTGCTTCCACTCAGATGAGAAAGTTGATCGGGGTAAATAGGGCCCGAGAGCGCTCAGTGGGCTCTAGATAGGTACTCAGAGTATGACCTAGGGTTTATGGTGAAGGAGGAAGTGTCAGGGTCCTAAGGATATGCTTAGTAGGGTCCTAGAATGTGGTGTCTACACCATCAAACACATGGGGGTCTGGTGAGGTTACCAATTTTTTCAAATTTCTCATCCATTTTGAAAATACAAAAACAGCTTCAGGAGTTTTAGGATTAAAAACCACTCTGATACTACTTGAAATAACTAAGTCCAGATATTTAACTAAGTAGAAGGATGATTGAGAATCCAAATAAATGCTTTGGTGAAACTCTTTTATATTTTAATATGATTTTACACAATATGTGTTAACTCACAAACATTGCATAAAACATATTATTTCAGATTTTTGATAACACGAAGTTAAAAGGTTTTAGATACCCCAATTAACCTTATTTGGATGAAGATATCATACAAGAATTAAGAAGAATTCGCAGGAAGTTTACACAGAGATTTTTAGCTGTTGGAGCGGCAGTCCAAGGGTCTATTCAATACGCGTATAGACTGAACTTAAAAAAATACACATACGTGAAATACTATATGGCATAATTAGGCTTTACCTTTCGTGATCTGTTTGATTTGATCTCATGTTTGTACAAACCGTATGTGATGATAGTGAATCAAGAATGCAGGCCCGGTGTTCCTCACGATCTTCAACCGTATTCTTAATATGTACAGTCACGAGCAAAGTGTGGCTCTATCTCTGTGACCACATACTCTTCTCACTTTTTCTCTCTTTTGTCTCTATTTTTCACAAATTCAAATTTGTGTCTTTTAAGTACCAAATTGTGACGTCTGGCTTAAGAAAAATGAGCGAGGCCTAAATATATAGGCTTCAGTAGGGACCCTAAGGAGAGATAAGGATGTGGATCCTAATGGGCCTGAGAAAACATAATCCTTCCCAGATCCTAATCCTAGTCCCTTAATTATAATTAATACCACAAAATAATTATAATTGCAACTCCACTCCTTAACTCAAAATTATATTTTGAGCACCTCTTTATTAATTACTTAATTCTCCCCACGTTAAGGTTACAGATACCTGTTAATAAAATAAATTACAGATAATTTATTTGATTGACATCTTTAAGTCCTTGAGCGGTTCAACTTAACTTATTTATAGTATCGAATTAACATAATCCACTACAGGGTTTGATACATACAAAACCTATAAGCATCTCAAGGTGGCATCATCTGCCTCTACATCGAGATGTGGATTCCATATATAAAAGACTTTCACCATACATCAATCACCGTTACCTAATCTATCAAGATTATTGATCCAATAATGAATCTCACTCGATAAGTCAGAGCAATAAATAACTTGTTCATGTTTTCATTAATCATATCCGGATTAAGAGACTTTCGTAAACCTAAAAATCACGAGGTTTACATTGTCTTATCAAATCAGTGTAAAGACAAAGACCTCAAGGTGGTCCCATTCAATACACAAAAAAGTGTACTAGCATAATAAGTTAAAAACTATATGGTTTCCCATAATTAAGATTGACCAACTAAAATATTATGCTACAGCCCTACTGAAGGTGTGTCCAGTTCCATATAAAACTATGAACGATAAAACTTATTGATAGACTGGGTTTTGTCATGGATTCACATCACTAACGCCGATCGTTTATTATATTCGGATCACCAACTCTATACAAAAACCTAAACTACGACTACACTCTTTGAAGGGAGTATAGCGGCCAGTCTGGGTATCGAAAATCCACAGAGACAAGTTGCTAGAATTTAATCGGTTTAATACTTTAGGAATAACAGTGTAAAAGATATTTGTTAACAAAAAGAAAAGATAACTAGGAAAGTGTATTTAAACTAGATCAACAAAAGGAATAAAAATTATGGGCCGCGACAGATATCCCTCACCCCGAGTTAATTGGTATAAATGGTTACATGGGTTAAGATCCAATCTCGTTTCGTCAATTAATTAAATCAAGAGTTTTCACACCCCTAAATTCGCATAAAAGCCTACTATGATTTTGGCATCAACAAATACCCCAGAAATTACACATGCAAGGTCATAAATATGAAGCATACGTGAGATACCCTGTTAAATCTCCTAGGCATAATAACTAGGACAACCTATTAGAAATAAACTCGTGAAAACCCATCACCATAGTAAAACAACCAAATCAACCCTAGGTGAGTTCAATCTAACACGACCTAATTTAAGTTAGCCACTAAGCATGATGAAAGCATAAATTAAACTATGTTAGGACAGCTAATTAATTAAAGCAAACACAAAATAAATTGATTACAACAATTATCTATGGCATGGAACTAATTAATAAAGCATGAAAATAAAGAGAGAAGACAGTGAATAGTGCAAGAAACTTACATTAAATGGGTATAAGGTATAAACCCCAAAGAAAATGGAGGAGAGGGGTGTCTCCACAAAAATACCCTAAAAAGGTTCTCTAACCTTAGGCACTAAAAAAGAGAAAGGAAAAAATGAGATCCCCCTTACAAATAAACAAGTCTCCTTATTTATACTAAGTGTAGAATTAAGTAAAATAAAAGAGAAAACAAAAAGAAAAGAGAAAAATTAAAAAAGGAAAAAAAATAGAAAAGGAAAGAGGCATGCCGAATCTGGTATACCCGGTCGATCGCGGGTGAGAACCCGATTGACCGGTACCAAGGTCAAAGCTCGCTATAAACAACCCACGGTAAAATCGGATTCACCGGTCGACCAGTGGGGCTGAGCCGATTGACCGGTCATAGAAGACCTGCTCACCCATTCTTCTCAAGACGAGACTTGCTTGTTTATGCCAAAAAACAAAACCTCCAACCAAGCTAAGGCCATGACCTGTTTAAACAATTATATCATCCAACAAAAACCAAGGCCATGGTTTTGGATAAGACCATCTACAAATCGTGCCAAAGACCTCTAATTTCTTGGTTAAATCGACGCCACAATATGGTAACAGTAAAGACCTGATCCAAACTGGATTGTGGCCAAGACTCGAGCTCCATAAAAAGACTTTCCGCAATTCTGGGGGAGAGAACACATTGGCCATTTATTAATTTATTTTGTTTTGATTGTTTCTTATATTTCTCCTCCGGATAAAGACACGCAACTTGTTCGTCAGGACTCTGATTCGCACATCGTTCACATCCACGCGAATCTTGTCACAAGAGCTTCAACTTCTATGAATACTTTGGGCAAAAAATCCCTAAGTGCGAAATGACAATAATTCCCCTAAACGTGCGATTTGCGACGCGACTGTACCAGAATGCAACCAAACTTGATACTAAGCCCCGTAATACCTATAAAAACTCAATAATACCTCAAATAACATGTCAGCATATAAAACGGAGGTTGTCTGGTTATCGAGCATAATTATAGGAATTAAAGTTCCTGAGGGGGCTAAAATGCATAAGTTTCGTGAGTATAAAGTGTAATGATTCGGGGCGAATCACACCCCCTTACTTATACATTGCTAGTCCCTAGAAATGAAATTCAACGCACTAAGAACTATAAGAAAACCACAAAACAGGAGAAATATAGAGGTAAAAGTCATTTTTAAGGGCGAATGATTGCATTTAGCATATGCAACAAGTCGTTAAACCCCTAGGTTACCCTAGTGGACGAGTGTTATCTCGTGAGGATTTTCAGGGATGAAACCCACAAACATCATATGGTTTCCTCAAAATATTCCCAATCAACATGCGGCAAGCCCAACAATACGAAAAATATTTCAAACATGTTATTAGCAAAGTGAATGAATTCACACAAAAGTCCTAATTATTAACATTATAGAATGAACTTTGAGAATTGAAACCTTAAAATGTGGGAGGGGAGCGAGCACACGCAAAATATGATTTGGCAAAGACTTGTATAAACCGGATAATAAACATCAAATCATGCATATATCAATCCTCACCAGGTATTACACTCAACGAATAAAATCGCTCAGAACGGGAGGTAATACATGGGAGATGCGGGCATAAAGAGTAAATGTAAATAGAAACAAGGCCGCGCACATGTCAAAAATGAAGAATGCTATATATAACATGAAAAATTGCAATCTCAATGAAAGATACCACTCATTAAAGGAGTGAAATGCATTTTCACAGATTATCGCAATAATTTAGACTTTTGAATTGAATCATCTTAGGATCACATAGGACTTCATAGGGTTGTAATGTAGGTTTGGGGTTAAGGTTATGAAATAAAAGAACTATGTACGGATTCAAAGTGTTCGGGGATAAAAACTCGGGATAATGGAAAATGCGAGCAATTTCAAAATTGGAAAATAACTTCCATAACAAGCATTGAACATCACAATGGACAGAGTAAATAAAGCTTATTGAACACTATACATAACATATACAAATTTCTCTTTCGTTTCTTTTCTTCTTTTTCTCACTTCTTTATCTTCTTCTTTTCGTTTTCATTTCTTTCTTTTCTTTTCTTTTCTCACTCTCACATGCTTAATTGTAACCACAAGACAAAAACATAATTTAATCCCAAGTATCATTCCAAACAAAGGTACGAAAGGTGATATATATGGTTTATAACTCCAATTTGAAGTTGGTTATGGGATTTGGGGTATGAAACGAAGGCTATATTAAGGCTCAAAGGGGTTTATGAGGGAAAACATTTAAGGTGAGGTCAAGGTCAATATGGGTGATATAAAAAATATGGCCTATGATCATTTCCTAAAGTTTACGAAATTCTCGAGTATAAACAGAATTTGAAAATCATGCTCAAGTAACACATTTCATATATGAACTCAATTAATGAACGATAGCTGAAAGAATACTGAGATTACCAACGACTGTAACATTTTCAAAGAGGAAAGAGAAGTGTATAACACTCACAAAGGAAGAAAATCCCAAAGCTCACTAGGTGTTAGTATATACAATGCAACAGAAGATTACCGAGTTATAAAAATCTTAATACAAATCAATAAAGCAAAAAAAGCTCATTTGCTCATGGGATTAAAGTTTAATTCATGAAGTTATTCATAATATCAATAATTGAGGACAAAAGTCTAATAAATTCTAAAATATGCATCATTGAGTTGTCTATTGGATCGGGCATTTATTAAAATTTATTAGCGGAAATAGAGGCAAAATGCCCAACAAATGAGAAAAAAGAAGGAAAATCTTTTTGAAATTTTTGATTTTCTACAACAAAAGCATGCTTGTAAAGAACATATAATCAAATCAAAGAAACTACCAATGAATGGACAGAAAATCCCACACCCCTAACTTAAAACTTGACATTATCCTTAATGTGAATTAAGAACCAAGTTAAAGAGAGAAAAGAGTGATATTACCCAAAATGGAGTGATCTCGTGAAAGTACAAGTCCAATGATTCTACAAAACATGTTAGTACCCAACATAGCAAAAAAAAAAAAACTTAACTAATTACACTAGACAATAAGTAAGAATAAAGAGAAAACAAGAAAAATAAAACAAAATTATTTACAACCTACAATTTTAACTTCTAACTAACTATACACTAGAAGTTGAAATTTTTGAGGGTCCACCCAAAGTACGATTTGATTTTGGAGGATCAACGGGGGACTCTCCCTTTCATGCATACCTTACAAAAAATAGGAATTTCATTCAAACAACAGAAGGCATGTGCAAGGCGGAAGAAATGAACCATCCCCAACTAAACTTTTTGGAGGGAGGGTGGGGGATTTGGATAAAATTGGTGACAAAAACACATTCGGGCCAAGAAAAATAGAATTATCTCCTAAATATTTTGAAATTGGAATGGGAGGTGGTGCACATGGAGGCAAAGATGCCTTCATGGAAGGAAACTCGAGCGAGTACTCCTCATCGGTGAAAAAGTTTAACACATTAAAGTTTGGGACTGATTCATCGGGTACTAGCATCGGTGTGACAATATAGAATAAATATGGGGAGGTAATAATTTCAAACTCAAGAGATGAGTCATCATCGCTTGAAGATTGAATTTCGAAGGAAATAGGATCATTTTCAATGAAACTTTCTTCTTTGAGAATCAAAGAAGAAATCATTTCATTGCAAATGGATACTATGTCCATTTCTTCCTCAGTTTCAATCTCTACTATACCATGGGCTAAGTCAAGAATGGTTTGTTCTAAAGTTGGCAAAAAATCCTCATTTAGTTCAAAACATTCCTCAACTTCAAAAGTCTCAGAAGAAAAATCATCATTGGATTAAAATAATAAATCCAACTCATGCTCCCAACACCGATTTTCTTCCCGATAATGATTTTTAATTTTTTTCATTTTCAAGCATACGAAAGCCCTCACCGAAAGTCATAGGACGAGGCGCAGATTCTTGAAAATACGAAACTTGAAAGTCATCATTGAAACTACTATCAAAATCATTAACATAAGAATTTTGAAAGCTAATGTATTTAGTTTCAACATTATTATTACAAGTATTTTGTGGCCCAACATCAGAATGATCATTCCCAAAATTTCCATAACCCAAAATTTGACTTTCGTAATACTCACCCAAAGACATTTTAGAATTTGCAATTTTTTGGTCCTGCATGTAATGACCAGAAGTCATAGGTTAGGGGGATTTTGGGAATTATCACTACGATTACCGAAAGAATCGAAATAAGACATGCTTACCCCAAAGAAGGCTCGAGATGAAAAATTCCACAAAGTGATGTGCGATCGGAAAATTCAAGCGTTTCTTAGCGCTCAAATGTAGAAGTTCTACAAAAATTGTTAGAAAAATAAAAATAGAAAGAAAATATTACGAAATACTAAATCAAATAAATTCTAAAACAAACAAGTCCTCGGCAACGACGCCATTTGATAGACTGGGTTTTGTCTCGGTGTCGTGTCATCGATGCCGATCGTTTATTATATTCACCTCACTCGCTCTATACAAAATCCTAAACTATGACTACACTCTTTTAAGGGAGTATAGCAGCCAGTCCGGGTATCGAAAATTCACAGCGACAAGTTGCTAGAATTTAATCCGTTTAATACTTCAGGAATAAAAGTGTAAAAGATATTTGTTTAACAAAAAGAAATGATAACTAGGCGAGTGTATTTAAAATAGATTAACAAAAAATAAAATAAAAACTATAGGTTGCGAGAAATATCCCTCACCCCGAGTTAATTGGTATAAATGGTTACATGGGTTCACAAGTTATTAAGATCGAATCTCGTTTCGTCAATGAATTAAATCAAGAATTTCCACACCCCTAAATTCACATAGAAGCCTACTATGATTTTGACGTCAACAAATACCCTGAAAATTACACACATAAGGTCATAAATATGGAGCATACGTGATATACCCCGTTAAATCTCCTAGACATAATAACTAGGATAACCCAATCGAAATAAACTCGTGAAAATCCATCACCATAGCAAAGCAATCAAAACAACCCTAGGTGAGTTCAATCCAACATAACCTAATTTAAGTTAGCCACTAAGCATGATGAAAAGCATAAATTAAACTAAGTTAGGGAGAGTAATTAATTAAAGCAAATAATAAATAAATTGACTACAACAATTATCTATGGCATGGAACTAATTAATAAAGCATGAAAATAAAGAGAGAAGACAATGAATAGTGCAAGAAACTCATATTAAATGGGTATAAACCCCAAAGAAAATGAAGGAGAGGGGTGTCTCCATAAAAATCCCCCAAAAAAGGTTCTCTAACCCTAGGCACTAAAAAGATAAAGGAAAAAATGAGATCCCCCTTACAAATAAACAAGTCTCCTTATTTACACTAAGTGGGGAATTAAATAAAAGAAAAAGAAAACAAAAAAAAAAGAAAAAAAGGAAAAAGGGAAAAAAGGAAAAAAGGAAAAAGGAATAGAAAAGGAAAGAGGTGTGCATAATCTGGTATACCCGGTTGACCGTGGGTGGGGGCCCGGCCGAGTGGTCCCAAGGGCAAAGCTGACTGTAAACAACTCACGGCAAAATCGAATTCACTGATCCACCGATGGGGCTGCGCCAGTCGACCGGTCATAGCAGACATGCTCACCCATTTCTTCTCAAGCTGAGACCTTCTTGTTTATGCCAAAAACCAAAACCTCCAACCAAGCTAAGGCCATGACCTGCTTTAACAATTACATCATCCAATAAAAACCAAGGTCATGGTTTTAGATAAGACCAACTGCAAATTCTGCCAAAGACCTCCAATTTCTTGGTTAAATCGATGCCACAATATGGTAACAGTAAAGACCCGATCCAAGAACTGAGCTCCATAAACGGACCAGCTGCAATTTTGAGGGAGATGACACATTGGTCATTTATTAATTTATTTTGTTTTGTTTTGATTGTTTCTTATATTTCGCCTCTGGATAAAGACAGGTAAATTCTTTGTTAGGACTTTGATTTGCATATAGTTCACGTCCAAGTGATGCTTGTCCCAAGAGTATCAACCTCCGTGAATACTGTAGGAAAAAATCACGAAATGTGAAATGACGATAATGCCCCTGAACGTGTGATTTGCAATGGGACTATACCGGAATGCAACCAAACTTCATACCAAGCCCCATAATACCTACAAAAACTAAATAATACCTAAAATAACATGTTAGCATATAAAATGGAGGTTTTCTGGTTATTGAGCATAATTATAGGAATTAAAGTGCCTGAGGGGGCAAAAATGCATATTTCGCGAGTATAAAGTGCAATGATTTAGGATGAATCACTTATATTCTATAAGAACTAGTGATCTGATCATCTGTGTGTAAGACGGAATCTACACACCAAAACACCTAATGAGAAGAATAATTGACATCGACAATATATAACATTATGCAAACATTATGTCCATACATGATTCTCATTAAAATAAGAAAAACTAATTTTATGTTAACAATAAATCCATAACTAAAACTATTCCATGAAGCATGGTTTTAGTCTACTTCTCTAATAATATCCAACTTTGACTCAAATCCATGATGCAATACATCTCACTTCCATCCCCTCTATGTTACTATTAAAAGTCTTAGCTGGGAAGGTCTTCGTGAAAGGGTCTACTAGGTTGGTCTCTGATGCAATCTTCATAACTACACCTCACTGCATAATTTTTTGAATGAGATAATCCTTACGCTCAAAGTGTTTACCTCTCTTATGGCTCCTGGGTTCCTTTGAGTTAACAACCACAATGCTATTATCAAAATAAAGTGTAATAGTCGATTGAACTAAAGGTACCACTCCTAGATCCATTTTTCTAAGCCATACTGCTTCCTTGGTTGCCTCAGAGGTGGCCACATATTCAGCTTCCATGGTGGAAACAGCAATGCAAGATTTCTTGATTCTCCGCCAACTAATAGCTCCACCTTATAGGGTAAACACAAATCCAAAGGTAGACTTTCTGGAATCCTTATCAGATCAAAAATTCGAGTCGGTGTACCCAATAGGTACTAGACTCTCTGCCTGGTAAACTAGCATATGATCTGATGTTCTTTTCAGGTACTTGAGTATATCCTTGTGACACCATGCCTAATTAAATACCAGGTGATTAGGCCTTTATTAAATTAAAATAGGATTCCCATTTGTTTCATTATTAGCATAACTATCAAAAACTTTTTTTTAAACATTTTACCAACCACCTAGTATTCAAAAGGTCGGTGCCAAATTTTATCCTTTTTATTAAACAACAACAACGTATAGAAATGAATACCACAATCATATTCCATGCAATAATAGATAATCCAAACAACCACCAGATAAATAACTGAAATAATATAACACAAAATAAACCATCGGTTCCCAAATCCAATATAAGAGTCCAATATAAATGAAAATCTGATTACAAAGTCTGATTGACATAAATGAAATATTGAGGGAAACACGCCCGAATGAAATACTGAACTTCACCCTACACTAGGAATGAAGTAACTCAAGCGACTAAGTCCAAATTCTGTAAGCATCCACAAATGCTGCAACTACGCATCCCTGGAATAGATCATCCTCCTTGGCGTCCCTGTGGCTGGACACCTAAACGATTTTGGAAAAAGTTTTGCAAGTACGGGTCAGAGCCCAAAGTCCTTTAAAAAAATTACCAAGCATTTAAATTGCAATATAAATGAACAGTTATTTGATACACATGTTAGGTTGTGAACACACCCTTGAGTTCCTCACCTCTCATCTATAGTGCGCACCTAACATTTGCTACTAAGCCCACCTAGTCATGCTACCCAAACTAACTAGGCCTGAAGTATCTAACTAACCACCAATCAATCTAGCTCACTCGTACCGCCCATACAATATGCTACGGTGAACCCTTAATTAACATTAAGTCCTGAGAAGAACTCAAAAGTGTATATTTTATGCCCCAAATAGACGTATTTTAGTTGCTAATTCTCGACAAAATGGGTCTTATGTGCGTTATTATTTATTTTGTAGGTCAAATGCATCTTACGGATTCAAATGCTCAAAATCAAGGCAGATGTGCAGTTAAAAGGAGCTAAGTCTAATAACCTGTCCCCGTACCTTAAGCCTGTCTTTATCCTGTTCCAAAACCATCACCCGAGTCCCGTGTGTGTTTTGTTTGTCCCCTTTTATTTATTTTATTATATTTTATTTTTTTAGATTTTTATTTATATCGTTTGTACTTATTTTATATGTTATGTTATGTTTTGATTCATGTATATATTTTTAGCATTTTTTATATTTTATTGTTACGAGTCGAGTAGTAGTTGTTATATTTTCCTTTATTTTATTTTTATTTGTTTTTAATTAGTTTATTTTATTAGTTTTATTTTTATGGTTTTATTTGAGTCGTGTTTATTTATTTGTTCATAGTTGTATATATTAGAGTTTTTATTGTGTGTCGTTTTATTTTTTATTTTAGTGAGTTCTTATTTAATTTTTATTTTTAGTTTAGTTTATTTTTATTTATTTATTTTTATCTTACATGTTTTTAATTTTATTTATTATTATTATTATTTTTATTTTGTGTGTTAGTGTATTTTTTTAGGGTCACAAATTAATCACACACACACCACCTACCATACACCACTCATACACCCAAATATTTTCCATCACCCACACACCCTTATACCATACACCTCATTCACACACAAACACACCCTCATTCACTATTCATCATCTTCTCTCCCACACATTCTCTCACATCCATTAACAACTCAATACCAATATCCATCGCCACCCTTATTCCACCTTAACCAAAACCCATCCACCCCATACCAATTCCTTAACCCAAGACCCATTTCATTTCCCACCTGCCTTAACCCGGCGAGTCCGTCATCACCTGCCACCACCGGCGGGTGGTGGCTCGAACCCCAGACTCCATAACCCGACCCCTGCCGATTTTACCCGATCGGATCCCTTCAATCTAATCCAAAGACAAAAACCACAAAACCCATCTCTCAAAGCCAAAATCGGGTTTCTTGACCAGCATAAACAGAGACCCAAAGCCAATACCAAGTCAACATAAAACAAATCATTAAACCCACATGTGTTTAAACCCATTTTACCCCACATTCCAAAATTACCCCCAACTAAATCCTTTTACCCCAATAACCAAAATACCCTTTTAACAAATCTTATTTTTTCCTCACCCTTACCTCACACACCTCATGCACACTCTTATCTCTACCCAAACTACCCCTTAGCTCCATGTGCATTATATAAGAAGACCTAAGGCCATAAAAAAGGGAATCACCTAGAAATCCTAAGTGGGTTTTGAAAGAGGAGAATTCTAGAATTAGAGAGAGGAAGAAGGCCATTATTTTTAGAGTAGTTTAGTTTTTTTTTAGATTAGAAAAAAAAATATAATAATTGAGTGTTGTAATTATTTGAGAGATTTGTTGAAGAAGTGAAGATTATTTGCAATTCAAGTGGAATTTGGTTTGATTACTCTTCTCTAATCTTTCATTCAATGCTCTTAATTGATTATTGTTTTATTGGATGATGATTATTGAGGTCTAATCATCTCATTCAAAGGATGAATTGAAACCCTCATGAATCCAATTTGATTTAATTTGTCAATTTTAATTTTGTGAGTTTCATTTGATTAGTAAATTTAATTCCTACTTTTTTTACGCATTGAGAAATGGAAAATCATCCTTGAAAAAGGATTGAAAATTGTATTATCATTTGCTCATTTGATTCAAACTAGAGATAGGCGTATCACTTGATTAAAATGCTAGTATAATTTTCATCTACTCTTATTTTTATTACTGTCTAATTAAAATTAGTTGAATGAATTGATCCTAGCGGGTGATATGTTTGATTAATTTGAATTCAATTTGAGTAGTGTGTGCGGGAATTAAAATTACTTTTCTAAAAGAATACTCAATTAATTTATTAGTGTAATGAGAATTAGCTTTTGAATTAAATGTATATTTTGGAAATTGATGAAATTACAATAGTGCAAGCTAGATTGATTTGTGTAAATTGAGGGTGGATTTTCCATCCCTTGAATATTTTCTCTCATTTAGTTACATCTCACTCATTTTCATCACTCACTAGTTTATGTTTTTCATAATTTTAATATAGTTTGATTATCATTTTCTACTTAGTTATTAGTTTATATTCACCTTAAATCTCAAAATTATTTTAATATTGAAAAGGCTAAAAAAATAGAAAAAGCAAAATGTACCAAAAGAAATTAAATAATAATGAATTACATTAGTTTTCCTCTCGTTTCACTCCTTTGATTTGGATTGATACCTCACTTACCACTATTCTCTTGTTTTGTTATATATTTTTGTAGGTAATTGAGGATTTTTATTAGAGGAGCTTTAAACAACGACGATATACCAAAAGTTTAGTTATCAAATGGCATCATTGCCAATCTTTGGATCTTGAAGAATTTGAGAGGATCAATTTTACGATTCATTTGTATTTTTCATTTTTCGTACCCTTTTTCATTTGTTTAGAAGGCTTGTATTCGGACTTTATTATTTGGCTTGTATTGCGGTGTTTGGAGACACCATTTATTTTTTATTTCAATTTATAATAATTAATTGTGAAGAAATGTGTGATAGGGAAACCGGACAAAGTAGAGAGAGGGAGTCCAGAGGCAGGGATTTAAAAGCCTCTCTACTTTGGGTCAATAGGACTCCCGGGGCCGACTGAGATAGGCGAGATCTCCCCCCGGTCGACTCAAATCGTTCATCACCCCACGGTGTAAAAACCACAGGAGGTACATTTCTAAAACCCTCGCGCCTTATTTTTTGTGTGTGACTACGTGCACTTGATTTTTATTATCGCATTTATTTTTGAATTTGTGTGATGAATTAATCAATTAAAACCTACACCCGGTCATTCACGAGAAGGGATTTCATCTCCCGACTCACTCGCTTACCATTTATGTGCTACCCTAGCTATCATTAATTTTAAAATCAATCCACTAGCTAGCCCACTAGGAGAACATTTTTGCAAAGGCTATCACTCAGATAATTCCGTGATTTTTATCGCCCGCGAACTTCATTAAAATTTGGCTACCCTCTCACCTAAATTCAAGACTAAAATTGGCTATGTCTTAGTTAAGATTTATCCTTGACTTGTGTGTGTCCAATTCACTAGTACGGTAGTCGGGTTTTAGTGAGTTTGTCCATATTTTTCCATGCCTTTTCTTCCAAAAAAAATCCAAAAATATTTTCTTCCTTTATAAAAAATCCAAAAAAATCATTTCTTCTCCTCATTTTCAGACAAATCCAAAAATATCTTCTTCCCCTCATTTTCAAAAAATCCAAAAAATATTTTCTTCGTTTATTTTTCTAAAATCCAAAATATTTTATTTCTTTCATTTCTAGAAAAAATCCAAAAATATTTTCTTTCCTTTTGAAAAACATTTAAAAAAATCATTTTTTCCTCTCATTATGGCTAACAAACTCCCTTTACGGGAATACTTTGGCCATTTTCCATTCTCTCGAAGCATGTTTGACGTTGAGCCCGAATCGAATCTTCACAGTTTACTTAGTGGTTTCAGCTCCCAAATGCACGCCGTTGATACTCATGCGTCATCCCCGCACGCATCTCACATTTCATCGCCTCTGATGACGAGTATCAATGTGTCACATGCTCGACGTGCACATACTGCTTTCATGTCGATCACTTGTCCCATGAGTGTCCATACTTTCCATATCCATCCGAATCCACCATGGAACTTGTGTATCCATATGACACTGTTTCTGACCCCACATCGGCCTATTGTCATGCTATATCCAATCCCGAGTAGTGTGAGCAACCAAGCTATTCGTGGAGGCTTGATCACCCTCCAACGCAATACGAATCCCACCCCTATGTTGCGGATCCTCACATGTTCCAACAGTCATCATGGCAACCTACACCCATTCCCAATCAGTTCCCTCACTACGCACCCAATGATTATCAACCTTTTGTCTCTCACAGAGATGCTTCTCCAGTGTATGACACACTTGACCCCCTTCCACACACTTCCTTTGAGTATTCTTCGTATAGTCATGATAATAGTGAGTTGTGTCCACCTCAACTACCACCACCACCCATTACTTCACCACCATCATCCACCTCCGCTCTCGAAAGCCTCTTGCAAAAGTTCATCCTCAAGAAAGATCAAGCCACTAAAATTCAAAATGCATCCCTCCAATGGCTTGAACAAAAATAAAATGAAATTGAGTGTGAGAGAGAGTTGGACTTCACCCCAAGTCAACCTGATGTTGCCCCCACGTGGAGTGATGATGCGTCGTCTTGTGCCACCGACTTTGAGTGTGACCAACCCTATCACCCGAGAATATCGATGTTGAGACCATTCCGTGGTCCGGGCCTCTAGTTGCCAATTGTGTTGACTTATCCATAGATAATAAGACTGATCCCGCCTCTGTCACCAATAAAGAATCCATCCTTGAAATTCACATTCCCTTTCCCGAAGAATCCAAAAAAAGGACAAAGTCTACACCTATCAGGCCCGCCACGTGTGTTCCCGAGGAACCACTTCATCATAGGTTACCTCCGGCTATGAGTGCTCACCATTTTCTCGAGATTGAATCCGAGATGGTTTCTACCTCTCCAGATATGGATGATGTCCCACTATGCATGGTTCCCTTTGAGCCCACTATTTCTAGTGACTCCTCTATCTTCGAACTTGGTGCCTCGTTTGAATTATCCACCACATTAATTAGTGATACTCTTTAGTCGAAGTTGACCACTCCGTCTTTAGAAACCACACTCGCCTGTGAGTTCTCCTTTACTCCTCCTACGATCACTCCAAGCCTCATGAGGAGTGTGTGTCTCCCACACTTGAGTTGGATCATCTTCCTCCACCCTTTATCCCACACGATCTACCCTTTATCCCACCCGACCCACCCATTGTCCCTTCTGTCCCCCACTTAGTTTGGATCTAGATCTTGTACCTTGCATGTTCCCAACAATATATTTGGATCCTAACCTACAACCATCCCCCACCCATGAGAGTATTTGTGGTCCCATTCTCCACTTCCGTGACACCGAACTTGTTACTCTATGCCCACCACTCTCTTGTGGTGATGATTTTTTCCATCGATAGCTCCCTAGCGTGTCACGACTTGACCATTTTCATCATCCATTTATAGAACGGTCGTGCAATTTCTATAATCCCCACCACATCCCACTTAACAAACCATTTTGCCTTCCTCACCAACTAGAGCATCATTCTTATAGGGCCCTTGTTGCCCTCACCTTTCGACTTAATAAGGCACGTGATCGATGCTTATTCTCCCTTGCCTTTCTCACCCTTCCCCTAATACCCACCACCTACCCATGGTCCACCGATGCTTTGCATCGCGTGATGCACTTTGCCATACAATTGCATTGACCATTCTTAGCCCAGATCCAACAAGACTGATGCTTCAGTCTTATTTGGGGGTGATTCTCATTACCCCATTTTTCTTCCACCCCGTTCTTTCATAGATCTTATCTTTAGGGTGAGACTGGTTCGGTCTGGCTAAAGATATTAAACTTAGCGCTACCGGGTGGCAGCCCACAGTTTCTTGTATGAGTCTCATCCTATCCGAGGGTGGTGTTTCACATCACCCAATGCTCTCCCATGTTATAGACTTGTACACAGTTTTATATTATATTTTCTTCAGGTTTCTTCTTTGCTTCATCTGTCCACTTCATTAACAGTTGATTCTGATAATCTCTTTCCTACCTTTTGCTCTCAATTTTAAAAATCATTTTACTTAACATCGAGGATGATGTTCCTTTTTGTTTGGGGGTGGGGAAATTTATCAAAATCATACCTCTTTTGAAAAAAATTAATTTTTAAAACTTGATTTTTAAAATTTTCGTGCAGTTTCTTTCATCTCATCTAGTGATGTGAATTTTCTATCACCAATCTTTCAATTCTAGGAATCAAGTTAGAGGATTTATTTTTTTCTATAAGCTTATGTAATACGTAACAAGGCATTTTGCACCATGAATTTCTAGACTCAATAAAATTTGCACACTTATCACGTTAATACGGTTTAGAGTTGAAGAGTACTATAATTCTCAAGAAAACCTTAAGGATCACTAGTAGAGACTTTAGCTCGTGTGCCTTTCATCCCTTTTAGAGTGTTTTACACAATCTCCGAGTCACAAGTTGATTCAACTTCCTTTGGGTCCGCACTTAAATCGTTGTATGATCTCATTATTCTTCATTAAATTTTGGCTTGATTACTGAGAGCGACATCACTTTCGAGTTGTAAGAAACATGCGTCTTGAAATTTGTCCCGATCACTAGATCTTGACCCATTACATTCCCATATTCCTCCATATTTCCACATATTCCCCACACCATCCTATCATCTCCATTCATATATCATCCATCATTTTTTAGAAAAAGAGTGTTTCCCAAATGTAAAATTTCTTCAGTGATTAAGAGTATAAAAAAAGAAAAAAAATATAGAAAAAAGAAGAAGAAAAAAGAAAATAAAATTCTAAAAAAATAGAAAAGAAAAAGAAAGAGAAAAGGAGAGAAAAAGAAAGTTTGTAGTTAGTTTTTATGTAATAAAGACATTTATGCTCAAAGTATCATACACTCTTCTCGCGTACACATCCATCATTCATCATTCATAATCCATCCATCCTATCCTACTTCACCTCATACCATCTTTCCCAACTCATTTCCCCCTCATCCATATACATCCATATTTTCCCCTAGGTGTTCGGGCAAATGAAAGTCAACGTGGTGAATAACTCAACATTTTCACTATAGTGATTAGCATTCTTTTATGAGATCATTTTTCTTTCTAATGTGTGTGAGACGTTTGAACTTGCTTACATTTACTCACCTCCTCACACACAAGAGCGATACACTTACCTAAATCTCGTGAGTTCATTTGAGAGAGATATATCCGTGAGATTTTGAAGTTGAAGCGATGATTCCAAAAGGCAATCTACGAATACTCTCATGATACTTGACCTGTTTTGACTAATTCACACACACACGTTAAGTTCTAGGAAGGATGTGCCTTGTGTATTCACAAATCTAAATTTTATATGATTCTAGCTTGTATTCCTCAAAATATTTATCTCATGATGGATTGTGCAATTATTCTTTGTCTAATGAGATATTGACTTCCCTCTTACAAATAAATGATCTTGTGGGTATATTCCCTGCAAACCCTCACGAGAAACAACTCGTCCTGTAGGGCAATATATAGGTTTAAAAGTTTATTGCACATGCTAAGTACAATCACAAGTGCCCACGAAATGGGTACACTTTTGGTTTCTTATCTTTCTCTTTCTCTCTATATTTTGCTCGAGGACTAGCAATGTTCTATTTGGGGGTGATGTGATAAGCACCCGAAAGTGTATATTTTATGCCCCAAATGGACGTATTTTAGTTGCTAATTCTTGACAAAATGGGTGTTATTCGTGTTATTGTTTATTTCATAGGTCAAATGCATCTCACGTATTTAAATGCTCTAAATCAAGTCAGATGCGCAGTTAAAAGGAGCTAAGTCTAATAACCTTTCCCCGTACCTTAAGCCTATCTCTATCCTGTCCCAAAACCATCACCCGAGCCCCATGTGTGTTTGGTTTGTCCACTTTTATTTATTTATTTTACTTTTCTATATTTTTATTTGTGTCATTTGTATTTATTTTATATGTTATATTTTATTTTGAGTCATGTATATATTTTTAGAAATTTTTATATTTTATTGTTGCGCATCGAGTATTATTTGTTATATTTTCCTTTATTTTATTTTTATTTATTTTTAGTTAGTTTATTTTATCAGTTTTATTTTTATATTTTTATTTGAGTCGTGTTTATTTATTTGTTCATAGTTGTATATATTAGAGTTTTATTGTGTGTCGTTTTATTTTCTATTTGGGAGATTTCTTATTAATTTTTCTTTTTAGTTTAGTTTAGTTTTATTTATTTACTTTTATCTTACATGTTTTTAATTTTATTTATTATTATTAATTTTATTTTGTGTCTTAGCTTATTTTTTTTAGGGTCACAAACTAATCACACACACACCACCTACCATACACCACCCATACACCCAAACAATATCCTTCACCCACATACCATTATCCCATACACCTCACCCACACATAAACACACCCTCATCCACTATTCATCATCTTCTCTCCCACACATT